>CM070017.1:21251701-21989201 GCA_036247105.1 Cirrhinus mrigala
TTTAACGATTTCTGAGTATTGTACACAAGGTTTTTATTTTAATCTATATTTTATTTTAATCATACATACAAACCCCATGGTGCAGATGAACTGCTAGACTCTCAATGCAGTCCTTTGAAGTCAACTTACAAGTTCAAGTGTGCTCAAAAAGACTAATGGTGTCATCTAGTGGTGACCTGGTGGTATAACAGCTTCAACATGCGCTAATTCTTTACTAGGTGCATTATTTCAAAGCTGAAATCTGCTTGTTGGTAATTGAAATCTGACGAGGCTGTGTGCTGCTCTACAGATCATAACGCAGAAGTACAGCCGCTTCTCGTGGGTGGCAGAGTTGATCCAGATCTTTATCACCATCAGTATAACCGTGAGCTTCCTCGTGATGGGCACAGCCATGAAGCACACCAGTGAGTTTCTAATTTTATTATGCTTTAAGTGCTTCATCATGCATGTAAACCAAATACATAAACATTAATAAAATCTCCTCTATTTTAATCTTTTGAAAATGTTAAAAAAAAAAACCTTAAATAAAATTAATTAATGAATTAAAAACATTTAAAGGTTCACTCTCTTGGTCATGTGATGCCTATGTAAAATAAATAAACTGTAACTGTTGTGTATAGCTTATATATGTATCTATATCTATAAGTACCAAGCATTTCTGAGGAAAAAATCCTAACTGCATAAAAATATAAAATATATTATTATTATTATTATTATTATTAAGTGATTGTTGTTTTGAATATATATTTTTGTTATATATATATATATATATATATATATATATATATAATATGAAAAATAATATATATATTAGGGCTGTCAAACGATTAATCGCGATTGATCGCATACAAAATAAAAGTTTACAAAAAAAAAGTTTATATATATATTATAATTTTTATTATAGAATTATTTGCATATATATATATATATATATATATATATATATATATATATATATATATATATATATATATATATAAAACAACTGATCAGTAATTTTTTATGTATATATATATATATATATGTATGTATATATATATATATATATATATATATATATATAATTCATTTATTTGATATATTTATTTAATACTTTACATATTATATATTGACATAGTTATTTAAAAATTGTGTATATAATTGTAATTTATTTGTTCGTAAAATATTGAATATATTATCTAAAATATGTATAATATAAAGATGAATATTTTATTTTTTATTAACAAATTTATATGCAAGAACTATATTGAAATATCTCTTCCTAAGATATTTAAAAATATTACAAATTATTAAATAAAACATTCATTTGTAAAACAGTTGATCAGTTGCCAATGCAGTAGCAAACCCAGATTTCCAACCCAGAAACCCAGAATGGAGGTCGCCAGTGTGTCTTGCACATGAACGAAGCCTCCACTGGAGGTTGTGTGTGTCCAGTCCTGACTCTGACTGCTCTTGGCTCTGTTACACTGCCTGCTGCATCTATCAGAGGCT
Source organism: Cirrhinus mrigala (assembly GCA_036247105.1). NCBI lineage: Eukaryota > Metazoa > Chordata > Actinopteri > Cypriniformes > Cyprinidae > Cirrhinus > Cirrhinus mrigala. Next base: position 21,253,193 of record CM070017.1, read on the forward strand.
GAAGCCTGTTTCTGGGCTGAGTCCAGCAAAGCTCTCAGCTGAGGGTGTCAGTGTGAATTATGTCCAACCCATGGCTCACCACGGTATGAATTCAAATAGCCTCTGTAACACATTACAGTGAGTTGCATGTGACATATTCCATCTGTTAATGCTGAGTGAGTGTGATCTCACATCTGGCTATTAGTTGCTAGTGTGAAACAGTATTGTGAAGGAAGAGATGGTTTGAAGTAACTATGATGCTGTTAATTGAAAAGACTAATTACTCTCAACTTGAATAATGAGATTAAGGTCAGGGAGAGAAACATAGCCATGGGCGAGTTATTACCTGGAATATTGTCTTCAGATAGAAAACATCCCACAGTCAGAATTCATAATAAAAATTAATAACATGCTATGTTCCAAATAGTATAGTGTGTGTGTTATATATATATATATATATATATATATATATATATAACAATTAAGTTATTTTAAGCTAGATTTGCAAAATTTGTACACACAATTTTATTTATTTAATACATTTATATAGCTATATATTTATAAACAAATATGAATTACATACATTTCATATATATATATATATATATATATATATATATATATTATATATATATATATATATATATATAAAGAGAGTGAGAGAGGTATTTAAAATGATATATAATACTATATATATAATTTAAAAATTATAATTTTACAAATATGGATCTGTTATATATTTATATATTTATAAACAATATTTTTTCAATTTAAAAATGGTAATATTGTTTCCCTAATATTTAAATATTATTTCAACGTACAATAATTATCTATTTTAATCTTTTGACAATGTAATTTAACATTTTAAAATATAATTTGTTCTTGTGATAATGGAATGGATGCTAAAGCTTGTTCTGCTTTTTTTTTTGTTGTTTAATTAATAGAAAGTTACTGAACATTGTACTGAATATTGAACAACATAAAACTTTAAGTACTAAAATAACTAAGCTAACATTAATTTAAAAAAAAATAAAAGCTATATAGAGAAATACAAATAAATAATAGTATTTATTTATTTATAATAAATAATATTATAGGATAGTATTTCTTTTATATAGTTTATTAATTATTTTATTTAATAGTTTAAAAGTTAAATTATAAAATTGTATATTCATATGACATGAATTGTTAAAAATGAATGTAGACAAAATGATTAAATTATATTGAAATATTTCAACATACAATAATTTCCTATTTTAATCTTTTGTCAATGTAATTTAACATTTTAAAATATCATTTATTCCTGTGATGACAAAACAGATAATAAAGCTTGTTTTAGCTTGCTTTTTTTAGCATTAAATAATAGAAATTTGCTAAACATTGTATTGAATATTGAACAACATAAAAGTTTAAGTACTGAAAAAACTAAACTAACATTAATTTAAAAAAATAAAAGTTATATAGAGAAATACAAATAAATAATATAATAATAAATAATATTTATTTATGTATTTATTTATAATATTATATAATAGTATTTCTTTTTATTTATTTATTTAATAGTTTAAAAGTTATATATTTTACCTAGTTATTTATTTTAAAATTATATATTCATGTGACATGAACTATTAAAAAAAAAAAGTAGACAAAATGATTCAATTATATTGGAATATTATTTCAACGTACAATAATTTTCTATTTTAATCTTTTGTCAGTGTAATTTAGCATTTTAAAATACAATTTATTATTATATTTATTATATTTATTGTGATAATAAAACATACTAAAGCTTGTTCTGCTTTTTTTTTTTTCGTTTAACAAATAGAAATTTACTAAAAGAACAGCATAAAACTTTAAGTACTAAAATAACTAAACTAAAATTAATTAAATAAATAAATAAATAAAAGCTATATAGAGAAATTCAAAAAATACTTAAAGTTACAAAAATCACAAAAACTGAAAATAAAAACATACAATTTTAATTCAAAATATTAACAGGCTCTAAATTAACAAATAGAATCATTTGGAGAGAAACTGAGCTAATAAAGTATTTTATGATTGTCTCCTTATATGTAGCCGTCAGATTCCCGCAGTGCTATTTCGATGACCTAACGTGGCCTTTGCTTTCAGTCGACGGCCTCGTCGGCACACGCTGGGTGGAGAATGCGGAATGGATGGCGAGAATCAGCGCGAGGCTATTGCCCCATAGCTCACAGTGGAGGACATCAGCCCAGAGCTTACAGCATTGCAGACGGTAAACTCTGGATTCAGCCCTGGCAGATCATTTCACAGTCCATTTCTTACAGCTTTTACAGCCCGTCACCACTCACACAGCCAGCATATTCCTTTACTCTGCTAATAAAAAAGGCTTTTGGTGCATTAAAAACACTGGCTTTGATAAATCGCAATAACTCCCAGACTCAACAGCCTCTCTGCTTTCCCCTCTTCCAGGTTCTTCAGCAGTTTCATGTCCTTTTTGGCTTTCGGCCTCATTTTTGTCGTGTCAGCTTGCGATCCGAAGGTCAGTACTCATTTGACGCTGATGTTTGGAAGTTAAGCTAATGATATGTGATGATTCATGGGTATTAGGTTCGCATATTTCATCTTTAATACAGCTGCAGTACATCTCATTAGAGGAAGGATGTGCACAGAATAAATGTAGCAAAGATTTAGCGAGCCGCCACTAGTGATCACAAAGGAAGTAGAGTGCATTGATTCTCCATGTTCAGCCAATGCTGGAAGAATTTGCATTGATAGAAGTCAGTGATCTTCAACAGGTGGTCCGACAGTTATTACTTTGTGAAAGATAATATGCATTGAACAAAAAATACATTATAAAAATAAATTATAAATCAGGTTTAGTTTTTTAGTTTTCAGTTATTGTAATATTACAAAAAAAAAAAAAAAAAATCATTTTTTTTCAAAATTTCAAGTTCAGCTTTTCAAGTTTTTTTCCTTCCCATTTCCTTCCCATCTAATTTTTGTATTTTATTTCAGCTTTTTCTTTAGAATTATTGTTTACCACAACTAAATAATAATAATAATTTAAATATAGCTTTATTTACTACAACTAAATAATAATATTAATAATAATATCAATAATAATAATAATAATAATAATAATTTTTATTATTATTATTATTATTATTATTATTATTTAAATATAGCTTTATTTGTATATTTTAATTTTTATATCATTCTCTGTGAATGTTTAAAGCTTTTGGTTTACATTTTCCATTATTTTAGTGTTTTTTTTTTTTTTTTATTCTAATTTTTCCAAATTTGAACTTTTTTTTTTTTTCCATTTTCTATCAAAGTTTTATATTTTATTTAAGCTTTAATTAGTTTTTTTATCTACTATTTTAAACTAAAACAGAAAATAATAACAGTAATCAATAATGATATATAATAATAATAACCTAGACTAAAACGAAATAATAATAATAATAATTAATAAGAATAATTAGTAGTAATAATAATATTTTAAATATGGCTTTACTTTACTTTAGCTTTAGTTTTTTTTTTTTTTTTTTTTTTGGTTTTAGTTTTTAGTTATTTTAATAGTTTTAATGTTTCTTTTTTATTTTGGTTTCAGTTTTTAGTTATTAAAATATATTTAATGCTTCTTTTCTACGTTTTAAAACTTTTATTTTTAAACTATTTTCCATCAAATTTTTATTATTGATTTCAGCTTTATTTTCATTAAGATTGTCTTGGTAACTAAAACTAAATAAAGAATAATAATAATAATATTTTAAATATGGCTTTATTTCTATTTTTTTAGTCTTTTCTATCAATGTTTCAACAATTAGTTTTCAGTTATTTTAATATATATATATATATATGTGTATATATATATATATATATATATATATATATATATATATATATATATATATATATATATATATTGTATTTTTCCAAATTTCAGAACTTTAATTTTAATTTTCTTTTCCATTTTTTTTTTTTTTTTTTTTTTTTTTTTTTTTCAGCTTTATTTTCATTAGGATTATTAATGTTAACTAAAACTAAATAATAATGATAATAATAATATTTAATAATAATAATCAGTAATAATAATTTAAATATGGCTTCATGTGTATAATTATTTTTAGTCATTTTCTATTTTTTTTTTTTTTTTATGTCTATTTAGCCTTTTTTTTTTTTGGTTGGTTGTTTGTTTATTTGTTTGTTTTTAGTTTTCAGTTATTTTAAAATTGTTAATGTTTCTTATTTTTCCAAATTACAAAACTCATTTTCTTTATTTACTTCCCATTTTTTATTTAATTTTTATCTTTTAATTCAGCTTTATTTTTCATTAGGATTATTATTGTTAACAAAAACTAAATAATAATATTTAATAATAATAATAATAATAATCAGTAACAATAACAGTGTTTTAAATATGCCTTTATTGTATAATTTATTTTTGTCATTTTCTATTAGTTTAAACATTTCTATTTAGCTTTAGTTTTTGTTTTTGTTTTTTTTGTTTTGTTTCTTTTCTTCGATTTTAGTTTTCAGTTATTTAATATATTTAATGTTCCTTATTTTAATGTTTCTTATTTGTCCAAATTTCAAAAGTTTTATTTTCTTCACATTTTCCATCTAATTTCTGTATTTTATTTCAGATGTATTTTCATTACAGGATAATTAAAACTAAATACTATATTTTAAATATAGCTTTATTTATGTACTTTCCTTTTTATGTCATTTTCTTTTAATGTTTAATTATTTTTATTTAGGTTTAGTTTTTTTTTTTTTTTTTTCGGTTTAGTTTTCAGTTACTTCAATATTTTTAAAGTTTTCCAATTTTCAAAAGTTTTTTTCTTCCCGTTTTCCATCTAATTTTTATATTTTAGTTCAGCTTTTTTTTTTTCGCTAGGTTTATTATTGTTAACTAAAAAAATAATAATAAATATAGCTGCAAGCAGCAATTACCGGGGTTCGAGCATTTAAGGCCTTTAAGGTGCTATGCAAGATTGTTCAAAATGAGATTTGTCATATGATATGAAGATCTAGTGTTTGTGTGAATATATTAATTTTTTTTTTTGGCAATTTGAGACTATTTACCATAGAAATCTAGTGTTTTTGAAGCTTATAGCGCCACCTATGGTCTGATCTCCATGAAATGTTGCATGCTTGTTAAGAGTCATCTGCCACATGTTCTTACCAATTTTTGGAAAGTTTTGAGTTTTTCTTTAGGTTTTATAGGCTTTTGGGTATATGTGGCCACACCCCTTTTGTAAATGACCCCGTTATAGCTAACCAAAGGACAAAATTCAATTTTTTTTTTGATAATTATTGATCTAGGGAGTCCAGAGAATATTACTGCAGTGGTTTGATCGAGATTGAGCGATAAACCTAGGACTAGTTCGCAAAAGTAGGTTTTTAACATATTTGTGAATAATTAATGAACGATTTGATTGACAGCAATGGTTCTTGAGGCAAAGTTGTTCATCATGAGGAGATCTATCCAATGATGTGCATATTGTGTGGATGTGTGAAACACCACATGATTACAGAGCCATAAAACTCGTTAGCGCCAACTAGTGGCCGATTTCTTTCAAAATTCTTACAGACCTTTAGGGCCATGAGTCAAACATGGCCAGTGAGTTTCGTTCCGATCGGCCTCCGTTAACCTTGTCTAATAGGTGCTCAAAATTCGTTGGTCGATGGCGGCCATATTTTTTGAGATACGCCAATGTCCTTATAGACCCTTATGGCACATTGGACAGAGACACTGCATACCAATTTTCAGGTTGATTGGACTGACGTTTGCGAAGTTATAGTAATTTTAATGTTTTTTCAGGCTTATAGCGCCACCAAGTGGCAAAGCTGGGCAATTTTTTTTATTTGACCAAAGATTGAGCTTATACACATGTGTACCGAGTTTGGTGAAGATATCTCATTTGGTTCATGAGTTATAGCCATTTTAGTAAAAATGGCCCCCCACCTGACAAACTTTTTGGGGTCCCTTCGCCACGATCAGTCGAAATTTCAACTTTTTTTTGATAATTATTGATATTCACTGTCCAGAGAACATTTCTGCACTGGTTTGGTTCCGATCAGGCGAAAAACCTAGGACTAGTTCGCAAGAGTAGGTTTCGGATACAACGCCATTTTGCGGAAAAACGGTACGTCGTACGAAAAATCTGCACCAGTGCACTTTTGTGCGTATTGACCCAAGGATCGCAACGATGTAAAGTTTTTGAGTCTACGACAAAAATTGTACAAGCTAGGGCCAAAAATGTAAAAAAAGTTAGTTTTTGGCACTGTAGCGCCACCTTTAGGCCGATTACGGCGAGACTTTGATAGATTCGTTCATCGGGGAGCTCTACGTTCTGGCCAAATTTCACGTCTCTAGGCCTTACGGTTTGGTCTGCACGATCAGTTTTAGCGGAGAAAAATAATAATAAAAAAAATCCTTACAATAACAATAGGGTTTCAGTGCTACGCACTCGAACCCCTAACAATACTTCACATGATTTTAATTACCAACAACTGTTTTTAATAGCTTTAAATTTTAGTTAACAGTAACAACACTGATAAAGTAACGTTTTCCATCCTATTATCTGTTGTGTAGGGATTTGTTGTGATGCTTGACAAAGTGGTCTCCTTCTCCTTAAACACGGAGGTGGGCTTGTTCATCTTCCTCATGCTGAGAACCTCCAGATCCGAGCGCTTCAAGTGAGTAAAAGCATCTGTTCACAAATATACACCCATCCATCCCCCTGTTTCACCGCTCCTTCCTGTCTCCAGGCATCTGACGGTGCCTCTGGTGGCGAGCGAGAGACTCTTCAGGCTCCAATGGCTGCTGCCCGTCTACTTCCTGTTCGCCGTGGCTTACGACGTCTTCCAGAGCGTCCTAGAGATCACTAAAAACATGTCGCTCGTCCTTCACACCAATTCTACTCTTGGATGAGAGAGACTGGATATCAGGTGGGACGACATATGCTGCTGAGATCCCTCAGGAACGGACAGTTATTACCTCACACTGTGCCACTGACCCAAACCAAACACACACAACGCAGATAATGTGTCCACTCCTTCAGAGGAAACACACTGATCACAGAACGCACCTGAGGTGCTCCTTCACCCCAAACTTCAGTTACAGTATGGAGTGAAATATTTATAGACGTTCTTTGGGCATAAAGGGCGCTCGTTCACGCATGCTAAGAATATTTTTATATCCCGCCACTTTATTTTAATCCAGTAAATTGCATGTGCTCTCAGTGAGTTAGGAAAACGTATTTTGATTTGCTCAACAATGCTCAGTGATTAAATCTGCAGTCGTGCCATCAAACCATAGCAACGTTCCCAGAAAAGCCGCTGTAAGGAAATCATGGGCTGTTTGTGATTTAACAAGCAGTGCTGGAGTGCTTTGACAAGGAATAACAGATATGTTAGAACAAAACAATCCTTTTTTAATATACAAGACAATAGATTAAAATATGCTGATTTTACTGAAGAAGTGTAAGATGTTTATTTACGTATAGATCACGCTGCTAATTTTATTCAGTTTTCTGTTCTTTAATTGCATTGAATCGAATAAGGCATGACTTGTTAAACTGTGGCTTATTTTGTAACTAGTTCAACCAAAAATGGGAACTCTGTTGAAAAACGTACGTTTAAAAAAAGTCAAAAAATGTTTGTATTTAAGTAAAAAGCATTTAAGATGTGTGTGTGTGTATAACGCTTTCCGCAAAAATATTAAGCAACACTGTTTTCAACATTGATAATAATAAAAATGTTTCTTGAATGATTTGTGAAGAATCACAGACACTGAAGAAAATTCAGCTTTGAATTACAGGAATAAAAGTTTTAAAATAGAAACCAGTTATTTTAAATTGTAATATTTGACATATTCTTAAAAGTTGTATGAAATTTGTTTTATATATATATATATATATATATATATATATATATATAATATATATATATATATATATATTTTTTTTTTTCCCATTTTTTATTATTTTTATTTATTTATTTATTTTTTAATTCAGTTTTTCCCTTTTTAATTATTCCAGACTTTGGTGAATAGTTAAATTAAAGCATGTCTAATCAAGTGATATCATTAACACAATTTAATTTTAATTTAACAGCAATTTCTTAAAAAAAATGATGGCCTTATGAAATGTGTATATATATATATATATATATATATATATATATATATATATATATATATATATATATATATATATATATATTTCATAAGGCCATCATTTTTTTTATTTAAAAAATAAATGTAAAAAATAAAATTTAGAATTTGCTTATATATATATAAGCAAATTCTTAATTTTATTTTTCTAATTATTTTTAAAACTAATTCAAATATCTAATTTATTGTATTAAAATAATGCATTACTCTTTTTACCTCTCGGTAATATACATTGTGTATTTACATGTTTCTAAATATTGCTAAAATTCTGGTAGATCATTAATTAAAAAGAATGTCTAATTAATTAAAATCATTTACACAATGTGATGGCACTTTCTTAAAAATAAATAATACAAAAATAAAATAAATTAAAAAACTAATACATTTAAAGCCCTTATAATATATAACTTCAACAAATTCCGTTTTATTTTTAGCAAATTCTGTTTATTATATATATATATATATATTTTTTTTTTTTAAAAATCAAAAAGAATGTCTAATTAATTAAAAACATTAACACAATTACACAATTTAACAACAATTTCTTAAAAAAAAACAACAACAGCAGCAACAACATTTTAATAGCTTAATTAAATTGTTATAATAATATTATTATTATTATTAAATAATTTATAATTTTTTATTTATTTTATATTTTTGGGGGGGTGGTTCGGAAATACTGTTGTGTATTTATGTTTCTAAATATTACTAAATAAATTCTGGTAGATTGTTAATCAAAAAGAATATCTATTGAAATCATTTACACAATTTAACAGCAATTTCTTAAAAAAAAAAAAAAACAATTTTAATCGTTTCATTAAATTGTAATAATCATAAATATCTTTTATTTTTTATATCAAATAGTAATTCTTTTTTTCTGGACATATTTTTATGTATTTACATGTTTCTAAATATAGCTAAATGAATTCTTCTATATTGCTAATTAATAGTATGATTAAACAAAAGAATGTCTACTTAATCATTAACACAACTGAACAGGAATTTCTTAAAAAAAAAAAAAGAAAAGAAAAAAATTGAAATACATTTTATTTAAAAAAAAATGTAATATTTCATTTTTTTCTTAAAATTCTGTTTTTAGGAAATTAATTTTTTCTGGATTCATTAAATTTTAATAAAAGTATCTGTATTTTATTTATTTATTTTGTTTACAGAAATACAGTATACTGTGAATATTAAATTGCAAAAATACTATTTAAATATGAATCCTACATGTTCTGTACGTCTCTCTCACCAGCGCCACTACAAAAGTATCTGTAAAAAATTGAAAAATTTTAAAATAAATTAGATACTTTTAATTATTTTAATTAAAATGGAATCCAAATTGAGGCAGCAGAGGCACGCTTCAGTATGTGTGCAGTGGAGCTGGTGAGAGAGACATGCAGAAACATGTAGGATTCATATTTAAATAGTATTTTCGCTATTTAATATTCACAGACACTAGTCCACATCTTGTTTTGATTCAAGTGTACTGACCTACAATTGATTTATTCATCCAAAAATTGTCAAATTCCGTGACATCCCACAGTAAATTCCATTTTTATGACTGGATTCCATCCGTGGTTTCCGCATTGCATAGGGCCCTACTGAAATTAGTGAAGCAAGTTAACGGTCAAAGCTATTAAATCAGACTACAGAGACTATTTCTTCATACTCAAAACAAGAGAATAAAAGCACAGTCATAATATCAAAATATACTTTATTTTGGACTCCAGATCTGATTCAAATGACAACAGATCAATGCAATGCAGAGGGGAGGGGGAGATTTTTGCAACCAAAAACATTTGACTGGGGGAAACAAAGATCAGGTGTGGGGACATCTGAGAACTCACGGGACTCGGAGTGAGCAAAACTGAGATCTAAGCTGTACACCCTCAAACCGACCTCCAGTAGTTCGTTGGGGTTTTCTTTTTCCTTTTTTTTTTTTGCTTATTTCTTTACTCTTTTTTTTTATAGCTACAAAGAAATATGAATTACAAAAGTTTTAAAAGAGTACAAAAAGTCCAGGAGACACAGATGCAGTAAGAATAATGATTAGAAATGACACCGAGGAACTGAAGGTCGCTGTGGGCAGGCAGACGCTGAGACGGGTACAAGGAAGAGAGCAAAGGGGCGACTCAAACACCAGTCTGCTGTCGTAGGCTGTAATAAATAGTGTTCAGATGGGGGGCTTTTGATCTCAAAATACGACACCCTCATTTAAAATGCAACGTGATGTCCTAAAAACAGATTCAGAGCCTCTATCACGGTACAGAGACAGACTTTCGCACTCTTGGGGGTCTGTGAATTTTTTTTTTTTTTTTTTTCCCCCTCGCTGGGCGAGGCATTAAAAGCTAAACACTGAGGAAAAACCAAAGCACATTAGTAAAGACTGTCCTCATGCAGGCCGTTACTGCAAATGAACATCATCTCATTACATGGTAGTGCAGGGAATCTCAAAAATTACCAAAATAATTTTCTTCAAACGTTTTATGCAACAGACTTGCTTTAGGTTTTGGATTTTCCAACAAAAACATGCTCAGATTTTATTTTTAACATTGAGTGTTTGAAAATGATTTGAGTAAATAATCCAATTATTAAAATATTGCAAACCTAAAGCAAAATCTGTAATTTTAAGGGCAACATTTACCAAACAGATGCATTTCCTGTTTAAACAGATGTACACGCCTTTTTAGTTGTTGTGGTTACTGTACCTCTCATTTGGGGGACAAACAGGGTACGAGGGGGGAAGGGAAATTACAGTTACACCATAGCATAAAAACGAAAACCGAAGAACAAGAAAAAGATTGATTTTTTTTTTTTTCTCATGTCCCCACACTGTTGAAATCACAAAACATCCAGTACCAAAAAGACTAAATATCTGTACTTGTGTCGAACGGAGGAAAACATGAGTCCTGGAATCATGCAGCTGTGACGTCAAATCAAATGTGCGAAAGAAAGAAAGAAAGAAAGAAAGAAAGAGAGGGGGGAGGAAAAGAAATCGATATGTCTGCACACTGAAACGGAAACTACCAACAAAGATTAAAATCCTTTCGTTCGTTTATTTCGATGAGATTGGTTTCGAAGAACAAATAGTAAAATATCTTCCAAATTTGGTACATATACCAGTCCTCCTGTCTTGTTTCTTCTTCCTCTGTTATATTGTTTTTTTTGTTTTTTTCCACCTTCCAAAAGTCATTTGAATGTCTCTGGTTGGAATCACATCCTCTCGGCTCGGCCTGTGGCGTCAGGGTGCTCGTGTTTGTTTGTCTGTAGTGGCTGGCCATGGTTCACAAGGGACTGTAGGAGTTTGAGGGTCAGGGACAGTCATTTTGGCTATGTACACATTCATAGTCGGTCCATGGCTTCCAGCAAGCAGCGCTATTTCCGCAGATCTAATACACAAACCTGCAACGAAAGCGTGGAGGTGTTTAATACAGGTCACCGTTTCCTTTATTTTGAGACGTAGAGTATTAAACTTGTACTTACGGAGCCGTCCGACGCACTTGCTCCTACTTTGTCTCCTGCTGCATTCCAGCAAACTTCAAAAATGCCCCCTGTCCCCCTGTAGCTATGGACTAAAGCACCAGTCTGTGGAAATAAAAGCGACGTTAGAGTTCAGGTCGACGTGCAGTTTTGCATTATCTGGGTCGGATTAATCGGAGGACTCGCGGTTTTACCTGCGTGTTCCAGATGTGGACACATTTGTCAAAAGAGCCGCTGGCTAGATGGCGTCCGTCAGGGCTGAAGGCCACGCTGTACACGGGCTCCTGGTGTTTGGTTAGTGTGTGGATGCAGATGCCTCGATCTACATCCCAAAGCCGAACAGTGGAGTCAAAGGAAGCACTAGAGGTGTCAGAGAAAGAAAAAAAAAAAAAAATTAAACACAACACTTTTCATTGGGAATGCAACACCCAAAAAAAATGTAGTAAAATATTAGTTTATCGGTGGTGGTGGTGGTTTTTTTGTTTTATTTAAAACATTTTATGGATGAGGATGCAGGGAATCCCAAAAATGACTTTTTTTTTTTTTTTTTTTTTTTTTTAAAATAATTTCTTTTAAATGTTTTATGCAACTTTGCTTTTAGGATTTTCCAACAAAAACATGCTTAAATTTTATTTTTAACATCAAGTGTTTGAAAATGAATTGAGTAAATAATTTAAAACTTTAAAATAATATGGATGATAACTATGGTAGCTTGAATCCGCCACGGCATGAAAAGGAAAATACAAAAATGTATTTTATTATTTTTGCAATTGCAAGTTAACATCTTTGTGAGATTTGATGGTCACAAACTCACAATTCTCACAAAAAGAAAAAGTCAAAATTGTAACGACAAACGATTTGCGAGAGAAAAAAAAGTCACAAATTTGAAACATTGACGAATATATATATATATATATATATATATATATATATATATATATATATATATATATATATATATATAAATTATTTAAATTGTGAGAGGTCACAATTCTTTTTATTTTAAGTAAACTATTTTTTTAAGAAGTCACAATTACCTTTATTTTAACACAAAAATATTGAGGTCACCATTTTTTTTTTTATTTATTTATTTCTTTTAAATAAATATACTGGTCACAATCAGAGGTTAAAAATTACATTTATTTATTCTTTTATCAAAAAATTGTGAGAGGTCTCAATTACCTTTATGTAATTAGAAAATTGTGGGAGGTCACAATTACCTTTATTTATTTATTTTATTTATTTTTATTTTAAATTTAAAAAAAATGTGAGAGGTCACAATTACCTTTATTCATTAATTTATTTTATTTTATTTATTTATATTTTTTTTTTTACATAAAATTGTGAGAGGTCACAATTACATTTATTTATTTATTTAACATTAAAACAAATTGTGAGAGGTCACAATTACATTTATTTATTTATTTATTTAGTATTTTAAATTTAAAAAAAAATGTGAGAGGTCACAATTACCTTCATTCATTTATTTTATTTTATTTTATTTTATTTTATTTTATTATTTTTATTTTTATTTATTTATTTATTTCACATAAAATTGTGAGAGGTCACAATTACCTTTACTTATTTATTTTGTATTTTAAATTTAAAAATTGTGAGGGGTTACAATTACCTTTATTTATTTATTTATTAAACTAAACAATTGTGAGAGGTCACAATTACCTTTATTGAATTAGAAAATCGTGAGAGCTCACAATTAGCTTTTTATTTATTTCTTTATTTATTAGGTCGCAGTTACCTTTATTTTAAGTAAAAAAAAAAAATAAAAAAAAAGTGAGAGATCACAATAATCTTTATTTATTTTTGTATTTAAATAAAAATTGTGAGAGGTCAATTGCCTTTGTTTATTTTTATATATTTTTTTTTTTAAATAAATAAATAACCTTTGCGGAAATAAGCTTTCAAAAATCATTGTTAATATAAAAATTTCAGTACTACACCAAGACAAGTATAAAAAAACAAAAAAAACAAATCTAAATTAAAATAAACAAATTACTAAAAATAAAGTAAAATGTATTTATTTATTTATTTAGTGAATATAGGAGTCACCACATTTTAACTGCATGAAAAACATTCATTCTGACATCTGCTAAAAATAATATTTGAGTGTTAAATTACTTTTTAAATTCTGATTTACCTTTGCTGTCATCTGAAAGATAAATAAACAATTTATAATTATATACTGCACTGGGGAAACTTGTAGCTAGCTAGCTATATATATTGATAAATAAAAAAACCTGATTATATCACCTGTTTTTAAACTTAAGAAAACATTTGATGCATTATGTTCATCGTAAATAACAAGCAAAATAAAATAGCTCAATTGATCATATTGTCTGATTTGACCGTTTATACCTAGTCACAATAGTGAACATGCATTAATAGCTTTCCCACAACTTTTTATTAATGTAAAACCTTAAGTGTAAGCCTTTTAAAATGAGTAAATTATATATAGCTTACAGCGTGAACATCAAAAGCACTGAGGTGACCTAGAGCTGGTTCCCTTTAACTAAACTGGAATTGGTTTACATTTTAAGTGCGCTATATGTGAAATACATGTGAAAGCAGCAGCTGGTGAGAGTGTATTAAAGCATGGTGACTCTACCTGGCCAGCATTAGATTGGCATTGGGGTTGTTGGTTCCTGGACCTGTGGGGCTCCATTTGATAGTGTAGATTTCTTTGCTGTGAGCTTGCAAATCATGAACACAAGTGTCCTGTTTCATACTCCAGATCTAGGATGTTGGAAGAAGCAGTTATTTAGACCAGCAGGACAGCATTTGCATTTTCAAAACACCTGCGGAAATGTACACCACGGACTCTGACTTGATCAGTAGTGTGTAAGGGGTCTTACCTTAAGAGTCATATCATCAGAACACGACGCCAGCAGGTTACCAGTCGGATCCCATTTGATTGCATTAACTTCATTCTGGAGACAGAGAGAGAAAGAGTTTAAAATATTGATCTCTTGGGCAGACTGGATCTGTGGGAAACGGCGGCACGAGCAGACGGGTCTTACTGTGTGTCCTTGGAATGTCTTAATGGGTCGGTCCTGGCCCAGTTTGCACACGTGGATGCACATGTCTGTGCTACAGGAGGCAAACGTGTTGTTACTCTGCCAGTCCACGTCCAGAGCGGGCGCTGAAGTGAGAGGGAGAAAATGCAACAGTGTAAGAGCTTTTCCCCTCAAAACAGTCAATAATATTATTCTGATAACAGTTTGATGGACTTTGTGTGAACCTGAATGAAACGGGAACTGCTGTTTGGCTTCCCCTGTGTGAGCATCCCAAATGATTGTTGTCTGAAAAAAAAGAAAGAAATATTAAATGTGTATCATCCATGGCAGGGTGAACTACCTAGAAGATTATTAACTAAATATCTACATTTTATAAAGAAAACGTGGCTGGTGGATGCCTGCGCAATATGTTGTAGATCAGCAATTTATGAAACCTTTTCATTTTTTTTTACCCAGTTGTACCCCTGACCTAAAATTTTTTATTTCATTTCAATATTTAAAAAAAAAAAAAGTAAATAATAGTTAAAAAAATATTAAAAAAATGTTAAAATAATATTTATATATATATTTATTTATTTTAAGTAACAAATTTTTAAAATATTAAAATCACACAAATATAAATAATAAAATAAAATAAAAGCATTTTTTTTAGCCAGTTGTACCCCTGACCTAATTTTTTTTTTATTTCATGTGATTTAATATTTAAAAAAAAAAAATTAAAATAATATTTAAAAATATATTTAAAAAATGTTAAAATGATATATATATATATATATATATATATATATATATTTATTTTAAGTAGCAAATTTTTAAAATATTAAAATCACACAAACACACAAATATAAATAATAAAATAAAATAAAAGCATTTTTTCTTTACTTTTACATTTGTATGATTTAATTTTTCATAAAGTCACTGCATTTCCTACCCCAGTTTGGAAAACCTTGTTTCAGGCTTATTATTGTTAACTAAAACCATTCAAAATTTAGTTTCTTACAAATAAAAAACAAATATATAAATAAATAATAAATGTAAACTGTAATAAAATAAAATAAAATCATTTCCGCAAGTTGCCAGGCCAAATTTTCATTTAGTTTAATTTGAATACTACATTTATTTTACTTTTACATGAACTTATTGCATTGCCAACCCCAGTCTCAGGCTTATTATTCTTAACTAAAAACATAAAAAAAAAAATGTGTTACTTAAAAAAAAATTAATAAATAAATAAATTAATAATAATAATAAATGTAAAAAATATTTAACTGTACTAAAATAAAATGAAATTAAAAAAAAAAAAAAAAACAATTTATTTCATTTTAATGTAGTTTAACCTGAATACTGAATTTATTTTAGTTTTAATTTTCTATTATTTAGCATTTCATAGACTGACCCCAGTTTTGGAAAACTTTGTTTTAGGCTTATTATTATTAACTAAAACCATTTTTTTTTTAAAAAAGTTAAAATAAAATACTTTTTTTTTTTTTTTTTTCCCTTTTCAGTTAGTTGCCAGGGCAAATTTTCATTTAGTTTAACTTGAATACTACATTTTCTATGATATAACTTTTCATAAATTCATAAACATTATTATTGTTAATTAAAACCATTTAAAAATGTCTTTCTTGAAAAAAAAAAATACAAATTATTTATTTCAGCTAGTTACCTTTATTTTTATGTAGTTTAACTTGAATACTAAAATGACACAAACTAAACTAAAATGAATAAAAATAAGTGTTATATAGATGTAGATATATATTAAAAAAAAAAAAAAAAATTACAAAACATTACAAAAACTTTAAAATGAAAATGAAAACTAAATCTAAAAATAAAAGTTAACATTGATGAACTACTTTAGTTAACATTAACTGAGAATGAACAATAGTTCTACAGCAATTATTTATCTTAGTTAATATTAATTTCAGCATTTCGGCACCTTAGAATTATAAGGTTCTATCTGACATTTTTGTCAAAATTGAGTTATTCACATATTCTTATTCGGTGACAACTTATTTACATTATGTGATGTTTCTTTTGTAAGCTGTGTACATTTTGGGCCTTTTTTTAGAAAACAAAAATGGTTTAATCTACAGAAGTCTATGGAACCCATAAACTTGAAAGCTCAATTTCACAAAAGTGCTCAGAATGCAGATAGAACCTTATAAGGTGACGATTTACTAATGCATTATTAAAATCAAAAGTTGTGCTTGTTAACATTTGGTAATGCACTGTGAACTAACAATTTTTAGTTCACTAACTGTGAACTAACTATTTTTATTAACTAACATTGACAAAGATTCATAAATAGTGTAATAAATATATTGTCCATTGTTTGTTCATATTAGTACATTAGTTAACTAATGGAACCTTATTTTAAAGTGTTACCATAAAATCTAATTCGGTAACACTATACAGTAAGGTGTCATTTGTTAACATTAGTTAATGTATTACTAACATGAACAAACAATGAACAATACATTTATTACACTATTTATTAATCTAATGTTAACCAACAAGTTTTGATTTTAACAATGCATTAGTATAGTATATGTGACCCTGGACCACAAAACCAGTCGCTGGGGTATATTTATAGCAATAGTCAAAAATACATTGTATGGGTCAAAATTATTAATTTTTCTTTTAGCCAAAAATCATTAGGAAATTAAGATCATGTTTCATAAAGATATTATGTAAAATTCCTACTGTAAATATATCAAAACTATTTTTAATTAGTAATATGCATTAGTAAGAGCTGCATTTGGACAACTTTAAAGGTGATTTTCTCAATATTTTGATTTTTTTGCACCCTCAAATAGTTGTATCTCGGCCAAATATTGTCCTATCCTAACAAATACATTAATGGGAAGCTTATTTATTCTGCGTTCGGATGATGTATAAAGCTCAGTTTCGAAAAATTAACCCTTATGATAGTATTTAATAAAAATATAATAGTATATCAATGATAAAATAACACTGCTCAAGTTATTGTCAGGGTGCTTTCTTAATAGACTAGTTTATTTCTTACCTTATCAACACCAGCGCTGAGGATAAAGTTTCCTTTTTTGTTCCATTTTAATGCGAATATTGGACCTTTATGTTGACCCAGGGTACTGGCCAGATTACCTGTGAATGAACAGTTATAAGTCTCCTGAATGAAATGACAGGGAAAAGCCTGTTGGCACAGCAGGCAAAAAAAAAAAAAAAAAAAAAAAAACCTGTTTGCTTACCATCTTTAGTCCATATTCTTGCGAAGCCGTCATAGGAGCCTGTGGCTAATAGTGTACCTTCACTCTGGAAAACACAAAGAAAATGTTACTCTTTCAAAATGCAGAGTTTCACAAAGGAGGGAGCGTGTTGGAGCTGAACTCACGTTCCAGTCTAACGATGTGACGTCTTTGTTGCTGGGCACGTCTTGGCCACCTTCCCGTATGCAGTGCCTCAGGACGAGCTGTGTAGAGCTACTACTGCTGTTCTCACTCAGATTCCAGATGCGCGCCGTCGAGTCTCCAGACCTGCGGAGAGATGGAGTATTAAATAACTCTGCATTCTCTGACTTGTCATGTTCTACAGATGCACCAATCGCACTTTCTCAAACAACCCACTGCTAGCTTCTATTCTTCATCTGTTTAAAATATAAATTACACATTAGGGCTGTCATGATTCCTCGATTCAATTTGAGTACTAGATTTTTAAAAATCCTCAACTGCATTTTGCCCTTGTCGAGTAACCGGCAAAATACAGAAAGTGGCACGTTCCGCAGATGAGAAGTTTTCTAAGGCTGCATGATATATTGAACCCATTTACAAATGGGTTCAATCCATTTACAAACGCTACGATTTAAATAAACATATGCGATGCAGGTTTAATTTATGTGCTTTATTTGCATATTTGCATTCACAGTAAATGATGCTCCACACAAACTGTTATCATGTATGTGTGGTGCATCTCAAACTCCATCTCTGCATATTGTTGCGAGTTTGTTTATTATAACGTTCATCTGGGAATGCAACGTGTTGCATTTCATCATGGTTTACAAACCAGAGCAAACACAGAAGAAATGTATGCATTTTTTGTCATTATGCTGTTCATCGCAATTTCAAAATAAAAGCTCAAACTCTCACTCTGAGTTTTGGCACGTTTTGGTGTCCACATATTCAAGAAATTAGTGGCTGTAGTATTTCTGTCGTGAAGAAATGGCCAAATACAGGGCTGTACAGTCGCATGTGCGACTGGAAAAATATTTAGGAGCATCATGTGTGAGTGACCCGATCCGCATATTTGTGTTTGCACTGAGGGGAGCTTTAAAGAAGACATGATGACTGTATGACTGACCCGGAGGCGAGCAGGTCACTGACGGGGTTCCAGGCGCAGATAAAGACCTCAGACTCGTGACCTCTCAGCACCATGGCTTTATTCTGAGGGATCTCTACATCCACGTCTACGTCCATCATGTCTGCATGGTTATCTGTAAAGACAGAGGGTTGTGAGGACTTACACTGACTAACACACACCCCGTAGATGTCACATGACATCCATTGTTGAGAGAAAGCTGTTGATTGACAGCTGCAGTACATAACTGATTCTACAACATTCATACATTTTTGGGAAAAGAGTTTTTATAAAGAATGAAAAAAAGCGTAAGGTGATTCAGAATCATTCGCTGACTCACTAGGTAAGGCGTGAGCACCGTTCTCCTCTCCGTTTGCGGTGTTTTCTCCGTTTTTGGCGTTACCCTGCATGTTGGCGCTGGTTGCTGAGGGCGCTGCGGCGGCCTGTTGCTGGGCGAGTTTGTCTCGGTACGCCTGCTGCCGGGTCTGTACGACATCGGGCATCACCGCGTCAATCAATGACAGAGATTCAATTGGCCGCCCGTCGAACAGCGTGCCGTCCTGCGGACAGGAGTCAATGTGTCAGTCATGCACTCATTTGACATTAACAGGATTTTGTGCATCATAATAAATGTCATTATCTTGGTCAATCTCATGAAAACATCTCCGGGATGCATTTCACCCCACAGTCAACAGAATAAAATAGGAAATTATAATTTAGCATTATGAATATAGGGCCTATTTATATCTATTTATATATATCTTTGTTGATATATAATTACAGTAATTAAAATGTTTATGAATATCAATATTTATTATCATACATTAATATAATAATAATAACAGCAATAAATATTAAAATATAATAAAATATTTACAAAACTGAAAAATTACTATCAAAAATAAAAAAAATAAATTACATCCATATACTTATATATACACTTTACTATTTCTATTTTTTATATGTGGCAAAAATAGACTGAATTTAACTAAAATCACTAAAATTAAAATGACAATAGAAAATATTTAAATATATATATATATTTAATGTAATCGTGTCATTAAATATAGAGACTGATTATAGTTTTTACAGTAATATTTCATTTTATATATATATATATATATATATATATATATATATATATATATATATATATATATATATATATATAGATAGATATATATATATATATAGATAGATAGATAGATACAGATATACAGATATATATATATATATATATATATATATATATATATATATATATATATATATATATATATATATATAAACAAATTTCTCTATAAATTTAATGTGTAATGTTACAAAAATTAAATGTTTTGTAAATCGTAAAAAAAATTACATTTGTATGTTACATATTACATATAGAGAGTTTTTATAGTTATGTGTGTGTGTGTGTGTGTGTGTGTGTGTGTGTGTGTGTGTGTGTGTGTGTGTGTGTGTGTGTAACGAAATATTACAATAAAAACTATACAATAAAAAATTATGTTTAGCAAAAACTAACTGTACATACAATTAAAATGACAACAGAAAATATAAATATTTATAATACATATTTTATATATTATATATATATATATATATATATATATATATATATATATATAAAAAGTAAACTATGTGTTTTGTTAATCTTAATTGTAACAACTAAAATTGTTGTTATATTATATTTTTACAGTAATATTACATAAATATGTGTGTGTGTGTGTGTGTGTGTGTGTGTGTGTGTGTGTGTGTGTGTGTGTGTGTGTGACTAAATATTACAATAAAAACTAATCACTCTCTCTCTATATATAAATATGTAATAATATGTAACATACAATAAAACAAATAATTAAATTTTAAATTATATGTTTAGCAAAAATACAATAAATACAATTAAAATGCCAATGGAAAATAAAATTATTACATTTACTTTATATTTTTTTTAATTTTTGAAGATTAGACAGTGTAAGCATCGTTCAAACAGGAGAATAGAACCGCGTTTTTGTGTGACCTGTCTGATATAGGCGAACGTTACAACATAATATAGAGAGACAGATTATAGCTTAGAGTAATATTTCATCTTATGTGTGAGTGTTTGTGCAAAAATATTACTATAAAAAAATCTCTCTCTCTCTCCCTCTCTCTCTATGTGCACAATAAAAATATTTCAAATATATGTTTTGTGAACATAATTGTTACTTGTAAAATAGCAATGGAAAATACAAAATAATTACTAAAACTAAATTACTATAAAAAACTAACATCTCTCTCTCTCTCTCTCTCAATATATATATATATATATATATATATATATATATATATATATATATATATATACATACATATATATGTATTTTTTTTTAAGATGTAATATACAAGAAAAACAATCATTAAAATATGTGTGCAATTCACTTAGTAACTGAGATCCATCTAAAAAAAATTATCAAATATGCAAATGCGATTGATAATTTTAAAAAAATCCTTTGTAAATAAAGTGCTCTCGTCACCTCATTGATGCTGACTTCAGCCTCCACGTACTGCAGGCCCTTCTGGATGATGGAGATCAGGGCAGCAGGGGGCACTAGGGCGCCGTTGATGTTCGACTGACTGATGTGGCTCTCAATGCCGAATGTGAAGGCCGAGTGGGAAAACCCTGCCAGAGGGAATGATAAACACTTCAGTGTGATGCTTGCTGGATCAACTTTCTCTCCAGCTCACAGCTACGCGGAGGGTATCGTATGTGTGTGTGTCTGTGCGTGTTCCCTTAAACAACACCCTGACTGTGAACAGTCCTAGCATTTACTGTAATCAGCGCTAATAATAGCTGATATCCCAAAACTCACATTAAGAAGATATTACTATAATGCACATCTGTGAGCGATCTCCAATAGCGAAGACGCAGTCAAGATTCCAATATTTTTGGTCCTTTTTGGATAAAGTTTGAAGTGGGCTTTAAGCAGGACCTACCTGACTCCTGCAGGTATCTATACACCAGGAAGTTGACCTCATCGCTGCTAATACTCATCTTCACACCTGCTTACACCATGAGGTCAGCACACAGGACACTAGCCTGAGAGAGAAAGGACAAAAACAGTATCAGAAAGCCAGCTCATAAAGAACATACGCTAAAAATGACACGGAAAGAGATATGGATATTGCGGGGCTCTCTGCCTTCCACTCAGAGTGTGTATAAAAGACTCTTTTACAGTGCAATAAGGGGGTAAAAGCTCTCTTTGTCAGCAGGAACCTGAGTGTGTACTACGCTGCCAGAGGTTACCAAGGGCTTCACAGCCCTGCATGGCTGAATAACAAGTTGTAGTACCGAAAGTGGCCACCGCACCGTGGGGGCGCTGTTGCACCAACACCGATGCATCTGCCACTGAAAATGTTTACATGAGGGCTACTACAAAATACTTCTGTTTACTTGAGTTTAACACTTGGATTCATTGTGACTTGGGCTTTACAGAGCTGCCAAAATGTCAGTTTACACTTACAGATGGGTTTAATTTTTTCGCGCAGGAACGTTTCTTTAAAATTAAACCTGACCTAGATTTGACACTCTCTAAATCTTGGCCCTCAGACGGTAAAACTGCGATTTAAAACAGACACGTTTGCATATACGTTTCAGGGTGGTTTATTCAAATATCATCTCATGCTTTCAAGACGTCCGCTCAGCTTTGGACTTCCTCCAGAGGAGAGCACAAGCACATTTTCAGTTCCACATCGAAACGCTGCGTAACCACAAGTGGGCTAATTCTGAAAAGTGACCCATTTCCTCATGACCTCGCCGCTCGCCATTCCAGATCACATCCTCATTTATACAGAGAAGTGAAGTGGAAAGTGTTTCCCCGACACTCGACGTTTACAGTCATAGGATGTGGTCTGTTCGCGAGAGGGATGGTTTTCGTCTTCGCCTCACGATGGGGTTTCGTTTTATTTGTAGCCGGTGGCGTCGTGTGATGTAAAACCTACCTGCTCCCTTCTTAACCGACTACAGCTCATTTCTGAGTAACAGTGAACGCTCAATTAGCTGGCTGAACTTCTCGAACATCAGAGTCGGCCGTCTTGCGTTCCCTTCATAAAATATGCAAAAGTATGCAAATAGGAACATCATCAAAAGGCGGCGTGTCAAGGCCAATCAGATAAAGAGAGATACCGCGGCGTCCAATCAAATCAGGTGGAAACGCTGCCACGGGATCGATGCGTTTTATCTCACAGCATAGCCAAATTAAATCCCTGCAACAGTGCCGAGCGCTCATCTATATTATCGAGCGGCCGAGTCGATGCCGAGGAGGACCGCTACCTTTCAATAAATCACCCCTGCTCTTCAGGACCACCTAGCCTGTAAAACAGAGCAGGGAACTCCGGGCATTTGCAGTCGGCAACATTAGTTCAAGTCAAGAAACCACGGGTGGGGAAATTCCCTCGTAGAAGTGACACAGAAAGAGCTTTTATTGAAACGGGTCACGGCAAACGGGGACCTCCGTGAGATATACCGCCTCGTAAATCGCCCCGAGGAATGCAAATATCACCATGCGTTCTCTGCCTTGGACGACATTTTGGTGCGCTGGAGGATGCTTGGTGTGTAGCGTAATCTTCATTGTATAATCAAAGGCGGCGTGGGTTGCGTAACACTGGAGCGCATGCAGTCGGGGTGAGGGAGTTTGTACTGTGTTATTCAAGGCTGAGGGGGAAGTCTGAGAGGAAATGCTATTTAACTGGTTTGGGTGAAAGGTGTAGCGGATGGCTATCGAGTTACGGGCTGATAACAGGCCACTCTTTATAGCAATAATGTCAAAGGAGGACATACAGAAGGGAGACTATAAATCAGGAATGGTGGTGAAGTCATTTTCCTGCTGCTCCAGAGAGATCAAACACATGTCCAAGAGGCAAATAATAGTATCTTTTCAAAAGAAACAAATAGATACATACATAAATAAAGGTGCTCTTTGATTTCTACTTTAACACTTTATATTCACGTTTGACGATTCAAAATAAAAGTATTACCAGGAATAATATTTATATTTAATAATAATAAACCAGTTAATATATTGTACATGTCTTTATTTTTTTATTTATTTATTTTTTTTACAGAAGTCATTAATCATTACACCAATATGTAAAATTATTAACTCCTGAAATCATTTAAATCGTAGATTATCATTATAAAAATTAACAATATAAAAAAAAAAAAAAAAAAAAAATCAAATAAAGATTCTACAAATCATTTACATTGTAAATCATCATCATCATCATTATTATTATTATTATTATTATTATTATTATTATTATTATTATTATTATTATTAACATTAACAACATAAACAAAATAAAAGATTCCACAAATGCCAAGTATTTTTTTTTCCAAGTATTTTTATTTTGTACAGATTTATTTAAACTATTTACTCCTTAAATCATTTTTATTATTATTATTATTATTATTATTAACAACAATAGAAATAAAAAATACAATAAAGTAAATCATCCTAAACCATTTACTCCTTAAATCATTTTAATTATTATTATTATTATTATTATTATTATTATTATTATTATTATTAACAATATAAATAAAAAATACATATAATAAATAATAGCAATAGTTAACTTTAAAAAAATAATAATAATATTAATTAAAATAAAATAACTCTAAATGTAATGTGGTGTAACCTAGTAAAAATATTTTGTACACATCTTAATTTTCCAAAAAGTGTTTCAATATTGCCAGGTAGTGAACCAAGTAAATATTTTGTACCGATTTATTTTTTTATTTAAACCATTTACTCCTTAAATAATTTTAATTAGTATTAGTATTATTAGTATTATTATTATTAACAATAATATAAATTTAAAAAAGACATATAATAAATAACAGCAATAGTTAACTTAAAAAAAATAAAATAAATTAAAAAAAATAAAAATAAAAATAATAATAATAATAATAATAATAATAATAATAATAATAATAATAATAATAATAATAATTAAAATAAAATAACTCTAGATGTCATGTGGTGTAACCTTGTAAAAATATTTTCAAAAAGTGTTTAAATGTTACCAGGTAGTGAACCAAGTAAATATTTTGTACGTCTTTATTTATTTACTTAGTTAGTTAGTTAGTTAGTTAGTTAGTTAGTAATAGATTTTAAATATATATTTTTAAAGATAAAAAAAGTGTTTTTTTTTTTTGTTTTCTTTTACAAATATCATTAATTACTAAACTGATATGCAAAATTATTAATATTAACTCCTTAAATCATTTATTAATAATAATAATAATAATAATAATAATAATAATAATAATAATAATAATAATAATACATTATTAGTAGTATTAACAATATAAATTTAAAAAAATGAAAGGTTCTACAAATGTCAAGTGGTGTAACCAAGTAAACATATTTTATATACATATTCGTTTTCCAAAGTGTTTACATATAATGAATAACAGCAATAGTTAACTTTATAACTTTTTTAATTAAAATAAAATAACTCTACATATCATGTGGTGTAACCAAGTAAAAATATGTTGTTGATATTCCAAAAACTGTTTAGATATAATAAATGATAGTAATAGTTAACATTAATAACATTTTTTTAATAAAATAACTCTAAATGTCATGTGGTGTAACCAAGTAAAAATTTGTATACATCTTAATCTTCCAAAAAGTGTTTAAATATAATAAACATGTCATATAGCGGAACAAAAAAAATATTTTGTACACGTCTTAATGATTAATTTTAATAAACAAATACATTTAAATATATGTTTTCAAGATGGAAAATATCATGAATTATTAATTCATAAATATAATTGTGTTTTAGGTAGTCAGGCCACATGACATGTTACAGCCTGAACTTTATCAAAAGATCTGATGTTTTTAAAGGCATATTGGACTGATGATGCAACAGCAATATTTTGAAAGCACCACACAGCCACAGTGTTTACACTCTCCTGTAAGTCAACATGCAGCTGACTGACTTACAGTCGTCTCATTCAACTGGGAGGAGAAAGTATTTTAGCACTGAAAAACTACACACTTAACTATACAGAAGAGGCTGATTACACCTTTTGGGGGTGTGTGTGTTTGTGTGTGTGTGTTTGGCAGTGGTACTCTGGGCTTTTCACACGACTCCCTTGACAACAGTGAACTTGATCCTCTCAAACCTCTGAGGGCCTCAGTGAACAATGAGAAGCTTGGAGAGCTTGTGTTCTTGTGTAACACTGACCGTTGGACGCAAATTCCTCAAGACACTCTTCACAGTCAGTGTTCCTCTTCCACCAATTAAACACAAAAGAAAATATCCCAAAAGCCTAAGCATTAAAAATCTGTCTCAAGAGTGCCATGAATTGTGGGGATTATGTTTGACCTGCTTTCCAAGCAATATTACAGAAAGATAAACAGCTTGGTCCTGAACTTTCTAAGCGCAATGTAAATTATTACTCCGAAAATTCACACAACCACGGCATATTTAAGTAGATCTGGAGAAAAAAAGAATTTCACCATCCCAATATCAAATTTAGCATATGCATATATAACCAATATGCTAAATATTAACGCCTTTATTAAATAACCATTAGTATTAGTGGTAGTAGTTGTTGTTGTTACATAAATAAACACTGCTTCAAGTTTACAGTGTAATCACAAAAATAAAACAAAATTATTAAAATAATGTTGCTATAAACAATTTAAATATTAGAAAACACTAAATATTTCAATTATAAACATGCAACCAAGTATTGCAATAGAAAGGCCAATTACAAAACACTGTTTCACATTAAAAAAAATATATTATTATTATGGAATAATAATACTATCTATCTGTCTGTCTGTCCATCTATCTATCTATATATACACACAAAACCGAGTATTGCAATAGTTAGGCCATTTAAAAAATATTGTTTCACATTTAAAAAAAAAAAAAAGGTATTATTATGAAATTATAATATACATTATTATTTGTATTACTACTTCTATTATGAAATTATTATTACATAATACTATAATATAAATTAATAATAATGTTTCATATTTTAAAAAATATAATTTGTAATAGTTATTATTATTATTATCATTATTGTTATTATTATTATTATTATTATTACTACTACTACTACTACTACTACTACTACAACATAAGTAAACATAAGTTAAGTTTATAGTATAATCACAACAATAAAACAAAATGATTAAAATAAATTTGCTATAAGCAACAATGTAAATATTACAAAATACTAAATATTTCAGTGATAAACATGCAACCAAGTAATGCAAAAGCAAAGCCATTTAGAAAATACTGTTTCACATTTTAAAAAATGTATTATTATTATTATTATTAAATGAGATACATTATTATTATTACTACTACTACAACTACTACTACTATTATAAATTGTTATTTTATTATTATTATTATTATTATTATTTTATTATTAAATTATTATTATTACCCATGTTTCACATTTGAAATATTATTATTATTATTACTACTAGCACTATTATAAATTGTTGTTATCTAATATTACCTAAATTTCACATTTGGAATATTATTATAAAGTGTTAATAATAATAATAATAATAATAATAATATGTAATATTACCCAAGTTTCACACATACATATATATATATATATATATATATACATACATACACACACACAAATATATATATATATATATATATACACACACAGCGTTGTGTCAGCGTGTATATATATATATATATATATATATATATATATATATATATATATATATTTGTGTGTGTGTATGTATGTATATATATATATATATATATATATATATATATATATATATATACACACACAGCGTTGTGTCAGCGTGTATATATATATATATATATATATATATATATATATATATATATATATATATATATATATACACATACACACACACACACAAATTCTAAAATATAAAACACTCGTAACACATTACTTGTAAAGCAAAGTAATGTGACAGCATGTAACAGTGCAGCTCTGAACAGACATGCTACCGCCACCCCACATGCAGACAATAGTACCATTTTTCTTCCTCTTTTCAAGGCAATTATGTCAACACCATTTCCACCAGACGCTTTTGGAGAAACCAGCATATGGCTCACATCCCTCCGTCAGCATCTAACAATCAGGTTGAGTTCAAAGGCAAATCAGCCCAATCAATCCAGCAGGAACAATGACCGTTGCTTATTAGACGCCACACGCTAGCGAACGCTGTCACAAGCGATTAAGACAGATGCTGACCGAAACCGCTTGTGATGCAACCTACTCTCCGAAGGGCGAAAAATAAAATCAAATCGGACCAGCGAGATTAACGCATCACCTCACCTGACCTACTTTAGGATCTGGATCCATCAGTGTCTGTCTGAACATGGAGGGATGGGGGAATATGACACATCGGGCCATAAATGGATCTCCCTACTCGCCTTCTTTTGTGTGAAGTGTCCTAGAAGCAGGTCAATGGATCGCTGGCTGTGGTCAAACCCGTATCCATCCGCCGTAGGCCTCGTAGTGCATTTTATTAAGAATCCTTTAACCGCTGCCCTGCAGATGTCATCGCTCTGCCATTATGGAGTGTTCACACTTTTCAGTATGTCAGCCTACGGATGGCTTGCATATAGCCGACTCTGCACGATAAACTGCAGATAGGAGAATGGATTTTAACTTCCAGCCCACCTCCTGTAAAGCGCATAACCACAGGCACTATGGGATCATTAAACCGTCTTGTTTCAGCTCCAACAAAAGTTGGATCAAAGTCATTCTGCAAAGGACAAAAGGCTCTGTGCAGAGAGATGTTTAAAGCCACCTGCATTTCCAACACCGTTTAAGCAGTTTAAGCGGTCAGCCTTGTTCAAAATCATATTAAGCATCATGAGGACTAAGTCCAGTGGCAAATGACAAAATATAGGGCCCTATGATTTCCACGATGTGGAAAACACAAACAGAATCGCAAAATCCAGTCAAAAAAATGTCACAGAATTTGACCAATTTTGGATGAGCAAATCAAACGTAAGTCAGTACGCTTCAATTAAAACATGATATAGACTAGGGTTGTCACGATACCTTCAAAATGACTAACGATACTATACCAGCTGAAGTATCACGATACCATGCAGTATTCTGTTAATTTAGAATTCAATTCTACAAAATGAATCAAAATTTCATAAATAAAAAGATGTAAATGAAAACAAAGGTTTTTTTTCCTCTGAATACTTCATTAATGTGAATCAATGACTGGCTATTGTTATCCATGAAATCGTGTAAGTTCTTCATGTGAACAAAATCTTAGCACTGCACAGAGGCTGCATGAAGTGACATTTAGATGTGGTATTTATACATTTAGACTGTATTTATAATTGCATAAATAATGTTATGAGATTAATGTTTTAAATACAAAACTCTGAATATAGAAATATGTTGGAAAAGAATGTAATATGATGGGAACCGCCAGCAGGTGGCAGCAAGTGTTCATGACTGAATCACTGAGTCATTTAAACGATTCTTTCAAAACAGCTGAATCTTTCATGAGCGAATCAAATGACTGTTTTTATGAATGGCTTAGTGTATCAGTGATTCGCCCAAGTCAACGCGGATTCTTATTCGAACACAGAAACGAAACAAAAACAGCACTCTTAACTCTTGCTCATGTCATATCGCTAAACTGTCAGGAGCATTTTTTGCTCGCATATCTTGAAATTATCAAGTTAGCAGCTTGTTAAAACATGTTCATTACTGTGATATAACTTGTTTTATTTGTGTCCGAAAAACCATTGTCAACTAAGTTACCCACTAGAAAACCCCCCCTCAGAAAGGAATGGTTTGTCCCATTCTCATAATTTGCACAGTATGGAGATATTTCCTTTAGAAGCACATGGATGAAACACTAGAAGTTATGCTCTCTCTTTTTCCCCTAGCAAACCTGTGTCAAGAGTGGATTAATTGACTGTCAACAGTATTACTGCTGTTAATTTCAACAAGACAATTTTAAAAACTTATGTTTTATGAAAATATATTTCTAAACATACCATATGCTCAGTAGTTCTAGGCTTCCATCTTGAGTATAGGCCCAAAACACTAAAAATGTCAACTAAGTTACCCGTCTACTGTGTTACCCAGTAAAGGTAACATGGTGGACAGTAGCAAACATAGATGGTATTTTATGCACAAATTTCTATAGATCATCTTTATTTATATAGCACTTTATACAATATAGATTGTTTCAAAGCAGCTATGTAAGGTCATGTTTGGGAAACAGGAAAACTTTTATCTTCACATTGTCAAATTCTAAATGTACCCCTAATTATAGAATAACCCTAATATTGGGGTATCGCGATATTATCGTGGTCACATGACGATATGAAACGATAAAAGTCTTCCAGGCAAAAAGTGTAGATTTTTTACATTTTCTAACATAAAAGGTCTTTAAAGTTGTGTTTTGGGTCATTATGCTTTGACATGGTATCTGTCGAACAAACTAAAATCGAAAGCACAATATGGCTCAATCCCTACATCAAGTTGCACTTCGTTCAGGCGATCAGCCTGTGATCCAGTGTTTTCCGCGCCTCAGAATGGCTCCGTTCACAGTGCTCGTTTGCACACCTTTGGGAACGCAATGGCCACCGGTTTTGCTTTATTTTAGCAGCAGATGATTACAGCATTTCAACAGATTTGTAGTGGGGCGCGTTTTTGTATGCCTGTTTTCACGTCAAATAAAAGCTTAAAAGTGCAGTAAGAATTGCTGACAGCTAGTAGTTTAAAAGGGTAACGTTACTGGAGTCTGAATAAAAGTCAAAATAAAAGTTCAGTTTAACATGAAGACATGAAACTGTGACAGAAATATATTACTCAAAGTAATGATAGTACTACAAGTAGTAATAAAATAATCATCAAAACATTATTTTTAAGGAATATTTACCAGAAAATTTTTTTCCCAGAATTTGTTTACTAGAAAAATGTAAATACACAACACAGTATTTCTGAAAAGTATTTCAGTATTTCTTTTTTTTTTTTTTCTTTTTAGACATTATTTGATTATTAAAATTTAATGATACCAAAAATGGAATTAAAATGGAATTCAGAAAATTAATGGAAAACAGAATTTGGTAGAAATGAAACTATATTGGAGAAAAAAAAAAAAAAAAAAAAAAAAAATCATAGGGCCTTACAAATGTAACTTTTGTTAAACTTTTAATAAACTGCTGTTAAATTGTGTAAGTTTAATTATTTCAATTAATTAGACATGCTTTTGGATTAGAGTCTAGGAAAAACAAAAAAAAAAAAAAAAATCCAGAAAAATTAAAACAGAATTTGGGAAACAATAAAACAGATTTTAAGATCCTAAAAATGTTAAGAAATTGGAACTGAAATGTATGATTTTTAAATTTAAACACATTTTAATGCAAATTAAGCATTACATCGATACACTCCGTTTTGAAAAATCCTTTATTAATGTTAGACCATCTATTAACTAATTATTTATAAATTAATGTGTTAATATTAGACTTTGACACTGTTCGCAATGGCTCACTGAAACTGATTAACAAATTACTTTTTTAAATTTAAATTCAACACCCTCATACCAGAGATAATTTGCTACTGTCTGTTTGCAACCACACCTAGCAATCAATTCAGTACGAAAATACCACAAAGTTGTGTACTGACACGGTGCTTTACACATATTGAACGCTTGTATTTCACCAGAAAATCAGAAGAAAGAGACAAGAAATTATATTTTACATACTAAAAACTAAGCCAATTTTTTTCCAAATAGTTAGACCTCCATAAACCATGCTGTTTGAGATATTTATAGGTCCACTGAAGCGCTTTGAAACACGCAGCGTTATTCTATGTGTTGACGTAATTTTAACTGAAACAGGAAAACAGGGTGGGACATATCAATCAGCCCCACCCCCTTTTTAAAATATCCAATAGCGTTTCGTTTTGTTATATCGCATCTTGGGCAAGAGCCGTTGAGCTCAGTAAGGCTGCATTTGACAGCGTATGACAGCCCCAGTCTAATAGATTCCCCCTTTAGATTCAACACGAAACTCTTACTAGTAAAAGTAAGTAAAATCGTGATCATAACGAAGCTGACGATGTGTAATTTGAAAAGTGCGTTATCTCTTCTACTCGTCAGCGCCGTTAATTCTCATCCATATGAAATAAATATAGCATTTTGTGTAGAATTCAAACGGGTCCGATAGTCAGGTCAAAAAGTTTGATGAGAAGCTGAAGTGCAGGGTGATATCATTAAAATCATTGATCCATATTGGCGAAAGTTAGAAACTGTACGTTTTGCGAATTGTGTCATTGTTTTGGAGCACACTAGCTTATAAGGCTACCATATTCATACTAAAAACCAAAAAAAAAACTTTCATTTTGATTTCATGGGGAACTTTTCAAGGCTAATTTTTGTAAAGCTAATTTTAAATCCTTGAAGGATTCGCAGACAGCATGTTAAATCTTCAGCTCAACAGCTGCGAGTACACACCGCATGGCAACTTTTGAAAACAGTAAAGTTTGTGGGTGATGTAACAGAAGGACATATCAGAGACGGAGAAGGTTATCTGCATATGTTGTGACATTGCTTCTGGGTAAGCGCGGCTGTCAACTTTTCTGTCTGAGGTGACTGTTCACTGCATTTTTGTAATGAAATGTTGACTCTCATATCAACGGTTTTATCTTTGGCGCACAGGTGGGAGTTGCTGGGAAGGGAGGAGACATGCTGCTCCAAACCGGGACTTGACAGAGGGCAAGAATGGGAGGTAACATGAGGACAAGATCTAAACAGCCAGCATTCCTGGAGGACCGTGGGGATTGCGTAACTTTTTCTGCCCTCCTCCAGTACTTTAAAGACTCTGTTAGGCATGTCATTTAGAAAAACAATGTGACTTGGGTGTTCTTATAGAATGAAGCAGTCTAAAAGAAATTAACATTCTTACAAGGGTTACAAAACAAACCAGCTCCTTTCTAGAATTGATTAAACTAAAAAAGAAAAAAAGAATGTGAGAATAATTATCTATATTGACAGACTCATTTGTTTCAACATAATTTTGATGCTAATTAGCATACCTACATGTACGCACTCAGCAGTAATTATTGCAAATCTACTGTTACTACAAATAGTAGCAAGTCATCAGCATTTTGTTTTTGAATCTGTGTGAAAATGCTACTATCCGGCTAATGATTTCATGTGCTGTAGCACGTGCTGAGGATGTTTAACGAACTCATTTGCCTCTGTTAACGAGTGACACGAAATGTGGCCTGATTGCCTGCAGCTAGAGAGGTAAACTATGACTAAAGTGGCTGACCCTACAGCCTACACAAGCCTTTCTGTAGTGTGAATCACTCAATTCAACACCATGTCGGACCAAAGGTGAGTCACTGAAGTGTATGTCAAAGGACAAATGCGTTATGAGCTGAAAAACAGAATGCAATCCAGCACCTCAAGGTTTGAATCTCATAAAACCTGTCCAGAACATTTCACCACAAAAACAGAAATAAGAAAAAAATATTTTAATAGTTGCTATTAATATTTAAAATTTTCACCCAATTCTTTAACCAAAAAAAAAAAAAAAACATGTTAATGTAAAAAAGTAAAAGGTTTAGAAACATGATGAGTATTTATGGAGAAATGTGCTTATTTTTCATATGAATAAATGTTGCATGAAGGAAATGTACTAACGTTCGAAGGTTTAAAGTCAGGAAGACTTTTTATTTTTTTGTACTTTTTTGTAATTTTTTTGATCAAAATACAGTAAAAACAGTAAAACTGTGAAATATTACCATTTAAAACAACTTTTCTATTTAACATATATGAAAATATAATATGCATTAAGCTAATTTTCTTTTTCTTACCATGGCTGCATTTATTTAATCAAAAATACAGTAAAACAGTAAAATTATGAAGTATAACAATTTAAAACAACTTTTCTATTTAATATATAAGAAAATATAATATACATTACGCTAATTTTTTCTTACAAAGGCTGCATTTATTTGATCAAAATACAGTAAAAACAGTAAAATTGTGAAATATTATTACAATTTAAAACAACTTTTCTATTTAATGTATATAAAAATATATTCGGCTTTGAACTAATTTTCTTTTTCTTACCAAGGCTGCATTTATTTTCCCAAAAATACAGTAAAACAGTAAAATAGTGAAGTACATTATAACAATTTAAAACAACTTTGCTATGTAATATTTAAGAAAATATAATATACATTACGCTAATTTTTTTTCTTACAAAGGCTGCTTTTATTTGATCAAAAATACAAGTAAAAACAGTAAAATTGTGAAATATTATTACAACTTAAAATAACCTTTCAATTTCATATATATGAAAATATAATACGCTTTGAACTAATTTTCTTTTTCTTACCAAGCCTGCATTTATTTGATCAAAAATACAGTAAAAACAGTAAAATTGTGAAATATTATTACAATTTAAAATAAGTTTTCTATTTAATATATATGAAAATATAAAATGCTTTGAACTAATTTTCTTTTTCTTACCAAGCCTGCATTTATTTGATCAAACATTCAGTAAAATAAGTAAAATATAACAACAATTTAAAATAACTTTTCTATTTTATATATATATATATATATATATATATATATATATATATATATGAAAATATAATATGCTTTAAACTAATTTTCTTTTTCTTACCAACAACTTTATTTAATATATATGAAAATATAATGTACACACACACTCACAAATATAATTTAGTTTCTTTTGATACTGGGGTAACATATGATATGGACTTAGTATCCAGAATGTGTATCCAGCATGTGACAAAAAGCAGCATATAATGAATGATAACTGACCAGGCAAACAAATAACCATCATCAACGCTGGAGCTCAGAGAAAGCCAATAATCAATAGCAGACTGGTTTAACCACCCCTGGTCAGTTACGAGAGTCATTCATCTCCATGTGAAATGAGTGCACTGACAGTGTTTCCAGGAACTCACTATAACGCAACTCAGACAGCAGAAATGACTAATGAGTAACATTCAAGGTCTGTGGAGACCCGGTTAACAGGGACAGCCTCTTATCTCCAGCGATAAGGAAACTACACAGGTATCTCCCCTTTGACCCGATTCCGCTGCTGGTTTGTTTTTTACACATGTAGACCCTTAGAATGGGGTGTTTCTGAAACATGTGGGACAGGCACTGCCCAAAGATCTGCTGAAACATGATCCCGCCGGAGCTGTTCAGAAGGTTACATCACATCGCCACCTGCCAAAATCACTTACTATAGCTCGAGCCAGAGCACCAGTACACACAGACTCATTCATTGTTCTGATCGGAGTGCATTAGCATTAGCGATTACGTTAAGAAGCTTTTGTTTGTTCTCAAATCGCAGCAGTGACCAATAAAGGCAACTTGGGATAAAGCTGTCACCTTTGGCCTATTACAAAAAGCAGACTGTTGAATTTATAAATTACATGCTAGGCATCTAAGTTTGTTATCTGATGACAGTGTTGCACATAAGATAATGGCTGCCTTCACATTTATGCTTCTACAATGCTGTAATTATCAGAGGGAAACTCTGCTTTCTGGGTTTGGGGTGTATTAGTCAATGAATCATGAAGGAAGCTAATTGGTATCGGTTATAATTATGTTTTTATAGCAAACGCTGACTTTAAAACACAAAACTTTTACAAATTAAATGAAGAGTAGCAGCAGGGGAATCAAATAAATCAAATGAGTCTTATAATTTAACTGGATGAGTTTGTATCTCTCTAAGACACGTAATGATTGATCCTGTTTTGGATTCTTTTGGAGCTATTTTTGATGATGAAGACAAAAATATAACTGCTAACACTGCTCAATAAGTGGAGAAATTAAGAAAATATTAATTGTCAAATTCATGCTTCTTATTCCAACCAAAATTGGGTCTAAAGTCTAAAGGCAGCATATGATCACATTACAAGCAACAAAAAATGTAGTGCTGTCTGTTCAGAACATGTTATGACCTTTGACCTTTATAGGAATCAATAACAGTAATTTCTGAAGTGTGCAAGGGCGCCTTTTTTTTTTTTTTTACTTTGTATCGTTAGAATTTTATTAATTCCTAGTTTTGATTCCAATAAGATTTAAAAAAAAAAAAAAAAGTCAAACATTTAGATGTTAAACATATTTATTCTGTCTTTTTACAAAGCGTTCTGTTGCAGCTAAATAACATGAGTTAAAAATCAGCTGCCTACAGAACACTTAGGCCTATAAGAGGAACTTCTGCCTATGGTTTTAACAAAAATACCACAGCAAAAAAAAAAAAAAACTAGGCCAAGGTCAGAAATTAATGAGGGCTTGTGGCAAAAATGCCACCAAAATGAATAAGAATGCAAAACAAAAGGGGAAAAAAAAATGTCCCTGCACAATAAAACGATGTATTGTGGCTGTCACCATTAAAATAAAATGTGAAAATGAATGAAAAGTGTCAGTTCGTGGAATTGCATTTAGATTCACTCACACTGAATCGAATTGCTTTTACACACTGTTTTGTGCAGCGTTGAGCCTTATAACCAATCAAACGCATTTCTGATGAACTTAGGAATGCACTGACTAATCAGAGGCGCTTAGATTAGTCAGCACTGAAAACGGTTGTTGCAAATTCATTCATCGTAAACAACACGGTGCAGATACAACGTAAATAAAAGATTAATTTCATAGCTTCAATGATTATAACGAGAGTTTTTGCATAACTTGTGCTAGACTTGGATAACGTCATGGACTGACATATTTGTTTGTGAAGCCAGAATGTGACGTGGCCAAAATGAAACAAAAACGTTTTATATTGTTTTCTATATCGATATTAATCACCAAAAAAATCTAATGTTATTGACAACAGTTTAAAATATTGATTATTATGAATTGGGTAAACTTAAGTATTTGACATTAAAGACAACTTATGTTTTTTTATAATAATAAGGCGGTTATAAAAATTGCCCACACAAATGTAAAAAAATATTGCTCCTGGAAAAGAAAATGGAAAAGTTGATTTCTGACCCTTAAGTAGACTAATATAAATTTCAAACATTAAACTGTTAAAGACAAGTAAACAGTTAAAAAATTGGAACAAACAAATCAATTGAGGTTGTTTTTACGTACAGAAACTGAAATTAAAAGTTTAAAAACACTGCATAGTTTTCTTTCATTAAATAAAATATAGATTAATCATTAAATTTACAAAAGATATTCAAGATCAGTGAATGATTTTCTTTTGTTTTTTGATTAACATTAAATGACACGTAGTACACGTTTATTAGGCTGCTGTCTCTTTAACACTGAACATGCGCAGATCTAAAAATACTGGTACATGCGTTTTCTTTCTAATCTGTTTATGTTCACAAAAAAACGGCTGTGTTTACAAGGATATACTGATGTAATTTTGTGCATATTGGTCACAAGAACCACTTTTTTTTGCAGTGGAAGTGCACAAATTCGTTTTATTTTTTCCCAAATTCCATTTTATTTTTTTTCCAAATTCCGTTTTTTTTCCGTTTTATTTTTTTAGACTTTGATTTCATGGTTAAATAATAATAATAAAAAAAAAATCTTAAACAAAAACATGTCTAATTAATTGAAATCATGAAACTTACACAATTTAACAGCAACTTATTAAAAGTTTAATTATTTTTAAAAATTTTTTTTTTTTTTTTTTTTTTTTTTTTTTTTTCAGAAATCCTGTGGTCTGGTAAATATTTTTTTCTGCTAAATGTTCCTTAAAAATAATGTTTGAATAAAATTTTTATTATAAGTGGTAGTACTAGCGGCGTAATATTCACAGACACTAATCCATGTCGCACTGATTTAAGAATACTGACCTACTTTAGATTCATTCATCCAAAATTTGGCAAATTCCGTGACATTCCACATAACACAGTAAATTCCATTTTTATGACTGAATTCCCTGTTTTCGTCTGCATTTTCAGCATCGCGGAAATCATAGGGCCCTGTGCACAGAGCAGTTTGATAACGGACAACGGCTGGTAACCCGCACCGGGACTGTGATTCTGTGTTCGCGCTTCAGATGTGTGCAAAACTGCACGTTCTTTCCCTTGTTGTACTTAGATGGTTTAAAAAACACCTTACAATGCGTACACAGGATTCGTTAAGTGGAATCGAAATGCACGTGTCTTATCGAATACCCAGTGCTTGGAAATTTGGAACTGGTTCTCAATAACCAACTCTAAATCACACTGAACTGCCTTCTTCCATGTCATATGAAGAAATGTCACTGGACAAAAAAAAATGGTGGTGTGTATACCAGAGGGAACAGTTTGTCTTTAATATTCCTGAACAGCTGTACCTTTTTCATGCCCTTTCCAAAAACACTGAGCGCAGCTTTATAAAAATAAAAAAAATTCCATTTTCCTTAGAGAAAATAATAAGCCATCTTAGCACCAACATGCATTTATACTCACCACACTATCAGCTCTATTTCCGCAAGGCAAACGCTTTTTAAGGATCCAACCCAAGTGTCTCAGCACCTGCAAAAACAGTACAAAAAATGGTGAATGAAGCAGAATTTGTCAAGCATCTGGACATGAAAAAAAAACATCACCTGCAATGCACACCCTAATTAAACCAACCTGTCTGGGGTCAATGAGAGCATGTTTGTGGACTTTGCAGTAACTGCTAGTTTAGATGGAAAATGTCATGTCTTTCCACATCTTTCTGCTGGGAGACTCTATTGTTTTTCCATCTCTCCTGGGTAAAGTAACAGCCTGAATGAGTGTCTCTATGGACTTTCTTAAAATGTCCAATAAATCTCAATGTCTCCTTGTGATTTTCTTTGGGTTAACAGTTCATGACAAAAACACCAGAAGGAACGTCTTGAAAACGACTCGTCTGCACTGCTTTGTTCGTGCGTCATTTGACAACTGGTTAAAAGCATTAGCCATTACAGGAGGATTTCACAAATGTCTGTGAAACTGTCAGCATTATTATGTAGATGATGTATATATTTTTTTAAGATAAGGGCACACCTAAACCTACAACAGAGACAAAACAGGTTCAACCACCATCAGGTGAGACTGACTACATTGTTTTGATCGACACTGTTTACTGCGTTTAACTTGCATTCATCATTGGTTAGGTTCTCTAATGGGCCAACAGCATGTTGATTGGAAAAACACTGTAAATAAATAAAGCTAAAGCAAGTCTGATTTTATTTTATACAGTTAAATTACCTTAACTAATTAGCACCAAAAGAGGACCGCATTCCCAATTTTTGAAAGGACTAAAAACTAAAAACTCATTATTGCCTTGTCAAATGGTTTCACCTTGTAAAGAAACAAATTACAAACAGGCACTTTTTAGAAAGTGTTTATGCAAAGGTCCATCTCGTCGTCAACAAAACTCGTTGTCACATCACCAAAACATGGTGTCTGAAATATGGTCCCAAGTTGAAATGTCGCCCTGCCACATACCGCAGCTAAATCAAATCTAAAAGTTAAAAAAATCATCATCTAGGGCGGTTTTCCCAGGCGCGGATTAAGTCTAGGTCTGGAATTCATTTCTGCATTCATGAATCACCATTTTGGGCTCACCCTGAGCATGCTGTAACTTCTGAAGGGCGCATGTGTTAGTTTCCACAGCCGAGTAATGAAACGCATGTATTGACATGGCTGTTAAGTTACAGCTATTGGCGAGTTTCAGTGGTCTCTTGTCTAGCAAGGTTAAGCTTGTACAGAGAAGGGTGGAAACTACTTCCTTCAGGCCTCCCGCTCCCAGCCCATGTCTCGTGGGTCTCTGAGACTTCTTTGTGCTGTTGCACCTGCTGCGTCTATCTGTTTTCCAGAACGGCGTACATTCCAGTTAGCTCAGATTATTGGCCTGCGCTCGCTAAGCGAAGTAGCAGGTGTCGTTACGGTGTTAAGCCAAAGAACGCCTGATTTGCGAGAAAAGGGACGGCCAAGATTTGTTAAAAACCAACTTGGGAACTAATTCAGTTAGAAATCAATTTCATCACGTTGCCAATTCATATAAAATGTGAAAATGACTGGAGAAGCAAGTCCAATCCATTGTAAACATTTACATAATTCATTCTGCATCATGCAATTGCTTAATTAACTTACACACTTTGACATAAAAAATGTTAGAACTTCTATAGCTTGCTACATTAGGCCCAAACCGTTCTCTACCCAAACACTCAAGCTCAATTTACTGTTACGAAACGTGTCAGACTGCAATTAATAACGCAACTCAAGCACATTGCCACAAGCTCTATAACAGACATTAGTGTAAATCAACACTAACACTAATTAGGGTTGTACAATGTAACAGTGCTACAGAAGTATCACAATGTCCGAGTCTCAAAATACCACATTATTTGACTCTAGTTCTTCAAATGCCATTCACACAACGCGTGAGACAAAGTGTAAAAAAAGAACTCCTTTTAAAAAAAAACCAAAGACATTTAACCAGCAAAAAACGTCCATCTGGCGCATTTCCACACAAG
This sequence comes from Cirrhinus mrigala, assembly GCA_036247105.1. Lineage (NCBI taxonomy): Eukaryota > Metazoa > Chordata > Actinopteri > Cypriniformes > Cyprinidae > Cirrhinus > Cirrhinus mrigala. Next base: position 21,293,690 of record CM070017.1, read on the forward strand.
TAAACAATTAAAAATAGCGCATGTATTTTATAAATTAAAATCAACAGCATGAGAACCTTCTGTGATGAGTGTGGTGTTCATAATGCTCATATTATTGAAGATTCACTTGCAGATTTGATCCATGTATCAATTTATCATTACACCCCTAATTTAAAACTTTAAAAAAAAATAAATAAATAAAAAAAAAAAAAAAAAAAAAAAAATTATATATATATATATATATATATATATATATATATACATATATATATATATATATATATATATGTGTGTGTGTGTGTGTGTGTGTGTGTGTGTGTGTGTGTGTGTGTGTGTGTGTGTGTGTTATGTTTTGGATTTTCAATTTACATTTTCTTCAGTTTTCAGTAAAAAAAATAAATAAATAAAAATATGTAACCCTGGACAACAAAACCAGTCTTAAGTAGCACGGGTATATTACGTAGCAACACCCAAAAATACATTGTATGGGTCAAAATTATCGATTTGTTTTATGCCAAAAATCATTATGATATCAAGTAAAGATCATGTTCAATCAAGATATTTTCTAAATTTCCGACCACAAATTTATCAAAACTTGATTTTTAACTAATGATTTGCATTGCTAAGAACTTAATTTGGACAACTTTAAAGGTGATTTTAGCAATATTTAGATTTTTTTGCGCCCTCAGATTCCAGACATTCAAATAGTTTTATCTCAGCCAAATATTGTCCTATCCTTTCAAACCATACATCAATGGAAAGCTTATTTATTCAGTAGCTTTCAGAAGATGTATAAATCTCAATTTCAAAAAATAGATGTCAGATATTTTCCACATTCAAAGTATAAATTTCAATTCTGAAGACATTAAAAACTATCAAACACCTTTTTTTTGTTGTTTAAATCAATCCACAATTTTTATCTAACATTCAACAGATATTTAAAGTAAAAAAAAAATTACAACAATTAAAGCATCCACTTAAAACAACACCATTTTTGTATAATAATATTGCAGTGTATTAGAAGTAGTAATAATACACTGTGTAAACTGTAAATAAAGAAATAGTTCACCCAAAAAAATGAAAATGAATGAAAATTACTCACCCTCATGTCATTCCAAACCTCCATCTTCAGAATACAAATTAAGATATTTTTGATGAAATCCGGGAGCTTTCTGACCCTCAACGTTTACATTTTTCTTTTAAAGGTTTAATACAATTTTATTAATCAAAAAGCAAGTCTAAGTCTCGTTAAAATAATAAAACTTACATAATTTAACAGCAATTTATTAAAAGTTTTACAAAAATTGCATTTTTAAGGCCCTATGAAGTGTACTGACCTACTTTTGATTTATATTTGGCAAATTCCGTAACATTCCGCATTATACAGTAAATTACATTTTTATGACTGGATTCCGTAATTCCGTCCACGTTGTCCGCGTCGCAGAAATCATAGGGCACTGTGTGCACAAAGAAAACAAAAATAACGACAATTTCTTCTCTTCCGTGTCAGTATTTGACGTGCTTCAACTAAAGTATTCTCGTAGTTTCATAGCACTGCGGTTAAACCGCTGATGTCACATGTACTATTTTAATGATGTCCTTACTACCTTTCTGGGCCTTGAACATGTCAGTTGCATTGCTTTCTATACAGGGTCAGAAGGCTCTCAGATTTCATCAAAAATATTCTAAATTGTGCTCAGATGATGAACGAAAGGTCTTACAGGTTTGGAACAACATGAAGGCAAGTAATTAATGACAGATTTTTCATTTCTGGGTGAACTATCCCTTTAATACAACAGAAAAGCCCTTGCAATAATGGACCTCGCTGTAGTCCACCACACTCGCCACAGGAGGTTCTCATGCTGATTCTGCCTTTATATAATCACATTCTCTTTTCCACACAAGTACTCAAGGTGTCACAATACTTCAACTGGTGCACTACTGTGAGACACCAAAAAGATATTGTGACAATGATAGTTTTCTCTTTCAGGTCAACTATTGTCAGAGCAGATATCGTATTATACTATCAACAAGAGTTAGAGAGAAGTTTACAATAGGTTATCATGCAACCATAGGATTAACTTGGTAACATCTATGTAATCACCTTTTAACTGAACAAATCACCATGGCAACTTGTATTCTCGGGTTTAGCTCAGGTGAGCAATTATTCTCTTACTCTAAGCTTTTAAGCCGAGACCTTTGTTTAAACCAACAAGAGCGTGTCCAATACTTCAGCAAGTGCAATCTTCAACCGACAGACCCTAATATCAACAATCTGCTTTGCACTGATAACTTTAATCAATGCACACTATAATGAATAGCCTTTTTATTTGTTTTGGGGTTTTTTTTAGTGAAAGGTTACAGTTTGTCGTCTGCGGGACATTTATAAGCAGGGGACCTAGATTCACACCAAGAATGTGGCAAAAGAAAACCCCCCTCTTCAGAAAGTCTGCCACCGAAATCGAAACTTTGCATACTTGAGCACACAAAACATTTTCGGTGATCTTCACAATGCTACCTAGCTAAAAGGAAACAGATGTCACGGTTTCCTTTCAAGAGCAGTTAGTCTTTCCTCCTACACACCAAAGTGACAGTTCAGTGGCGTATGGGAGGCCGTTTCCTCCTCTCTCTCTCTGTCTCTCTCTCGTAAAGAAAGTTGGAGGCTCCAACAGGCGCTTCCCATCCCCCATCCGTAGCAATAAGGTAATGAGGGGGGTGTTCGTTAACAACTGTTGATGCACCTGCTAGATAAGCCAAACACCTTCTCTATTGTTCTGCGGATCTTACATCAGACAGGAAGCAGGCAGATAAAACAGACCGTAATCATGTGTGATGATTTAGATGGAGCTGCAAGAGCTCAGACGCAAAGGTTACAGTTTGCATATTCATCACTAAATGGCGGTTACCTTGACATTAAATGCTAAATCTCGGGAGGTGATAGCATGTGTGAATCAGGTACAGGGTTTCATGAGGCAAAAGAAAAAAATAGGAATGGTCAAGATGGTTGACTTTTGAAAATAGTTGGCAAGATTATCTACATTTCTTTTTATACTTTCTTGGCTTCTGTTCGTTGCTGTGTTGCTTATCAGTTTGTACAATTATCCCAATGAGATCTTGGGAAAAGCAAAAGCAGATTGTGTGATATCAACTGTCACGCATGTAAGACTTTAAGACGTAAACTACCCAAAAGTTTGGGGTCGGTAAAATGTTTTTGAAAGTATTTTATGCTTACAGAGGCTGCATTGATTTGATCAAAGACACAGGAAAAAACATAATGTGAAATATTATGACAATTAAAAGTAATTAATAGTTTTCTATTTTTATATATTTTAGAATGTAATTTACTCCTGTGATGGCAAAGATTAATTTTCAGCATCATTACTCCAGTGTTCAGTTTTACATGATCTTCCTGAAATTAGGTGTGCAACGGATTGCAGTTTATTTAAATAAAAATTTAAACAAAACAGTTAAATGCAGAAATTATAATAATAACAGAAATCACAAAAAATTTGGTTGGGAGCAAATAAAAGGGTTTAATTTTCATTTCATTAAAAATAAATAAATGTTTAATGCCTGTATTTGATTATCAGAAAAATTAAAACAAGAATTTCTAAAAGAAAAAGAAAAAGAAAGGTTGTAGGGCCCTATTGTTTAAAATGTTAAAATTGAGATTTTCCAACTTATTTTTTCACTGAAATAAATGTTATTACACAGAAAGAAATGTACCAAAAAAAAAGTACAGTGCTGTACCCCTTGTAATTTGTCATAAGGTTTTGTCTGTTTTCAGGTCTCAGGTTGTTTTTCAATTGTGGCACTGAAGTATTGAAAATTTTATTTTAAAATTTGATTTATTCAGCTGGTTATTTCTTGATTTTATTTTTGTATTTTATTTTATTTAAGTTATTTTTGATAAAACCAAAGTTTCTTGCCATACTGTTCTTGTAATAAATGGAAAGCAAATTACATTTGACTCCTCCCCTTTTTTTGCTGATCCGAAAAATGGTCTGATTCGTGACTCAAAAACCGTGAGTGATCCGAACCATGAGTTTTGTAATCCGTTGCACCACTACCTGAAATCACTCCAAAATGCTGGTAAATACTAGGGGTGGGAGAAAAAAAAAAAAAAAAAAAAAATGTAAAAAAAATTGATTCCCCGATGCAACGCGATTCTCTCTTCTACGATTCTGAATTTTTTATTTGATTCTGAACTTGTTTTTTTCTCTGGAGCGACTTTCACACAGAACGTGGAAACTATTTTGAATTTTAAGCGCGGCGTGTGCGGATTACGTGCCAGTGGTGTGCGTCGCTGTGCGTGCGCTTCGGTTGACGCAGAAACCAGCCATCCTCGTGCAGCGCAAGCAATTGAAATGAATGGGTTTCATAGCGCAGCGCAGCGCTTTCCACGTTTGGTGTGAAAGCCGCTAGACACGTGCGCATTGCTTGACAGTGTGTGCTTCCACCCGCCGTGTTTTACTTTAGATATGCTAACTCGTGCACTGATGGACTTTCACGTGCACTTTGTGTTTGTTGTCCTGAAGATCGATTGCAGCTGTGGTTAAATGCACTTCCATTTTCGAATACTTCTATATGAAATTGATGTTCAAACAGTCAGTTATGTTTTCAGAGCAGGACAAAACATCTGATATCTCAAAATAGATCTATGCATTAGTGTGAATACAGTCTGTTAAAGCTGCCAATGATCTCATCAGTAATAATCAAACGGCAATAATGCTAGAAAAAAAGAAAAACCCATAAATATTGTCTGAAAACTTTCAGATACTTAAAGAACACTTTTGAAATAAGTGATTGTTTTAAAAAGTAGCCTGTTTATATAATAAAAAAATAAAGTTTGCGCAAAATAAATATTAAAATGTAGCCATGTGCATTAATATTGAAAACTGAAAGTGTGATATATGAAAGATAGTGATATTGAGTTGGTAATGAAAATTGTAACTGAATTGAATCATGAAACCAGTGAAGATTCACACCCCTACTTTTAAGATGGCAGTACTGACATACAGAGATTCCAACTATAAACAAAAAGCAAAGAAATTACAATTTTGGTTAAAATGTAAGGTTGTAAAGGTGTATTTGCACAGCAGAAGAATTAATTGGGGAAAAAAATGTAGATCAAAAATCGTTTTGGAATCAGATCGTGACTCCCAGAATTGCAGTCGGATCGGATCGTGAAGTGCCTGAAGATTCTCACCCCTAGTAAATACCACTGTCAAGACTCAGAAAAGTATGAAAGAGATTGTTAAAATAGTCCATCTGCCATCAGTGGTTCAATCTGAATGTTATAAAGCGACAAGAATATTTTTTTTGTACGCAAAGAAAGAAAAAAAAACAAACAAAAAAAAAAAAAAACGATTTTATTGAACAATTCGTCTCCTCCGTGTCAGCGTAGTGCCATTTTGGAGAGTATCCACTGGACGCAAACAGCATACACCGTTCTGTGTCAGGCGCACCACACGGATATGTTTTCTATGTACATTTACGATTTGATTTAAACGAAAACAGCGTATCCTGTGTACGGTTTGCGTCCAGCGGATACTCTCCAAATGGCACTACGCTGACGTGGAGGAGATCTTTTTTTTTTTTTTTTACCTTTGCGTACAAAAAGTATTCTCGTCGCTTCAGAAAATTCAGATTGAACCACTGATGGCAGATGGACTATTTGACATCTTTCATACTTTTCTGGGTCTTAACAGAGGTATTTACCTGGCAGTCAATGGGACAGTCACAAACCTCCCGGTTTTCATTCAAAATATCTTATATTGTGTTCCGAAGATGAACAAAGCTTTTACGGGTTTGGAACGACATGGGGGTAAGTGATTAATGACAAAATTTTAATTTTGGGGTGAAGTAACCCTTTAATGTATCCTTGTAACAAAATTATTAGGCTAATTACTCTCAAAGAAAGAAAGAAAGAAAGAAAGAAAGAAAGCTATTTTACAAACCCCAGCAAACTTTAATGGTTGCCTTTAACTTTAATAGTTGCCTTTAAAATGTTGCCAGTATTAAAGGTGCTGTATCTAACGGTTTTGACTGTATAAATACCAGGATCGGAAATTAAAAAGGTTTGTGGCAAAAATGACGCCACAATGAAAAAAAATGCCCCATACATTCAAGACAAAGGAGCAAAAATTTGCCCATGCACAGTTAAACAATGTATTACGGATGTAGCGATTAAAACAAAATGTGAAAATGGATGAAAAGTGTCAATTCGCGGAATTATATTTAGATTCGCTCACACTGAATCAGATTGCTTCTATGTGCTGTTTTGTGCAGCGCTGACCCTTATAACCAATCAAACGCATTTCTGTTGAATTTAGGAATGCATTGGCTAATCAAAGGTGCTTAGATTAGTCAGCGCTGAAAACGTGGCAATCAGAGGCGCGTAGGTTAGCTGAACTGTTGTTGTTGAATTCCCTCATCATAAACGACACAGTGCAGATACGATGTAAATAAAAGATTAATTTTGTAACTTCAGTAATTATAATAGGAGTTTATGCATAACTTGGACCGACATGTTTGTCTGTGAAGCCAGAATGTGACATGCCCAAAACGCAGACACGAAACAAAAAGTTTTTATATTGTTTTCTATATCAATATTAATTACCATTATTATCAGTCGTAAAGAAATTATGTTTTTTGAGGAAAATATTTCAGGAATTATCTCCATATAGTGGATTTCTTCAACTTCAACATCGCTGTTTCACCTTTTTTTGTAAAGGCCGTTTGACCTTCTTTGCATGTTTCCCTTTGTAAACACTGGGTCAGTGCTTCTGCAGCGATGGAGGGCAATTTAAAGTTGAAGGAGAAAATGAAAAAATTGATGGTAACGTGCCACCAAATATACAAAAAAAGAAATGCACTGAAACCAAATTACTGTGATGTTTTTAACAAGGTAAAAATGGTGTTTTAAAACAAATTTTATTTTTTATTAAATATTTCATGAAGACCTAAATCATACCAATTTGTGGAAATGGGCATCCGATGTCCCCTTTAAAAAAAAGTTGCTTAATTTGTGGGCTTTGATAGTTTTATGTATATGAAGGAAAAAGCAATTATTATGATTTTTGACACTTTCAAAACTTTGCCTGAGGCTAACATTTAACGTAAAGGTTAATTAATTAGTTGTTGCCATGTTAAACTGAGTAATCAAAGCCTTATGACAATATTTACTAATGAAATCACATTCACACAGACAGATATTGGAGATGGTCAAGTCGGGTCCTACTGGAATCAAACTGCTCATTTTAGCATAAAATTGACTTCTGCTCAACTTCATCGGTTGCTGCCATTTATTTCCCCCAAAAATTGCCAATTCTCATGGAAAAATGAATGACATCCGCTTGCTTTGGTGCTTTGGTATAGCAAATCACAGTGTCAGTATGAAACCTCTCTTTTGGCTGATGGATTACATTTTTTTCCCATCCATACTACATGTCAAATATAAAAACTGTTCAAATGCATCTTGAAATTCCCTGTTTTTAAATGCAAAAAGAATGCCACTGAGAAAAGTGACAGATCTCAGGCAAGCAAAGCCAAAACAGACCTAATTATACAGTAGTTAAAATCAATTAGTTGACTAGTCGTTCATAAAACCTGAGCCCTCCGTTAGTCAGGTTTGAAAATATGTACTTTAGCTATTTGTAGAGAAAAAAAAAAATTGAAAACAGCATTTGATTGACATTGATTTGTTGATGTTTTATTGATAAGAGCCAGAGCTGGATTAAGCTATGGCATTTCATTTGCATTTTAATAATGTTAGGATTTTCCCAATTAATAAACATAATAAATAGTGAATGAAAGCCAGTGAGGTTGTGTTTTTATAAAAGCAGAGGGTCTTAAAGCATCAGCTAGGTGCCCTTTTCACGGTCAAATCACTGAAAGATTGATCTTGTAAAAACAACCCAGACACAGATAAGCCTGACTTTGTTTTCTAAAGCTGGTGCGGTAAGCAAGCAGGGTGCTTTTTTGCCCAAAGCCAAAACATGGAAATTCAATATTGCTGTACAGCTCAAGTCAAGGAATTGTGGACACAGATTACATGATGGATACAGGCTACACTGAGGCAAACTCCTCTGGCTCCAGTCCTACACAGCACCTTCACAACTCACAACAGATGTGTATCTTTGCTTCGAAAGCACAATAGTTTGGCTTTCATTACATTTCAGATATTTGAGATCAACTCTGGACAAGCACAGGATGAATATGTCCAAAAATGGGTATGATAATACGTGAAAACCTTGCATTTCACTCACCCACACCGCCAGACCGTAAGTTGTTTTTTTAGCCCATCATGTTGTAAAAGGCCTATAACCAATATAGGAGTTAAGAGGTTTATTAGGCCTCTATTTTCTTCCATTCTCCACCAGCTTAGAGCCAAACCAATCTCTGCCTCAATACTAGCCACTCTATACTCAGTGTTTCTATGGCAACACTCTCAAGAAAGCCTGACAAAAGGATTCGGAGTGAAAAATAGTATTTATAGTGGTTTGAAATTATATATAGAATTTAGTGATTTCAAAAGCAGCCATCATAACACCAACAGAATAAACTATTCCACATCCAAAATTGCTTTCGCACACATTGATCGGCTTTTTTTTTTTTTTTTTGGACTTTGTTTTGAGTCCATCCTGCTTCAGTTCTGAATGAAGCTTGGTTTTGAAAGTGCTCCAATTCACACACCTTGATCCCTGAAACAATAAACCCTCTTGGAGAGGAATTATCCAGAGAATAGTCAACTGACAAACTGAGCTACAACTCTTGTGAAGGGTTTAGGGGTCTTTGGGGGGATTTGTAAAGTGGTCCTGACTGACAGGTTGGACTGACACTGCTAGAGTAAATTACAGGTAATTTCAGCTTCAAAAGAGGCAGTCAAAACTGCCATCCCTTAAATGTCCCTTCACTCAAGAATTCACATAATTAGCATTCATAATAAATTCTCAAACTATGCATGACGAGCTGCAAACTCACTTTGTCACGGAAACGCATTTCAACATTTCTGAAACAAAATAAAAGAGTTGGAGTGGAGATTTATGTAGTGCATGACGCAACAGGCTATTCCCTGTGTTTATAGATAATGAGCTTGTATTTGCCTTGATGGAACAGACTAAATTATTGTGGAACAGGAACAATGTTTTGGTACACTTTTGGTTACACAACAGTGCTTAGGAAGTCATTTTAACTGGTGATGCACCAACATTACAAATGTGGTACAAGGGTAGTTGGCAAATAGCCAGTAAAAAAATGCTTTTTTTGCAAAAGACCATTTTTGAAGAAATGCATATATTTATGTAGTGTGAAATCAGATATTTAAGAAAATATAAAAGGTCCCTAACTTCGTCAATTCTTTCATTGTTTTGTTTTTTTTTTTTACATTTTTACAGAACTTTGCCAGAAATTTGTCCTATGGTCTGACATAGCAAAAATTAGGGGAAAAAAAAAAAAAAAACTTATAACTAGCATGAGAGAGATTTATCTTCATTGTTCGACACTTATTTTCATATAGTGTTATTTAATATAAAATTATAATTATAAATAATTATAATTTTTCCCCATGACTTGTTGGACAATTTCAAGACAAACTTGACAACAAGACAAACTATGCTGTCATCTGTTCAAAACTGCTAAAAATTAAACCATTTTAAGATGAGAGATATTTCTATCTCCCCTCTTGCAATACTCAACTGTTTCTTTAAGAGTTCTTTTTTGTGTGTGTCACACCATAGGACATTACATCACACCATAGGACACTGTGTCACACTAAAGGACAGAAATGGTAGTTAAAGTATTTATATTTAATTTTGAACATGTCAAATGAGAAAGAAAGTTTAATTTGGATACAAACAATGCATGTTTTTTTTTTTTTTTTTTTTTTTTGTTTTTAAACAAAACAAAATAATTTATCAACAACAAAATTCAGTCTCTAGCCCCCCTGCTGCATGTGCAGCACAGCTAAATATGATTGATATTTAATACAGCTAAATATTATTGATATATGGCTAAAACTATATTCATTAGGATGTGAATGATTTTTTTTTTAGCTACTATTTTTAAGGCATGATTTTGATTCTATTTACTTTCTGCATCGTTCTCTTAGGATCTCCTCCATTCTGGATCCCTGTTAATTTTCTTTCTATATTTCCACGTCATCTCTCTTCGACTAATTTCTCTCCCTCAATACATTCTGTTTCAAAAACAAAGTATCATATTTTATACTTACTTTCATGACACTTCATAACAGTACAAGTTTTCTGCAAAAACGTCAACAAATAGTTAAAATTAATGTAATTATTACATTTAAGAACACTGAAAATGATAAAAAAAAAAAAAAGAATAAAAAGGAGTTAAGCAAATCTTATTTAATTATTTAAAATGCTTTTTAAAGAGACCTTGTCCTCTGGTGTGACAGTACAGGCCTCACACCGGAGGACATTTTCCGTCACACCATAGGACGTTTCAGCCTTTTGTGTCAATTAATGACCTTGCTATTCCAAGCTTACCTGTCATTAGCGGTTTGCAAGACACATCTGCATAATTTTCCATGATTATGTAGTTTAACATACAGTTTTTAATTAAAATATATAATTTAGGGGTGTCACTCCAAAGGACAACAAAACGTAACACTTTTGTAGTGGTTTCAAAAAAAGTTAAATGTGTGAACAATTCTAAGACAAAAACTGACCATGTGCACATGTCATGGGCCTCGCAGGGGGCTTCAGTAACAACCATGAATGGGGTCCTTCAACTAATAAAAGTTTTTTTTTCCCGGAATTGGCCAATTTAAAATCAGGATATGGTGTCACACCATAGGACAAAATGCATCAAGTTCCTACACTTTCAGGAATATATGGATTACTTTTTTAGTAGGTGACTACTAAAAGAGTCACCTGTACAATTATGCCGAAGGTGTTTATGAACGTTTTTATGCTTTTCTTTTTAATTTATAAAAGTTGTAATTTATTGAACCATGTCTGAGACAGTCAAACCATAGGACAATTTTGACATTTGGCTCAAAAAAAAAAAAAAAAAAAAAAAAAAAAAAAATTATATATATATATATATATATATATATATATATATATATTGGAATAACACTGCAGCTTTTATAACAACAGTTCCATGTGGGACAAAGAAATGCTTAATGATTTACAGCATTTTAAATAACGACAATATTAATTATTTTCATTTTTATCTTGTGGGACAGTGAAAATGCCATGTCACGTCAACAACCCACTTATAGATAACCCAATTATTTTCATAATTTTATACCATTTTGTTTAAATTAAAACTAAAAACTGAAAATGGAAGTCATCAATGCTACTTTCAAAAAGCTCACCGATTTCATTAATTTGTCTTCTGTACATGAACGAAGGTCATACGGGTTTGGAACGACATGAGGGTGAGTAATTAATGACAGAATTTAAATTTTTGGGTAAACTATGACTTTAAATGAGCGTTAGATGGAAAAAAAAGAAAAGGATCTACATAGGCATGAAAAATAATAGACATGGAGACATGCATAATGTGCAACTGCTTTTTGAAGCTGCTGTACAGTATTTGGTACAACACCACTGCTCAGTCTAAATGTCTGCACAGTTTGTGTTATTTCTAAAATAAAAAATATATGAATGACTGTCAAAGTTAACCCTCAGGCATCCCATAATTCAGTTACAGCTGTGTACTCGTCCATGGCTCCAGAGACCACGTGTGTGCAGGGCTCAAGGTGCCTTGATGTTGACCAAAACAAATAGTTGCAGTCCAAAAAAGAACAAGAGATCTTTTCTTAGCTTACCATGTGATCAGGCCTCGCTCCAATGTGAACCCTTAGCAGCGGAGGAGTCTTTACAGTCTGCACATAAAGAAAACACAGAACAAAAAATGGTTACTCAGTGCCATGTAGAAATGAAGGGTCAATAAATAAATCATGTTTGGATTGTAAACGTCAATAACTTTCCGTATTCGAAAAACAAGCTACCGTTTGTCCAAATGTAGAACATGAGATTTCATCTGATGAGAAGATCATACTGTTGAGTTAAGGTGACATTAAGGTTTTTTAAATTAAAAACAGTCCAGTTATTCCTGTATCACAGGTTACATCATCTTATTAACAACAATGCTTAAAAAAAAATTATAATAATAACATTATTAAGAAGAAACCAAATGCAGTGCAAATCAGTGCAAAAACAACATCTAGCACTAATTCCATGCCATTTATGTGTTTGTGAGACCAAGTTTTAACGCATAAGCTACAATTAGTTGTGTCAACTAGCACAATGAGTAATCATCCAAAGCCATGTTTCCACCTAATATTAAGATTCATTTTTGGAATTGGTGTTCAACACTAAATACAGGTGGAAACCGGAAGCACTGAAAGCACATAAGAAGGTAGTCAAAAATGCATGTGACCACATTGCAATTATAATTTAAACACTTTCCATTTTGAATGAGTCACAATGTAGACTTCACAACATTACAATGTAGAGTATGAAAAATGGATATTCATTTTGAGAGTTGCTAATATCTATATTTAAAACTTTAGAAACCATAATCTCTAGCTTCCGCTAACTGTCCTACGTGTGATGTAGGATGTCGGTGCAGCATATGCTACGGTGAGAATGTGCTAGTCTCACGAAAAACTGCACTTCTGCATTCGTCACTTCGTGCCATCCGCTGGAACGCAACTCTGTACAACAGTTAGCAGAAGATTAGCTAGAGATTATGGTTTATAAAGTTGCAAATATGGATTTTTTTTATTTTTTACAAAAACACATTGATTCCCTTCAGAAGGCCTTTATTAACCTCCGGAGCCGTGTGAAGTACTTTTTATGATGGATGGATGCACTTTATCGGACTTCAAAATCTCAACAGCCATTCACTGCCATTATAAAGCTTAGAAGAGCAAACATATTTTTTAAAATAACTTTGATTATTCGTCTGAAAGAAGGTGGTCATATACACCTAGGATGGCGTGAGGGTGATTAAACCATGAGACAGTATTTATTTATGGATAAACTATCCCTTTAAGTCATCTTTGTAGTTATTGGTTTTCGTAAAAACAGGGTTCTACAGTGCGACCGTTCCAGTCGGCTAAAATCTACTGCGTGCGACTATGAAAAAATATTTAGGAGCACCAGTGTGACTGACCCGGTCAACATATTTGTGTTTGCGCTGAGGGGAGCTTCAAAGGTTTCTGCGTGTTTTTGCAACGTTGAGTAATGCATCACAGACATATCTCACGAATCCTTTCATAAACAAAGTGTAGAGAGAATGTAAACAAGAGATTCATTGTACAGTGTAGAGAGCTTTGTTGATTATAATGGAACTTTGTGTGATTGCGATGAACTAAGATGACTGACAGCTTTTAATGATTTTTAAGGGAGTTTGTAAATGAGATATTGATTTAATACAACAGTTAAATAAACAAGTTAAAGTAAAAGTCCACTTCCAAAACAAAGATTCACATATAATTTACTCACCCCCTTGTCATCCGAGATGTTGATGTCTTTCTTTCTTCAGTCGTTTTTTGAGGAAAACATTTCTGCATATTTCTTCATATAATTGACTGCTATGCTGCCCTGATTTTGAACTTCCAAAATGCAGTTTAAATGTGGCTTCATGCAGTTGTAAATGATCCCAGCCGATGAAGAAGGGTCTTATCTAGCGAAACGATTGGTTATTTTCATAAAAAATAATACAATTTAAATACTTTTTCATCTCAAACGCTCGTCTTGTCTTGCTCTGCCTGAACTCTGTGTATTCTGGCTCAAGACAGTTAGGGTATGTCGAAAAACTCCAATCGTATTTTCTCCCTCAACTTCAAAAATCATTTCAAAGTCATCCTACATCGCTGCAGAAGTACCGACCCAGTCTTTGCAAAGTAAACATGCAAAGAAGATCAAACACCCTTAACCAAAAAGGTAAAACAGAAATATAAGACGATTTTGAAGTTGAGGGAGAACATGAGATGGGAGTTTTTCGACATACTCTAACTGTCATGAACCGGAACAAAACAGAGTTCAGGCAGAGTAAGACAAGACAAGCACTTAACATTAAAAAGTATATAAATTCTATTATTTTTATTAAAATATCCGATCGTTACGCTAGATAAGACCCTTCTTTCTCGAATGGGGTCGTTTACAACCGCATTTGGGATTATTTGAAGCCGCATTTAAACTGCATTTTGGAAGTTAAAAATCGGGGCACCATATCAGTCCATTATATGGAGAAAAATGATGAAATGTTTTCCTCAAAAAACAATTTCTTTACGACTGAAGAAAGAAAGACATGAACATCTTGGATGACAAGGGGGTGAGTACATTATATGTGAATCTTTGTTTTGGAAGACTTCTCCTTTAATATTAAGTGACTTACATTGTCTGACTATAACACTATTGCCTGATTTTGCTCTATTTCATTGTCAAAAATAGTTTGAATCAAGTCACCGCTGCGCATCTCCGTTCAAACACAGCGGTGTTTTGTTTATAAATGAACATGCGTTTTTAAACGAATCTAGTGAGTCAATGATCCAATTTCCCATTCATAAAGACAGTCACTTGCTTTATTTCTGAATGAATCAGCCGTTCGAACGAATCAAATGAATGAATGATTCAGTAATTAAATCAGTGGCTTGCAGCCACCTACCTGCAGTTTTAACTTCATTTTTAAAGTTTAATTTCAGTTATTTAAATCATTTAATATTTCTGTATTCAAAATGTTACATTTTAAAAAATTAATCTCAACATTAATTTATGAATTTGACTGCACTCATGTAGCCTCTGAGCCTCATTAAACATGAAAATTCACCTACAAGCCACTTTTGTGTTCTTCTGTGCCACCTCTGTAGTACAAATTAATTTTGTTAATACTGATTTCATTTGACTGGTAACTTATTCTTATTCTACTTGCTCTTATTCTGCTTTTTCAAAAGTATATAAAATATAATTAAAAAAAAAATGAGACATAAAAGATGACATACTTTTAAAAAAGTTAGAAAAATACTATTACAAAGGTAAAACCAAAATTCCACTGTAAATCACTTTAAGGAGTCAAATATCACCTCATAATGGAAAGGCTAATTTTTGATCTGATTTTTTGATTATTAATTAGAAAGTGCTACTGAAATTTCGACTGTGCTCCTACAATTTTTTAAGTTAGGAGCATAAGTGCTCCTAAAAAGAAAAGTATGCGTAGAACCTTGAAGAACAGACTTTTAAATGGCGGCAAAGAGAATTGAAATGTAAAAATAGCGGTGTGTTTTTATGATCAGTGTTTGGCACTAAACACATGTGGAAACTGTGTCTACAACACTCAGTGATCTAAGTGCTAAAAGCAAAGACAACAGTAGTGAAAACTGCAAGTGACCACATCACAACTGTAGTGCGCTATCCATCCCGAATGTGTTCAGAAACATAGGAAAGCCCCAACTATTCGCCACCCACTCACCTAAAACATGATTGCTCTGGGAAAGCACACCAAAACAAGTAAATAAATCTTTTCTTCTTGTGGCAATCGCAGCTGCCCACCTTATACATTTAATTTAGAAAATTCAATGTTGTTCCAAACTTGAATGACCTTCGTTCATCTTCAAAACACAAATTAAGACATTTTTGATGAAATCCGAGAGCTTTCTGACCCTGCAAAGACAGCAACTACCACGTTCACAAGGCCCAGAACGATAGTTAAGGACATTGTTAAAATAGTCCACGGGACATCAGTGGTTTACCCGTTAACGCTGGAGCTTTGTTTTCTTTGAGCACAAAAAGTATTCTCGTAGCTTCATAACATTCCGGTTGAACCACTGATGTTACATGGACTATTTTATCGATGTCGATTTTAATTACAAATATCTTAATTTACATTCCAAAGATAAAGTCTTATGGGTTTGGAACGACATAAGGGTGAGCAATTAATGACAGAATTTTCCATTTTGGGTGAACTTTCCCTTTAATACCAGGTGAAAACAACAATGCATCCTTGCTGAGCACTGGCTGATCAAATCACTAAAAAAATACATCTATAAACGAGGTGGAAACAGGGCCTATCAGTCTTTAAACAAGCTCAAGGCCCATCAGTTTCACTAGTGAAGTACAGTATCAGACTTAAGCACTCATGGACCTTTCACAGAATGTCTGTCCAAATCACAGTGATTCCAATTTGACTGGTCAGCCTCTACCGACCATCCGGAATTCAGTGTAAACCAGTTTCCATCACCTTGCCAGTTTTATTTATCAAGTTAACAGGCTGCTACAAAGAAAACATAATCTTTCCAAATGCCAAAGCTATGACTACAATGTTTTTTACAATATTACACTACAATATTATCATCAGGTGAAAATGAATGCATCTTCTAAGCTATTTTTGCTCCAGTGCACCTAAAGCTTTGCTGGTGTTTGAATGAAAAAGTAAGTGCTGACCTGCAAATCCAAAACCACAAAGTATTTTTGCAGAGCATGACGTGAATACATAACCTTGAGATTCTCTAAGGCTCTTCAAAACAACTTTCTAGCTTCACAGGAATGACAGAAGCAATTACTTTTGATTGATAATGTTTTTTTGTTTTTTAAACTGTCAAAAACATCCATTCACATCTCACGGTTCTTGTATTTGGGAATTGACAGGTCTGTAGCCCAGATGTATTTCTTTGTTTGCACACTTTTGAGCAATTCTGCTGTCAAATGTACAGCTTGCATTCTGATTCAGTCTCAGCAGCGAATTGAAAATAGAAAAATGCCTCTGGAAAAACTTAATCATTCGAATCCGTTCCAAAAAAACCATAATAATGCTACTAAACATGTACAGAGCTCCAAAAGGAATATAAAACCATATTTTACCCACTGGGTGGTTTCTCAAATTAAACGTTGTGAAACTTAAATTTTAAACACATTTTCTCTACGAGGAACACAAGCGTCTTGGCAACATTAGACAAAGGGATCTCTCTCATCCTCATCCTGGGGGATCAGGATTGATGAGAAACTCATCTAAAAGGATTCCTCTATCAAAGTCTGTTCCTGGCCGATGCATATGACAGCGTCTCCGTTTACTTTCTGGCTAGACTATCATTACAGCATATTTTACTCGTACAGCAGCATTTCACCATGGAGATGCCCTTTCCTGAACCTTGACTCTCACCCTTTTAGCGGTCCAGAGTGAGTCCGGTGAAAACGGCGGTGCAGAATGAGAGAAAGAGTTTAATTGGGTCATCTGAGACCGGCAGAAGAGACGTGTGGGACTGCTGAAGGTCAACGGAGGCAAAACACGATAAGGTTGCACATGCTAAAAACTGCTTGTCAGAGGGAAAAAGAGTCGAGGAGGCACAATGGTCGAAAGGCCGGACAGAAGTGAACAAAAGGCCACAAAAGAGAGCTGAGGACATAATTATTGCAACTAATTGGACACAATGTGTGAAATTATATATCAAAGCATGTTCGCGGCAATGGAAACTGCAAATGATCGTAGGTTTGGCTCGTATTTAAGAGTGAAAATCACCGTGTTCAAATGCATTTTATATATTACAATTATTTAGCCATTTATTTCATCACAGATACTTCAGTCTTTAGTGGCACATGATCCTTCAGAAATCATTCCAACGTGCTAATTTTGTGCTTAAGAAACATTTATTATTACTATAAATATTAAAAAACTATTTTTTTCTGCTTAATATTTTTACAGAAACCATGATGAGGAAGTGATCTCATCTGACAGCACGTGATGGAGATTTACGACTAATCACAGAACCGGCATCACTGACAAGACGCGCATGATAATTGCATTAATTGCATTTGTGAACAGCCCTAGATGACATTAAGCATTTTTATTGTTATCGGTATCCGCCGAAAACCAATCTGCTGATAAAAGAATTTAAAGAAAGTTTTTGTCAGAGACCTTGTTATTCTTAATTTTGACATTAATTTTCATTTTTACACCAGACATATATATGTATAGATTATCAAAGCCTATATCAAGCATTTTGGTTGTTATTGGTCATTTTCAGAACCGATTTACCGTTAACATAAAAGCATTTTAAAGAAAATTTTTGTCAGAGCTTTTAATATTTACACCAGATATATATATAGCGATTATCAACACAAATATTAAGCATTTTTATCGTTATCATTTTTAAAACCGATCTGCTGATAAAATCATTTTTACACCAGACATACACATATATATATATGTATATGTATGTATAATATATATATATATATATATATATATATATATATATATATATATATATATATATATATATATATATATATATATATATACACAGATTATCAACGCTTATATTAAGCATTTTGGTTGTTATCGGTCATTTCAAAAACGACTTCCCGATAACATAATTTAAAAGCATTTAAAGAAAGTTTTTGTCAGAGCCCTTGTTATTCTTAAATTTGACAATAATTTTCATGTTTACACCAGACATATATATAGGTTCAAAATATCGGTTATCAATCTACTTGATCTGTAATAATCTGTATGAGCATCGGCCCTGACACACACATACCGGTTGACCCCTATAAGTAAGATTTAAAACAATCAGCAAAGACACAGTAAATTTATCTAAAGTAACAGTAAAGACATGTTACAAAAACAAATTTTTAAATAAACTATCTTCATTGAACTTTCTATTTAAAAACGAACCCTGACAAAAAAAATATGATGGGTTTCCCCAAAAATAAGCGGCAAAACTGTTTTCAAAATTTAAAATATTAAAAATGTTTCTTTAGCATCAAATCAGTTAATGTATCAACAACAACATCAGCAGCATAAAACTGTACAACTAAATAAAAGTGTTAGCATAGACACAACAGGCTTTACGAATCTACGATTTATAATCCTGACTTTCAGAAGCAGAATCTGGCAGTCTTTCAGCATACTTATTAAAGATTATTGATTTTCCAACATATACACACTTGACTGGAAGCATGCAGCCTGTATTGACACCCCATTTCAAGCACATGCTAAAGCACTGGAGAAATACCAAGCTATGGTCGATCTCAATCAGATGCCTTGTTTACTAGGGAACTAAGCCATTTGGATTAGCCCGGGGAAGCTGCTGGATCACGTCAAATCACGTTTATTTTTAAAGAAGGCACTCAGAATATATGGTTATAGCGCCAGACCATGTGTTTGTTTTCATCGGGTGCAGAAGAACGCACGAGAAGCACAGCTGCCTTATATATAGTTTCAAGATGAAGAGATGCTGTGGACATACGTGTCAGTCCTCCCACAAGTTTAGCAAAAGAGCACGATCGTGTCAGAATAATGGTGGTTAGCCTGTGAATGAGCCATGATCGTGCAGTGGCACTTGTGATACTAAAGGGGTTTTTATTTTTATAAATACACAAAGTCCAAAACCCATTTTTGCCTTTTTTTTTTTTCTTTTTGAGAAGTACACGCAAGCTCTTCTAGCTATGAGTTGTAAAAAGATTTTGTCGTTTCTTTCTTTCTGGTACACTCTAAAAAAAAAAAAAAAAACTCAACAACAGTTTCTCTTTAATACATTTTTTATTAATAATAATTCATTGTAAACTCCATGATTATAAGATTTACTGAGTAAAACATATTTTACAGGCCTCCCTACCGAACAGCTACATAATGTCGGATGGATGGGTCGGTCGACTAATAGACCGCCAATTAAAGAGTTTAGTTAAAACTTGCACCAACACACTAGTCTGGAAGTTTCTAGTAATTCTGAAGGCCTCAATTTACCAGTTCAAGTATATTAAATAAATTAGGGTTGGAACTAAAGTTTGTAGGAAGGCAACCTTCCAAGAGCAGAATTAGACACCCCTGGTCTTTAATCTAATTTTTGTAGTATTTTTATGTGGTTTAAGCTTTTAAGGCAAACAGTTGAAAGATGCAACTTCTTTCTCTTCAAAGAATCATTACTAAAGCACCAGTTTTCAAGAAACTCTAAATGATACCAGCTGAGGAAGAAGGGTCTTATCTAGCGAAACGATCTGTCGTTTTTTAAAAAAAATTACAATTTATTTCATTTTTAACCTCAAATGCTTGTCTTGTCTAGTTATGCGTGAACTATGTATTCCAGTTCAAGACAGTTAGGGTATGTTGAAAAACTCCCATCTCATTTTCTTCTCCAACTTCAAATTCGTCCTACATCGCTGTTTTACCTTTTTTTCTAAAGGGCTTTTGATCTTCTTTGCATCTTCACTTTGTAAACACTAGGTTGGCACTTCTGCAAAATGACCAATCGTTTCACTAAATAAGACCCTTCTTCCTCAGCTGGGATTGTTTAGAGCCCTTTGAAGCTGCATTTAAACTGCATTTTGGAGGTTCAGATTCGCAGGCACCATTGAAGTCCACTATATGGCAAGAAATCCTGAAATGTTTTCCTTAAATAAACAATTTCTTTACAACTGAAGAAAGAAAGACTTGAACATCTTGGATGACAAGAGGGTGAGTAAATTAAAGTATTAGTTTTTTTTTTTTTTTTTTGATAATTTACTCACCCCTATGTAATCCAGGATGTTCATGTTTTTCTTTCTTCAGTCAAAAAGAAATTAAGATTTTGGGGATTTTTCTCCATATAGTGGACTTCAATGGCGATCAACGGGTAGAACATCCAAATTGCAGTTTCAATGCAGCTTCAAAGGGCTCGAAACGATCCCAGACAAGGAATAAGGGGTCTTATCTAGCAAAACATCTGCTCATTTTCTTAAAAAAAATAAATAAATAAAAAATCTTGCTTGTTGGAAAGGTCACTCGCGATGTAGGCAGAAGTACCAACCCAGTATTTACAAAGCAAAGGTAAAAACAATAGTAGGAACATTTCCATTACAGATTTGAGCAAAACTTTGGCGATATTTTTTAAAATCAATTAAAAAAAGTATCGTGAAATGATGGTGTTTCCATTAACTGATGTTATGCGACTGAAACGTCATTTTTTCCTCTCGTGATGAGACATGGCAAAGGATTTTGGTGGGATTTTGCCAGATTTTGGCTACATTTAGTCGAAAGAGGCGTATGCGTGTATCTTTACAGAAGCAGCGCGGAGAGCCGCTTCAGAAACATGTGCGGTGCGGCTGGTGTAAACATAAGCATTGATTAGAGTGGCCACGATCAGCTCCGGTGGCTGTGTCGGAGCCGTAGTGCCCCGCAGACGTGTGCAGCAAATAGTCTAAACATTAATAGCAGGGAAAGCCCCTTATACTTGAGAGCGGCCACATATGAAGTGTTTCTTGGAGGTTATAGGGTAAATATTACGCCGCAAAAATACCATTTAAATGTGAATCCTGCATGTCTCTGTTTGGAGCAGACGAGCAGTTTTGTTTACTACACGCACTAAAGCGCGCGTGACGCTCACGGTGATTTCAGCATTTGACCGTTACATTTTAGGAAAACTAGCGTCATATCATATACACACAGAAATGTAAAGGTAGACACGGCAACCCGTCAAAATAAAAGTCCGGTTTAACTTGTAGTAATATATTTCTGCCACAATGCCTTCTATTACTACTAAAATTAAACAAACATTATTTTTTTAGGGTATAATCGCACAACATTTCTTCCATGTTTCAATTTTAACAGTAAATTCTCCTTTGTTTGCCAAAAAAAATTTTTGCTTAATTTTCAATAATAATATAAATAAATAACATAAAAAGATAAATGAACTTAATATTTTATGCCTTCATTTGATAACCAGAACATTTTAAATACACAACACAGAATTTCTGAGGGTAAAAAAACCTTTCATATGGCTATTTTAAGAATAAATTTGAATAAATTAAGTATGCATTTAAAATAATTAGACATGCTAAAACACAGAATTTGATAATAAAACACGGTGAGGAAAAAATTAAATCTATGAAATATTTCATAGGGCCCTAAACATGTCATTTTTGTTAAACCTTTATTAAATTCATGTGAAATTGTATAAGTTTTATTATTTTAATTAATTAAACATGCTCTTTGATTAATAAAATTTAAATTTACCATTAAAACGGAGTTGAGAAAAATTTAAACGGAAAAAACGGAATTTGGAAAAAAAAAATAAAACAGATTCCATAGGGCCCTAAGGTTATAGTATATTGAAGAATGTTCATATGACTTTTTACACATGCCATGTGACCTGAAAATGTGGAAAAAAAAAAAAAGGTTTCCATTGCAGTTTTGCAAAATATTTCTTTTTCAAATTGCATGAAAAACCACCTCATGCGAATATAAAAAGTTGTTTTTGCACGTTTTCAATTTGCGCAATTTGAAGGGTAATGGAAACGCAGCTATTGTTGGAAATTTTGAAGGAGGAGAAAATAAGATTTAATAAAATGGATAAAATTGAACCGAAGTTCACAGACAAAGAACTAACCATGTGCGACCTTAACAACGTGATTACGTAATGCATGAAGTCCAGCTAGAGCAAGACAAGCATTTGTGGTTAAAAAGTACATTAAATGTATTTTTTTTTTTTTTTTTAGAAAATGACCAATCATTTTGCTAAGACCCTTATTCCTCGGCATGGATCATGTAGAGCCCTTTAAAGCTGCATTGACACTGCAATTTGGACCTTCAACCTGCTGATCCCCATTTAAGTCCACCATATGGAGAAAAATCTTGGAATGTTTTTCTCAAATACCTTCATTTCTTTTCGAGTGAAGACAGACATGAACATCTTGGATGACATGAAGGTAAGTAAATTATCAGGAAATTTAAATCCGGAGTTAAATAATCCTTTAAACAAACACTTGTACAGTGTAAGTCTCACTACTGACAATAAACTTTCTTTTTTGCCTATAAAATTTCTCCAATGTGACCGCACATTCACTAAGTTAACCACACATGCTATTTCACAAATGTCAAAAATGTAAAACACGCTGAACCTTAAAAGATCCAACACCATGCTTTCTAGCCTTCAGCAAAAATATAATTCCTCCGTCCTGATGCCACGTGACTGATGTGCTTGGCCCCTTTACTCTCAGAGAACAGATACTGTGATCTTAGCTTAGTAAGACGAGGTTTCCCATTCCCTGCACTGAGTGCAAATACCCTATTATATAGCCTGGCCTTCTTTGTCCAAGCATTGGTCTAATGGACAAAAGTAATTAGGCTAAGTGACAGGGGTCCTTCTTCACAACTGTTAAATGCATATTACCCGCAAGTCTAAAAGATAGTGGTCTAGACAACATGGCTATCTGACAGATAATGGTCTAGCCAAAATGAGCGATCTATTGAAAGGAATATCTAGACAGTGGCAAATGGAAATAAAAAAAAATAATAAATAAATTAAAAAAAAGCCATTTCTGTCTATCCAACTGTGTGTGTGTGTCAGAAAATTATCTTCCTTCATAATATTTACAGATAAAACCTAGCATGATAAAAAAACATGCAGATACTGCATTACTGAGGTTGTATCAGATGAATCTCTGAGGAAAAGGCTGGGTTGCACATTAAGGGATTTCAACAAATTACAGAGCTGTTAGCAATTTCTGAGCCTACTGGACTGAAATGCTTGTTTTTAAAGCCTCTAGCAAAAGCGTTGAACCCTCAACCTACATTTGTTTCTCACTCCGCTTAGGTTTTGTTGATGCAGTAATATCAATTACTTCAGCACCACATATTGAACATTGCATCAAACCAATATAAGCTGTTTAGGAGCGCCACTTTTTTGGCCGTTATACAATGTATCCATAATAATTCTGCAGCAGGCGGTACAATAAGACTTATATTACAGAAACTTATTGTTGTTTTTTTTCCAAATTCCATTTTTTCCATTTAAATTTTTCTGAATTCCTTTTTTTTATGATTTAATTTAAGTTAGTCTTTTTTTTTTTAAATGATTACATTTTTCAAAAATATTAAACAAAAAGCATGTCTAATTATTTTTATTATTAAGTTTTTAAATTTATTAAGTTTAACAAAAATTACATTTTAAGGCCCTATGAAATGCATTTTATTTTTACCAAATTCTGTTTTACAGATTTTCTGGATTCTATTTTAATGGTTTCATTCAATTTTAATAAAAGTATCTCTAATTAACTGATTTAATTTTAAAAAATGTTTTCTTTTTTTTTTTTTCTCTCCGTGAAACAGTGTTTTTATATTTTTATGATAAATAAATTCTGGTAAACATTTCCTACTGGTAAATATTCCTTAATAGAATTATGTTTTAATAATAATTTTTATTATGATTAGTACTATTATTACATTTAGTAATATTTTGTTTTGTCTTTTGTCTTTTGTTCTGTCTTCAAGTTAAACCAAAATTTTATTTTAACAGGTTGCTGTGAAAACCTTTAAGTTTCTGTTTGCATATGATATTCAGATAGTATTTCTCATAAGAAACTGTAAAATTCTCATGAAGTGACTCCCGGAGCAGTTCATGTACTCAAATTTTGAGGCGGCTGAGGCTGAAAATACTGCGAGCGTCACGTGCTTCAGTATGTGTAGTAAACGAAACCGTGTGTCTATGCTATTCAATCACACAGAGACTCGCAGAACATGCAGGATTCATATTTAAATGATACTTTTTGCATCTTAATATTAACAGACACTAGTCCATATCATGTTTTGATGTAAGTGTACTGACCTACTTTTGATTTATTCATCCAAAATTCAGCAAATTCCACATTATACAGTAAATTCCGTTTTAATGACTAGCTTCCGTGATTCTGTCCACGTTTTCTGGATAGCAGAAATCATACAGCCCTAGAAAACGTATGCAATTTGCTCCATTATTTTTAACAGGGGCTTTTTTTTTTTTTAAAGTAAAAAGTAACATTTGTATGTGCTTGAAATATAAAGCTGTCTGTGAGATACAAATTTACCTGGCCTCCTCAGAAAATAGTCCCATACAACTAAGGCTCTGGAGTAGATTTGAGTTTTTATAAATACATTTAGCTACTGTTTTATTAGGTACACTTAGGGATTGCTTTTCACTATCTTCTATACTCTATTCCACGCTGCTCATGAGAATTGACAAATGCATCAATTACTCTAAACCTGAACCAGAGAGATTAATTAACCACCTTGATCCAATTCCTTTCTGACAAAATGCATTAGAAAATTCTCAATGCAAAGAACCCATGAGGTGAACGCATTCAGAAGTAAAAGATAACATCAACCAATGACCCTCCAACATCCAGACTCACCAACAAAACAAGATGCATTGAGTCCTACGAATTCGATTTGTCTCAGACTCATGGGAGTGTGTCAATGCACAGGAAGACACTTCGAGGATCTCCTTCCCCAACAACGCATAGCTCCTTTCAGGGTATTGCACTGTTCTATTAGCTTGTGCTAGGTTTGCCATCCAATTTAATAGGAATGCCACTTTTGATTTGCAGCTTGCTGGCAAACTTGAGTTTCAAACTTGAACTTTATAGCATATTCATTCCCTGGATGCCATCCTTGAAGTTTAAAAGCAAATGTGAGTTTTCAAATAGAATTTGTGAAGCTGCTTTGCAGCATCAGCAAAATATTTAATCTCACAGAGCACAGCAATCAAGACAAGTTAGAAATTATATATGGGAAAAAACTCTAGCAGCTATGCTGCAAAAATGTTTGTAAGTCCCCCTGAGTTAATCGAAGTAGCACCTCAGACCACATCTGAGCAGACTCCAGGCACTTTTGTATTACTTGAATGCATGCATGAACACACATGCCAGACACACTAAAAATAGAAATGTGTCGACCGCCGAACTTCCACAATCTACATTTGATAAAGCCATGTATGGGTCTGGTTTACTTGCGCTTTAAGGCAAAACTGTGCTCAGAAGAGTCTGTGACGGTTGTTAGAATGCAAGGCTGCGTGTTTATATCAAATTACTTGTCTGTGAAAGCTCAGTAAGAAACATAATATCTAGAAGACATCTAACATATGGACCTTTTTCACAATTCTCAGAAGCAGAAGCCGTCATTGTCAGGTAAACTTCTATGGTGGTGAATGGAAACTACAACACATATTGTGTTTGCATTCACAGTTGCTCCAACAGCAAGTAAATAGATCCACAATAGCATTCCTATGACTTTCCAAATAATATCAAAAGATGGTTTACAGTGGTCAGAAAAGAGCAAGCGGTCAAATTTGCCATCACTCCCTCAGCCGCTTTGATAGAAATACTCAAACAGCAGCGTTTAAATCATGTTAAATTCCAGAATAAACGATCAGTCATTGTCCCAAAAAAAATGAAAAATGATACTTGATACTTTTAACCACAAATGCTCTTCTTGCACTAGCTTGATCTCACACATTACATAGCCACGTTGGAAGGCGGAAGTACTGACCCAGTGTTTACAAAGCGAACGTGCAAAGAATGTCAAATACTCTTTACGTATAATTTAAGTATAATTTAAATTCTTTTTACCTCACATGCTCATCTTGTAATCCGGGTTACAGTTACGGTACGTCAAAAAACTCCCATCTCATTTTCTCCTCCAACTACAAAATCATCCTATCGCTCCAGAAGTACCAACCCAGTGTTGGTGAACATGCAAAGGTGGTCAAATGCCCTTTACAAAAAAAAAAAAAAAAAAAAAAAAAAAACGGTAAAAAAAAAAAGGTAAAACAGCGATGTAGGACGATTTTGAAGTTGGAGGAGAAAATGAGTTTTTCAACATACCCTAACTGTATTGACCCAAATAACACAGAGTTAGCATGCGCATCGCAGAGCTACATAGACGAGCATGAAGTTAAAAAGTATATAAATTGTCCTTTTTTTGTTTGTTTTTTTTAGAAAATAACCAATCGTTTCACTAGATAAGACACTTCTTCCTCAGCTGGGTTCGTTTAGAGCCCTATGAAGGTGCATTTAAACTGCATTTTGGAAGTTCAAACTCGCAGGCACCATTGAAGTCCACTATACTAATATGGAGATAATTCCTGAAATGTTTTTCTCCAAAAAACAATTTCTTTACGACTGAAGAAAGAACGACATGAACATCTTGGACGACAAGGGGGTGACTAAATTATCTCCACATTTGATTTACCTGTTATGACCAATGTGTAAAAATAAAAAAACTACAAATTCAATTTCAATATGTGGTGCATATTGAAGAACATAAATACCCTGGTTACCCCAGTACTCAACCAGCAGTGCTCAACAGTTTTCCATTTGTAAAACCAGGCACATTAACAACCCTCTACAATGTGAGAAATTTACTTGCATATCCAACTAAATTTCCATGCTAGGCAACCAAGTAATGTCTTTCTTTAGCCATTGCATAATAAATAGTTAGATTTCACTTGCATGTCTTTCTTTTTTCAGAAAAAAAGAAATGAAGGTTTTTGAGGAAAACATTTCAGGATTTTTCCTCCATATAGTGGACTTCAAAGAGGATCAGTTGCAAACTGGAGTTTTAAAGCAGCTTCAAAGGGCTCTACACAATCCCAGCCAAGGAATAAGGGTTTAGCGAAATGATCATCATTTAAAAAAAATAAATAAATAAGAATGTATATACTTTTTAAATCACAAATGCTTGTCTTGCACTAGCTCTGCGTCCACAACTTCACGTATTACATAATCATTTTAGAAAGGTCACACGCGGTTAGCTCTTCATCTGTGTACTTTGGTTTAAAAAGTTAAGGTAGGGCAAAAAACTCATTTTCAAAATTTAAAATTGTTCAACGTTGTTGTTTTACCTTTTTTGTAAAGGCTGTTTGATTTTCTTTGCAATACAAGCATTTAAGGTTAAAACGCACATCAATTTTTATATTTAAAAAAAAATGGCACATCGTTTCGCTATATAAGAACCCTTTGAAGCTGTATTGAAACTGCAGTTTGGACCTTCAACCTGTTGATCCCCACTGAAGTCCACTATATGGAAAAAAATCCTGGTATGTTTTCCTCTAAAAATTCTCTTAAATTCTTTTTGACTGAAGAATGAAAGACACGAACATCTTGGATGAGCAAAATATCAGGAGATTTAATTCTGGAATGATCTCTTTTGCAATCCTTCAAGCAGACAAAAACTTTTTAAAATGCATGTTTTAGTCATTTATAGTATTTTCCTTACAGCCTTATTTTCATGTGAAATTCACTGCTACAAATAGTCTGCTGTAAATAAAAGGTGACAAAACAGTCACAGACCCAGAAAGAACATCACAATCATCACTTTTAATGTTGTGTTTAAAGGACAAGGTCACTGACTTTTAACCAGCTTTGTACTGTTACAATGTCGGTTGTAAATAAACTAAACTGTATTCTAGCCTGAAAGTACACATCCTATATATATATATATATATATATATATATATATATATATATATATATAGATAGATAGA
The DNA here is from genome assembly GCA_036247105.1 of Cirrhinus mrigala. Classification (NCBI taxonomy): domain Eukaryota; kingdom Metazoa; phylum Chordata; class Actinopteri; order Cypriniformes; family Cyprinidae; genus Cirrhinus; species Cirrhinus mrigala. The sequence goes on from CM070017.1 coordinate 21,321,924, forward strand.
TAGATAGATAGATAGCTATATATATAGTCGTTCTGCACAGACAGCCAAATTTTAATAAAAGCACATCTTGCCACTTGATAATTTGCCCTTTAAGTGGCAGCTGAGTCATTATCACCACAACTCAACAGCAGATTCAAATGTGAAATACGGTGAAAATCTAGTTAAAATAATCAAGGCACATTTTCCACAGTTTAATCACCAATTCATTGTTTTCATTTGTGTAAATGTTTTAACAATAATTATGATGTTAAACTACATTGGTCAACATTTGAAGTGGATCAAAACCTTTCAATGTTGTCCTAAAGCCAAAACAATACCCATTCTTGTATTAGTTCATAACAGTTCCATTGACAATTATTTTTAAATTTGTTCACTTCAACAATAAATTGCAAACAAATTCAATTTAGTTTGAAACTGAATCACTAAAATAGACATTCTAAACTGACTCATGGAAATAAACTGAACTTGCCAACTCCAACGTCATTTGTTCTTTAAATTTAGAGCTATTAAAACACAAGACGTGAGGTAAGGAGGGATCACAAAATTAATCTAATGACACTTGAAAGACCTAATAAAAAACACGTTAAAATCATTATATTTACTATTCTTTCATTTTACATTGCCAGTGAAATATTCTGTGCCTGAACCCTCAAAGTTTTACACTCTATGCCAATGAAAACTGTTCTAAAAGAACATGCTGCATATGTTACAGAAAGCTGTTGAATATTCACAAATTGCCACCAAAGTCACATAAGGTGAAGTGTACTGTAAGTTTTCTGATAAAACTCTCTGCCTTTGAACATTTCCTTAATTCTCAAACAACATGTGCCCTTTATACTAGGAAGAGCACTTGGGCCCGCTGCAAATTTACATGTTGAACTTGACCTTCAGGTCATACACAACAAAAGTATGCAACCGCGTGGGTGGGGGGAGGGGTGCTACAGAAGGTTTCATTAGTCTGTCAGAGAGCAGGAAGAGACAAATGAACAGCTAAAGCACGGGTCACAAATACGCCCATCCCCCAAACACCACCACACTTCAGCCCAAGTTTCAGCTCTCGCTCGTTTATATAACCTTTAATCTGGGAAATAAAACCAACATGATGTGATATATGACTACCTCACAGAGCTGTCTGAAGAACGGTAAACACGCGGTAAAATATGTGCATGTTGCATAACAGTTATCTGCCCTGAAACGCTATATTGGGTCATGCTAAAGAGGTACCACACCGCCCGAACGATGAGTAATAAGGCGGCCGATCATTCCACTAAAGAAACAATCTGAGAAACAGAGAAACGTTTAGAGAAAATGAGTGACCTGTGTTACTCGTTTGCAGAGAAAAGGGGAAGTCGCTTTCTAAAATTTTACTTCCACTTACGGTCATATCTGTATCTGTGTTTTACAGAACCTGAGTCAACTCAGACAAAAGGTAAACAGCCAGAGGTCAGACAACATAATGAGACGAGATTCATTACTGCGGATCACATTGTAGTTCACTAAAACCACGTCTGAAAGCCCGTGGCTGCTTTACTACCTCATATTTGTGCTAGTTAATAAATGAGTCATCATTTTAGAGTTCCTAAACAGTTTACAACCTTGACTGATATTAATGATTACTTTTTAAAGGGAAGCTGCGTAATTTCGGTATCACTAGCGTCAACAATCTTTGACTGGTAATACGCACTGATAGTCCCACCCAAAACTTACACCACGCTTTTGGTATTTCTATCTCTTGTAAAGCACCTCTATGAATATTATTACTCATATGCAATTTGGACTGACAAGGGCTTTTCACACCCATGTGTCATTAATTACATTTATACTTCAGACTGTATACCCTTCTTAACCTGAATTTTGTCCCCAACGCTGCGCTGTGCTATTTTTTATGCTTTCATAACACCCCAAAACTATGTATAACAGCACATTTGAACTTGCTGTAACTGATATCTAAATTTAGTCCGCTAGCAGTTTCTGGGAATCATTCACAGAGAGAAGGAAGCTGACCATGGTGAAGTCAAGCACACCAGGGACTGTACGGCACGTCTATAGCGGGATGCCTCTTCCCCTCCCCCCGCCAAACACACACAGATCCACAACATGAGCCATGATAACCCAGATAGACGAGGTGCTGAAAAAGGCTTCATCAGATTAGGTGTCAAATTTCACATAAGCCGCACTTAATTCAAAGGCGATGGCATTTTTTGTATGCTAAAATACTTCCTTCTATACAAACATGATATTCGTATTGCTAGTACACCATTCGTTGGCTGAAGCTTCTGTTTGTTCTAACAATGAGAGATAGAGCTGCCAAATGATGAATCAGGATTAATTGCATCCAAAATAAAAGTTACTGTACTGAGTGCTGTATACATTTAGATATATATTTTTAAAAATATTTGTCTATATATATTTATATTTATCGTATTTGTAAGTATTTTATATAAAACATTTTTTCTTAAAGGGGAAGTCCACTTCCAAAACTAAGATTCACATATAATGTACTCACCCCCTTGTCATCCAAGATGTTCACGTCTTTCTTTCTTTCTTCAGTTGTAAGAAAATTAAAAAAAGCATTTTTCTCCATATAATGGACTGATATGGTGCCCCGATTTTGAACTTCTAAAATGCAATTTAAATGCGGCTTCAAACGATCCCAATGCGGTTGTAAACAATTCCAGCCGAGAAAGAAGTCTTCTCTAGTGTCTTAGAGTCTTATCTAGCGAAACGTTAGCGTCGGTTATTTTCATAAAAATAACACAATTTATATACTTTTTAATGTCAAACGCTCATCTTGTCTTACTCTGCCTGGACTGTTTTTTTCTGGTTCATTACAGTTAGGGTATGTAGAAAAACTCCCATCTCATGTTCTCCCTCAACTTCAAAATTGTCCTATATCGCTGTTTTACCTTTTTTTTTATTAAGGGTGTTTGATCTTCTTTGCATGTTCACTTTGCAAAGACTGGGTCTGTACTTCTGCAGCGATGTAGGATGATTTTGAAATGATTTTTGAAGTTGAGGGAGAAAATACGATTGGAGTTTTTCGACATACCCTAACTGTCTTGAGTCAGAATACACAGTTCAGGCAGAGTGAGACAAGACAAGCGTTGGAGATTAAAAAGTATTTAAATTGTATTTTTTAAAGGAAATAACCTATCGTTTCGCTAGATAAGACCCTTCTTCCTCGGCTGGACTCATTTACAACTGCATTTGGGATCATTTGAAGCCGCATTTAAACTGCATTTTGGAAGTTAAAAATCAGGGCACCATATCAGTCTATCACATGGAGAAAAATGCTGAAATGTTTTCCTCAAAAAACAATTTCTTTACGACTCAAGAAAGAAACACATGAACATCTTGGATGACAAGGGGGTGAGTACATTATATGTGAATCTTTGTTTTGGAAGTGGACTTCTCCTTTAAACACATGAATGTCTGCATTTATATATATACATAATAAATATACACAGTACTCACACATATATTATGTAAACAAACTTTTATTTTGAATGCGATTAATCGTTTGATAGCCCTAATGAGAGATTGGGGTGATATTCAGAAACCTGTTTGGGAACAGTCATTTTTGCATGAATGTATACTACATATTGATCACATATTTTCGAACATAACTAGCTGAAGAGACAGTTCACCTAAAAAATTAAAATTCTGTCATTATTAATTACTCGCCCTCAGTTACTCCAAACCCGTAAGACCTTTGCTCATCTTCAGAACACAAATCAAGATATTTTTGATGAAATCCGAGAGCTCTCTGTTGGCGCCATTAGCCTTGTGGTTAGTGCACCAACCACGACTGTGCTCACGGTGACCCGAGTTCGAATCCCGTCTCAAGGTCCTTTTAAAAAAAAAACAAAAGAAAAACCAGAATGCATGGGTCCCAGAATGTGTTTTTTCTTTTAAACCCAACAGGGCTCCAAAAAATATTATATATTATATAGGTGCTCAAAATAAACGCATTTTATTTTATTTATTTTTACATTTTTACATTTTAATCATACTGTCATGTGTTTGTCTAACCTTTTCTTGACTTTATTAGCATTTTAATCCATCTTGTAGATGGCCTGGAAAATAAGGTTCACTTAAAGTGGAAACTAAACGCATTTTCCAACTTGAAATATACATTCAGAAAGAACTGTTTATTACACAGAATCTGTATCAATATCATGGACCATAAACATCACTTTGCCACTGAGTGCAGTTTGGGTTCCTCCTCAATGCATCCTATAAATTTTGTTATATATCTTTCACACATCCAGTCGGTTTTTCTGCATTAGTAGCAAGCAATTTTATGGGAGGTGATGAATTTTATCCTTAGCTTGCATTCTTGCATTTTTTTTTTATTATGTAGACAACAGGTTAAGTAAAAATATTAATATGCAATAGCATTAATATAGCAAAATACTCCTCTTTAGAGTTATTTTTTCTAACTGACTGATGAGCTTATGGACACTGAATGGTTATTCTGAGGTAAATCTATTATTACGTGACAATGTTCACACATTAGTGTACACCTTTACACGTTTTCCACAGCTTGACACAGAACGAGAGATTACATGAGACATTTCAGTAACTTGTACTGTAGGCTCTCTTTTAAAATAGCCTAACGTTTGATGTTAATTCATGTTCATTTCATACTACAGTAGTCAACATTTGAAGTGGATCAAAACCTTTCATTAAAGTTTTCCTAAAACCAAATCATTACCTGTTCATGTCCTAGGACAACTTCCCAGAAATTTTTTGATCCACTTCAAATGTTGACTACTGTATAGTAGTAAAAAAAAAAATAAATAAATAAATATAAATATATGTATATATATAATGAGTTCACTTGCCGCTTGAACTGAGGCGCCAAAGCGATCGCGTCTGCCGCGAAAACCGTATTTATTGTTTGATTTTGTTATGATTTTGGCATAATTTTAAAGCTGATATTTTGCTGATTAAAAAGTAACAAAGCACAAAGCTTATTGCGATTACTACGGCAAGTGCGCTACAAATAGGCTAATATGAAGTTATTGTGAAATTAACAGAACACAACATATAGACTAAGATCTTGATAACAAGAAGCCATAGTATCGATTATAAACGAGAACTGTTAACGATATTGGCAATATTCACACAGCTGACAGTTTACTTGTTAAGTTGTGCATGAAATGGACACTACTTTGCACGCCTCTGTCATTTCCCTCACGCTGCACAACTGGAGCTGCTTATAGCATGTGTGCCGTCAACGCGGCTGTTCGGCACAGATGAGGACTGTTTGAAAGTCTTTTCGTCCGCTAAAACTTTATACGCATCATGTCAGTTTAATACGTGAACATACAAAACGTGATCGCAAAACAATCAGGAAAAAAAAGGCGTTACTTGAAAATGTTAGTTAAACATCGTGTTTTCAAAACCTACATTTTATTCTACGTTTAGCAAAGTGGAGAGAATTTAAAACTGAAAACAAAACTCTTTTTTAATCGAAACGTTTTGGTGGTTTTACTAAAATTCCCCCTGTCGGTTTTTACCAACCACAAATGAACAGGTAAAAAAAATAAAGTATGAAAATCCACTACCAAAAGACAACTCTACTGTAAACACCACGTCAGATTTTCTGTATGCATGTAATACCTGAATACCCATTTTGTTTACCATTCCAAAAACTGTTTACATTCTACAACATCCACTTTAATTTTAACACAAAAACAGAAAGCCATTCTAGTGTCTACAAGATTGGGGGAGGGGAGCTTGAGTCACTAAATATAAAATCAATCTATTATGTTACTAGATATCATAAAACTAGCATTTATAATATTATTTTAGTTCATCGTAAACATAAACATGCTGGTTTGTAGCACAGTTTTACCACTCACTGCTCTTGGTTATTCTTCTAGTTATTTACCTACACCAGCTAATGAATCAAGTCTCACATATTCACAGAAAACAGCTTACTTCTGTGTTAAAAAAAAAAAACAAGGTGGAGATACTGATACAGTGTGTGCAGTACAATGTTACTTCAAACACAGCATGTGATTGACGGACCTGATAGCAGGCCACCAACCATATAATTCACCAATCGTTCAAGAAACAGACCTGAGAGTCATTTTAACTTCACTTGAACTCAACTCCACGTTAACTAACCAAACACTACGGCGTGCCCCAGAACAAATGCACATAGAAAGCAGATAAACAATGCCAAAATGAGTTTGTTTACTAGCTGCCCTCCATATCTGACATAATCACTGTGTGCAAAAAAGTTAGAATTGCTGCTTTACGAATTGGACGAATGAAAAATCCACTTCACGTATCAATTACAGTATTATACTGTATCGAATTGCATAACTAGGCAACAGTTACAGTTAGCAGCAGTGTTCCTCAACGACCTTGCAGAAAATAACACAGGCCTTGTTCAAGAAAGCACAGACCATGGCAGGCATTTTCAAGCTCACGCCACCATCTGCCCATCTCATCTCAACCTTGAGGCTCAAGAGAAACGGGGTCAACGACACCGCAACAGAGCACAGACGCAAACGTCACGTTTCAACACGTCGGCTGGCCCGCTGCGATTCTGCTCGATGGAGGAAAGAGGGGGAGGAAAAAAAAGAGGGAAAAAAGCGCAATAGATCAGATCTGTCTGTCCCATCCCCCACATCTTGCTTCAATCCACTCTCAGGCACAAGTTACATAACCGTGCCACTCTTCCACTTAGAGAGACGCAGATTTCAAACAAAGACTGAGAGACTCAAAATCATCTACTCGTAGAATCTAAAACAGACTGTGTTTATAATTAAAAACACTTTATTTGTATTTTTACGGCAGGCCTAATTTTGAAGGGGGGTTGTGTTAAAATGAGCTAGGTCAACCTAACCCCAACAGTAAATGACTTTAAGGGTTGGTGATCTAAATAGGTTACATGTGAGCCATTACAATGGGAGTTTCCCAACACACATGGCCTTCAGATTACACACACACATACGCACGCACATTACAGTGCTCCCCACCCCCACCGTAGACTAAACACTGTGATCCTAATATCACACACACATACACATTCATCGCATATAAATAAGCATTTTACACTTGAAATAAAACTGTAACACTCTAAAGTACAAAATAAGCCACAAGTTGTAGCTTGCCTTGGTCAAATGTAATCATATGCATTGCATGATTTGACAACGACAGTGTATACAATCAATATGCATACTAAGAAATATCACCTTACATGTGAACATTTATAAATTCATGATCCTGTCATTCAACACACACTCTTGTTTGTCCAAACACAGAATGTGAGTTGAGCTCCCCTCCCCCACTCTCATAGAGTTAGTGCATTGCCCACAACACTGTCATGTGCTTGTGCTGATCTTCATGTACAGTCTTATTATAAACATTGATTATTAATACAGTAATGTTATATTCACCTATTTGAAGAACAAAAGAGTGCAATTCACATATAAACACTAGTGTTTTTAATAGGTGCATTATTTATATAGAATAACACAAGAGTATTTATGTGAGAAGATCAACTTGAGGAGATTTTATGATGTGTATTAGAATGAATGTTAAAAATAAGCTGTCTTATATTCAAATACAGCAATAACTAATATAACATCACATGCAAAGAAGTCAATTGAATGCATTATTTACTTCAAAACACTGTCAGCATTAGAGACTAAGGTTTTAGTGAAATTATATTTTGTACACATCTAAACTACTAAACAATCTGAAGTGGTGCTGCATTTACGCGCACACACACACGCTCAAACACACACACATACACATACACATAGCTGCCCATCCCCCACCCAGCCAGATCATCCAAAAGAAATGCCCTTGCCAAATTATAAATCGCTATATATTATTATTAAAAACACACACAGCTACATAAACGCACACCCGCTGCTATATTATCGATATAAGGAGTAAAATGAAGAAAACACTCACTTTAATACCCGGATGAGCGCGAGGGCTGCCTTTCACTGCTTGTGTGGAATTTCCTCCTCCTCGACTATTTTGTCAAATAGTGCTCAAACAAAGCGTTATAAAGCTGCTTTGAGGCGGCAGATCGTCAGATAAATTCCCAAACAAGAGTCCGGTCCCGTTCGCATCGGCGTGGAGCGGAATAAAACCGTTTAAAAATAGATTTAAGAGCGATTGAGGTACATTGTGGGGCTGTTTGCTAGTGGAGAAAGAGCCAAACGGTTCAGGAGCAGCCAACGGCTTCAGACACTCAAACACTGGAGAGGTGACCTTCCAGGCGAAAATGGGGGAGGCCTGGGCGGTTGTCTCTGCAGCTTTGTTGAAACTGAAGGAGGAATATCGCAATAACATGCCTGCTCCTTCCATCTCAGGCGGCATTTTACACTAAACTGCGGCAGAGGCGTATAATTTTAAACGAGCATTATCCCTCCCGTGACACATAAATGGAGAGATTTAAATATTTGCAAAATGCTAAACATTATATGGTAGGTTAAGATTTATCTTTTGGGATCTTTTATAACGTCATAAATGTCGATTATTGTTTAGTGAAGGAAGCGCAACAGTGATAAATGTAATTGTTTATATTTTGAACAAAATACCATCCACATTTTTCTTTAAAGCAGAAGTAAGCTAATGGGCGAGACTTCCGGTTTTTTAGCCGCTACAGTGAAAATACGAGAATAACAACGTGCAGTAAACTGTAAAGCTGTTTGCACTACAAACCAGTGTGTTAATAATTAACACATTAAGTACATTAAAAACATTAAAATAATATGGTAAGACACCAATTTGCAATATCAAGCAGCAAAACAATCTGTTTTGTACAGTTAAAAAAAGCTAGATGCAGATGAGACTGGAAGCCGGACCCATAAAATTGACAAATGGCTGCGCCTGTTATTACTGGAAAAAAAGGTGGTTATGTTATTGATATTTTGTGTTATTGGTTTTTCATACAGATGGTTTTTATTCCATCTTAATTAATCGCATGCGATTGTCAGGCGCGTTTAGTCAGTAAAGTCGGTTCTGTGATTAGTTGTAAATCTCTATCACATGCGTTCAGCTGGAGCGGCAGTTAATACACAGAGCCGTAAATCACTGACAAGCTACGCGAAATCGCGTTCATAATTGAATGCGATTCATCTGCGATTACGAGCGTGATTTTGCGTAGCTTGTCAATGATTTATGGCTCTGTCTATTAATTGTCGCTCCAGCTGAACTCACGTGATGGAGATTTACTACCAATCACAGAACCGGGTTCATGATAATCGCATGCGATTTATCGTGCAGCCCTAATCTTAATGTGCCATTTATATATGTGCCATTAATATGAATATAATATCATGTATGTTTGTTAGAATTACATTTGGAATTACAATTATTATTATTATTTTGTAAAAATAACACTTTCTGTTAACATAAAAATGCACAATATGCAACAAATGATTACATATATAAATATTATTTAAAAATATATGTTTTAAAAAATTAATACTAAAAACTATCCTTTTCTTCACCATGTTAAAATGTTATGGGTCATCTCAACTTTGTAAGTTGGATATCAAAATTATCTTTAAGAATTTTTAATCATTCCCAGCACGCGCACAGCGCCATAAGACATTGTTATTTGGTTAAATTTCGATTGCGTCGTCAGGTGACCAAAATTCAGTGTCAGTTCAACGTCAAATGTCAACATTAATATGATTTCCAATAACGACATCAGCTGATGTTGAAATTTTGTTGTTTTTAGGCTCAAAATCCAATGTTAAGTCAACATCAAATTGACGTCAAATACTGACGTCAACCTGATTTTCATTTTTTAACCAAAATGCAACGTCAACCTGACGTTATATTGACGTCTGGTACCTTTCTTTATTTCTTAATTACTTCCATATTACGTCTTGTCTTGAGGGGGCGCTCATGTGCAATTTCAGTAGTTAACTTGAATTTATGATCATTTCAGCATGTGAAGGCAGCATTATGGTGTGTTCATGTAATTTCAGAATTACCATAATTGTGTGCTTGAAATAAACAATAATAATAATAATAATTGTAATTTCAGAGTAAATACAAAAGCCAACAGTATAAATTATACAGAAGCAATAATAATACTACAATATCACAGTAATTTAAAAAAAACAACAGTATAAATAATACCAAAGCAATATATTATTTAGACTACCAAAAAAAGTTAATTAAATTCCTTGAAATAACAGAGTAAATACAAAATCCAACAGTATAGACAATACCAAAAAACTACCAAAGTTTTATAGTATTTAAAAAACCAACAACCATTAGTATGAATGATACCAAAGCAATAATACCAAAATTATACCAAAATTTCACAGTAAATTTCACTAACGTCAACCAGATTTTCATTCTCAAACTAAAATGCAACGTCAACCTGATGTTATATTGACATCCGTATATATACATTTTCTGTAATTACGTCTTGAGGGGGCGCTCATGTGCAATTTCGGTAGTTAACTTGAATTTATGATAATTTCACTAGCATGTAAAGGCAGCATTATAGTGTGTTCATGTCATTTTAGAATTACCATAATTGTGCTCTTGAATTACATGTAAAACGGCAACAATCTTAAGGTTATTTGGTACATCAACACATTTCTATTTGACATACTTTATTATAGCCAGAGTACCTGGTGTTTTTTATCCTAAAATACATTTAGAGGTGAACTAACAAATGAATGTAATGATTGAATATTTTGCTGCCATCAACAACAAAGCTGCACATGGATCCATTTTGGCGTTACGAGTGTTGCCATAGCAACAAATTATCTCTGAGTCTGAGGACGTGGACAGCTCTGAGTAGAATCTCATAATTACAGTAATTCAAGACATGAACGCAGCATTAATCCTTGGTTATGTGGTATATGAGGTGGGGGAGGGGCAAGGTCGACTCCGAAATAAATGCTAAATGTCATGATTATATAATTATTTGATTAATCACGTGACCACATGTAAAATGAATTTGGTTGCCATAGCAATCATGTAGCAACCATGTTTGAAAAATTCCATCTTTGCATGTAAACAGAGGTAGGAAGGCTTCATGTTGACTTCATCTAGTTGGTTTTTAAAAGGCAACATAGACGGGTGTGTGTGGCTTCGGCGGTTAATGGAACGTGTAAAAATACATCCATATCAGTTTTTTACATCTTAAGCTGTTGTTTGTAGTCATGAAATATTTCAATGGCTATAACTAAAGCTCATTTGAATTTGTTGTAGCTCACTAGACGTGTCTTAGAAGCCTGTCTGAACTTTTAATGCAAACAAGCTGTCTGTTAAGTCACTGACTGGGCAAAAAGGCTGTTTTTAAGTACAGCCATTTTGGTCTTTTTTTCCTGCTGACACTCATTTCTTGCTCTCTTTCTGTCTTACACAATCATAGTGTTCAGGGTGGAGGGTTTGTTTCTGTTTGGCTGTAATCTTATCAAACCTCGAAGTGTGTAAAAGCCTTGAACAGAAGGTCTCTCCTCCTACCTTCTCTTGTCTTTTCGTCTTTTCTCTTTTCTATCGAACATCTGTTTATTTGGTTCTGCATCACAAAAAATCACTAGATGAGAAAATTAGGTTGTTTAAATTAATCTTCAACTAAAAAAATTGATGTATTCCATTAGAACATTGATACAGTAGCATCAGATAAAATATTACATACTTTAAAACATTGATTTTTTCCCCACCACTACTAAACATTTTATTCGTCCGTCCATTAGTCCATTCATTTGTGCTTCGACTCAATTTAGTTGTTTCTTAAATGGCATATTCATTCCTTTAATCCAACTTTTTATCAAAAAACATTGATAATTATATAAATCATATCAAGAGGGAGCAAAATATTAATGTAGTATGCCAACAAAAATGAATTACATTACCTGTAATTTCACAGTAAATAAAAAAACAACAGTATGAACAATACCAAAACAGTAATACCAATTCAGAAGCCAAACTTATAAATAATACCACAATAAAACTACATATTTTTTCTCCCAAAACAAGAAATTGTATAAACAGTATAAATGATATCACAGCAATACTAATACCAAAATTTCACAGTAATTAAAAAAACTGTATAAATACAAAAACTAACAGTATAGATGATACCAAAGTAATAATACCGAAATACTACCAAAATTTCGCAGTAAATTCAAAAACCAAACATATAAATAATACCAAAATAAAACTAAATAATTTAGTCTTCCAAAAAAAGAAATTAAATTCCTTGTAATTTCAGAATAAATACAAAAACCAACAGTATAAATGATACCAAAGCAATAATACCAAAATAATACCAAGATTTTCACAGTAAATGAAAAAAAAAACAACAACGTATAAATAATACCAAAATTAAACAAAATAACTTAGTCTCCCAAAAAAGAAATAAAATTTCTTGTAATTTCAGAGTAAATAAAAAACAAAAGTATAAATGATATGAAAGCAATAATACCAAAATAAAACCAAAAATTTCACAGTAAATTGAAAAACCAACAGTATAAATAATACAAAACCAAATAATTTAGTCTCCCCAAAACAAGAAATTAAATTCCTTGTAATTTCAGAGTAAATACAAAAAACAACAGTACAAATGATTCTAATGCAAAATAAATAAATAAATAAAAAAATAATAATAATAATACCATAATTTCACTGTAAATTAAAAAAAAACAACAGTATAAATAATACCAAACCAAATAATTTAGTCTCCCCAAAAAAAGAAATTAAATTCCTTGTAATTTCAGAGTAAACACAAAAAAACAAAAGTATAAATTATATGAAAGCAATAATACCAAAATAAAATCAAAATTTCACAGTAAATTGACAAACCAACAGTATAAATAATACAAAACCAAATAATTTAGTCTCCCAAAAAAAAAAAAAATTAAATTCCTTGTAATTTCAGAGTAAATACAAAAAACAACAGTACAAAAGATTCTAATGCAAAAAAATACCAAAATAATACCAGCATTTCACTGTAAATTCAAAAACCAACATAAATAATACCAGACCAAATAATTTAATCTCCCCCCCAAAAAAAATTAAATTCCTTGTAATTTCAGAGTAAACACACACAAAAAAAAAACAAAAGTATAAATGATAAGAAAGCAATAATACCAAAATAACAGTAAATTGAAAAACCAACAGTGTAAATAATACTATAAAACTAAAACAAAATTATAATTTAGTCTTCCCAAAAAACCAAGTCTTCCAATTCACAATAATATTAATTCTATATTCTCCAATACAGATTTGGGAAAAAAGAGAAATTCTAAAGAACCGCATACATATGCGGCATCATAAAAATGAATTAGTCAATCATGAATCCAGCTGTGGAGCTGCAGACAACAAGATGGAGACTGGGACTCTCTCCCATGGCTAAGGTTTCAATGGCTGCGCTAACAAACAAAGCTGCATCCGAAGCCTTGAAAACAAGAGCAGGGCAGCCATCTGGTCCTCCCTCACAAGGGACACTGATAAATTTCACCGGATTCAGAAGGAGAGAAAGACAGGGAGGCCGGATCAAGCGTGATTGTTCGGAGCATGGCACAAAGAAACTCCTCGGTGAGCTGTTGGAAACAAAACAGGGAGAGGATGGGTGTCAGTGTTTAGTGTATGGCTCTGGCTCAGGAACTGCAGGCTTCAGTGGCCATTAGTGTATACAACGTGGGAGGCAAAAGCAGGAGAGATTAGTGAATATTAAACAAATCTGTGTGTGGGTGTGCTGCCCAGGAGCATCTATAATTAAAATGCATGTTTGGACCAGAAAGCCTGTTTTGGTTAAAGGTGTGTGCGTGGTATGTTCTCTCCCCCGCCAACTAGTTGCTGCCCGGTGGAAATGTGAAAGCATTGAATGCTTGTCAACGTGGGACAAAAAAAAGACTCCTCACGCAAGCCTGATTAGGGGTTTATAGAAGGTGTCAGAAGTCAGAATTTGACAATTAGCTGTAGTCTGTCCAGGCCTCAAAAACACACTGACAGGTTTATTAAAGGTTTTAAAAAAGGTCTACAACAAAAAATAGAACTTTCTATGGCTCAAAATTGTTTTCAAGATCATACTTTTCAAACGAGATGTATGTAGTCGATTTTAAAATGCTTATTAATTTAATCCCTGGCAGGTAAAAAGTATGACTGTAAACATTTTATGACAGACATAACAAACTCCTGCAAGCACATTAAAACAAAAAGAAAAAACATGCTGGGAATTAGATAGCATATGCTTTTATTTTGAGAATTATGGTTCATTTTCATGGAGGCAATACACTAACAAAGATAAACCGGTTTCTAGTTCTCTAGCACACTGACCACCTGTTGGTTTTAGCTTTTAATAAAACTAATATACTGGAATTGACACAGGAATTGGACACAATATACAGGAATTGAAACAATTAAGTGTTTGTATACACCCTAATTCAGTTGTTTAAACCGGTTTTGTTTCAGGATTCAAATTTTATACTGGACAAATAGTGATTCAGCAAAGCACCAAACGGATTTATTGCACATAAGTAAACAAAAACGTCCAAATAATATTATTAATATGATCTAGATTACTATAAACGGCATGAGATCCAACAATATCTAAGATCTGAAATTTAAAATGTGAAACGTTTAGTTTCCAAAGGTTGAATTTTGGTTTCATGCTCTCTGCAACCAATAATTCACCACACAAAACACATTGTGGTCATAACAAACACTGTTTATTCTCATTGAAAACCCATATTTACTTTAGTCTAGGTCGCATTTTACTTATTTTCAGTAGTTTTGTTCACGGTTTTCAAGGACTCTACACAAACCATCTGTCTAATTTTGCTGGTTTCTGACATAAATTTATTCCAAAATACAGTTTGGCAAGCACTACACTTTATTATTCACATTTTGCATTACTGTTCCTGCGTATATATGAGAACATACAGTACCTCACAAGTTGACAATGTATGAATGAAATTTTATTATTATTTATTAATTCTAATGCTTTCAAATGATTAATTGCGATTAATCGCATCCAAAATAAAAGTTTTTGTTTACACAATATATGTGTGTGTACTGTGTATATTTATTATGTATATATCGATATACACACATGCATATATATATTTAAGAAAAATATGTTATATATTATATATGTTTATATATTAAATATATTTATATCTAATATCAATTATATCAATAAAAATATATACAGGTAAATATTTTCAAAATATATACAATCAAGTATGTGTATTTTTATATACATAATAAATACACACAGTGCACACACATATAATATGTAAACAAAAACTTTTTTTTGTATGTGATTAATCACGATTAATCGTTGCACAGCACTAATATATATAATATACTAAGAAATATTTTTAATATATAACCAACATTTTTCTTAAATATATACATTCAAGTGTGTGTATTTCTATATACATAATAAATACACTCAGTGCACACACATATAATATGTAAACAAAAACGTTTATTTTGTATGTGATTAATCGCGATTAATCGTTGCATAGCACTAATATTATATATAAATATTTTTAATATATAAACAACATTTTTGTTAAATATATACATTCAAGTTTGTGTATTTATATACAAATACACACAGTGTACACACATATAATATGTAAACAAAAACTTTTATTTTGTATGTGATTAATCGCGATTAATCGTTGCACAGCACTAATATTATATAGAAACATTTTAATATATAAACAACATTTTCCTTAAATATATACATTCTAGTGTGTGCACTAGAATGTATATATATGTGTGTGCACTGTGTGTATTTATTATATACATCATAAATACACACAGTGCACACACATATAATATGTAAACAAAAACTTTTATTTTGTATGTGATTAATCACGATTAATCGTTGCACAGCACTAATATTATATATAAATATTTTTAATATATAAACATAACATTTTTCTTAAATATATACATTCAAGTGTGTGTATCTATATATACATAATAAATACACACAGTGCACACACATATAATATGTAAACAAAAACGTTTATTTTGTATGTGATTAATCGCGATTAATCGTTGCACAGCACTAAAATTATATATGAATATTTTTAATATATAAACAAAACATTTTTCTTAAATATATACATTCTAGTGTGTGTATTTATATATACATAATAAATACACACAGTGCACACACATATAATATGTAAACAAAAACTTTTATTTTGTATGTGATTAATCATGATTAATCGTTGCACAGCACTAATATTATATATAAACATTTTTAATATATAAACATAACATTTTTTATTAAATATATACATTCAAGTGTGTGTATTTCTACATGGATAATAAATACACACAGTGGACACTTTTATTTTGGATGCGATTAATCATGATTAATCATTTGACAGCACTAATTAATTCATAACCACTATTGCATACAATAAAATTACCTAGATATATTCAGCAAATATTCAGGTATTGCAATTAAATCCTGTGTGCACATACTAAAACAAAAACAAATGATTAATAGATTAATCATTTTATTTATATCAACCACAAAAACTCATATTTAATTTATATATTCCCTAAGTAGTTATTTTCAGTGTTTTAGCACATGCTGTTACTGCAATAGTCACCACAGCCATTTTCCCCTAAAATGGCAGTAGCACAAATACAGCGTTATAGAAAAAAAAAAAAGAAAAAAGAAAAAAAAAATCCACTCAAACGCTCACATGTCCCATTTCCGAGATATATCGCATTAATATTACAGTAAGAATTACACCCCCATCAGCCATAAGTTCCTCGTAATGGCTGGTGTGTGTAATATTTTACAGAGCACCATTAGCCGAGGTGTATGCGTGTTTCTGTGTGTGTGTGTGGTGGGGGCTGGGCACAAATGTAAAATCTTCCCCACCCCTTCCCTCCTGTTATTTATACTGTCTAAGGCAGGCCTGCGGTTTTGGCAGACACTGAAAAGTATTTCCTGTTGAAAAACCTTGCGTAATTCTCCACTTTTCAAATCCAGATTTCGCCCCTCAACCCCCCTACTTTCTTTAAAATCGCCCTCAGAATTCAAACAACGTGAGAGAAAATGCACTTCTGTCAGTGAAAACGCAAACAGATCCCTCGGTCGACGGCGATGGCGGCCCCTCCTTGCCGTCCTAATTGAGTTTGCATCAGAAAAATGGGGCGAGCGTGCTGTAAACTAGAGAAATGCAGCACAGCTACAGTTAGAGATGATGTCTGGGGCTGTGAGACTCTGCAGAATCCCACCCATCCCCCACACTGGCTTGTCAACTCATTTTTGCCTGGCTGGGCATTGCCTGCAATAGATTCCACCCCACCCCCTCTCCTTTGCTCAGTCATTCAGACTTGGAAAGTCAATAACAAGCTGACATCATCATTGGTTTGTATATTACTCTGGTGCTCTCAGACCAGCTATCTACTAAAAGCAGATCACCTTTGTTTAAGGACCAGGTACAGGTAAAACGAGTGAGAAGAAACAGGAAAAGTGTTAAGCTTTTGTTTCACTGTTTGTGGACTTACTTCCTGACCTTCACATGTGGTATCATTTTGACTGGTCCAATAATCCCGTGGCGGGTACATTGCCTCGGGGTGCAAGATCAGGAACTTTATAGCGACCATAATTTGCAGATAAAAACGTCAGTAGGTTTTCTCAACCCCCGTGTGACACGCATACCGACACAAATGCATGCGACTGTAAAGTCGACCTTGAAGTTTCACAAAAGTGCATTGCATCACTTCGAAATACGACGGGACGTTATGAATAAAGGAACTGTATGCATCAATAAACAACGTTTCTTGGCTTGAACTAACGTTATCATGGCCACAGGAAATATGTCGTGTCATAACAGTGCAAGATTATCACTGACCTACTTTTATGATCGTGGACAGAATTTATCTGGCAAGCTTGTTTATGTAATGCTGTTACCTAAATGCAAAGACTGCTGGGACAAAACTGCTAGGGAACGAAGGTTAGACTTCTGATTAGGGAATTATTTTGCCCACATTTGCCCAATTTTTCACATTTGTTTTTCAGGTCTGTAACCGCAGACAGGATGGGGGAGGGGAGGATAAGTATATTTTGCTGTGAGACATGTTAATGAAACAGCAGACTTCTCACTTATGTTTTCTACCTTACAGTAGTACCGAAGATAAAACATGATGTTTAATTAAAACATGATGTTTAATTATTTATTTTTTGAACTTGACAGATTGTTCTGGTCCTCAGATGTGATTGGCAGAACAAATAGCATATTGAGTAAGCATGTACATGATACTATGTATTATGTACAAAACTAGGTGGATAGGTGATTTTTTATTTCAAAAAGCATTTTTGCACCCTTGAAAGGCACTGCGGAAGGGGGCGCTATTCAGAGGGCTGTACAAATTGGTCAAGAAGAGTACATGCGGAAAAAAATTTGTTTATGATTATGTGATCCTGAGTGGTATGTCCTTGTAATTCGTTTAGAAACCGGAAGTAATTTATTGGAGAAATTGCGGGGATTTAAACGCAGCAGGAAATACTTACATACATATTTCTATGCTTTCATGGTCTTACACAGCAAGGACAAATTACGCTGATCAAAAGTGACAGGAAAGACATTTATAATGTTACAAAAGATTTCTATTTCAAATAAATGCTTTAAAAAACAGACAAACAACTTTCTATTAATCAAAGAATCCTGAAAAATAAATAAATAAATACAAGTAAATGAATGAATATTCCACAAAAGTAGCACAATTATTTTCACATTAAAAAGAAATATGTCTTAAACACAAAGTCTGCATATTAGAACAATTTCTAAAAGATCATGTGACACTATTACTGGAGTAATAAATGCTGAAAATTTAGCCTTGTCATCACAGGAAGGAATAATGTTTTAAAGTATATTAAAAAAGAGAACCGTAATATTTCACAAAATTACTAGTTTTAAATACAGCCTTGGCGAGAGACCGTCGAACCGAGTTCAAATCCACCTCACGGTCATTTCTTTTCAATAAAAATGAAGGAAATAGAATAGGAAATAACGTGCCTCACGAGTGATTATTGGTTAAGGGCTTTATTGTCTCAAAGTGGCATCCATTTAATAATTGTAATAAAAAAAATATCATTTACACTCAATATGTTATTATTACATACTGTTTTACAATGCACTGCAATACTGAGGTGCACACTGTAAAAAAAATCTGTAAAATTTACGGTAAAAAACAGCAGCTGTGATTGCCAGAATTTTACCGTAAAAAATATGGTAGCAATGTTTTAAGTTTTACGTTTTTAATTTAAATTTACATTTAAATACCGTAATTTCATTTACTGATATAATGATATAATGCTATAATGTAGCAACCTATTGAAGTACTGAAATCTGTTTTGTATTTAACAACATTAGATGTAACATACAACCATAATGTACACAACTGATAAGAAAAAACTAAGAAGAAACAATTATTTCAACAACAACAACAAAAAAATCTAATTTAAAAAAAGTAACACAGGAAATTCTGGGAATGTCAATTTACAGTTATTCACTGAAAATTTTACGTTCATTTTTAAACTTCCGAAAACGGTATATACAGTATAATATTACAGTAAAAAAAATATGGTAGCAACGTTTTAAGTTTTACGTTTTTAACTTAAATTTACATTAAAATACCATAATTTCATTAACTGATATTATGCTAATGTACCAACCTACTGAAGTACCGAAATCTGTTTTTTTGTGGTTACACTGATAACCACAAAAAGCAGGTGTTGATGTGAAAGTCACATGATGAACCAAAGCCCATCACAAGCAGCTTTTAAATATTAACATATATAGAAGGTGCACAGTGTCATTCACACAAACACTAAACACCATCATGGTAACACACATGAAATGGAAATAATGCAATAAACAATTTAACAACAGATAAGAAAAAACTAAGAAGAAACAGTTATTTCAACAAAAAAAAACAACAAAAAAAAAACATCAAATTTAAAAAAGTAATGCAGGGAATTCTGGGAATGTCAATTTACGGTTGTTCACTGTAAATTTTACATTCTTTTTCCATTTCCGAAAACGGTATACTACCGTAAAATTACATGCAATGTCCAATACAGCAATGTCCAGTACTTACCATTAACCATTTAACAGGTTCTAACTGTAGCATTTTTACATCTGCCACTGTTTGCACAAAGTACTATAAACAGCATGCAACTGCTATTATTGCAAAAGAAAATACTCTTATTTCTACACAGTGTAAATTGAATCTATGACTTTCCACTTAGTGCAAAGAGCCGCTGCCTTATTTTTTATTCTGTTGTGGAAACATACCACACAAAGAGACTTTTGTTTAAAGAGGTCCTATTATGCTCTTTTTCAAAGTCTTGATTTTATTTTGGGGGTGTACTAGAACATGCTCTCATGCTTGGTGGTTCGAAAAACGCATTATTTTTCACATAATTTACATTATTACAATACCTTTCTCCTAGCCTGGCACAAATAGCTTGATTACTTCTGTGTTTAATGAAGGCCACGCTTCCAAAAAAAGGAAATGTGTTATGATTGGTTAGCTATCCCAGTGCATCGCGATTGGCGAGCAGCTTAAACGGTGTTTCAGTACTGCCACGCCCTTTGTCAAAGCAGTTAGCGCAAACTAGATTAATAGTGAATCTTCCGTTTTAAATATTGATATTTTTCTTACAAAAACGCATCGATTCGCTACAGGAGTCCCCTGGGAGCTGTGTAAGGCACTTTTTATTATGGATAGATGCACTTTATTAGACTTCGAGTGCATTCGTCTGAAAGAAGGAAGTCATATACACCTAGGATGCATGGAGGGTGAGTAAATATACGCTACAGTAGTGTTGTATCCCATCCTCAGCCTGCGAGATCGCCGATACATGATATTATCACGCTAATTTATTTAATTATTTTACATACTTAGTTTCATTGGCAAAATCAGCTCAGCGTATAAGGCTAAAAGCAGCCTAACATTATCAAAGAACATCATTACTGATTAGCCTAGCCTATTCTAGTGCAAGTTTATGCATTTTAAAAAAAACTCTCACGTTATAACTGAAGCTATCTACACTGTATGATGAATAAATCTCTTAGCACACACTGCACACGTCTGCGGCACGTTACAGCTCCGACATGGCAACCAGAGTAGATCGCAGCTTCGGCATGTGTTTCAACCTCCTGTACTGCACACATCTGCGACGCGTTACTGCTCTGAAGCGGTCACTCTAGTCAATGCTTGTGTTTATACCCACTGCGCTGCGGCTCGTTGAAGCG
Source organism: Cirrhinus mrigala (assembly GCA_036247105.1). Taxonomy (NCBI): domain Eukaryota; kingdom Metazoa; phylum Chordata; class Actinopteri; order Cypriniformes; family Cyprinidae; genus Cirrhinus; species Cirrhinus mrigala. Next base: position 21,343,187 of record CM070017.1, read on the forward strand.
GCTCTCCGCGCTGCACCGCTAGGCAGGATTTAATTGAATGATATTCTAATGGACAGCGTTGTGTCATCATTGCATGCGGAAAACAAACATTGTAGTCCAAACGAGCCGTTCTTTGTAGTTCTTGGAAAGAGATTTTTTAGAAACTAAATATCTCCCTTTGGAGTGGACTTTGAGATTTGTAACTTTGTAGATCTTTTTTATGCCCAAAGATACACACCACACACTGACTAAAATTCAAAAAGTGAAAAAGCATAATAGCATCTCTTTAAAGAATTAAAGACAAAAAGAGGCAATATTTTACCCAAGAGATGGCTATATCAATATTAACAGCTACTAATTTATCTGCTTTGTTAGCTGTGAGATTCAAAATAAAGTACTAGTGGCACATATATGCACATACAGAGCAGTAATGCCCTGCATGTGGTCACTAATATGGAGTTAGCCATAGTGATGCTCACTTTCTATTGTGTTTTGTCCATACTGTATTTATTAGATTATATTTAAATATACAGTATTTGAATACAACAGACCTATTGACTATCAGGAATGACGCCCACCCCCTCCGTGACATGTTTGTTGGAATGAAGAGCACGTTTAGCAGTAGGCTGATCTAACCAAGGTGCAATAGGGAGCTCTACAGAAGGTCATTTGTGCCCACTGCTGTAAGACAGTACAACACATCTACTATGTGCATAAGCAGAGGAGTCATTGTGAAAGATATTTTGTGGAAGTCGGCCTGAATACACAGTCTGGTTTTGTGAATACACAACTGTTTCTTTGTATACTGTGTTTACAGCATACACATTTTAATGTGCAGAAGATGACTATCTATCTATCTATCTATCTATTAGAGGCGTTTCCTCTGAGAAGGCAAGGGAGGCAGTGTCTTCTCAAAATATTGGATGATAAAAAAAATTGTAGTACAAAAATGAAACAACTCAAAGTGTATAAATCACTCGTTTTTCTGAAGTAAAACTGTCCAACAGCGACACCAGCAGCAGGTAAAGTTACAGCAGGAGTCCACATCTCTCTCGCCTCCCATGAGCCCATTAAGGTTTTAACAGACGCCCTAAAGCGTGCCCTGAGTTTGTTGGGGGGTAATTGAGAATGAATGGGGAAAAGTCATGCAAGTCATCGCGATATGATTGGATGTGACTGGTTATGTTCAGCTGTGATTGGTTCATGTGATAAATCCCACCTCTTGTGTTTGTGCATGTTCTCGAATCAGTCTGAATGAACAATATAATAGTGTTAATGGGAAGCCTAATTTTAAAAAGATGAGTAACAACTGGCACATTTAGATATGACCACTTTGTTGCATCAAAATAAGACCTAAAATAGCATTAAACACAATCTGTGGGAATTTTGTAGTGAGGAATCTATGTGTCCGTGACCAGTGTTTACTGAGCTTTGATGACCCATGATCTGAAAAATTTAAAAAGTAGTTAAAAGTCAACCATATCATATATTGTTTACATTGTTACTGGCTTGTGTTATTGATGTGGAATCTATGGCGGACGTTTTCTTATTATGCAAGCTATTCCATCAAATGTATTTTACCACATATTTCACCACTGGCGGGCTTATATATTATACAACTGGAAACAAATAGGAAAGGATGGAGTATGTGGCTCCTGAGGATAACAAATCTTTTCTCTGCAAAAACTGCATTTTTCAAACAAAAACATGCTGAAATCCTTCCAATATGAGCAGACTATTTACCAAGTTGACATGAACGGTTCACCTGTAGTCTCCTGTGTTCTTTGACATCACCAATTCAGCTGAACCAATCCACCTTTATGCCAGCCGAATCTTTAAAACGAAGTCTGTTCTCGAGCATTGGGAATGCTCGGTTCCAGATGCTATAGCCTGTACAAAGCCGAGGGCTGACACAGCCCCTGGAATGTGATTTAACACGGCTTATTTCAGCCGGCCCAGTGTAGACACACATGGTCAACAGAATTCCAATCAATTAGGCACAGTGGGGCTCAACATTCCAGTCTTTTGGGGTTGTTTTCTCACTCGAGTAACTAGCAGGGGAGTCTTATCCTCTCAACCCTGCCAGAGCCAGAGACGCCAATACATCAAGAGGCCCCAGTCTCAGGAACACCTGTTTAAGGCTATATTTAATCCTGTGAAAACCAGACCTTTTATTTCATTTTTTTTTCCTGTGAGACTGAAATGCTGTGACGCTCTTCTACCTCTTTGATCTAATTGCTAATTGCTCTTCAAAGCTCACCTCAAAGTCCGTCATACCGGGCCGGGCTGATCTGGACAAGCCGGTGTGATGCTGCCCATTGAAAAGCATGAGAAATGGCTGTGAAATGAAAGGAGGCATTGCATGCATTTGTAGATGTGAAAAGAAAGAAAGAAAGCGCTCTTTTATTTTTTTTCCTTTCTTGTTGCTTTTAGCTCATCATTTAAACTACTTAAAACTTTGGTTACTACCTAAAACTTTATCATAAGCTTTTTTAATGCATTTACAAAAAAATAAAAAATTAAAAAATTAATGTGCGTAGAGATGAAACTGTTAAATAAAGTCATTATTTTTATTTTTTTGCACACACAAAGTATTCTCATAGCTTCATAACATTACGGTTGAACCACTGATGTCACATGGACTATTTTAACAATTTCCTTACTACCTTTCTGGGCCTCGAACGTGTCAGTTGCATCATTGTCTATGCAGGATCAGAAAGCTCTCGTATTTCAAAAAATCGAAATATCTTAATTTGTGTTCCGAAGATGAACGAAGGTCTTACGGGTTCGGAACGACAAGAGGGTGAGTAATTAATGACGGAATTTTCATTTTTGGCTGAACTAGCCCTTTAATCGATGCTTTAAAAAAAGTATTCTTAAAAATACTTACTGCATTAGATTGTTTTAAGAAATTATAATAAGAAACCTTATTCTTAATGTTACTTTAAACCTGAAACAAAACAGACGAGCAATGTTCTCATTCCAAACTGCTGAGTGATTTCCACGATACTCAACAAGAATGAGAAAGTCATTATGCATAACATTATACTGTAAACTATTGAATCACTAGGTCGCAGTAGCCAATCAATAGTTAGAGACCTCTCAGCTAGAGGGCTTTTGTCCCACCTCCTTCATTACACCCACATGTGTCTTCACATTATGCAGTGAAAATATTGCATACTAATTGAAGAGTATTGGAAATGTCAATCGTGTTTAGCCACTGGATAATTGCCTATGTTTTCTCAGTATGGATCACAAATAGAAAAGTGAGGGTTGCTTTCAAATCTGTTCCAGTAAAAATACAAATTACTTTCTAAAATGTAATAATGGATAGATTTCTACCCAATTAAAACATTTATTTTTTTTCTGTAGTGGCCATTGCATTGAGTTGAGTTAGCAAATGTAACACTGGAATGTTTTTCATAACTTACAGTTGCCCCTATTTTGCCATTTTTTCTAATATGTGACCCTGGACCACAAAACCAGTCATAAGGGTCGATTTTTTTTAAAATTGAGATTTACACATCATCTGAAAGTTGAATAAATAAGCTTTCCATTGATGTTGTTAGGATAGGACAATATTCGGCTGAGATACAACTATTTGAAAATCTGGAATCTGAGGGTGCAAAAAATCCAAACATTGAGAAAATCGCTTGTCCAAATTCTTAGCAAAGCATATTACTAATCAAAAATTAAGTTTTGATATATTTACGGAAGGAAATTTACAAGATATCTTCATGGAATATGATTTTTATTTAACATCCTAATGATTTTTGTCATAAAGAAAAATCAATGATTTTGACCCATACAATCTATTTTTGGCTATTGCTACAAATATACCCGTGCTACGTATGACTGGTTTTGTGGTCCAGGGTCACATATTATTTTTGGGAGTTTCCTACAATAGGTTTACATGCATGCAAGGTCAAAAAACGCTTTAGTTTTTTTAAAATATGCATTTAATATCACCTCCTTTTCCAGCGATTCTCAAACGATTCGTTTGAAACAGTTTAAAGATTCAGTATCTCTAAACCCCTCCTTTCCGTGAGCCTACTCTGCTCTGATTGGTCAGATGGCCCAGTCTGTTGTGATTGGTCTACTGCAAACAGCCTGTGTCAGAAACGATACGCCCATTTTTATAGTTCTTTATTTTATAAACAGCACATCTAAAATAATGTGTGAGATGGAATATAAGACTATTATGAGATAAAACTTTGGCTAAATTATCAAGAATGTACAAACTGTTGCTTTGAGAGTGACATTTTTCATTTCCAAAATACACATTCTATTCATTATAAAACATAATCTCTGACCCTAAAGTGCTTGGTCCTGTTTGAGAACTGAGGGAACCGGCCTCTTAAACAAGCAAATGTTCTTCTAGATTTAATTGTATGAAAATACAAACACAGGCAGAAATTTGTGTGACAGGTCATTTGGCAGGAAGAAGCCCGTTTTGCATGTTTAAACAGGGCAACCCGGAGGGGACTTTTGGTAGGATGGGGATGTCGTTGACTTGTGGATCAGATTTCATGGATCTCTGTCTAAAGCACCAAGCGTGGCTACACAAACCCTTACAAAATCTATCAAAGGGCTTGTTGCGATTATGCAGAATGGGGCATTGCTGGGGAAGCATGATGCATGAGCTTTGAAGGGGGAGGGGAACACTTCTTATTCTCCCTGATCCCATCATCCCCAAAGCAGGGCAGGGGGGGTCAGCTGCCCTCCTTGTCCATCATGGAGGAGATGGAGGATGAAGATTGAAAAGGAGCACTCTGTTGGCAGGCTGCCAGCTCTGGCCATAATGAGGTGAGGCTACCTCTTGTGTGGGTCAGTGTGTGTGTGTGTGTACATCCCACTAGAATATGGTGTACTGTGCATACCGATAGACCTCTGAAAAGATTTACATTATAGCAGTGCATGATTCAGAATAGAACTGAGAAAGCAATTCAACTTACAATTCAGTTCTTGAATTTGAGTTGAGGTTGAATACAGAAAACAGAATTAAATTTCACACAGCCTTAATTTCGCATAACTTTGTTAATATTCATACCATTGTTATGAATGTGAATGCCTGAGGTACATATTGTGGCTGTTCAGAATTCAAATATCCGGGGAGTGTCGCTAAAGGTTAATGCTCTATCGTGTTGGAAATATCCCCTACACCAAACCCAGCCCTAAACCTACCTGAGTGTTAACAAAAGCAAAAGTGATATTAAAATGCATTTGTTGATGCAGCCGTGCTATTTTAACTTCCTTATGCGGATTTGAGCTGTTTTGTCTAATCGTAGTTTCACGGGGTTCATACCGAAGCTCTCAATCAAGTGCAACGCTGTCTCGCGTAAGCTACTGAGCAAACCTACTGAATTAGAAAACTCATGCATATGAAGCTGTATATGTGACGGCAACATTCAAAAGTATCAGTTTTCAAATCGCACAGGATGGTAAAACTGTCTTGAAGTCATAATATAATAATCTTATTATAAATCAGGCTTTATAAATCTAAACTCTGTACCTGTAAATCATATTTTGAAATAAAAAGGAATAAAAGTTGTTGGAGTAGCATGCCTCTAGTGTTCATTTCTATTGGAAACTGCTGTGATTTGTACATATGGGTACGTTTTTCAGTTTTGGAGAAGTTTATATAGAGGTATAGAGGAAACGATATTGCCAGTTATAGAAAAATAGTTCCAAACCGAGCCAAAGTAGTATCAGCAAATGCATTCCTCAATGAATTGTATGTTTGAATTGGTTGAGTGGACGATTCAGTGAATGTTTAATATAATACATGATCTGTACGTACTACATTTTTCATGTTGTCATAAAATTGTGACCTACCAGTGTCAGCTGTGATGCTTCTTTGCCATTAACAAATCCTCTTCACTGTCCTCATGGGAAAGTAAAGTGCCTACTGGATGCGCAATTTAGAATCTCACTGAAAATAGTTATTTGGGTATTTTTGCCTGCTTTCACATACTGTTTTTCATCTACTATACAGAGGGAAAGTATGTATATTCAGATGTATGTAAGTATGTATATTGAGTTTTTTTATGGAAAGCATTGGATTACGTTATGTTTGCATTACTTTTTATCACCTGGGCTTGCTTATTTATTTTCAACCCATTATCATTCCTGTCAAATTTAACTCAATGCAAAACGCAGGTGAAACCTTAGAACGCTAAGACATAACAGAAAACCCAAAAGTTATATTTTTGGCAGCTGTAAATGCCCTTTCACACCAAAAGTGAAATTAATAAGCCTCAGGCTAAAGAAAATGGGTATTCTATTCATACATGGGTATTCTAAAGTTCTAATTACTAAAGTTTAATGCTAAATTATCATAATGTCATATTATAATGCTTGACTGACTGATGCTAAGTGTACATTCAGATATTTAAAAAACTGTGCCATTAAGCTTTATATATCTGGTGAGATATAAAACTAAAAAATTCATTAATTTAATTTAAATTTCATTAATTTAACATATTTAATATTGGGGGCATCCAAGTTATTTGACATATTTGAACCTTTTTTTTTTTAAAGTAACAAAATAGTTATTTTCCCTGGTAATTGGTTACTTTTATGATTATGTAACTCAGTTACTATTGTGAGAACTAATTACTTTTTTAAAGTAACATGCTTAAAGGTGTCAGTGAATAAATAGCAAAACAAGTGACTTGCATTATATTTTCTTGTTAAATTAAACGTAATGCGTTACTTTACTAGTTACTTAAAAAAGTAATCTAATTACGTAACTCGCATTACTTGTAATGCGTTACCCCAACACTGTTCAGATGCAGCCTGTCAATTGTTTTATTTCTGAACAAATCAGTGTTTCAGTGAATGAATGGTTTAATGACTCATTTATAAAGACAGACACTTGTCACCAACTCCTGGCGTAAAGATGTTACATGTAACACGAGTTATGTAATCAGATTACTTTTTCAAGTAACTAGTAAAGTAACACATTACTATTAAATTTACAACAAAATATCCGAGGTACTTTGTCAAATAAGTAATGCAAGTTACTTTGTTTTCCCATTTATCCACTAACATTTTTTGTCCCGGTGTTGAGAGAAATTGGGTGTGGTTAAGGTCTAAGGCTTATTAATTTCACTTTTGGTGTAAAGGGGCTTTACAGTTGCCAAAGATATAACTTTTGGGTTTTTTTTGTTATTAATAAACAAATGAGCAAGCACATTCCAGGTGAAAAAAAGTAATGAAAGTAACATAAAAAGTAACTAAGTAATGCAGTTAGTTATATTGCAGTGCTTTACTTTTTAAAGTAATGTTCTCCAACACTGGATGTAACCTTTAGAAAGTGTTGTACAATGTAACAATTTTTTGACTGTGCAAATTTTTGGACAGTGTTGAAGTCAAAATGAACAATGTAATTATTTGTTTTCTTACAAAATTTCTCACCTCTTTGAATTTTAGCAATTCAGTAAATTCCTCTTTCAGTCATTCCGAAGCAAATTCCATTTCAGCATCCCGTGGAGTGTGAAAAAAGTAATTCAAATTCAAACTTATGATCTGAAAGTGATTCACTTCTCAAATTATGTTTTGTTTCTACAACATATTACTTTTAGGGCAAAGCTGCTTGGAAAGTTCGACTGCATCTTGCTCTATATTAATAATGATACAGTTTGAGGCCATGTTATTCGATCACACCGTCATTCATTTTTCATTAAGCCTTGCTGGCAGCTCACACAATATCTATCGCAACAGTGACCACGGCAGCCTGGCTTTAAAATAAAGCATTTATATTACAGCGACCACTTTCAGTTCGCTGCTGAGTAAGCTACATGAGGAAGGCTGGTAATTTCATGGCTGAAGGATTCAGACTACTTGCTGTTTGCATACTTAGGTTTGGAGGCCACAAAAATAAGCCCAGATAAACATTGACTGCTGCAACAGCTCCGGCGGGGATTTGCGAAGACGTCGTGACGACGGCAAGGCATGCTCCAAACGCAGAGGAAACCTCAGACAGCAATATGAATACATAATATGAATTTGGCAGTGTGAATTCACTGGACCACAATCATTTTCTGCTTAACAGGTCATAGCCTGCGCAGTTACGTAAAGCTCTCTATACTCTGTGACAGCAGAACTGTGATGGGACACGACTTGTCTATATGCAAACTGAAATCTCCACAGATGGCATTTCTGCGCTGACCTAGTTAAACAGGATCTGAGAGTGTGTGAGCTCCCATGTGGCTCCTCAATTAAAAACCATCCTCTGACTGCTTTCCTTCCAAGGCTGCAACTTGTGTGTGTGCGTGTGTAAGATTGCTTGTGGAAAGATTGAAGAGTGAATGAGACAACTATGAACTTCACTGCAATAATGAATGTAATGACTATATATGAATAACTATGCAATAACTAAATGTGAATAGGCATAAACTATACAGAGTGTTTGAATATGCATAATTCTCAAACTGTATTGCTTTGTAAGAGTTTTACAATTTTGTGATGATTCCTTGAATCTGATTGGCTGATAAGAGTGTGATATTCTACTGATATCAGAACTCCAACCGTTTCATCATTTGTATCATTTCTGTTTGCGGTATTTCTTACAGCAAATGTCATGGCGGACACCCAAATCCACTTTAATTTCATAAATTATACTGTTTTTTGTGTCAGGGAATGTAGTTTTAAGAGTTTTTAGGCAAGAATGTACTTGTTTAGACTTCACATATGTGGTTTGTTAATAAAGATAATGCCTATTTGAAAACTTGCTTCCAAGTTTTCAGAAGTGTGAGCTCCAGGGCATCAGCGGCCGTTCAGTGCTCATGAACCCACCGAGAGCAGCCTTACCTCGGCCAGATCTTTTGGAATTTGCCGCTGGCTCTAATGTCTCCATAGTGGTTAAACACGAGATATAATTTGTTTTCGGGCCTCAGGATATCGTTACGGTATCTCTGTCCATTCAAAATGCCATCAATAAAATGCACCTTTTTTTCATTGTCCATAACATACGCCTGCGCATACCGTAACCCCACCGCCACCATGGGCAACTTGATCCACAACGTTGACATCAGCAAACCGCTCACCCACACGACGCCATACATGCTGTCTGCCATCTGCCCTGTACAGTGAAATCCGGGATTCATCCATGAAGAGAACACCTCCCCAAAGTGCCAGATGCCATTGAATGTGAGCATTTGCCCACTCAAGTCGGTTATGACGTCGGACAGCAGTCAGGTCGAGACCCCGATGAGGACGACGAGCACACAGATGAGCTTCCCTGAGACGTTTCTGACAGTTTGTGCAGAAATTGGTTGGTTATGCAAACCGATTGTTGCAGCAGCTGTCCGGGTGGCTGGTCTCGGACTATCTTGGAGGTGAAGATGCTGGATGTGGAGGTCCTGGGCTGGTGTGGTTACACGTGGTCTGTGGTTGTAAGGCCGGTTGGATGCACTGCACAATTTCTCTGAAACGCCTTTGGAGACGGCTTATGGTAGAGAAATGAACATTCAATTCACGGGCAACAGCTCTGGTGGACATTCCCGCAGTCAGCATGCCAATTGCTGCACATTTAAGAGTGGCCTTTTATTGTGGCCAGCCTAAGGCACACCTGTGCAATAATCATGCTGTCTAATCAGCATCTTGATATGCCACACCTGTGAGGTGGCTGAATTATCTCAGCAAAGGAGAAGTGCTCACTAACACAGATTTAGACAGATTTGTGAACAATATTTGAGAGAAATAGGCCTTTTGTGTACACAGAGAAAGTCTTAGATCTTTGAGTTCAGCTCATGAAAAATGGGGGCAAAAACAAAAGTGTTGCGTTTATAATTTTGGTCAGTGTACTTTTAAATTACCTAGCAATTTTTATGATAACTGTTGTTGTTTATTAAATATTATTATTCAATAAATAATATTTTACATAAAAAATAGTAGTATTTAATAATACTATTTAGTATAAAGAAACGGTGTGTATTCATTATGGTGATTTTAATTACATTATTCTGCCAGTGGCGACAAGAGACTGTTTTTATGAGTGAGTCAGCAGTAAAGACTTTTGTATTAAAAGCGGGGGTACAACAGGGTTGTAAGCAAGCAAGTTATTTTTACTTTCACCAACACCTTGTAAAACGCAGCCAACAAATGCACTTGAGCAGCGCTGTTATTGAAAATCACCCTTAACTGATGAAAGGATAGTACAACAAAGTGGACATTCAAACTAATGTTTTATTGTGAATATGAGATTGAGCTGAAGAATGAATATAGGCAATCACACTCGCTCAGTCAATCTCTCTCTCAAAATACTCTACATAATACATTAAGCTTTTAATACAGTAATACAATAAGCTTTCAATGAAGCAACTTAACTATACTTAACGTTTTGGAATTAGTAACGGAGGCTTGGGCTCAGCTGTTAAACTGAGATTTGAATCTATGGCGAAAGGAAGTAGTTTTTGTATTATATTACTGAGTTCAGTGTTTATAATGTCTTTATTTTGAATTATGAAAATAGCTGAAATAAATATAGATATGTTTTTTTTAATATAAAGGCATCCTTGTTTATCCCCCTGAAATTTGTTATACTGTCTGCATCCTAAACCGCAAACACATTTAAGCTCTCTTACAGCTTTCAAATCGAATAAAAATACAATATATTCAAATGTCCAATTGCAGCAGTACCAACTGCCAGGAAGAAGTCTCATCTAAAGAGTGTGTACCACGTCCAGCTCCCAGACTGCTTTCTTCAAGTTGATTTATGTCACCCTGAGAGGAACTGGGCGTCACTTATCTTGAGAGTGTGAAGGAGATGAAAATGTGAAGATAGACAGAACCCCTGCTGAGCTGTGAGACAGGAGCATCAAATATATACTGACGGTCTTTTACATGTCTTCAATGTCTCCGAACTTTATCCACACCATCGCTGCAGATCCACGGACAAAGCAATGCATTCAAGTCAGAAACAAAAACCAAGCAAGCCAAAGCAAACACAGTCGAATAATAAACGCTCATGACATTGTCCAGAACAGAAACGAACCTCAAACCGTCCCTGGTATATTGTCAGTCAAGGTCTTGATTTCTCCTCTGCAACAATACGCATGGAGGAACATTGTGTGACCTCAAAAGTAGGGATGATTCTGTTTCATCTGCAGGCTGTGTATGAATTATAGATGGAGCCTCATCTGCTCCAGAGGAAAGATCCAAAGCAGGATAAAAATACCCTACTTGTCTCATGTTGCGTGCAGGAAAAAACAAAAGGGAAGGCGTGTGCCGCCGTGTCAGACCTTTCAGTCTGAATAATTGACTCTATACGCAAAGCCTGGCAGATTGAGTCTCTTTGTGTGTATTTATTTGCTCGTTTTAAAGGGCAGAGGGTGGAGCTAAACCCATAAATGTGTCCAATCTTGAAGTACGCTACATAATCAGATTACTATTTTTAAGTAATGAGTGAAGTAGATCTGGACCATTATATCAGAGTTACTTTTTCAAATAATAAAAGTGTTACTTCTCTCTTCCTAATGTTGGTAGAAAATGTAGTATATTTAAGGTGTGGAAGCTCTGTAGGAGGTGTTGTAGCATGTGTGAGCATGCTTATCAGTTGTGTACAGACTGCAATAACTGCAAAGTTTTTTTTCGCTTCAGAAACTTCAAAATACTGCTGATAAACAAGAATAAATCTTAGTGGAATCCAGTTGCATTTGTTATTTGTGGAGGAGAAAATAACAATTCTGTCCTGGAGCTCTTGGGTATGACTGGTGTCTAGTGACGGTGAGAAAAATAAAATGTAAAAGCACTCTTAAGATATTCATTTACATAAAAAGTAATGTTGTATAGTTTACAGTTAGGAAAATAGGAGGGGCATGTAACCCCCTAGTGGTAGATGCTGGAGCTGTTTGTGAAGGGAAAAAAGATTGCTGTATATACAGTGCACATCATAAATAAGTACACCCCCTCTGAATAAATATAAAAGATGTATTTTCTTAATGATCACTAATATACTTCATGGAAAGATGGCAAAATTTGCATTTATTAGACATGTACTTAATAAAAACAACAAAATATATGCCAGCATTTTCTCTAAAATAAGTAAATCAGCCAATTTTGTTTAAATAAAGGATTGCAGAAATGAGTACACCCTAGATGTAATTCAGCAAATGTATACTATTCTAGTAATTAGTATGTCCTCCAGAACTTTAAGTATACTGCTCTGACCCTTCTTGGCACTGAGTGTACAAGTTCATGATAAATTTTCACATCCGTCCTGTTTAACTCCTGGAGGATGACCTCCTTAAATGCCCTGGTCTTTAAAGGGGAGTTTTGCTCAGCTCGTCTCTACAGAGTCCCCCATGACTGCTCAAGAGCGTTAAGATTGAGTGCAATACATGTCTGCTGAAGGATTGTCACCTTAGGAGAATGAATATCTTCATTTTCATGCTGAAAAAATGCCCAATAATGCAGGGAATGAGGGTAGGGTAGCATCTGCAGTTTCAGTTTTTTGTATTACGTCACACAGTGGTGTGTTAATTCATGACAGCATTGATAAAGCACAACTCCCTCACGCCTTCAGCACTCATGCATCCCTACAGAAGAGCTTTACTACCACTAAACGTCACTGTGGGTACCAAGCATTTCTCACTGTACTCCTCCTCTAGCAACAACAGAACATTTTGGATGCTTTTGGATTGACTTGGTCTCTTGAGACCAGAGTATGGATTCCCAGAAGTCTATATTTTGTAAGTATGGGCCTTGGAAGAGGTTAAATGAGTTTATTGTGCGTTGGCTACAGTAGGTAATTCCAATGGTGACAACAACCATGCATGTCACTTCTGCAGGCTCCGTCGTACTCTGTGAGATAAATTTTGCCAGCTCTGAGAGTCTTGCATGGTATTTCTCCAATGTTTTTGAATGTTGGTGCTACTTCTGCTATATTTTCACACTTAAAAAAATAATTTGGTATTCCTCTTGTACCAGTGTCCTTTTTTATGCTAAGAAATGTCACCTGGCAGTTTTCTCCCAAGTGGTTTCATTGTTGACAGCATTAAAGGGGTCATCGGATGCTAAGTTCACTTTTACATGTTGTTTGAACATTACAAATCTACCCTGTAATGATAAAAATCCATGCAGTGGTTTTTAATTAATCTGTAAAAAATAATATCCCCTTTTTCAAATCGAGTCATTCTCAGATGCCTGTTGTTGTGGCGTCACACCGACTAATGAACGTAGTGGTCGTCATTTACTCCCGACATCTGAGCCGCTGAAGATGCAGTGGATGACTTTTGTTTGTGAAGGGAATGGGCCATATAACCGTCTATGTTCACGCGAATCATTCGTGATCCAGCTTCACTGCCTCGCCCAGAATGAGGTGATTTTTGCAGAGATGATTTTGGCAAGGTAAAAAGGGTGTTATTTTACACTACCATTGAGAATTTTTAACAAAAGTATATTATAGACTTTTCATTAAGACCCTAAAGAATCATATCAACTTGTGGAAAATGGGCATCCGATGACCCTTTTAAGTCTGCGTATGATTCAGTAGGCTATAAAATGCCTTTAACTGTCAGGAAATTACTTGTCTTTAAAAGTTTTGGTTCAATATACTTACCTGTTGATCAAAAATAGCCTTAAACCTACACTTTTGTTTTCCTTTTTAGTTTTATTTAACTTAGTAAATTAAGTTAGTAACTTTCAGGAGGGTGTACTAATTTTTGCAACACATCATTTTATCATTTTGATAAGAAAATCTTATTTTGCTAAATAATTTTGACATTCTTCTTTGCTAATTGATCAAGCAGGCTTGTTGGAACATTATATCACCAAAGAACCCTAATATGTCTTGCAAGTAAAGAGTAATTGCTCAATTTGTTAAGTTTTAGAGGGGGTGTACTCTTTTATGCTGTGCACTGTATACATATATATATATATATATATATATATATATACACTGATGTCCCAGTCACATTTATTGAGTTAAATAAGCCCACCGATCATGTTTTCATGCCATTTTAAGTCTTATTTTGACATAACAAAGTAGTTATATCTGAGTGAGTTGTTTGCTTACTGTTTTAAATTTGTATTCCCTTTAACGCCATTATATTGTACATGTAGACTGATTTGTGAATGCGAAACATGCACAAACACAACATTACAATTAACAAATATTTCATTTACCTCCCACCAAACCCACTGCATGCTTTGGGGGGTGTAAAATTAGTTTCGATTAGGTGGGTTTGTGTGAAAGTTCTTTTTGAAAAGCATGCACCAAGAAAGCATACTTCTCTCTTTTACAGCTTACGTTATGAAATAATTGGCACACATTTGGTTTTCATTGATGCAAGACATGAAAAAGCAGAAGTAAGTGATAGTGTTTTTGGTTGCCCAAACCTGGCCTTGTCTGAACGCTTGCAGGAGACAGCACATTGAATTCTTTGTGTTGAGATATAGCGAGGCATTGCTTTAGCCCACAGCATGTTCTATTTCTGAGTCTGCATTCAATTAGCTGCGAAATAAACCAGGGTTAATGGAAAATAATTAAAGCCATATTTTTCTCAATCTCTCCGTGATATCTCAGCATTATTGCTGCCTTGGGTAACAACATAACCTCATATTTTTCACTCTGGGGAAAGGACTAAAACCCAATGCGCAGATTCAAGAATCACCTGGCTTTATACCACAGAGGTTAAGGAAAAACAATACTGAATACGTGTAGTTTTTCTTGAGAGTGTATAGGCCAGCTCCAATTCACTTCTCTGCTATTATAAACTATGAAACAAGCCATGTTTTATGTAATCATGCCTCCATGTGCTGTTATGCAACTGTCACAAACATTTGTAAACAATTAATAAGGGATGATATTTACACATTGTAAACAGTGTAATGTGTGTGGGCTGATAGATTGATTGGCAGTCATTACACATTACATATTTATGGCACTAAAATATTTGATTTATCCACAAGAAAAACATGACTTAATTGATTTCAGGTGTCTTTTTTTCTTTTTTTTTTAAAAAAATTAAATTTAATAACAATTAATTCTGACCTTGCATCAGCACAAAATAGTATATTTAAATGATTATTTTTAATTTTGTTTTAGGGCAATTAATTTTAACATATTAAGCTATCAAAAATGAAAATAAAATCCCACTGACCTCGTTAAAACATGAAATAACACATTTATTTTTATTGTTACATTTTTATTAGGGCTGTCAATTTAGGATGTTAAGTTTTTAGATGTAAAACATAAATAAATAAATAAAATAAAAATAATAAAACATCCACCAACCTTGTTACTGCCTAAAATATTACATAAACAATTTACTTTTCAGTTTTTATTAGGGCTGTCCGTTGAATATGTTAATTTAGTGTGATTAATGTAAAAATATGAATTGTACTAACCTCATAAAACCTGAAATAATAGATTTTAATTAGGGCTGTAAATTTAACAAGTTCGTTTAATGCAAGTGATTATAAAAAAAATAATTAAAATAGTAATTACTCTGACCTTTTCGGATTGCTTTATATAATATATAAGAACTATAACAATATAACAATTATATACATATATGAATTGATGATGGCTTAAAATGGCATCTAAGTAGGCTGCAGGTTTCATAACAAAGATATTATGTTTATACGCTACAAAGAAGTATCAGGCAGACAAAACAAGTCGTTGTTTACATGAAAATCACATTTAGGTCAGAGGAAAATAAAAGTACTTTTGGTGGATTAACCCTCCACCTTCACAATAAAGGCGGTGACACTGAACTGTGAAGGAATCTGGGGTTTAGACGCAGTCACAAACAGACACGTTGAGTGCACTCCTGGGGCAAATGGAGAGATGGAAACAGGTGAGATGTCTTCCTGCTAAAAGCAGAGCACACAGAGCCCCAGGGGGAGAGAAAATGGGGTATGTGTATGGCCCTCTCCCTCCATTTACAACCCTCAGGTCACTGAATTTCCAGCTAATTACATTTCAGTGCAACACGACAGTATACGTTCATAGTGTCGTCGCTTCGGTATTTTTGGCCAGTGCACACGTCTGCTGTCTGAAGGAACGGATGGATGAGTAAAGTGTTCCACAACCTTGTTTTACTGCACACTTTTTTTCGCATTGGATCGACTGGAATGGAGACAGACGTTCTTGGCAGAACAGGCATCCAACTATTTTTCCAGGTTCGCTTGCCCACATTTTTGTCCTCCGGATTTTAATGGGTAAACAACTGAAATCTAGTACAGACATAAGCCTTTATTTCTGAAGCAAAGGCGATGACTTTAATTTAGCTGCATGTTAGTCAAGCAACACAAAGTTTTCCCCTTGTTTGAAAAATCAAGCGGCGTTTCTTTATTTCGACATCAGCGAGACGTTTTTGTCTGACAAAGACATGGGTGGAACTTTAAGAGATGTGCCAAGTTTCCTGTGGCCTGATGCAAGATTAAATGAAAAAAAGGAAAATATGGGAGTGCCGCAAGATAGCACATAGACAACGTTTGCTTTTCATATATAGAACATGGGTGGAGGTTTGAAGACTCAAAAAAGTCACACTGAATCTGATACTGCAACAATGAACATCTGCATTCTTTTACCAAATCTAATTTCAGCATATATTTCAAGACAAAACCGGGGAAGCATAGCAAGATAATAAAAATAGATTACAACACAAATGATTGTAAATAAAGAAGCAGAAAGTGCATTTATAGTGATTTAGGACTCATCAAACTTCAAAGAGATTTATATTTAGTCACGAAAATAGGAATTCAGCACATGACAAGCCTTTTGAGATTGTTCTGCCTGGCTTTGAGCAGGAATGTGGGTCAAATGCTACAAACATGTAGGTGTTTCATAACATAAAATTCACATTCTACATGCTTATTATCTCAGCATTACGTTGCGCTCAGCTTGGAATAATCATACTCAATTTCTTACTAGGAAAAATGAAAGAAACAAAAAGAAAACACTGGCTAACTCGCCAAGCATACTCGCCTTATGTTTGAAACATACATGCAGTGTTGCCTTAGAATTTGGTCAAACTGAGGTATCTAATAAGGCAGCATAACTTCTATTGTACACTCTTAAAAATAAAGGTTCAAAAAATAGTTTTCTGAGTTATGCCATAAAAGAAACATTTTGGGCTCCCCAAAGAACGTTTCAGAAACAATTTTTCTTGATGTAAAGACACTAAAGAACCTGCTTCCATTATACAGATCCTTTTGTACATATGGAAAGGTTCAGTGGATGTTATAGGGGTAGTTCACCCAAAAATAAAAATTGTGTCATTAATTACTCACCCTCATGTTGTTTCAGACCCGTAAGATCTTCATTCATCTTTGGAACACAAATTAAGATATTTTTGATGAAATCCGAGAGCTTTCTGACCCTGCATACACAGCAATGCAACTACCATGTTCAAGGCCCAGAAAGATAGTAAGGACATAAAATAAATGGATAAAATAGTCCATGTGACATCAATAGTTTATGAAGCTACAGGAATGTTTTTTTTGTGCGCAAAGAAGACAAAAATAACAACTTTATGGAACAGTTCTTTCTTTTCTGTGACAGTCTTCAGCACACGTTCAAGACAGTACATGTGTTTCAGTATTTGGTTGTGTTGTAAGTATTTGCAATGCGTTTCTGTATTCAGTCGTGTTGTGAGTATTTGCAATGTGTTTCTGTATTCAGTTGGGTTGTGAGTATTTGTATCATGTTTCTGCATGTATTTGGTCATGTTGTGAGTATTTGCAGTTTGTTTATGTATATGGTCATGTTGTGAGTATTTGCAGCATGTTTCTTTTTTTGGTTTGAGTTGTAAGTGCTTGCAGCGTGTTTCTGCATGTATTTGGTCATGTTGTGAGTATTTGCAGTTTGTTTCTGTATTTGGTTGTGTTGTGAGTATTTGCAGTGTGTTTCTTTTTTTGGTTTGAGTTGTCAGTATTTGCAGCACGTTTCTTTATTCATTCAGGTTGTGAGTATTTGCAGTTTATTTCTTTATGTGGTCATGTTATGAGTATTTGCAGTGTGTTTCTTTTTTAGGTTTGAGTTGTGAGTACTTGCAGCGCGTTTCTGTATTTGTTCAGGTTGTGAGTATTTGCAGTCTGTTTCGGTGTTTGGTCGTGTTGTGAGTATTTGCAGTGCGTTTCTTTTTTTTTTGTTTGAGTTGTGAGTATTTGCAGTGCATTTCTGTATTTGGTCAGGTTGTGAGTATTTGCAGCGCATTTTTGTTTTTGTTTGGGTTGTGAGTATTTGCAGCACGTTTCTGTATTTGGTCAGGTTGTGAGTATTTGCAACGCATTTCTGTTTTTGTTTGGGTTGTGAGTATTTGCAGCTTGTTTCTGTGTTTGGTCATGTTGTGAGTATTTGCGGTTTGTTTCTGTTTTTTACTGAATTGAATTTGCAGTGCATTTCTGTATTTGGTTGTGTTGCAAGTATTTGCAGCAGGTTTCTCTATTTGATTGTGTTGTGAGTATTTGCAGCGTATTTCTGTATTTGATCGTGTCATGAGCATCTGCAGCGCTGTTCTGTTTTTGATTGTGTTGTGAGCATTTGCAGCACGTTTCTGTTTTTGATAGTGTTACGAGTATTGGCAGTACGTTTCTGTATTTGGTTGGGTTGTGCGAATTTGTAGCGTGTTTCTGCATTTGGTTGTGCTGCAAGTATATACAGTGTGTTTCTGTATTTGGCTGACTTGCAAGCAACTATTATTATTTATTGAATCAGTAAAATATGTATTTTAACATTAAAGAAATGTTTTAAGTATGTCTTTACTTGTCGGTCTAAAAAACTGAATTATATATTTACATTTTTATTTCTGAATTAATAAACTGATAATTCACTACTTTAAGTGGTACTGTAACTACTACTATATACCACTATATGTGGTATCTATAATGCAGTGCTTATAAGATCTGAATTTGGAGATCTAAATTAGAAATATGGCTGGAAATAAAATGTGTGGAATGGAAACAGCATTGACTATGACTAATTCTCATTGTGTCTTATTTGCATTTCTCAGTATTATCATTTCAATGATAAGTAAGGTGGCCTGAGAGAAGATAAGGAGAACTTGAATAAAACAGCATCACAAGTGCAGTGTATTAATGCTCCATACATGTCTTCTCTTTTTCCTCAAAACATTCCTACTAGCATCGAATGGATCTTCATTACTGTCTTTAGAAACATTACACTGGTCTGCTACTGCTATTGTGAGATACATAAATTGACCGTAATGGAGAGAGACCTCTGGGGAGAGCATTGTGGTTAGATGCTCTTAGCAGGTCAATTTTTCATTATTGCAAGGAGAGAGCTGTAGACTGGATGAGGGGACGGGGTGGGATCTGTGTCTCATCAGGCGTCTGGAGACAAGCTGAGGAAACCTGACGTGAGCTTTCCAGTCATTGAGTCTCTCATGTCTCCCTGAATTCAATACCAAACACTCACAACACACAGAAACACACACAGAAGAGTAAGAGCACTGTTTTTAATTAATATATTATGCGTGGTGGTGGTGTAAGTCTGGTGGGGGGAGGTTAAGGGGTGCTAGACATCTGCTCCTCTTTAACTTTAAAATGTCATCCAGACCTAGGCAGATGTTTTTGAAGTAAATAAAGAAGAACAACAGTATAAGAAGAAACAAGGGAAAAAGTCTTGATCATGTGGTGAAGTGCTAATTCACTCTAGCAGAGATAGCCTCATCAAGAGCTTCTCAGCCAGTTCTTCCAGTTGTTTTGACTTGATGCGAAATAAGGAAACCTCAATCAAACGCACATTATTTTCAAAGTCTTTCCTGCAGAACAAAATGGTCTACTACCAATGGAACAAGATCTGTTGCCATCAGATTACCTCAATTGTAGAGAAGCTAAACAGATGAACCAACTAGAGGAATGAGGGCGATGGAAATATACATGATCTAGCCAAATTGGACATGTTCCTGGACCAATACCTCCCATAAACTCTACACACAGACAAAATCCTAGTTAACCTTAAAGTTTTATTTATTTATTTTTTCTTTGTCAAACATGGTGAGTAATGGATTTTTTTGCACATCCACCGCCTATGTATCTCCCAAAGCTTTCAGTATACTCAGTACTTGAGTACTTTTTCAGTATTTTTTGTCACAATTATAACTTTGTATGTTACAATTTCGACTTTTTATGTCATAATTATAAAATTTTTTCCTCACAATTTAGATTTTTTATCTCATAACTAGGGGTGCTCTGCATGTGAATCCGTATTAGGAAAGGCATGGAAAACAAATAACGCATTACGGAGCCACTAAAAGGCCAGTTAGCTTCTTGCTAGCGGTAGCCTGTTACATTACAGTACATACAATTTCACTTACCACATAAGGAGAGATGACTGATAGGACGATGGCAAATGATTTGCAAATCCTGACATCTAATCATGTAAAATGTGGTAAGTACTGCTGTTCCATAGTAAACACAGGGAGCCACATTTATAATATGTTGTGCAGAAACTATCCTTAATTTGATCTTACGATCACCGCTCAAATATGCGTACGTGTGATTCACAGAATGAACGTACATACAGAAAACACGTTCACGTCTCTTTGAATCGCAAATGATCTTGAACTTGCACGCAACTCAATGGTTTCAGCTCTTTGCCTTGTAAACGACTCCTAATTAATGTCATTAACATATAAAGGATCATCAGTCATCATCCAAATCCTTTAATTTAGAAGAGCAAGCTGTTATGAAGTCAGAATTGAGAGATAAGTTAGAACTGCAAGATATAAACTCGCAATTCTGACTTTTTTCTTGCAATTCTACCTTTTTTCTTACAACTGTGAATTTATATCTTGCAATTCTGACTTTTTTCCTCAGAATTGAAAGATATAAACTCACAATTGTGAGTTATAAAGTCCAATTTTGAGGGGGAAAAAAGACTGATATGTTCTTAGAATTGCATTTATATCTTATATTATTATATCTCACAATTCTGACTTAATAACTCGCAATTGCATGTTACAAAATCAGAACTGCAAGATATAAACTCGCATTTCTAAGAAGTTAGAATAGTGAATTTATATCTTGCATTTCAGACTTTATTTCTCAGAATTGCGACTTTCTTTATAACTCCCAATTGCGAGTTTATATCATGCAATTCTAACTTCATTTCTCAAAATTGCGTGTTTATATCTCACAATTCTGAGAAAAAAAGTCAGAATTGTAAGATGAAAAGTCGCAATTACCTTTTTTAAATATTTTTTTATTTAGTGGCGGAAACGGGCTTCCATTGTTAAGAGTTAAAATAAATTTAAGAACAATACGAATTAAAGCTGCAAGCAGGGTTGAAAGGGCCCTCGCACCCGGGCTCACCACCACCGGAAAACAATATGCATTTATAGTAGTAAATATAGAAGGAATATGTCAATGTCATTTATATGTGCTAAACTTCCTGCTACCAGGTGGTGGCACTATGATTATAACTGGATATTGGCATGTAAATGTCTTCAAACCAGCACTTATATAAAGCATTTGAAGTTTGGTGCAGACTGAACATGGTATGTTTGAGTTAGTGCAAAGACTGACATATCCTGTTGCCAACAGGTGGCGCTATAATTATAACTGAATATTGGCTTTTAGATGTCTTCAGCCCAGGACTCTCACCAAACATGTAAAGTTTGGGGCAGATCAGACATTGCATGTTTAAGTTATTGTAAAACAAGTCAATTCCTACTGCCAGTTGCTGGCACTATGATTATAACAGATATCGACTTTTAGATGTGTTCAGGCCAGGATTCTTACTGAACATGTGAAGTTTGGGGCAGATCGGACATTGCATTACCAAGCTGCAACACCTTCTGTTCCCATGGCGAAACACTGAAATTTGTCAGGCTGCCACGGACACACCCTTTAATGAAATCTCAAGATCTTTGTAATCTAACATTGCAAAGGCCTTTAGAGTAGACAGATCAAATATAATGTTGATGTTATTAAATCTCTATGAGGAGTTTGTTAGAGTGTAAAACATGCCACTTCCTGTTGCCAGCAGGTGGCGCTATGACTATAGGCGAATATGGTCATGGGCATGTGTTCAGGACAGGACTCTTATCAAACATGTGAATTTTGGTGCAGATCAGACATTGTATGCCTAAATTATAACAACTTCCTTTTTCATGGCGAAACATCGAAGTTTTTCAGGCCACCACGGACACGCCCTCCAACGAAAACTAAAGATCTTCGCAATTTAACGTCACTAAGGGCTTTAGATTACACTGACCAAATTTGGTGTTGATCTGTTCAAATCTCTAGGAGGAGTTCTTTTAAAAAAACAACTCCTGAAAAATCCAAAAACAGCACAAAACTTGCCGAGAAAATATTAACAGACTTCCTGTTGGGTTTCGGACTTCGTACCGGGTCACTTTTTCGTAGATTTTGATGTGTTTCATGCGTCTACTGAATTTCGTACATGTAGGTGAAACACAGCTCGAGGGCACTTCGTTGAAATTTTATAGGTGGTGCTATTGAGCCATTTTGCCACACCCACTTCTGAAACCCATATCAGATGTACATTTTCACCACTTTTGGTGTGTGCACCACCACCGGTGCTTTGGCCCTAGTTAAAACAGTGTACAAACTCACAGAAGCCTTTATCAGCCAAATCTGAGTGTTTTGTTGTGTCGTTCTCCCAACCAGCGGGCTATTGACTCAGTGACCCAAGCTGGGATAATGACCACAGGCAAGGCCACATAAACCTCTGTCCCAGCAGCCCGAAACAGCTGTGACTCACTCCTATTGACCAGCACACTCACTCCCATCCTGAGCACCCAGCATACTAATTCCCACAAGTGCTAAGAGGCCCAAAAGAACGGCAGAGATGTGGAGATGCGTACGGCTCACAGCAGGTGGCATGACACATCGCACCAATCATTTCGCTGAATCAGTGTGGGCGTCCCACGGCTCTCTCAGAGCTGTCATTGCTCTCCCCACACGAGTACTTTCTGTTTATGAAATGTGAAATTATCTGAATTCTGGTAAGTGGAGCAGAGTGTGGCTTTAACAGATAATGCTGGCTTCCAGAAAGACACGAGCTCATTAGGGGAATGATGACAAGCCTCTCGCTTCTGCAGCGGGACGGTGACTCTAATTTCGGCAGTTGTCTTCCCACTAATCCACCCTGACGCTTTTGACAGAAAAATACGTGCAGTGCGGCACAGGGCTAAAGGTCTGGAATTGAAAGCGTCGGGATGCTAGAAAGAGAAAGTGTGTACTAAGTACACATCTCAGCGGTGTGTTCTAACTATAGTGATTAGTGGGAAAAATCCATCATGACATGAGTCTGATAAAGCCTCTCATGGAGGATGAGAGAAAATGGTCATGGGGTCTGGCCTGCTGTCAGCTGAGAACTGTTAGACTAGCAGCTGTAATCAGTAGAAAAACTGCTATTTTGTCTCGGTTTACAAAAAAGATGTGTAAATATGGGGCGTTTTATTAGCAACATACATTTTTGTCTGATGGCATAAACTCAAATAATGCAATAGGGATTAAAATGCTGTGGCAGCTGAGAGCGAATTTGAGATTCAGTGGAGATTTTTCCCCCAACGTGTGGATGTATTTAGCAAACACAGCAGCTTAAGGTTTCAAGTCTGGGATATCTGCCCTGACAAATGGAAAGCTTGACAGACTTTGTGGAAAATAGTTAGTCATATATTTTTCAAATTAAATTTATCTCTGAGTTTAATCTATAAGATGTGTAAAATTTCATCCTGATCTCATTAGTATTTGTAGTATAATGTAGTACAGTATAGATTTATATAGACAGCATCTACAAAAAAAAAAAAAAAAAAAAAAAAAAAAAACTGAATAACTGAATAATATATATATTATAAATACACAAAAAAAAATGCTGGGTTTAAAACGAATCCAGCCCTGGATGAAATATGGACAAACTCAGCGTTGTTTTGGCCCAGCGGTTGGGTTACCCAACCTTCTGGGTAGTTTTAACTCAACTACTACATTGCTGTCTTAAAACGACCCCAAAATCAGAAACATAATTATTAGAGGTATCAGCAAAATTCAAAAGGTTTACATTTATTAATAAGTCATTTAAAAAACATTTATTATTTAATTATTATTTATTCAACTTACTAATAAATGTTAATATATTGAATATATTAATAAAACTTCATTCCCAACCTATTTTGGGTTCATTTTAAGCAGGAAATATAGTAATTTTTAAGCAATAGCAAAGTTAAATTAGAACTACCAACTACCCAAAAGTTGGGTTAAACATTTAACCCAACCACTGGGCCAAAACAATCCAATCGCTGGGTTGAATGTATATTCGTGTAGCTCCATTTTACTATTATATAGATACTTTGAGGACCAGTGTTTTCTTGCTTCTCTGCCAACTGAGATTTGAGTGATGGTATGTCAGTTATCTGTCTCCGGGACGTGAATAAAATCACTTCATAGTCTATTCCAGATGTTTCCTTAGAAAGGAGGAAAGATATTGTTTGTCTGGAGGACTGTTCTTGAGTTTCTCTCTTGTTTGGTTTCTGTTCTGTTTTCTATGGCACAATTACTCTGTGGCTCATAAAATTTGTCTGTTGGAGTTTAGTTTAGAATGTACTGGAAAAATTGAAGATTATTTCAGCACAATAAATCATATTGTAAATAGTCTAACCACTCTAAAAAGGGCTATGCCATGATTTTACACATTGTAACGATGAGATCTCGGTCTTATGTTAAAAAAAAAAAAAAGGGAAAAAATAAAGATTTATTTCAGTTTCTTTCTATCTATGAGGTGAGCTGGACTGCGATTATTTTTTAAAATGATTAATAGATTGATTTATTGTAGTTTTCTAAACTGTTTTTCTGTTTCTCTGTACGTTTCTTTAGACACATAAGAAAAAAAATAATGTTTTGGTAAATCATAAGTATTATTAAAAACTCATAATTGACAGCTAAACTGACATAAATCATAAAAAGTGTAAAAAGTAGAAATTGTAAGATAAAAAGTCATAATAATAACAAAAATAAGAAATTTTAACAATTCATTCTGAATTGTCAATTTCAACTTTTATGACTTAATGTCACAATTTCAACATTTTTATGTAATAATTATGACCTTTTATGTAATAATCATGAATTTTTATCTTGTAATTATGACATTATCTCATAATGTCAACTTTTTACATAACTGTATATAACAAATTATATATTTATGTGAAAAATATATAATTTGTTATATACAGTTATGTAAAAAGAGATAATGTCTGGGTAGACAGCTGCTGAAACAACCGGTTTGCATAACCAACAAATTTCTGCACAAACTGTCAGAAACCATCTCAGGGAAGCTCATCTGCGTGCTCGTCGTCCTCATCGGGGTCTCATCCTGACTGCAGTTCGTCGTCGTAACCGACTTGAGTGGGCAAATGCTCACATTTGATGGCGTCTGGCACTTTGGAGAGGTGTTCTCTTCACGGATGAATCACGGTTTTCACTGTACAGGGCAGATGACAGACAGCGTGTATGGTGTCGTGTGGGTGAGCGGTTTGCTGATGTCAACGTTGTGGATCGAGTGGCCCATGGTGGCGGTGGGGTTATGGTATGGGCAGGTGTATGTTATGGACAACGAACACAGGTGCATTTTATTGATGGCATTTTAAATGCACAGAGATACTGTGACGAGATCCTGAGGCCCATTGTTGTGCCATTAATCCACGACCATCACCTCATGTTGCAGCATGATAATGCACTGCCCCATGTTGGAAGGATCTGTACACAATTCCTGGAAGCTGAAAACATCCCAGTTCTTGCATGGCCAGCATACTCACCGGACACGTCACCCATTGAGCATGTTTGGGATGCTCTGGATCAACGTTTACGTCAGTGTGTTCCAGTTCCTGCCAATATCCAGCAACAGCCATTGAAGAGGAGTGGACCAACATTCCACAGGCCACAATCAACAACCTGTTCAACTCTATGCGAAGGAGATGTGTTGCACTGTGTGAGGCAAATGGTGGTCACACCAGATACTGACTGGTTTTCGGACGCCCCCAATACAGTAAAACTGCACATTTTAGAGTGGCCTTTTATTGTGGCCAGCCTAAGGCACACCTGTGCAATAAATCATGCTGTCTAATCAGCATCTTGATATGCCACACCTGTGAGGTGGATGGATTATCTCAGCAAAGGAGAAGTGCTCACTAACACAGATTTAGACAGATTTGTGAACAATATTTGAGAGAAACAGGCCTTTTGTGTACATAGAAAAAGTCTTAGATCTTTGAAAAATTGGGGCAAAAACAAAAGTGTTGCATTCATAATTTTGGTCAGTGTATGATTTACAAAACATGATTTTATTTTCTAACACAAAAAGAAAAACACACCAGAAAAATTACAAGATCCACTGGGCTTCCATACCATCACAGAAAACCATTTAAAACCATGTAAATGAAGTTAACAATTTAGAGAGAACTATTTTAAGTCAGTCCCCAGGAAATGAGCGGTTATCTTTACTTCAGAGGATTTTCTTGAAAAATGCAATATTTTGGTTCAGCTCCTTAATGTACTTCCATCTCCTGAGTTCAGCAGGAAAACAAGAGCACTGAATCAGCTATTCTCTGTTTCCTGAGACCACAGTGTGTTAAGTTCTTTGTAATTATATATTAATCACAAGGTGAGAGTTTAACCATGTGATAACCCATTAATTATACATTTGTTTCCTTAACATCATTCATTAAACCACAATGTAATTACAAGAGATACTTTGTGCAGGTTGTGCTCCCTGTGTAGTTTCAAAAGGAGCCCGATCACTGATTAAGTTTTTGATGAATACTCACAACACAGAGACACTTACGAGCATCAGACTAGAAATTTGTATAAATATAAATTTACTCCCAGGGTCCAAAATGAATGAATGAATACCTTTTTGCGCCTAGGCTGCATGCACATTCATATTTTAGATGAGTTCCTGTGTTAGATACACTTATTTATTTATTTTTTTTTATAAAGTGTCTGTGTGTGTGTTTATTAATTGTTAAAAATAGTCTCTCATTTCACCTGGTTTACACCACCAACCTTGTGATTTTTAAATAAAATTTTTAAGAGGCTCATAGAGAGGATATTCAGTGTGCATGTATCTATTTAGGATGCCCTAAAGGAAAGTGAGTGAGAAATAGACAGGTGGGCCAGGAGAGAGAGAGAGAAAACGAGGATTAGAAATCCGTATCATTTGCATTCATCTGTTGATTTATCTTGAGAGCTTTCAATATTCCGCAATCACACATAAGTATTTACAAAGTGACTAAATCCTACACCACTTATTTCAGCGCTGCAATTATAGGATCAGCATTATCTAAACATTTATCCATATTGCCATAACACTTTTGCTGATTTACCTCTATGCAATCTATGTGTCTTTGAGCTGGAACCAGTGACGGCTGGCATTTTTTAAAAGAGAGGATGTTATCAATAAGACTATTTACATCTAATATATTATTTAGATGTTTGCGATGTTACTCCAACTTTTTCCCCTTAAAAAAAAAAAAAAAAAAAAAAAAAATCATGTTTTTTTTCAGGGTCTTAGTGAAAAATAAGCAAAATAAATACATAATAAATACATAAATAAATGCAAATTTACATAAATAAATTAATTCATAAAAATTTAAATTCATTTTGTGACAATGTATTTTTATACAGTAAGTTTTCATGTGTCTTTTTTGTGTAAAAGACTTATAGGCTGATGCTATTTAAAAGAGGGTTAGGTCTAAGTGAAAGATAAGTGAAACAAAGGAAAAAATAAATAAATAAATGAAAATAAATAAATAAATAAATTAATTAATTAAAATAAGTGAAACAAGTGAAAGATAAGTGAAACAACGTTACAATAAATAAATAAATGAATGAATGATTTAATTAATTAATTAAAATAAATTAATTAGTGAAATAAGTGAAATAAGGAAAAGATAAGTGAAACAATGCAATAAATAAATAAATAAATTAAAAAAATAAATACATTACTAAATGAAAATTTACATAAATAAATACAAATAATTAGATACAGAATTTTAAAAGAATTCATTCAATTCATTTTGTGACTATGTATTTTTATATAGTAAATTTTAATGTGTCATTTTTGTGTCAAAAACTTGTAGGCTGGTGCTTTTTAAAAGAAAGGAAGTTATCAATAAGTCTGTTACATCTAATCTATTATTTGGATGTCTGCGGTGTTACTCCAACCTTTTGTCCTCCCTTTTTAAAAAAATCATATTCTTTTCCACAGTTAGTGAAAGATAAGTGTAACAAAGAATAAATTCATTAATTAATTAATACAAAAAAAAAATCTATAAATAAATACATAAAAATAAAACAATAAAAACATTAAATTAAAAAACATTAAATTAATTAAAAAAAAATCTGTTAACATCTAATTTATTATTTGGATGTCTCCAGTGTTACTCCAACTTTTTGTCCTCCCTTTTTAAAAAAATCATATTCTTTTCCACAGTTAGTGAAAGATAAGTGTAACAAAGAATAAATAAATCAATTAATTAATACAAAAAAATTCTATAAATAAATACATAAAAATAAAACAATAAAAAAATATTATATACATATTTTAAAAAAAAATTAAATTAATTAAAAAAAAATCTGTTTACATCTAATTTATTATTTGGATGTCTGCAGTGTTACTCCAACTTTTTGTCCTCTCTTTTAAAAAAAAAAAAAAATCATATTCTTTTCCAGGGTTAGTGAAAGCTAAGTGTAACAAAGAATAAATAAATCAATTAATTAGTACAAAAAAAAAATCTATAAATAAATACGTAAAAATAAAACAATAAAAAAATATTATATACATAATTTTAAAAATAATTAAATTAATAAAGAAAATCTGTTTACATCCAATTTATTAATTGGATATCTGCAGTGTTACTCCAACTTTTTGTCCTCTCTTTTAAAAAAAAATCATATTCTTTTCCAGGGTTAGTGAAAGATAAGTGTAACAAAGCAAAAAATAAATAAATAAATAAATAAAAATGTATATTAATAAATAAATACGTAAAAATAAAATAACAATAAAAATAACACATAATTTTAAAAGGAAGTCAATTAATAAAAAAATTCAATGTATTTTTATACAGTAAAATTTAATGTCATTTTTTGTGTAAAAGGTTTGTAATAAAAAAAAAAGCTATGCTGAAAAAAAAATGGTATAGAAACAATTTTCACTCAGAAATTGCTCGTTCACATGTAATCACAAAGAAACTGCAAGTAACACATTCAATTAAATGCAAAATTTTAATTAGAAAGACTGACATAGTATTTTATTGTAAAAAATGTACTTCATTAATATTTTATTTATAACTTTGAATGTGTACATTCATGTAGACTTAATAAGATTGCATTAAATGAGAAAACAGCAGCATTATGAATTTCTATTTGCTATGAATGCGTAGGATTTATTTATATAAATATATTTAAAATTTAATTATAAGGAAAGCCGTGCACCTCATGTCATGTTGGAACCAAAATATAGATAATTTTGGCTATATCTTTGCATCAGATAGCTTCAGAAGATGTCTTTGAGTCCTAACAGTCAGCAGCGGTTCAGAGGAAGTGCTTTCTTGCTAAAAATATGCACAGCCTTTAGAGGGGTGTTCTGCTCTGGCATCTCAAAGATAAATCCAGCATGGGGCTTAACGTCTCTGGGCTCACCACGCTGGCTTTGATCTTCCCTTGCAATTATCTCCGCCCTCATCTGTGCCACTTTCAAATGCCTAATCAACAAATCCATTTGACTCGCCATTTTGATTGCGGTAAGGTGGCGGCTCCTCTCCAGGTCTTCTCGAGGCGCTGCCGAGATCGGGTTTTGTGCCTCGGATGTTGTGTGCGGACAGATGAAAAGCACTGGCATTCTTTTTGAACTTGAAAGTTTGTACACCACAGGAACTCTGATGTCGCACAAGGATTTCGGAGAAACGACTAATACCAGGACACTTGTACACTGAAGAGAGTTCATCTGCACGTTATATATTTTTATACTTCAAAAACTCGATCTCTCAGAAATGTTTTCGATTAGCTTTTCATCCAAAATAGAGCTGAAAGTGACCAAAAACAAGCTAACAAATTATAATGCATTATCCTAATCGTAAGTCAAAAACGGCAAAAATTTGAACGTGCAAAGCACAACTAGAATTACAGATTTATTCAACGGGATTTATTCAAGTTTCACCAGCACGGTGGGCTTTTTATGAAAAAATTATTAAAAATGAAGCATTGCAGATAAAATTTGTCTTGTTTCTTTTGAATGTAGTGAGTAACATACATACGCTAAGTACAAACAAAACATGCAGTTTTATTAAGTCTTTTCCATGTCATTATTTTTTTAATGTATTGTTTTTATGATTATTATTTTTACACTTTTAGTGTTGCATCATACCTTTGAGGGTGTGTATTCAACAACAATAGGTGTCTGACAAATTTCAAATACTGAAGTTACTACCTACATACTTCTTCATATATACTATAAATATGCATGGAACTATTATATTATATTGTATTATGTTATTTGAGACCCTTATTAACTGTTATATTATCATATTTGTAATAAATCGTATTATATTATATTATATTATATTATATTATATTATATTATATTATATTATATTATATTATATTATATTATATTATTTGAGATTCTAAGCAACTGTTAGATCATATTTTTATAATTGTATTAAAAATCTGTTATTTGAGGCTTTTAGCTACTTCTGCATGCAACTTTATTATATTATACTATATTATATTATTTGAGGCTTAGCAACTTTTACGTTTAACTTTATTATTATATTATATTATATTATATTACTTATATTATATGATATTATATTACTTATATTATATTATATTATATCACTTATATTATATTATATTATATTATATTATATTATATTATGTGAGACTCTTAGCAACTGTTAGATCATATTTTTATAATTGTATTAAAAATTTGTTATTTGAGGCTTTTAGCTACTTCTACATGCAACTTCACTATATTATATTATATTATATTATATTATATTATATTATATTATATTATATTATATTATATTATATTATTTGAGACTCTTAGCAAATGTTAGATCATATTTTTATATTTGTATTAAGCATGCATTACTTCTACATGCAACTTTATTATATTATATTATATTATATTATATTATATCACTTATATTATATTATATCACTTATATTATATTATATTATATTATATTATATTATATTATATTATTTGAGACTCTTAGCAACTGTTAGATCATATTTTATAATTGTTTTAAAAATTTGTTATTTAAGGCTTTTGGCTACTTCTACATGCAATTTATATTATATTATATTATATTATATAATATTATATTATATTATATTATATTATATTATACACTGATACAAAAAGGTTTACAAACACTTTACAAAAATCCATTAGTTAATGTATTAACTAACATGAACAAACAATGAACAGTACATTTATTACAGTATTTATTAATCTTTGTTAATATTAGTTACAATGTTACTTTAATGATAGGTCACGTTAGTTCACAGTGCATTAACTAATGTTAGCAAGCACAACTTTTGATTTTGATTAAATTAATATTAACTAAGATTAAAACATGCTGTAGAAGTATTGTTCATTCTTAGTTTCTGTTAACTAATGTAGTTAACTAATGTTAACTAATAAACCTTATTATAAAGTGTAACCATATTGTGCTACATTATTTTATTTGAGGACATTAGCAATTATTATATTTGCATTAAATAGGCTTGGATCTTTTACATGCAACTTTACTGCATTATATTATATTATATTATATTATATTATATTATATTATATTATATTATATTATATTATATTATATTATTTGAGACCCTTAGCAACTGTTATATTTAATTATTATATTTGTATCAAATAAATGTGATTTGAGGCTTTTAGCAACTTTTACATGTAACTTATATTAACTCCTGGTTTCACAGACGAGGCTTAAGCCTGGTCCCAGACTAAGCTGTTTCAACTAAAAGAAACTTGCATTGACTGATCTTAAAATATATCAGTGTCTTTGTTTTGTCTTAAGACATACACTAGTAATATTTATGTAGTATGTTTATAAAAATTACTTAAATGTTCTAACTGAACTATGGCCTAATCATGGCTTAGTCTAAGCCCTTTCTGTGAAACCAGGCCTATATTATGTTATATTATATTTATTATATGCTCATTGAATATGTATTACTAGAGGCTCTTAGGCACAAGATGACTATCACCTATTGCTTCTGGTCGTAATTTTCATGTTTGGTTGCTAGAGGTAGGGGCGTATCATGTTCCTCTTTTCCCAATGGCCTCCTGGATTTCAGCGAGACTCTTACTCCTTCCAAATCATCAAAGGCAACTGATGTGTGATGTTAGTGCTGCCTTGACAAGCCTGGGTTCCTAAAAGAGCTTTGAGCTCACTGGCTGAAATCCTAAAGACTGTTTCATAGGGGTGGAGTAGAAGAGGATGGAGGAAGACAAAACATTACTTCACTGAGCACGGAATTCACTAAGATTCACACTTACTTGCACGCACTGCCTGCATTGTTTTAGTATCCAGTTCATTAAATGAATTGTACAAATCAGGTATGGCAAACACAGGCGGATAAAACACAATTATAACTGCAAAAAAAAAAAATTTTAAACATTTTTAATTGGTGTAAAGTTAAAGGAGAAGTCCACTTCCATCACAAAAATTTACAGATAATGTACTCACCCCCTTGTCATCCAAGATGTTCATGTCTTTCTTTCGTCAGTTGTAAAGAAATTATGTTTTTTGAGGAAAACATTTCAGGATTTCTTTTCCATATAATGGACTGATATGGTGCCCCGATTTTGAACTTCCAAAATGCAGTTTAAATGCCTCTTCAAATGATCCCAAATACGGTTGTAAACAATCCCAGACGAGGAAGAAGGGTCTTATCTAGTGAAACGATCGGTTATTTTCAATCCAAAAATACAGTTTAAATATTTTTTAATCTCAAATGCTCGTCTTGTCTTGCTCTGCCTGAACTCTGTGTATTCTGGTTCAAGACAGTTAGGGTATGTTGAAAAACTCCAATCGTATTTTCTCCCTCAACTTCAAAAATCATTTCAAAATCATCCTACATCACTGCAGAAGAACTGACCCGGTCTTTACAAAGTGAACACATACCCTAACTGTGTAAAAAACAGTGCAGGCAGAGCAAAACAAGATGAGCGTTTGACTTAAAAAAGTGTGTAAATTGTATTGTTTTTATGAAAATAACTGATTGGTTCACTAGATAAGACCCTTCTTCCTTGGCTGGGTTCGTTTACAACTGCATTTGGGATCGTTTGAAGCCGCATCTAAACTACATTTTGGAAGTTCGACTCGGGGCATCATAGCAGTCCATTATATGGAGAAAAATCCTGAAATGTTTTCCTCAAAAAACTTAATTTCTTTACGACTGAAGAAAGAAAGACATGAACATCTTGGATGACAAGGGGGTGAGTACATTATCTGTAGTTTTTTGTTCTGGAAGTGGACTTCTCTTTCAAGGATGCAGAACATCCACCCCTGCGACCTTCATACATTAAAGGGGTCATCGGATGCAAAGTTCCCTTTTACATGTTGTTTGAACATAAATGTGTGTTGGCAGTGTGTGTACAGAAACACCCTATAATGATAAAAATCCACCCAGTGGTTTTTATTCAATCTGTAAAAATAATTTCCCTTTTTCAACTCAAACCATTCTCAGCATATTGTCTGTGTGACGACACACCAACAGAGGCCGCTTCCACGATAGTTGATTGACACTGGCGTCTTACCTTAGACCCGCCCTGAATGAGCAGTAACAGTCCGATCACCATTGTTTCAATGCCGCAACAAGGACGTAGACAAGAATGGCTCCTAAGCGATTTAGGTGTTGTGTTGCTGGATGTAATAATGAACATATTTGTCGTCTTTTACTCCCGACATCTGAGCCGCTGAAGATGCAGCGGATGACTTTTGTTTGTGAAGGGAATGCGCCTCCCGATCTACATACAAATTAATCAAAAATGCTTACAGATATGTTTTTTTTTTTTTTTTTTTAATTACATTTATATAAATTTAATTGTACGGAATTACTTGTTCCACAGCTAGACATAATTTAACCATGTGACCTGAATGTATTTATTTATTTGTTTGTTTGTTTCCACAATAAGCAGATTTATGCAGATATTATGTAATAGTGCAATAGTGCAATGCAAATTACCTTAGGCAAACACCAGTAAATTTCGCTCTCACAAGCTTTTTAGTACCTGGTTTAACTGGATTGTGGGTGGTTAGCGAATAAGACACAGGAATGAAATACTACTTGTGAAACTGTTTGGTGAAATAAAAGTTTGTGTGTACGTGCGTGTATTTGTTTTAGTGTTGTACACAGCTTGTTTGAT
Source organism: Cirrhinus mrigala (assembly GCA_036247105.1). Taxonomy (NCBI): domain Eukaryota; kingdom Metazoa; phylum Chordata; class Actinopteri; order Cypriniformes; family Cyprinidae; genus Cirrhinus; species Cirrhinus mrigala. The sequence goes on from CM070017.1 coordinate 21,377,559, forward strand.
ATGATCATGGCATGTTGGAGCCAAGCTCCTGTGTGTGTATGTGTGGTAACACAAGGCATCATGTTGTCTCTGCCTGTGCAAGCACGTTTCTCTCTGTGAGGTACTTGGCATCCACCCTTTATTACCATATGCCAAGTTGATGGTGGAAACACACACACACACACACACACACACACACACACACACAAGCACATACTCAGACACATGCTCACACACAAAAGCTAAAGGCTGTGTAAACGGGTTCACACCATCGCCTGGTAAATATAGAATTAATATTTCTGATTCTGTCTCGTGATGAGAAGGCTAGAGTTCGCAGCTTGTTTGTTTTTATCTTCGTCAACTTCCTCGCACACTGTGGCTCATTTATTTTTAAAACTTGCAAGGAGAGGAAATGTCACATAAGATGGAGTTTTAACAGTGCAGTCATGTGTTGATGCCCTGGGAGAGAAGGAAAGAAAGTCAAAACGAAGGCAGAAGAAAAGAAAAAATACTGCAGTGTGACACACAAACACACACACGTACACACACACAGACAATCATCTCCCTAAACTACCCACGCACACATAGCATGCAAGATACGGCACTAGATTACTCATTCAGTCAAATAACACATCCGAGCGCGCTCAAAGCACTTCACCACCCACAAATGAACTAATCACCTATACAGAAAACCATGAATTTACCAGCATAAAAATTAACATAAAATTACATAAACTACTACAATGACACACAGAGATGAGCTCAGAAACATTCAAGCTCTCTCGGTGCTGTGACAGATGTCAGTGGATGCTAAATAAAGTCATAAGATTTTGTAATGACACGATATTATTAGGTTGCTGTTTATTTCGGAAGTTTTCAAACCCCTAATACTATGTAGCCTTCTATATATCTTTAAGAAATAGTTCACTTCCCGAATGAAAATTTCCTGATGATTTATTCACTCCTATGTCATCCAAGATGTTCATGTCTTTCTTTCTTCCGTTGAAAAGAAATGAAGGTTTTTTAGGAAAACATTCCAGGATTTTTCCCCGTGTAGTGGACTTCAGTGGGGATCAGCGGGTTGAAGGTCCAAATTGCAGTTTCAATGGAGCTTCAAAGGGCTCTACACGATCCCAGACGAGGAAAAAGGGCCTTATCTGGCAAAACAATCTGTCATTTTCTAAGAAAAATACAAATTTATATACTTTTCAACCACAAATGCTTGTCTTGCACTAGCTCGACCTCACACACATAATCACGTAGGCGAAAATACCGACCTAGTGTTTACAAAGGGAACGCACAAAGAAAGTCAAACGCCCTTTTGGACAAATTTAAAGTTGGAGGGGAAAATGACATGCCGTTATCACAATAACCAGATTTATCCTACCTTTTTTAACCAAAGAACACAGACGAAGAACATACTGCGTGTGACTTTTCCAACGTGATTACGCAATTGCATTGCAGAGCTAGTGCAAGACGAGCATTTGTGGTTAAAACATGTGGTTATACATTTTTATTTTTTTAAGAAAATGAACGATTGTTTTGATAGATAAGACCCCTAGGGCCAGTTTTACTACCAGCTTGCGCCAAAATTGTACTGTTGGGATTTACTAAAGACATGCAGTGATGAATTAGCGCTGAAAAGGCATGGACACAGATATTTTTGCACTTGACCTATATATGGATTTGTAGAAGTTTCTCTTTCAGACGCAAAATTTATGGGAGGAGAGTATTCAAATGAATCACACAATGTTTGTGCTTATCAAATTACTGCCATTTGCACCCAAAAAAGCATGTCTTAAACTATTTTGTGCCTGAAATGGATGCAATTATTGTTGCTATAGACCAGTTTGGAGTTGCAGCTGCGTGCACATAGTGGTTGCAGAAAAACACTGGTAACAAGTAGTAAAATCCATGGAGAGAAAAGAGAATCCATAAGAGAAAAAAAAATCTCACATTTTTGTGCCTTTTGATGTCAAAATCGGAATGCAAATTGTCAAATGTCAAAGACGCCATTTGAAGTTAAACGCATCATAGCACACTATGGATGAAAACTGCTATGATTACTCTTCTTTTAAAGTGTAAATTTGATTTAAACAATAGGTCTACATGATATTTATATATGCTGTTCGTAGGGGACGTATTGTATTAGCCCTACAGTTACAGCATGACATATTATTTAAACCTATTTCTATTACATTTTTACATAACATTTATTTTATCTCACAATTCTGACCTTTTTATATCTCCTAATTCAGACTTTATAACTCGATTCAATTTAAAAATAGTGAGTTTGTCAATTCTGAGGGGGAAAAAAGCCAGAAGTGTGGGATATAAACTCCTATTCTGAGCCGAGGGGAAAAGAGAGAATGACGAGTTGTTTTTCCTTATTAGAATTGTGAGATATAATCTCAGGATTGCAAGACTTTGAAATATAAAATCAAATTTACCTACCGTCATTTTCTGTCACCAGATAGGCTCCGCCCACAAAAAAAAAGGTCATCCCTGTTTTGGATCTATAAGACTATCCCACTATCTAACAACAATTTCGTTGAATAACAGTGCTTATCGCTGGGTGACAAGCTCTTGTAATATGTGGAGAACATTTTTAATATTACATCTAATCAATATCATATATAATCTTTTTAAATTTAACTATTTTGTATCGTATCCATGTAATTCTCTATCTCTCCAGGGTTTTCTGCAACCATGATGCAGGCGCATCCCGAATGTTTACAAACCGATAACTGGTCTATAGGAGGAGGCACCGCAGAGAACAGAGAGCGCGTGGTAGGAGGGAGAGGATTTTTTCCACATCAGTTTAATATATATGTCTATAACATAGACTTTATCCAGTTTCTGGAGTTCACAGCCACATACTGAGTAGTCAAGCTGTGACACTGACTCACCGGCAGGCCTTTTATAGTGCTAGCAAGTGCACTTAGGACTTATTGGCTTACTCTTTTTCTTTTACCAATTAAGGACATAATCAAATGACTCTATGAAGAACATTCCTGATCTGTGACTTATGAAAGTAAATCCTGTATTGTGTTACGGCTGAGTGAGCTGATGTGGGGATATGATGCCCACAGATGGTTAACTCATGAGAATCAAGTGGGGTGTTAGACAAATTTTCGTCAGAAAAGGAAATTGTGTGTTTTTTTGGGGTTTTTTTTTTGCACAATTTATGTCTTGCTCTATCTGTTGTGAAGCTGTCCAGAAGGTTTTATTTGGACTTTCTTCCATTCACAATGGAAATTTCGCTGTCATAACCTGGCAGTGCTCCGGGAATGACCTCCCTGAACTGCCTCCGCTCAGAGCAGAATTCACAAGGAAAAGCAGGTCATGTTTTCCTAAAACAAAAACCCAGAGTGAGTTTTGACATTTAAAGATAAGAGAATATTTTCATTCAGCTGTAGTGTGGTAAATCATTTAAAATGTACAAACTGCAAATTTTACTCAAATGGTTTATAGAAATTGATTACATAGACTTGTTTGACATTCTTGAAGTTAAATGCGAAGTATGTAATTTACTAAATTCATCCAATTTTAAAATAAATACTTTATTTAGTATTTATTTACATACATTGCTGTTCAAAAGTTTGGGATTATAAGATTTTTTTTTCTTATGCTCACCAAGCCTGCACTTATTTGATTAAAAATATAGTGAAAATACAACAATATTATTACTATTTAAAATAAATGTTTTGTATATTAATATATTTTAAATTTAAATTTATTCCAGTGATGGTTAAGCTGAATTTTCAGCAGTCATTACTCCAGTCTGCACTCCACTCTTTAGTTCTCAAGAAAACATTTCTTATCATTATCAATGTTGAAAACAGTTGTGTCAATCAGTGGTTGATGGATATCACTAATATCAATCAGCTGTGCTGCTTAATATTTTTGTGTAAACTGATTTTTTCATGATGCTTTGATGAATGTAATGTTGAAAAGAAGAGCATTTAATCGAAATATACGCTGCCGTTCAGAAGTTTGGCATCAGTATAATTTTTAATGTTTTTTTTTTTTTGTTTTTTTTTTTTCTTATGGTAAGTTTCTTATGCTCACCAAATCCAGGAAAAACAGTTATATTGTGAAATATTATTTCAATGTAAAATAACTGTTTTCTATGTAAATATATTTTAAAATCCAACTTATTTCTTTGATGCAAAGCTGAATTTTCAGCAAAACAAGATTTCTATTTGAATAAATGCCGTTCTTTTTAACATTTTATTCATCAAATAAATCTGAAAAAAAGAATCACAGGTTCCAAAGAATATTAAGCAGCACAACTGTTTACAACATTGATAATAAAAGTTATAAATCAGCATATTAAAATGATTATTGACACTTAAGACTGGAGTAATGATGGTAAAACTTTACAATATGTGTGCACAAATATGCATTAATTCATGCTTAATTAATGCACAGATAATCATGAGTTAATGTAAAATTCATAAAGAACTAAACCATTTATTAATGATTACTACGTCAGCAACTAATGAACATTCTATATGATTCATAGATTAAGTCATCAATAAATTGTTATTAGTTAAATGTGCCATAATGTATTAATTGAATAATAACTTATTTTATTAACTAATAGTGTAAATTCATATATTAATTACCACAGTGGTCAAAGCTATGTACTTCAACTTCCAGTTGTTTGCTTTAAATACTCATTAGCTAATGATTTGCAAATGTATCATTAAGTTGTGACTTTACTTGTTGAGGCACAGAACTATGAACTAATTGTTAAAAATACACGTCATTGTGGTTATGGATATAGAATTAGTTAGTCATGTGCCTCAGTGAGTTGGAGCCATGCATTTTAACTTCCAGTGGTCTGCTTTAATGAATCATTACCTAATGATTTGCAAAGATATCATGTTATGACTTTACTTGTTGAGGCACACTAACTAATTCTAAATCCATAACCACAATGACATATTACTTAACAATTAGTTAATAGTTCTGTGCCTCAACAAGTAAAGTCATAACATAATGATATCTTTGCAAATCATTAGCTAATGATTAATTAAAGCAGACCACTGGAAGATGAAATGCGTGGCTTTAACCCACATGAATTTACACTATTACTTAATAAAATAAGTTATTAGGGAATTAATACATTATGACACATTTAACTAATAACAATTTATTGATGACTTAATCTATGAATCATATAGAATGTTCATTTGTTGCTGATGAAGTAATTATTAATAAATGGTTTAGTTCTTAATGAGTTACATATTAACTCATGATTATCTCTGCATTCATGTTAAAGCATGAATTAATGCATATTTGTGCATCCGTATTGTAAAGTGTTACCGTAATGATGCTGCAAATTCAGCTTTGCATCACAGGAATAAATTCTATTTTAAAATATATTAAAATAGAAAACCATTATTTTAAACTGTACTAATATTTTACAATATTACAGTTTTTTTTCTGTTTTTGATCAAGTATTAATTACCTTTCAAATGTACCTGATGTGTTGCAATTAGCATTAGCACATTTAGCTCCCTTTCTGCTACAAAGAGATCTGTAAACATTTAACGTTGGAATCAGTTTGAACTGCTTATTATTATTATTATTATATATTATTTATTATAAAATATTATTATTATTACTTTTTCATTTGGTTTACATTAGTGACATTTATTAAAATCTATTAAAATATTGTGCATCATAGGATGATTCCACCAAGTAAACCATAAAAGACAAGCAAGACATTGATATCAATCATTTAATCAGTGTACAGCAGTAGCTGATAAGCACGGCAAATTTAGTTTAATAAGCAAATTAAAATCCCCCCATGTTCTAGCCGGATTCTTAATCCACCCTGATGTTTTTGTGCCAATAAAGCAGCTGGTTCGCACAACATCCATATCGCAGACTCCAAGGGCTTGACTCCATTTAGTTATCGTTTTTGTACCGTCTCATTTAGCCGTATATTACCGAGATGATCAGTGAATACACAGAGCTAAGCTTCAAAGCGCAAGGTTTTTTCCCCGTCTCCCCTCCCCCATGCTAGCGCTAGTCTTGGCAGCCTCCGGGAGCTCGCAGCGGTAATACATCATCTATATTTTAAAGCTGCCGGTGGAGAGAAGGCGGGGGAACCTCCATCTTAAGGTACAGCAGGCTTCTCGCTGACCCAAATTCCTCTCATAGCTCCCAAAAGCTGTAAAGAAGGAAGATGAAACAGTGTGTCTGCTAGGAACCAACCCGGCAAAACACGGGTTTTTGATATGGTTGGCGTTTATGTTAGCCTCCTTAGCGGGTTTTAGCTCCATCCGTCTCTGCAGAGAGATCAGGCTTCATCCTGGAAATAAATCAGTGTGAGTGACTGATAGCTAGCTCAGGCAATTTAATCTATTAGCGCTGAAGCTTTGAGTTAGTAAACACATACTGGAAATGGTACTTAGCCAAGTTCTTTGTGCTGGAAATACAAATAAAACAGTGTTTCCCTAGAGAAACCTATTAGGAAGCAGACACGTTTGGCTTTCATATACAAAATAAAATGTAAAAAGAAAGTGCCAGTTCCACTGGTTTGATTCAGTTTTGTGAATATTTTAATTCTGCACTACACCATTATGTGCCCCTGGACTACAAAACCAGTCTTAAGTAGCACAGGTATCTTTGTAGCAATAGCCAAGGTCAAAATTATTTTTCTTTTATGCCAAAAATCATTAGAATATTAAGTAAAGATCACGTTGCATTAATATGCATTGCTAAGAACTTCATTTGGACAACTTTAAAGGCGATTTTCTCAATATTTTTTTGCACCCTCAGATTCCAGATTTTCAAATAATTGCATCTCAGCCAAATGTTGTCCTATCCTAACAAACCATACGTCAATTGAAAGCTTATTTATTCAGCTTTCAGATGATAAATATATTCAAAACATTTCTCAATTTCAAAAAACTGACTCTTATGTAGGGTCACATATATGAAAAAATACTTTGTATTTCATGTTCTGCCTTTACTAAAACTAAATTAATTTAAACAAGAGAATATACTTTCAGTGTACTTATATACTCATCAGAATATATACTTAAAACTACACTTAAGTATACTTATAGTGCCAAGTATACAGAAAAGTCTTATATTTGGCTTATTTTTGTACGCAGATGTACGTAAGAAATGCATGAGTAAGTATTCTTGATAATTGAAGTGCAAAAATAATAGTAAACTATAAGTCTGATGTTACGTTCATTTGACATATGTGACTCTGGACCACAAAACCAGTCTTAAGTAGCATTTGTATATCTGTAGGAATAGCTACAAATAAATTGTATGGGCCAAAAATAATAATTTTTCTTTTACGCCAAAAATCATTCGGATATTAAGTAAAGATCATGTCCCATTAGGATATTTAGTACATTTCCTACTGTAAATTTTTGGTTAGTAATATGCATTGCTAAGAACTTCATTTGGACAACTTTAAAGGTGATTTTGTCAGTATTTTGATTTGTTTGCACCCCCAGATTCCAGATGTTCAAATAGTTGTATCTCAGCCAAATATTGTCCTATTCTAACAAACCATACATCAATGGAAAGCTTATTTTCTATTTTTATTTTTTTAATTTTGACCCTTATGACTGGTTTGTGGTCTAGGGTCACATTTGTCAAGTGTACTTGCAGTATAAAAACTCTTAAAAACTAGTAGTTGACAAAGTATAGGCCTACTTCATAATATACTTTCATAAACTAAAAGTTGTAAACTTAAGATGTAAACCAGTTGCGTACTCAAAATCTGCTGTTGCACATAATGTACACTTAAAGGTATAGTTCAACCAAAAATGAAAAGTACCCCATGATTTACCCTCAAGCCATCCTAAGTGTATATGAAGTTTTTCTTCCAGATGAATCAGAGTTATATTAAAAAAATGTCCTGGTTCTTCCAAGCTTTATAATGCCAGTGAATGGCTGTTGAGATTTTGAAGTCAAATAAAGTGCATCCATCCATCATAAAAAGTACTCCACATAGCTCTGGGGGGTTAATAAAGGGCCTCTGATGTGAATTGATGCGTTTGTGTAAGAAAAATATCCATATTTAAACCTTTATAAACCATAATCTCGTGTGTTCACGAAAGTGGCATTCTAGCAGATGATGTAGGTTGAGTAAATCATCAAGTAATTTTCATTTTGGGGTGAACTATCCCTTTAAATTTATACTTTTATAAACTAAAACATGTACCAATTTTGCCTAAAGAAGTATTGAAATAGTAAAAAAGTATAGTAATACTAAATACAATACATTGATACTATACTAATGCAGTACACTGATAGTACTATACTAGCTGCATAATAAAATTAACTTTATTTGCCTCCTGTTTTGTTTTAGCACCTGATTTACAAAAGGAACCACCATGATCCAGATCTGAATCGACTCCTGACCAACATCTACCCTGCCGAAAATTGGTTCACTACACCTCACATCCAGACATACGGCCAGCTATGATGCTTTTCCCCATCATTTGATCATCATTACTGCTGCTATGATCGATAGAAAACATACACGTCTTAGATTGCCGGTGGTTTCCGAATAAGGCGCGGGTTTTGCGCTCCCTAATGTTTTTACATCCACCACATTAACCACCTCCACCTCTTCCCCAGCCATTTCCTTCAGCAATATTACGCTCTGTTTTCTGAGTAACCATGTACGATACAGATCTTCATTGGCGGGCTTCAATGGCAGTATTGTCTTGAAGGGGGTGGGGGGTGAAGAGAAAATAGACTTATCAGCACATTTTCCTGCAACAGAGCATAAAGTCTATCAAGTCAGTAACAGCAGCCCACATTCCCCAGTTACGCTGCTGGAAAAACAAGTCCACGATATCTTTCCGGACCGCTGGAAGGTGGGAACACAGAACCGTGGTTAATCAGATGAGGGAAGGAGCTCAGAATCAAAATATTTTGGGGGTGAAATCTAATGAAGATCAGTGAGCGCTGTTTATTTTTGGTCTCGCAATGAGGCGTCTTGTGGAAATAGAGGACAAAATGTCTGGGTGTGAAGTGAGAGTGAAAGTGTAAATAAGATTCAAAGCAAAGGGAAGAGAAAATGTGACGGGAATGGTAAAATGGTACAAAAAAAATTTGTCAGATTTGTGGTGCTATGCTGAGACAGGCAGAATTGCCTCAGCGCACATCCTCTTGTGTTTTTCGGTGCACTTAGACACAAGCGTTTGGCCAGGCTCATCACACTAAGTGCTTTGGCAAAGCGACACACGTCGCTGTCACCCTGCTGGAAGCGTGTGTGTGTGTGTGTGTAATGGAGGCTGACTCACCAGTTGGGGGAGAAAACACACGCCTCTCATCCTTGACCTTGAGATTGTGAACAAGTCTGAGACTCACATACACACACTTTTAAAGGCAGCAGAAATCCGTAGGGAAGTCACCTTCTTTTAGCTCATGCTAAGGGTTGCCGGGCGGCCCGCTGACAGCCTCCGTCTGAAGGCCCGGCGCGAGGAATTGATTCCTAGTGGGTCTTATCACTTATGGTGAATTAGATTTGGAGATAAAACCATCAATAGATGCTGTGTTCTCTCTTTTCACTCTTCATTCTTTACTTTAATTTCGCTTTCTGTGGCATGATAACCTAAAACATAACCACATTCATGTTGCTTAATACTGTTTATGTATTCACCTATAATCTAGAGGGTACATTACATATTCAAATGTATCAGCTTCACTCATGAATATTAATTACAGGATAAATTCGTTTAGTCATTAATTCAAAATAAACTTTGAAAGGGTGATAAGTACACTGATGTGAAGCAGAGGCCCTGTACCACCCTGACAAGGTTCAGTTTACAACAATGGTTTGCTGATTTTGCATTATTAAATACTTATTTATCAGTGGGTAAAATAGATGAATGGACGAATTAAATAGAAGCCTGTTTCTATGGAAGCCTATTTCCGCCACTGAAAAAAAAAATAAATAAATGGGACTTTTTATCTCACAGTTCTGACTTTTTTTCTCCCAATTGCAAATTTACATCTCACAATTCAGCCTTTTTTTCGCAGAATTGCTTATGTCACAATTCTGACTATATTACATGCAGTTGAGTTTGTGTCTTGCAGTTCTGACTTTACAACTCATAATTACGAGACACAAACGATTCTGAGAAATAAAGTCGCAATTTTGAGAAATTAAGACAGAATTGCGAGATATACAGTAAACGATTCTGACTTTATAACACACAATTGCGAGTTTATATCACAATTCTGAGAAAAAAAAATTGGAATTGCATGATATAAACACATTTGTGAGAAAGAAGTCAGAATTTAGTTTCAGAAGAGATTTTATCTCACTTATTAAATGCTTATTTATCAGTGGGTAAAATAAATAAATGGACAAATTAAATAGAAGCCCATTTCCGCCACTAAATAAAAAAAGGTAATTGTGACTTTTTATCTCACAGTTCTGACTTATATCTCACAATTCTCAATTGTGAGTTTGTGTCTTGCAATTCTGACTTTACAACTCATAACTGCAAGACACAAACTCACAATTCTAAGAAATAAAGTCACAATTTTGAGAAATTAAGTCAGAATTGCGAGATATACAGTCGCAATTGTGACTTTTTTTCCCCTTCTGAATTGCTTATATCTGGCAGTTCTGACTTTATAACACACAATTGTGAGTTAATATCTCACAATTCTGAGAAAAAAAATTGGAATCGCATGATATAAACACATCTGCGAGAAAGAAGGCAGAATTTAGTTTTAGAAGAGTTTTTATCTCGCAATTCTGAGTTTATAACTCGCAATCGTGAGCGTATATCACGCAGTTCTGAGAAAAAAGTCAGAATTGTACCATTAAAAATCACAATAACATTTTTTTTTAACTTTTTTTTTATTCATTTGTGAATAAAGCAGAGTCCCTGTACCATCCTGACAAGGTTTAGTTTACAACAAAGATTTGCTGACTTTACATTATCTCACTTATTAAATGCTTATTTATCAGTGGGTAAAATAAATCAATTGACAAATTAAATAGAAGCCCATTTTTATGGAAGCCCATTTCAATTGTGAGTTTGTGTCTTGCAATTCTGACTTTATAACTCATAATTGCGAGACACAAACTCACAATTCTAAGAAATAAAGTCACAATTTTGAGAAATTAAGTCAGAATTGCGAGATATACAGTAAACTCGCAATTGTGACTTTTTTCTCAGAATTGCTTATATCTTGCGATTCTGACTTTATAACACAATTGCGAGTTTATATCTCACAATTCTGAGAAAAAAATTGGAATTGCACGATATAAACACAGAATTTAGTTTCAGAAGAGTTTTTATCTCGCAATTCTGAGTTTATAACTCGCATTCGTGAGCATATATCACGCAATTCTGAGAAAAAAGGTCAGAATTGTGAGATCAAAAGTCACAATAACCTTAATTTTTTTCATTCATTGGCGAAAATGGGCTTCCATACATTTCTTTCTTCAGAGTAAAAAAAAAAATAAGTGTGGCCTTATTTCAGATTATTTTGACTTTATTTTAATTTAAACTTAATGTCTTACAATTGTGATTTTATTTATTATTTTAGACTTTTAAAATTGTATGTTTTACTCTGACACAGAAATGGCTTTCAGAAATGAATATTTCACTATACATCTGTATAATAAAACTAAATTATTGCTACTCACCTGGTATTCACCAATATTTGAACATATTATTTGATTATGATTTATTTATTTGTATTTATTTTTATTCATACATAGCTTGGTTTCCATCTAAACTTGTGAATTTAACTTGTGTGCAAAATTGGAATATCGCATAAAACATTTGCGAATAAGCCCCGTTTCCATCTAATGAGTCAGAGAACTAAATCGTCACTTCTTAATAAACTGGCACTTAATATCACTACCAAAAGTAGGAGAAGCCACTGAATATATTAATTTTTAATATATATTAAATTACTTGCGCCTCAGTGCGAGCAGATAAAATACAATAAATGCGGTCATTTTTTTCACAGGTGGACGAATGCTGTTTGGGAACGCAGTCGTGTAAGAGTTCTGGGAGGCAATTCTACAGAAATACTCTGACGACAGACTTTGCTCAGGCATTTAAGAATGACCATAAGAACATTTCATATGCTATGCAACAAGATCAGTTCGCTGGTGAGTCAGGTTATGCCGGTGAAAAACACCTCAAGCGAGCGTAAAAAGATTTTTGGCGAATTAAGGGATTCAGGGACTTCAAAACACACAAAAAGGGTGATGGAAACATAGCTTATAACTGTTCGTAATCCAACATTCAATAACAGGCAATAACCCAACATTCTACAAAATATCATCTTTCGTCTTTCGTGAAGAAAGAAAGTCATACAGGTTTGGAACGACATGAGGGTGAGATTTTTTTTTGGGTGAACATCCTTTCAGATGTGCAAATATTGAAATAATCTAAAGTACTGTATTCTATTTTATAACAAGACTGATGGCGTGGGCTACCATGCCACATTTGTATTCTTTCTCCCCCTCTCGTGACTCATGTTTCTTCTCAGGCATTACTGGAACATAAATATGCACGCAGACAGCCCACAGAAAGCGTGGGTGTGCTGCCAGACCTGGACGGAGAACAGGTTAGAACATCTCTTAAAAAAAACGCCTGAATCTCAGGCGAGACCTTGAGCAGAACATGAGGCAGCTCAGAGTGGGTGTGCTGTTTCCTCTCCAACTTTACTCACTAACTCATATTCATTGAGACACAGCTGGACAAGGGGGATTTCCTCGTTTAAAGAAACTCACGGGAATCGAAGAAATAGTCCAGCCAAAAATGACAATTCTGTCATCATTTACTGAACCTCATTTTGCGCCAAACCTGTATGAGCTTCTACCTACGCTGAAAACAAGATATTTTAAGAAAGCCACAGAAGAAACAAAGCCATACCGGTTAGTATTGCTGCATGTACACACTCTACACAGGCTGTGTGAGGTGCTGTCCATAAGCAGATGTTGACATGAGGCGATTTTTCAGTTCCTCTTAGCTCTTATGTGTGTGAATCACAACGTTGCAGCCTTGAGCGAGGACTTGAGATCTTTCTGCAGAGCAAAAATAATATGTCAATGCTAGACTGCTTGGATGCTCTGTTTGGACAGAGATATGAAAGCCTGGAGGTGCTGTGAGGTGAAGGCTGTCCTGAAATATCTCCTGATCTGTACCCTGAAAAGGCTCGGTCGAAACCACAAATCCATATATTCTGTTCTTGGCTGTGCTGTAAATATAGAAAAGCGATCATCTTTATCGAGAGGTGATTGTATATGCAGTATATTTGTATCAGTGGTTCTCAACTGGTGGGTCATGACCTGTCTGTTCTAGATAAATATATATATTAATAAATGGTTTATTTTTTCTCTTCTGACTAATGTGATCAATCTCTATATTTCTATATTTTTTCCTCTTATGGAAAGTCATAGAAATGCTATTTTTCATCACTATATAAGTTTACCCAATTATGATGACTTGCCCCAGAAAATAGGGTCTATATAGGCCTTAAAGAAAAACCAGCCGAGAACCACTCTATTAAATCATTCTGACGCACTCCACTCTCTCACATCTGTACCAAATATGATAAAAAGTTAGCAACAGCAACATCAAAACATTTTAATGAAAACATCAAAGGAGCTGGGCTCTCTGCACTCTGCTCATTGCGTGATGTTGTAAAGAGCAGCAATGATGAGAACTGTCTCACTGCCTAGATACAGCTCAGCCAATCAAAACCAGAGCCATGGTTTCCTTAGCAACAGTGTCAGAGCTCACTCTAAATGAAATGAGTCATTCTCATGAAAATCAGCAGCACAGCAAAGTTCTGCGAAAAGAGAAACCATTCATTGTTCATTTCCAAATGTCACTGAAATATGGAAAAACGAAAACCAAACACACTAATTAACTGCAGCCATACAACAATAACAATCAAAATGGGCAAGCGACTGAACAAAAGCATTTTTTTTTTGTTACCTCACTTCTGGTAGTGTGGACAAGACACCTATTAAATGAAAGGCTGTGAACTGGCCCAGTGTATTGAAGTAAATGACAAGCCAGGTATGTTTGGGTTTTCCTGTTGAAACATGCTGTCAGTGAAAAGCAATAATGAATGACTGAAGTGAAAGATGGAGCCAAACTGATTTTAGCTCTACTGAGCGAATGCTTCTGTAAAGTATAGAGAATTGTGGGCCGCTACATACATTTTGTCCTTGCAGCAGGAACTGCAAGGAAGGTGGCGAAACTAAAGGTGTCACTAGTGAAATTTCAGTAAAATTTTGCAGGCAGGTCCGTTGTCCATGGTTAATAATGTAGCAGTGTATCCACCTTATTCTTCAAAGTGGAAGTAAGCGGGATATAACGAGAAGAATAACAACGTGCGGTAAACGGTAAAACTGTTTGCATTACAAACCAATGTGTTCATAATTAAGATAATACATTAAAATAATATGACACCAATTTGCAATATCAAACAGCAAAATGAGCTGTTTTGTACAGCTAAAAATAGCTGGACACAGATGAGACTGGAAACCAGACCCATACAATTTACAAATGGCCACACTCACTTTTATGGAAAAAATAATGTGGATATAGGTCAGCCTGGTGAATTCATATGTCCAACTTGAAAATGAGTGCAATCTTTGTGGGGAGCTTTTCGCCTTTTTAAAGGCGACATGGTATGCAAAATTAACTTTTACATGGTGTTTGCATATAAATGCGTCTAAGCAGTGTGAGGACAAAACCACCCTACAATGATAAAAATCTATTCAAACAGTCTCAATTACCAAGCCGTTTTGATTTTCTGAGAAGTATGATGTCACACTGCTCAAGGCCCCGCCCACAACCGCTGACAGACTGTCCCATATTAGCATATTCCGCCCTCAGCCAGTTGTACGCTATCCACCATATTTTCCGTGCTCGAGCTGATGTAACAACAGCAGATGTAGCAACATAAGAACATAATTTTCCTCTGACATCAGAGACACTGAGGATGCAGTGGATTAGTTTTGTTTTTGATGGTAATATAGCAAATATAGAAAAAAACGAGAGAGAGGGGTGGGGTGAGCAGTAGCTCATTAACATTTAAAGAAACATGCACCGAAACGGGTCGCTGTGAACAGAGCTGTTTATGACAAGGTAAAAAGGGTGTGGTTTAACACGACCATTGAGGAATTTTAATATTTTGCAGACATTTCATAAAGACCCTAAAGAATCATGCCAACTTGCGGAAAATGGCCATCCGATGTCCCCTTTAAAAAAGCAGACTCCTTCATCAGTGCCCTGACTACTAAACCAGGGAACTGATTGAGACACACCCATCGAATGCACCCATACGACTCAGTAAAAGTCTAGAACATTCAACCGTGCACGAGCCGTAATGGCAAGCGTAAAAAAGCTTATTCCATGGTCTGTCTGAATACTGGATTCTGATTGGTTGGCAGGTATGCAGTAAAACCGTTTAATGCACAAGTAGTTCCAAGTCAGTTTAATCAGCGTTCTATATTAATGCGTTGCTTTAACTGATGCACACTAACTAACGCACATCTCACACACACACACACAGAAAGAGAGAGGTTGGAGATCACATTATGCTGCGCACATACATAAACTTGTTGTCAATGCTTCCCTGCGATTTTTATTATTAAAATAGCCTAGATACTAGATCGCTACATTATATATTGCTGTTTTTGAATTAATTAATTGTTTGCAGAGAGAGACGCACAGCAAGCGGGTAACACGTACACACAATTGTCATCTCTTTCTCTCCCTCTCTCTCGATCGATCGATAACTGATTGAAATAAATGCTAGAATTCATTCAAATAAATGTGATCTTACCGGCACTATTTCATCTCTGTGTCTGATTTGAAGCGGGCAGAATGCTATTTGGTCAAATATTGCGCTGCAAAGAGCTATACTAGTTTTAACTTCTCTATAACTTGGCAAATGACCATGGAATATGCAGGATAATCAACGGCTTGCCATGCATTAAAGGATTTTAAACTTAGTGTTGGGTGGTTCTACGCCTCCACGTCGTGCATTTAAAATCCTTTAATGCAAGGCAAACTGTTGTCCCTTATCCGTTACATATCTCAGGCACCTAGTGAAAGCTACCCAGGTTAATTAGAAATACATGCCTCTATATACATTTCTGCAAAACTGAAAAAAAAAAACCTACCTGTATGTACTGCATTTTCCAGTTGAAATGAACACTAGAGGCAGTAAAACTGTCAACTTTTATTTGTTTTCAAACAGAGTATGATTTACAGGGCCAGAGTTTTGCAGAACATTATTTCATGCCTTGAAAAAACAATTTTAACATCTTGCGTGATTTGAAAACTGAAACTTTTGAACATTGTCGTCACATATATAGCTTCATATGGATGAGTTTTCTAGTTAAGTGCACTGTAAAAAAAAAAATGTAATTTCATTAACCGATATAATGTAAACATTCGGGATGTGCGCAAATCATGGTTGCAGAAAAACCCGGGAGAGATAGCCTTTACGGCTAGAGAATTACACTGATACAGTACAAAATAGTTAGATTTAAACATATTATAGATTATATTGATTAGATGTTATTTTCTAAATGTTCTCCGCATATTACAAGAGCTTGTCACCCAGCGATAAGGACTGTTATTCAATGAAACTAACGTTAGTGGGATAGTCTTACAGATCCGAAACAGGGATGATGTATTTTTTGGGGGACGGACCCTATCTGGTGGCAGAAAATGATGGTTTTCATTCAAAGTACGTCAGTTTATACATCTGCGTTTAGCTTTAATACGTACCCCAAGCAGCGTAATAAAAACACAGAAATATGTGCCTGTAGCAATGTAATAAAAATGTGCTATGGTCATGTATTGAACGTGTTTTAGCACCACTCTCTGGACATAAGGTATATAATTACAGTCCTGCAGTAATGTATGTAAAGGCACTTATTTCTAGGGCTGGGAATCGATTCCAAAAAGAATCGATTCTGAGGCGTTGGGAATTGAGAGTCGATTCCAAAGGTTGGAATCGATTCCATCAGGGAGGAATCAACTACCCATTTAGAGCAGTTTTCAGTTTAACAAAGCTTAAATATGGGTGCCTCTATGGACTGCATCATATGAAGGCTGCATATCTTGGCTGCTGTCATCAAATATCGCTCGAGGTTGATTCACGAAAATAAACTGAATGAAAAGAGTCGGTACTGAGCGAATTTGAGTCAGAGGATGCAGCCTTTCCTTAAGCACTTATTACTTTGCCTCTTCTTGCTCACTAATAGTAATTAGAAGTCTGATTCGTTGCCACAAAAAGGTTCTTTCGGATAGATCGTTTTAATGAACCAGTTCGAAAATGATTTTTAAAGTTATTTTATGGTGGAACTGGCTTATATTGTCCACAAAACAGAATAGATCATGATGTGATCAAGGGTCTTGGTCCTATTTCCATCTTAAATAAAATGCTATTTTTAACTTTCCTATCAGCTTGTGATAATTCTGAAAGAAAGCCCCGAGAGCACATGTAAGTGGCGGAGAGTGCGCGTCTGACTGACAGATAAACCACGAGCTCTTATATCAGCTCTTATATCAGTGTTGTTGTTAATGTTCTGGCTATTTTGTTTCAATGTCCAGTTTGTTAATTTTGTGCAAAGCATACGGTTGAAGTAAACATTATTCAGCTGAACTGTATACATCTTGTTTCATTCATGCAATAAACTCACGTCCACTACTGAGCTGTGGGCTATGACTAATTTCATGGGCAATGCAGACAAAATTATAATTTAAATACAGAAATGTATCATAGGTTTTAAAAACAAAGCTTCATACTATGATAAGGATACTTTCTAAGACCTTTATTCTACAGTCAATACGAATTTAGGTTCCTCCAATCTAAAAAAACAAGAATCGAAAAAGACTCGAAAACCACAGTGAGGAATCGATTCTTGGAATCGGAATCAGAACCAGGAATCGGAATCGATTCCAAAATTTTCGGAATCGAACAGCCCTACTTATTTCCAATGAGCCTGGGTTGATGTTATGACGTTGTAAACTTACAAAACTTCATTCAAATTACAAAGGGAGGATTCCTGATGAATTTCGATTCCTGATGCTTCATCCGTCATGGAAATGTGTGAAAAAAAAGAAGCGCAGCGCTTCAGGACATTGCAGACAGTCATTAGTCATGAGGAATGTTTGCTTTATGATCAACACAGATAAACATTCTTGATTGTGGTGTCTCGATCTGTTACAGACAACACAAACGTTTGATCGATTGCATTGCTATCGAAGCCACAGGCAATCCAGGATTCATTTTGTTTACGCAACCCAAGGGTGGGTTTTAATCGGATGACGCAAAGTCTCTGCCAGGGCTTGTTCCTTATATAAAAAGCAGTCTGACATTAACTGCGTGACATTTTTCTTCGCCGTTTCATGTGTGGGGATTCCTGGAAGAGTGATTTCCTTTGTTGGGAGCACATGCGGGCCGTGAGTCGGGACTCACCTCGTGCAGACAAACCTGTCAAGTTGCCTTCAGTAAGAACTAAAATCGCCATGATCTTTCTTTCCCGCTTTCCCTCAGAATACCACGAGTTCCCCTCCCCCACTCCTCTTTCCGTCCTCTGCGGGAAGCTGCTTCGGCAAGCGAGAGAGAGAGAAAGCCCTTTCACCTACATTCAGCTAAGCCTGCTTAATGTGGCTGTGCAGCATGGGGCGGTGCAGGGCCGTGATCGCTGTGATGTTTGAGTGCTTCCTAAGACGCATACCGCTCGTCCATCTGTGCGGGCTGCTTATTCAAAACACGTACACATGCATGCCTGTTCAATCGAGCCCTGCCTCAAAATAACCAAAGCGCTTTGAAACACTGTAATTGCCATTGCTCTGCCCGTAACAGTCTGATTATTGTCTTACGTGTTAACTCTATTTATACTTGGATGTTTGTTATGTTCTCATATGTTTCAGTAGTATAGTAGCAGCCCATCCGAATGTTATGCATTAGCTTTATGGAGCAAAATAAACAGTTGCCATGGAAACCATAACCACTTTTCGTTACACAAGAGATAAGTCGTTGCAGTAGCCAGTTCTCTCCATTAACGTCTCACACATCACAATACAGCCGCCCGCTAACAGGACGGAATCAACACATTAAAAAATTACACCTTGTTTTGTTTGTTTGCTTCTGTCATTTATTAAGGAACTGACAACTGGAAATGTAAGATTTGTCTATTTGTATACAGTGTTGGGGATTTTAATTAACAAAATGTGATTCAGTGATTCAGTGATTTATTTCAGGCCTTGTGAAGAATTTAATTCTTTTCTGCAGCAAAAAACTTCAAGTAAGTAATTCAAACATTTATTTGAATCAGTATTGAGTTTCTTCTAAATTAGTTATGAAAATATAAACATAAATATACATTAACATAAATGTTGGTTGCAAGTTTTATTAGTTGTATTTATATCTGTGATTTTATAATGGTGTCCCACGTTATTCTGAGTATAACAGTAAAATATAATAATAATAAAAATTACGAACTGTGTTATTCTATAATTTGTATTCATATTTTGGATTCGTTTTTATTTTGTATATTTTTCATTTTCACTTTAAATGAAATGTTTTGGTATTTTTGTTGTGTGTTTTTGTCATATTTTTGTATTTTTTATTTATACATTACATAAAAATATAAGTTAATTATAAATGTTGCTTTCTAATTTTACTGGTTGTATTTTGCATAAATATATCCGCTATTTTATAATGCTGTCACATATTATTCTCTGAATAATTCTAAAATATAATAATAATAATAATAACAATAATAATAATAATAATAACAATAATAACAAACTGTTTTATTTTAGTATCATTGAGATCCTAATATATTTGATATTAATATTTTGGATTAGTGTTTACTTTTTATATTTTTAATTTTCATTTTAAGTGTACTGTTTTGGTAATTTTGCTGTGTGTTTTTGTATTATTATTCTCAGAATAATTGTAAAATATAATAATAATAATAATAATAATAATAATAATAATAAATAATGAACAGCATTATTTTAGTATCATTTAGATCCTGTTATATAGATAAAAATTGTATAAGTAAAAGGTTTCAGTTGAAGTTTAATTTTTATTTTTTTTAAATATAGTTGTAGTTTACTATAATTATCATGATTAGGGCATTTTACAAGTTTAACAAAGTGTGGTAATACTATTATATTTTAAAATAAGTAAAGAGTATTTAATAAAAATACAATTATTTTATGGTATGCTTAAAAATACAGTGCTAATACTTATACAGTATATGTTTTATATATAAATTATATAAAGCTTTTATTTTGGCAAGTCGCCGGCAAGTAAGTATATGTGTTGTTAATCCGATCTCATGGCAGCTTGTACATATTTTAAGAGGTGGCTAATTTCTACGACCTCACTCGTACGAATTTGTAAAATTTTTGCTTAATTCGTACTTATTTGTTCCCCAATTTGTATGAATTTGTACGAATGACCTACCCCGTAACCCTTCCCCTAACCCTACCCATCACTGGGGACCCCCGACGAATCGTACAAAATCATGCGAGTGAGGTTGTACAAATTCCTATGAATTAGCCACCTCGTAAAATACGTACAAATTGGTGAAGAGATAGCATTGGTGCTGTCAACTTCAAAAATCATTTTAAAATCATCCTACATTGCTGCAACACAGCGACAAGCTGAAGGAGAACATGAGATGGGAGTTTTTCGACATACCCTAACTGTCATGAACAGGAACAAAAACAGTCTAGGCAGAAGATAAGATAAGATGAGCATTTGACATTAAAAAGTATTTAAATTGTATTATTTTTATGAAAATAACTGATCGTTACGTTAGATAAGATCCTTCTTTCTCAGCTGGGATCGTTTACAACCGCATTTAAACTGCATTTTGGAAGTTCAAAATCAGGGCACCATACCAGTCCATTATATGGAGTATAATGCTGAAATGTTTTCCTCAAAAAAACATAATTTCTTTACGACTGAAGAAAGAAAGACATGAACATCTAGGATGACAAGGGGGTGAGTACATTATATGTGAATCTTTGACTTCTCCTTTAACAGCTCTCAACCATGTCGGTGTGCAAATGAGTGGTCTGAACTTATTTACACAGCGTATTTTTTATTTTGGTCGCACTTATGCGCACCCCTGACTATAAACCTGTCAGCAATAACACCAATGGCCATTCACTTTCATCAACATCTACATTACATACACCACCTTGACATCTAATGTCACTATTTTGAGATTGTGATGGCACATTGACATAAACAGGCAGCCAGTATTCTAAGAGGGGTTTCCCCAGTTAAAGCAATTGAAATACTGCAAGCATTAGGCAACCATTGACTGCAGATTTCATCATCAACCCTGAGTAGGTCCACAAGCACTATAATAACCTGTGAAAAATGGACTTCATGAGTGATTACGGCAAAGCATGTTATTTCTGGCCATCTGTGTGGAGGAACTGGCATGGAGACCGTGGCTCCACAGCCCTTACAGAGGCGGTAAAGCAGGTCATTATGGAATCACAGAGCGGGTGATGGATGGAGAGATTAGGGCACTGCCTGTGTCCCTTCACGCTAACAAGGATGGTGTGAGTCAGCATTTATTTCCCCTCGGGGGCCCATTCCATTGTCTAGACCCAAATAGCCGCAAAACAACCGGCAGCTAGCCGGGTCCGCCGAGACCGCCGCGCATGCCACAATGGTTCTGCTGCAGCGTGACTCAAAGTCATTTCCAACAAAACACTTCTGAGACTCTCGCCTCTGTAATTTCCTGAGCTACATCAATATTAGGTCATTAAATGTCTTCATAATGAGGCATACTGTGATTCTAAACTCTTGATTTGTTTTCCTGGGAAGGTGCTGGTGAATTCTCACCTCTCTCTTTTGAATTCATATATATACAGTACTTGTTGCCAATTAACACTGATGGTCAGCGACACATGGAAGTATAAACCATATCCAGAGCCTGTAAATGGTTTGTTTACTCCATTACTATTTGCAAACTGTTATTATGGCTGGAGAAGGCTATGACTTATCTAGAGGTATTATCTTGGGAGACAAACACATCTGGTGCAAATGAAAACATTCGGACAAATCACAGACTGTGCCTTTAAGACGGATTTTACTCCTTCTCCGCTGAGCTAGAACAGCTGCAGTGACAAAGTTGCGGCATGTGTCCAAACCACACTCCGCTTTTTCCTGGCAGACATTTTTTTTCCGTACACCTGCAGAATCTCTCTCTCCCTCCAATGCTCTGTTAAGCTCCATGTGTCAGACTAAGATCAGATTTTCTTCACTTCGTATCGCTGATTTAATAATTTTTCACACTGTTGTTGTTTTGCTGTCAATTACCAATCTAGTTATGTGGGGGAAATGGTTATAATTAAAATAGTACCAAAAAAAAGCCATTTATCTCTACGAGATTGACAGAACTGAGACTTTATCAACAGGAATATTGTAAAAGGTCACATACTTGAAATAGTTGCAAATCAGATGACAAAGTCATAAATTTCACACATGAATCATCGTGAAAACAGTAGGCATATGAAATGCTACCTGAGAGAAAACTAGGAAAAAATAGATCAAGGGAGAAAAGTGTAGCTTGAAAAAAGCCACATGTCACAGAATACACTATACAGAAGAGGAGCAGAAACAAAACAAAGCGATCAGAATAAGTTACAGCCCTCTTCTATCTTTTTTTTTTGAAGCATGTGACTCAGCAAAACCAGAGATGTTTAAACTGACCAATCAGATCGTTAGAATTAACCACTACCACAGCACATGTTGTGACAGCAGACTAACCTCCAATATCTAAACATCGCAACAGACTTTGAAATTAACACCTTTATTTGTTTATCTTACATTACATTTTATACAGCTGCAATGCACTCTCTAAAAAACCTGGGTTATTATTTTTTTTTTAACCCAAATGATAGATTGAGCCTTTTGGGGTTTTTTTTTTTTTTTTTTTTTTGTGTTAGGGTAGTTTTTGTGTTACGCAGATCTTGGGTCAGACATAACGCAGTGGTTGAGTTATCTATTGCGGGATTTTTGTGTCATCTTCAGGAGAGAGCAGTTCTAAGTACTATCGAATTGATGCATTTCTTTAGTACAATACAGGTTTGTGTCTTATATACAACATCGTTACTGTGCTATCTATCGTTAAATTTTATAAACAGCATCATACAAGGGAGCAGTGTGAGTCACCTACAGGGTTGCCAGGTTTTCACAACAAAACCTGCCTAATTCCTACCTACAAAGGGCTCTAAATGAACTTCCAAAATGCAGTTTAAATGCAGCTTCAAAGGGCTGTAAATGATCCCAGCCAAGGAAGAAGGGTCTTATCTAGCGAAACAATCTGTCATTTTTGTCGAAAAATAAAAATTTGTATACTTTAAGCACAAAAGATCATGTAGCACAGGCTCTGGGATGCGCTTCCACAATGCTACGAATTAGTGATGGGTCGTTCTTGAACGATTCGTTAATTTTGAACGAGTCTTTAATGTGACTCGGGAAGAACGAGTCATCTCGGAGAGTGATTCGTTCAGTTGCGCATGTGCAACATCCTGTTAGGTTCTGTACTGCAATTAGTTCACCTGTTTCGAGTCTTTGGGTTTTTCTGAGTCGTTCGTTCATCTTATGGGGCTGTCACGTGATGAACGAACGTCTCGAACCCGGAGACCAGAGAGATGAACTAATCTATTCTTTTTCCGCCTCACACTGCATTGGTTAAGGTTATGGGGCTGTCACGTGATGAACGAACGATTCACACCTGAAAACTTGTCAAATAAGAGGTGAGGTGAGCTAATCACAGACTAAAGACCCAGGTAAACAATGAATGAATCTTTTCTGTGTGATCAACGTTTGTGTTAGGGAAGTAACACGTAACATTTTAATTATATTTTGCTAAAATGAACGAAATAAACAAAATGACTCGAAAAAAGATTTGTTCATTTTGCTGAAGGAGACTCAAAGGTCAGACTCAGTAAAATGATCCAAACTTCCCATCACTACGAATCACATCTAAGTTCATCGTCTGTGCATTCCGACTCAAAAAGGTAGAGTGTTGCGAAAAACCATCTTATTTTCTCTTACAACTTTAGAATCGTCTGACATCGTTGTACCTTTTTGGTTGTAAACAGCGTTTCACTTACTTGCACTTTCTTAGTCTTTGCACGTTCGCTTTGTAAACACTGGGTCTGTAGTTCCGCCTACGTTCCGCGTGACCTTTCAACGTGATTCAATAGTACGTAGCATCGTGAACGCACATCCCAGAGCCTGTGCTACACGAGCTTTTGTGCTTAAAAAGTATACAAATTTTTATTTTCCAAAAAAAAATGACTGATCGTTTCGCTAGATAAGACCCTTCTTCCTCGGCTGGGTTGGTTTAGAGCCCTTTGAAGCTGCATTTAAACTACATTTTGGAAGTTCAAGATCGGGGCACCAATGAAGTCCATTATATGGAGAAAAATCCTAAAATGCTTTCCTCAAAAACCATAATTTCTTCAGGACTGAAGACAAAAAGACATGAACATCTAGGATGACAAGGGGGTGAGTAAATTATTTGTGAATTGCTGTTCCGGAAGTGGAGTTCTCCTTTAAAATGAAAATAAAAAGAGGCAATACAGTTTAATATAATATGTCGTTTTATTGCAATGTATGCACGTTCCCTGGACTACATTTCAGCGGCTATTAATATGTTTTAATGAAAACGAAAAGAGGCAGTGGTGTTTGATATCATATTTTGTCTCATTGTAAATACAGTGAGGAAAACTGTAGTAGCCAAGGCGAGCTGACTTTATCAAGTACGCTGCTGAATGCAGAATTACCGGACTTGCGTCATCCCGCTTGCGGGAGTTCACACTAACGAGTCGAACTTGCGAAATCCGAAATACCGAGGACACAAGTCCAAAATTTGTTTAGGTTTTGAGAAACGCGTGCAGACCTACGTCAGCAGACTATTTGCCTAATCTTCTCGGTGCTTTAGACCGCGACGGAAACGCAGACAGCAACAGGTCTGGGGGGAGAAAAGTTCTTTGGAAAAAAGCTCCTTGGACAAATTGTTCCAGGTAATTTCAGTGGAAAAGCGGCTTTTGTAAACACTGGGTTGGTACTTTTTCAGTGATGTAGGAGGATTTTGAAGTTGGAGGAGAAAATGAGATGGAAGTTTTCGACCTACCCTAAATGTATTGAACCGGAATGCACAGAGTACACGCAGAGCTAGACAAGATGAGCATTTGAGGTTAAAAAGTATATGCATTTTTATTTCCTTTAATAAATGACCGATCGTTTCACTGGATAAGACCCTTATTCTTTGGCTGGGATAATTTAGAACCCTTTGAAGCTGCAATGAAACTGCATTTTGGAAGTTCAAACTCGCGGGCACCACAGACGTCCACTATATGGAGAGAATTCCTGAAATGTTTTTCTCAAAAAACATAATTTCTTTACAACTGAAGGAAGAAAGACACAAACATCTTGGATGACAACGGGGGTGTGTACAAGTGAATTACTTCTAAATGTTTAATTTTAACTTCTAATGTTTGTTAAACGAGTTTAAATATAGGCAATATGTATGGCCTATGTATTAAAAATGATATAAAATATGCTATACTGTAAATATAATAATAAACAAAATGTTTTCATGCAAACCAGTGGTTTTGTGGAGTATTTTACAAAAGTTTAGAAGATTTAAGTTCATCTGTAAACATTAACACATGTATGAAGTAAAAAATAAGCAATTATGCTGGTTTAAATCAACCCATTATGCCGGGATAAATAAACAACCCAACTTGCTAGGTAAAATTAACCCAACACGTGTTCTGTCTTACATTTACTCAGCGCTTGGGTTAAAAATAACCCAAACTGGGTTTGGTGTTTTTTTAGAGTGTTTTTTTGGAGTGTGATCACACCATATACATACAACAATATACAGTTTTCTGTAGGACAAAATGTCTGGCAAAAATAAAGTACCACCTACACTAAACCTAACCGATAGTGTTTCCATGCCATTTTAATGTGCTTCTACACATCTTTTACCGTGACTTGCAATTCACAGGAGTTGTACCGGAGTGTCTGCATGTGTATCAGGTGAGCTACTAAGCAAGTTTACTTTTTTATTTTCTCATAAAAGCTATTCTTTTGGAGCTGGTTAAATGATGCAAACATAAAAGTGTATTAGTTTACAAATCATGCACTATGATAAAAGTGTTTTGAGGTCATAACATAGTATTGTGCAAGGAACAAATAAGAAAAATAAGTCTTTACTCATCGATAATCGACCCTGTAAACATAAAATGTGTGAAAAGGAAAGTTTTTTGTTGTTTTACTGCCTCTAGTGGTGATTTCAACTGAAAACTGCAGTGAATAGTATGTAATTGTATGTATAGGTGTTTTTGGACTTCTGAAGAAAAAAAAAAGTAGGCACAGGCATGTTTTGAATTGCAATACAGTGCATTCCTCTTCCTGTCATTTCAAATCAAATTCTAATTCAGCTTCCCATGAGGTGTGAAAAATTTAATTCTGATTCCAACTTATGAACTGAAAAGGAGCCAGTTCTTACATTCTGACATTTTAGCACTGCTGTATGGAGATTTACTGTAAGAAAACTCGCTGTTGACATTTTGGCTCGATTCCTGTATTTTATGCAACACTAAAGTTTAAGCCCCTGGCGATGGATATTACTTGGCAGAGAAAGACCACTTAGAATGATTATGCCCAACACAGCAGGAAGAGACAGAGCTCACAAATACACAAGGTAGCAACTGTTACTAAGTGGGAGGAGGGATAAACAGCAAACAACAGAGAGTAAAGGAAGAGAAAGAGCACAACAGAAACAGAGAGAGAGTGAGCGAGGGGAGGGCAGAAAGAATGAGCTCTTTGTGCTCAGTGAGGGTGAATAATGAATTGTGACTATGTGGAGGTTATCTGAGGGCACTCTGTCTCTATAGGCTGGGACCTTGGCTTGCCAGTATTGTGCAAGCAGCATGACCGTCCATTGGATGCTTACATAAATAAGTCAGATAGTTCTGTAAGTCCCCTCTTCCTTTCTGAGTGCTGCTGATAGGCTTTTTGTGTGAAATGGCACAGGCAGTGACTCAGTACGAAACGCTTGTAATTCAGGTCACCGTGAGACGTGTGCTTTTTATACAAGATTCTTCTATGAGCCATTAAAGTGAGAGGCGGATTCAGGGAGGAAGAGGCTTTTTATTTGTTTTGGCTGCATATTAGAGGAATGAACGAGAACTGTGGCATTTTCAATCCAAGACTGTTTTTTCTCTTCAGGTTAAAGGCATGTTCCAGATTCAACACAAGCTAAGTCAACAGCGACAATCATTCTAGAACTGACGGTATATCGTAAATTGCCCTCTCACTATTAATATACTTGATTATTATTCATGCACTTTATGTTCACTCCTGAATTAAAATTTCCTGATAATGTACTCACCCCGATGTCATCCAAGATGTTCATGTCTTTCCTTCCTCAGGCGGAAAGAAATTAAGGTTATTGAAGAAAACATTCCAGGATTTTTCTCCATATAGTGGACTTTAACGGGGATCAGCGGGTTGAAGGTCCAAATTGCAGTTTCAATGCAGTTTCAAAAAGCTCTAAACAATCCCAGCCAAGGAATAAGGGTCTTACCTAGTGAAACAATTGGTCATTTTCTAAATAACATTCATGTCATTTTCTGAAGTGAACTAATCCTTTAATTCTGCAACTACCTTGGAATTAAAACATAACACTAAAAATTCTAACTGTAACAGCCTTACAGCTCTAATAAGTTGTTTCAAAAGAAGATATTTTTACAAAATTATAAGCTTCAGATTTTTGCTTTTAAACTCTCCAGAAATAGGCCCCATTGACTCCCATTGTAAGTGTCCCACTGCAACCTTGATTTTTTAACTTTTTTTTTTTTTTTGAGAGGAAACCCTGGGTATTAAGACTTGTGTGCCTTAATATAACATAAATGATGTCTCTTACTAAAATATGTAGTAGAAAACCCATGAAAGATTTACGTTATTTAAAAAATCCACATTGTTATATACATATTTTGGACTATGGAGGGTGCCATTACTTTGATTGCGTAGAATGGTTGTACTCAGTGAGCTGCTGACACTGAGAAACACTATTTCTACCCAGGGCCGCATTAACCATTGGCCTAAGCGGGGTTGAAGCCCTGGGGCCCGAGCAAGGAGGGGGCCCGTGATTGGCTGTGGAGATTGACTGGCCATCGGTAGCGCCGATCGCCAAAGCCCCACCATGCCCCCTACATATTAGCACTATTCTGTAAATTCTATGCATTACCATTAGAGATTAAAACGTTGTGTTTGAATTTGGTTTACAAATCCAATGCATTTATTCTATATTTTACTTTTGAACGACCTGTGCACGTATCTCAGGTGATCGCTGTGCCGCGTTCACCTCTCTTCACTTCGTTCTGGCATAATCTGGAAATGGTAGGCTACGTAATAGAACTTATCTTCGATAAGTAAAAATGTCAACTTTTCTAAAAACAAAGGGGCCTATCTAAAAAAATGAGGAGAGGGAAAAACACGAGTTAATCAAATCCCCATTTTATTTTACTAAAGCTGATGATGGAGTGAAAGTTGTGAAATAGCAAGTGGACCGGACACATAGAGCAGACAAAAACACAGCGTCATCGTTCCCACAGAGTTTAGGTTAGTCTGATTATAAACTTGCTGGATGTATTAGCCTATTGCTTTTTGTGTTTGAACAACGCATATTCGCTTATGGGTTGAGAGATAGTCCGGTAGAAATACGTAAATCGTTTTGCGCATCATGATGTAGGCTAAACGTTTCATTTAAATGCATTTTAAAGGAGAAGTCCACTTCCAGAACAAAAATTTACAGATAATGTACTCACCCCCTTGTCATCCAAAATGTTCATGTCTTTCTTTCTTCAGTTGATAAGAAATTGTGTTTCTTGAGGAAAACATTTCAGGAATTATCTCCATATAATGGATTTAAATGGTGTCCCCAAGTTTGAACTTCCAAAATGCAGTTAAAATGCTATTTAAATGCAGCTTGAAATGGCTCTAAACGATCCCAGCCGATGAAGAAGGGTCTTATCTAGCAAAACGGTCAGTCATTTTCGAAACAAATGAACAATTTCTATACTTTTTAACCCTAAATGCTCGTCTAAGTCTGCGTGAATGCCTGACCAAACTTGAGTTATATTAAACATTCAAATACAGTTATGTGTCAAAATGCCTGCCTACGCATCAACACAGTCATTTGTGTCTTAAAAATTAACATAGTTAAAGATAAAGCATGTGTAGTAGTAGGCTATATGAGATTTTAAAGGGATAGTTTACCCCAAAATTAAAATATTGTCATCATGTACTCACCCTCAAGTTGTTCTAAATGAATTTGTATGAATTTCTTTGTTTTCCTCACCATTTGTGGTCCCCCACTGACTCCAATAGTGTTTTTTTTTTCATACTTTTTTTCATTTTTTTTCAATTGTTTGTTTACCAGTATTGTTCCAACCATTTTTTTTTTTTTTGCGTTTAACAGCAAAAGGAAGCCCATACAGGTTTATAACAACAACAGCACTTGTGTGAACTATTCCTATAAAGCAGCCTAGATGCTGTTACCAATTGTCAAACATTAGAAATAAATCACTGTCCTTTAGTTGTTGTTGTTGTTGTTGTTGTTTTTTTTTATTGAAATTGGTAGCAAGAATTATGAAATTTCAATGCAAAAATTTTGATTGGATAAAAATGCTATTTATATATATCATTACTGTGTTGGGGGGCCCTGCAGTAAGTCATAGCCCGGGGGCCCAGTGAAATTTTAATGCAGCCCTGTTTCTACCGCAACACAACTCGGAAAATAAAATACTGATACGATAATCACAGCTACTGAAAGAGCGTACTGGAGGCGATGGATAGAAGCCAAATGCCAATGAAACCAAACACCATCGATTTTCCCCATGAAGAGTCTAAACGCACCCGGATATCAAGTGAGATCCGCGCTGAGAAACTCCTTCAGCGTTTGCGGCGTCATGACAAGAGTCGGCATGTTTACATCGTTTGTAAGCTCTTTCAGTAGCTGTGCTCTACTAAAGCCTTAAAGGCATCAGGGCTAATGTGGAGAGAACACAGATGTGGGTCTTTAGGAAGTTTTATTTGTCCACAGGCATCCTCCTATTCTTTTCTCCTCTTCTTATTGATAGGAAAGCAGTGAAGACTTAAATTGCTTCTCTTGTTACCACAACACAACGCGGAATACACAACTTGGAAAACAAAATACAGTTACGATTCCATGTTTTGCAGAGTTTGGTTGTAATTTTCAGTCAAAGGGCAACAAGAGAAGCGATGTAAGTTTTCACTGCTTTCCTTTAGTAGAGCACAGCTACTTAAAAGAGCTTACAAATGATATACACACGCCAACTTCTGTCATGACGGCGCGGCCACTGAAGGAGTTTCTCAGTGTGGATCTCACTCAATATCCGGGTGCGTTTAGACTCTTTGTAGGAAAAAAAAAAGAAAAAAAAAATCGATGGTACAACACTTGGTTTAAGCTTACACTTCTATCCATTGCCACTTGTAAGCTCTTTCAGTAGCTGTGGTCATTGCATCAGTTGTGTTGTGGTAGAAACGGCATTGCTCAGTGCGAAGTCCCTTTAAAGGAGAACTCCACTTTCACTTACAAATAATTTACTCACCCCCTTGTCATCCAAGATGTCTTTCTTTCTTCAGTCGTAAAGAAATTATTTCAGCATTTTTCTCCATATTATGGACTGATATGGTGCCCCGATTTTGAACTTTCAAAATGCAATTTAAATGCGGCTTCAAACGATCCCAAATGCGGTTGTAAGAGAAAGAAGGTCTTATCTAGCATAACGATCGATTATTTTAATAAAAATAATAAAATTGATATACTTTTTAATGCCAAACGCTTGTCTTGTCTTACTCTGCCTGGACTGTTTTTGTTCCGGTTCAAGACAGTTAGGGTATGTCGAAAAACTCCCATCTCATGTTGATTGACATGAGCTCTTACCTTAGACCAGCCGTCACAGTCCAGTAACTTTCCATGTTTTGATGCCAGAGCAGGGATGTAAGTTAGACAAGAATATCTCCGATTGAGCGATTGAGGTGTTGTGTTGCTGGATGTAATAATGAACATAGTGGTCGTCATTTACTCCCGACATCTGAGCCGCTGAAGATGCAGTGGATTACGTTTGTTTGTGAAGGGAATGCGCCTCCCGATCTACATATATCCATCTATGTTCACGCGAATCATTCATGATCCAGCTTCACTTACAGCAGAAGTGAGTATAAGCATTTTTTAATGAATCTTTGTGATCGCCTTTCCTTATAACGTGGTAGTTAGCAAGTTTAGTGGCTAAACGCGCTAAATGCGGCTAATGTAAACAAGAGTGTCTTTCCACAGAGAGAAGAGAGGGGCGGGGTGAGCAGAGCTCATTTGCATTTAAAGGAACAACCCCTTAGAATGAGATGATTTT
Source organism: Cirrhinus mrigala (assembly GCA_036247105.1). Lineage (NCBI taxonomy): Eukaryota > Metazoa > Chordata > Actinopteri > Cypriniformes > Cyprinidae > Cirrhinus > Cirrhinus mrigala. Next base: position 21,409,043 of record CM070017.1, read on the forward strand.
TGCAGAGCTGATTTTGACAAGGTAAAAAGGGTGTTGTTTTACAAAACCACTGAAAATTTTTAATCAAAGTATATTAGAGACTTTTCATTAAGACCCTAAAGAATCATATCAACTTGTGGAAAATGGGCATCCGATGACCCCTTTAAGGCAAATCATTTCACCATCTCTTTGAATAGGGAAACATCAAATTCTTTAAAACTGTTCACCAAGCTTACGATTAAATTTCATATTTGAAATCACCAATGAAATCTGACAAGAACTGCCTCATGAATATTGTTCCCTATGCTCCAATAGCATTACAAAAAGTTTATTTTTCAAGCTAGATCAGCCAGTGCGCATGCGCAGTACTAAGCGTACGTCTCAGAACACGGACTGTTTCTATAGCAACAGGGACTTCCAACGGCAGCTGCAGTGACGCGCTGACTTTAGTAATCAACGATTGGCTCTTACATTGAGAAGGCGGGGCTTCACGGCCATAATGAGCGTTGCATTTTTCCCCATCCAAAAATATACGAATGACAAGTCTTGGGTATTCTGTAGTCTTTGGCTCAGTGTCAGCTAGCAGCTCACTGTGTACAACCGTTCTATGTAATAAGAATAACGGCGCCCTCCATAGTCCAAAATGTGTATATAACGATGTGGGCTTTTTAAATAACGTAAATCTTTCATGGGTTTTTTACTACATATTTCAGTAGGAGACATCATTATGTTATATTAAGTAATACATGTCTTAATACCCAGGGTTCCCTTGAAAGATAATGAGGAACAAGAATTACTTTTTGTGCTAATCAACATTATTTCACAAATGCTGTCAGTTGAGTTTACCGTGTATTATATTCCTTTTTTAATCTCCATTTTTTCTATGAACGTTCAATATCTGAGCATGTACCCGAATTTGGCCTGTGTCAGCCTGCACCATGGTGAAGTGAAGAAAACGTGACTCCATTAAAAAGAAGATTGGATTGGGATTTTCTCCAAGCACTTGTTAAAATGAATACTGCAGCAAACACCATGTTGCCAGGGAGTTTGCCCTTCAGCTCAGCAGTGCTAGAGGACAGGGCCAAAACAGGGGGAAAACCCAAGATAGATTCAGTTTATTTGACCTCATTTGATACTTACTCACTTAGTACTCTAAGGACCCTTAATGACCACCGGGAGGAAGCAGTTAGATTAATGGTGCTAGTTATTGAAAAAACATTCTTCATTTAATCAATGGGTAAGTAAAGTCATTTAATCTGGTAATAAGACTACAGTATTTTTGGGTGAAAAAATAAGTATACAACATATTTAAAAAAAAAAAAAAAAATAGTATTTTCCATTTATATTAATTACATAACATTTGCCTAGTGGTAAGTGATTTGATAAAAAAGCTCTACACGATCCCAGCTTTATAAGAGTCTTATCTAGCGAAACGATCAGTAACTTTCTAAAAACAAATAAAAATGTATATAATATTTAACCACAAATGCTCTTTTTTTTTAGGAAATGGCTAATCGTTTCGGTAGATAAGACCCTTATTCCTCAGCTGGGATTGTGTAGAGCCGTTTGAAGCTGCATTGAAACTGCAATTTGGATCTTCAACTTGCTGATCCCCATTGAAGTCCACTATATGGAGAAAAATCCTGGAATCTTTTCCTCAAAAACCTTCATTTCTTTTCGACTGAAGAAAGAAAGACATGAACATCTTGGATGATATGGAGGTGAGTAAATTATCAGGAAATTTTAATTCAGGAGTGAACTAATCCTTTAATGAGAAGACCATCAGGTGGCGGCAGCAAAAACATCATACACATGTAATATCCATTGTCTATCCAGTTGCTGTGTGTGCTGAAATTCAGTTATTGAAACTACTGAGAGCTCTATTATCATTTCATCAGAGCACTGAGGCGTTTTATTTGTTGTCTAAGGTGTTGATTTAGGGTAGTATCCATATAGCTACCAGAGTCCCACGAAAATATTGTGATCAACGACACTACCATTTGGAAAAGGCTTCTGCCTTGTCTAAACTCATTATTTTATCCACCTTATTTTTGCTATAAGAATGGGCGTGGACATTTGTACATTTTATGGGTGTGGCCTCTGGTCTCATCCACGTCCAGCAATTTTTAGCTCTACAAAACAGCTTGTTTTGCTGCTTGATATTGCAAATTGGTGTGTCTTACCATATTATTTTAATGTATTATCTTATAAACACACTGGTTTGTAGTGCAAACACTTTTTTTTACTGCGTGTTGTTATTCTTCTTGTTATTTCCTTATAGCGTCCAATGAACTGGAAGTTCCATGCTGAAGAATAAGGTGGATACATTTTTTACCTTTGCTCTCCAGTTATAATTATTTATTTGCCCTTAAAGGAGAAGTCCACTTCCAGAACAAAAATTGACAGATAATGTACTCACCCATTGTCATCCAAGATGTTCATGTCTTTCTTTCTTCAGCCGTAAGGAAATTATGTATTTTGAGGGAAACATTTCAGGATTTTTCTCCATATAATGGACTGATATGGTGCCCCGATTTTGAACTTCCAAAATGCAGTTTAAATGCAGCTTCAAACAATCCCAAATGCAGTTGTAAACAATCCCAGCCGAGGAAGAAGGGTCTTATCTAGCGAAATGATCAGTTATTTTCATAAAAATAATACAATCTATATACTTTTTAAATGTCAAATGCTCGTCTTGTCTTGCTCTGCCTGAACTGTTTTTTTTCCGGTTCACGACAGTTAGGGTATGTCGAAAAACTCCCATCTCATGTTCTCCCTCAACTTCAAAATCGTCTTATATTGCTGTTTTACCTTTTTCGACATACCCTAACTGTCTTGAGTCAGAATACACAGAGTTCAGGGAGAGCAAGACAAGACGAGCGTTTGAGATGAAAAAGTATTTAAATTGTATTTTTTTTTATGAAAACAACCGTTCGTTTCGCTAGATAAGATATTCTTCCTCGGCTGGGATCGTTTACAACCGCATTTGGGATCGTTTGAAGCCACATTTAAACTGCATTTTGACAGTTTAAAATCGGGGCACCATAGCAGTCCATTATATGGAGAAAAATCCTGAAATGTTTAACTCGGCTGAAGAAAAAAAGACATGAACATCTTGGATGACAAGGCGGTGAGTACATTATCTGTCAATTTTTGTTCTGGAAGTGGACTTCTTTAACTTCATAAAGCCTACTATATTTTTTTTTTTTTTACTTGCAATTTTCTAAGGCCTTTAAATTATCAACATGATCAAAACTTTGCTGAAAAATCTGTTGCATACAATCTGCTACAGACATATACTAATTTTTTAGCAAGTAAAGCACCTTTTAATATAATATAAAAATTGACCCTTTCAGATCATGATTCACATGTCTTTTTGCTGTGAAGTAATATTTCAAGATGAACACTTATTAGATTTATGTTTCCCTAATTATCAATATCCATAATTTTCAGAAAAAAAAGTTACAATATAGGTATGAAATACGATCATCAGGCTTTTAAGGAACATTTATTTTCCATCTTTTAATCATTATTGAATTGCCTGCATTAAAAATAACTTTACTTTGATCATTAAACTAAGCATTTAAATATCATCTTACTAACCCATATTATTGGGAAATATAGAGTGACAACTGATATTATATGCATTTAATGCAATAATCTGATTTACTGTTATAAATATCTCAGAATTTCATCATAACTTTAGCAAACAACCTAACTAAGCTAACAGAATTTAATCTTATCTTTATAGCCATGTAAATATCAGAAACTACACTGCATATTTTTGCTCACTTTGAGCCTTTGATTTTGGCCTTGTTTTTTTAGGCATTTGCAAACTTTTATCCTATTATTTAATAAACAGTTACATTTAAAAAAAAAAAAAAAAATGTATACATTAATACAATAAATCTGACCTTGTAATCAGGCTTTATGAGGTTAAAGGATTAGTTAACTTCCAGAATATTAATGATAATTAATGATAATTTGCTTACCCCTATGTCATCCAAGATGTTCATGTCTTTCATTCTTCAGTCAAAAAGAACTTAAGGTTCTTGAGGAGAACATTCCAAGATTTTTCTCCATATAATGGACTTCAATGGGGAACAACAGGTTGGAGCTCCAAATTCAGTTTCAATCCAGCTTCAAAGGGCTCTACACAATCCCAGCTGATGAATAAGGGTCTTATCTAGCGAAACAATGTCATTTTCTAAAAAAAAAAAAGGTAAAATTTATATACTTTTTAACCACAAATGCTCATCTTGCACTAGCTCTGTGATGCTATGACTTTACGCATTGCGTAATCACATTGGAAAGGTCATGCATGGTTAGTTTTTCGTCTGTGTACTTTCGTCTGACATCGTTGTTTTACCGTTTTTTGTAAAGAGCATCGTTGTTTTACCGTTTTTTTGTAAAGAGCGTTTGACTTTCTTTGCATGTTCGCTTTGTAAACACTGGGTCGGTACTTTCGCTTACATAACACGCGACATTTCCAAAGTCGAGCTAGTGCAAGATAGGCGTTTGTGGTGAAAAATTATACAAATTTTTATTTTTTATTTTTTTTTAGAAAATGGCTGATCGTTTTGCTAGATAATACCCTTATTCCTCAGCTGGGATCATGTAGAGCCCTTTGAAGCTGCACTGAAACTGCAATTTGGACCTTTAACCTGCTGATCCCCATTGAAGTCCACTATGGAGAAAAATCCTGAAATGAAAATCCTACATTTCTTTTCGACTAAAGAAAGAAAGACATGAACATCTTGCATGACATAGGGGTGAGTAAATGATCAGGAAATCTTTATTCTGGAAGTGAACTAATTCTTGAATTCTGCTAATAATAGCAAGACTGTGTATATTTTATAACATTTTATATCAAATCTTAGGTTAAAAATTTGAAGAAATGACTTTTGCTATGCTTCAGATCAACCCAAGAGTAAAACTCATGAAATTTCGAGAGATTATTTTAATCACATTGATTTGTACCCATGAGAGTCGCTGTGAAATAAGAGCAATTCAGACGTACGACACAGAGATGGATGAGAGGAGATATTGAACTGTCCACTGTCCACCGCAGGAGCAAAAGAGAACTGAATTAGAACAGTGCTGAGCATGAATACTTCATGAGCTCATCATGTGAAAAGAGAACAAAGGTTTGAGGAAGAGAGACACACTCACACACACACAGACAATGACCGCACACACACACAAACAAAACATTGCTCACACACACTTTTAGCAGGGCAAAGGTTGATCATATTACCCGTAAGCAGATAATTGGCTTACGCTGAAGAGTAAAGTGCTAGATGTTTGATTATATGGTGGATGAGCATTAGAGATGAGATGATTAACCTTTTGAAAGACAAATACAAATTTGTCCTTTCTTATTTTCAGGGGCCGAATAGTACAAAATCAAAACAGCTGCTTTGATTACAGTAGCCTTAATGTCTAAACCACTGTATAACAGCCCTGGTTTGACGCACCACCAAAATAAAACAAACACCATCGTTTATAGATAGTATTTAGGGATTTGTTCATGGACTAAATGCACTACATAATAATCAGCATCGAAACCACAGAAGAATTGAGCTGCTCTGAATTGAAAATAAAGCCCTGCTTCTCTGAAAAGCTACAAAAATGTGTCAGGTGTGGCCTTACATTTCAACACATCTTAAAGTAATTTGCTTGTTTCTATTTGCAATGAGTAAAGCAAAACAGGCAGACAGAGCAAGCAAAAAATATCAGCTCTTATTGCAGTTCTATCATGCCCAAGCAGATTTTCATGTTTGGACTAGATTTAATAATAATAATGAAAAAAAAGGTCCTAAAGCAAAATATTAGATTTTCTCCGTAGAATAATGGTAGGACCCTTAAACCTTCATTTTTTTGGTCCTTTAACCAAATAACCAACTTTTTATTTGTTTGTTTGTTTGTTTTAAATCCAATTATCAATCATTAATTAATTAGTTTTAATCATAGACAAGCATTTGTATAGAGGTAAAATGGAATCAATGATGGCGACAAAATGTTTGAATGATAAAACGGTGTTTGCAACCCATTTTTCTTTGCCAACGTGACATTTCTGTACAGAAACGTTTCTTTATGTGCATATAATATTTTACAGCTGTATGAAGACAAGTTATATGAAGACAGGAATAACATTATTTTGCAGACGCAAAGTATTTCCATTTTGGAGAAGACATGGTTGAAGACAAAATGGATTTATCTTTGCCGGACCTATTCTTACCTTCCCCATTTACAGCCTTATCCTAAAAGCTTTGCTCTGTACTTTGGGGCCGCGCTCCAAAAATATCCTAGAACATACATTTTGTGGTGATGTGGAAGTGGCTTGATATTTAGCCGTTGGAGGAGACCAGCAATTTAGAAGCCAAAATGGCCTGTCATCGACCTAAAAAAGTGCACGTTGACAAATGTCTTCCTTTATAGACAAAATAATTGAGTCTCAAAATGGCTGGGATAAGCTGGCAGAGATTTCTCTTTTTGTGTCTCCTGTTTGTTAAAAGCTCAAATTAAAGATATACGATATACGATATACGATATAAGATTAAGGTCGATAAATCAATAGCAGACAACCTGACAAATGCCCTACTATTTTAACATCTTTAGTCAAAACAGTAGTTACATTTACTGTAAAAATATAATATAAATTATTCTAAAAATTAATATTTTACCATACATTTTTTTTTTCATGCTTCCAAAATACATAATTTTACAGTTTTTATTCTATAAAAATTACAGTAATTGTCCCATTATATTCTAATTTCTATTTTTTAATGTATTTTTAATTTAATAATAATTTTACATTTATATTTCAGTACACTGAACATTTTTACAGTTTTGTGCTGAAGAATAATGATGCATATATTCCAAAATATTATGTATGTTGTCACAAACGATTATTTTGGTCATTCAGTTATTCTGACAATTAATCGAGTAATCGGATAATTATAATTAATTAGAGGTCATAAAATAGACCTAAGCACACAATAGCCTTTAAAATTACTTAACATACATATATAATAGCAATAAAACAATAATAATTAGTTCAACTAAAGTATCAAAAGCAGGTAATCATATGGTTTTATTAAACAAAACTGCTCAAGTACATAACATAAACAATAGAGCTTCGTACATTACGCATTATAACAAATACCTGCAGGGGGCGCCAATGGCCTCACGATTGTTTTTACACTTTACTTCATGATCTAATCCTTGTTTAATATTGACTAAACAACAATTAATTCAAATGTACACATAATCTTTAATATTATGGCCATTTCTTTAAGACAAAAATGCTACAGCCACTGTAGTTTCTTGAATATGTGGACATGAATATGTGTAAACTCAAGAGTGAGGGTTTGAACTTTTATTTTGATATTATTTTGGTTTAATATATCATGCAGCCTATTTTTGTTTTCCAAAAATAAGTAGTTTTGTGAATTTTTCGTTGGTGGGATGCAGGGGTGTCACTAGGGCAAATCATTCGGGGCTCAAGCCCCGAAAGTTTTTACTCCAGCCCCGAATGTTTTTTTAGTATCGCCCTATGATTTCCATGGAATTTGTCAAAGTTTGAATGAATTAATCAACAGTTGGTCATTAAACTTAAAGTTGTGATATGGACTAGTATCTGTAAATATTATGCCGCAAAAGACTATTTAAATATGAATCCTGCAAGTTCTGTGTGTCTTTTTATGAATGAACGGCGCGGATGCGAGGTTTCGTTTACTACACGTGTAATACTGAAGTTTTTTTTTATGCATTCAAATAAACAGACATGCTAAAACATATTTGGTAACAATAAACGTAATTTTTCTTAACTATTGATCAATTGACGGTAAATTATATAAGATTCATGGTTTTAATTAATTACACATAATTACATTTTGATTAAGAAAATTTAAAATTTAACCATTAAAAAGAAGTCCAGAAAAATGAAAACAGAAAACAGAATTTGAAAAAAAAAAAAAAAAAAAAAAGAATTTGGGGGGAAAAAATAGGGCCCTATTTTTGCATGAAACTATATATTTGTTACAGTTATAAATACATTTTCAAATTTATTATTTTTATTTGTCTAACATATTTTTGTAATGTTATAATTTTGTTATAATACTTTGATATGTTTGCTATTTGCAGTGATTACTATTTACTATTGTTCATAGTGTGACAAGGTCTTTAACACCCAGTTTAATGCCCCGGACCCCCCTAGGAGGATCCAGGTTCAACCACTTCTCTAACAAAATCTTATGTAAGCATGATGTGAGCTCCCGCCCACCACCACTAGCCCCTGATGTTTTGGCACCAGCCCCGGGTGTTTTAAAATCCTAGAAACGCCCCTGGTGGGATGCACCACTTTCGGTATTTTGCCAGTTACTCGACACAGGCAAAATGCAATCAAGGATTTTTTTTTTTTTTTTTAAATCGAGTACTCGAATCGAATCGACTAATCATGACAGCCCTGTGTACAACATTAAAATACCACAAGATAAAAATAGCAGTGTTCTTCTCTGCATGTATCTGAAGCAGCAATCAGAAGTGACCTTGCCATGGAGGTCACTGCAGCTTGAGGCTAACTGAACGCTGAGAGCAGAAAATCGATCGCAACGGCACGAGAGATCGATATTTGTAACACAACACTGAAATTCAGAGAGTAAAACAGGGAGAGAGGGAAACTGAGATGAGAAGAAGGGGGACACGCCATAAACGTCTGCAATACTTCTGTTATAGACCCTCAACATGCCACCATAAGCTCCTATAGGAGAGAGTGGAATCATATGACATATTGAGATTACAGTGATTTCTAAGAGTAGATCAACTAAAAAATGGACCACAAATTTTGTAATGACTAAAAAACATCAACCCCATTGAAATCAATTTGGATTTGGGAGCTACAGCGCATCCAAGACTGTCGATTTGGCGTGATGATGACAGAAATCATTTACATTCTGCTAAATTTCTCCCAGATGGCAAAATTGTGGCCAAAATCATCTAAGCACTATTTTCCTATCTGTGATGTCCGCTCCTCTCTTCCAGCATACTGTTAGTGAGTGAAAGAAGAGCTGCATAATGAAAGCATTCAAATGAGAGCTCTAGATTTACTCTAACTGTACACATTACTGGCAATGAATTTCAAATGGAGACAGATTGTGCTGATTTACCGCTCTGCAACTTGGAGTGGAGTCAGCATGAAATGTGGTCCTTCTCAGATGTCTGCTGAAATGACAACAGGAAGAGGCCCCTGTGAGCACAAACACACATCGTCTGGAGTCCACTAACGTCTCGAGTACATCAGAGGTCTGCACGAGCAACGCTTACTCAATAATAGGAATAGTTACACGTTTGCAATGCACATTCAAATTTATGCATTTTTCAGATACTTTCATCCAAAGTGACTTCAAGTTCAAGTTAATGCTCTGCTTGGGAATGTACTGCTCTACAGGAATGTGCATATTTAGGTGTGTAGCACCTTTTTGGAATTTACTGATTTGTAATTAATTCTAGGTATTGTAATAATTTCATTTAATGGGAAATATGCCATCCCTGGCATCCCAATTATGAGCAGATTTTCAAGCGCTATGGGCAGCACACCAATAATGTTAGGGCACTAAATCCTGAACGCCTACTAGCAGCCAGCAGTACAGCGACCTGGCAACCTCAAGCGATAAACTGAGCTTCACACTGATATAGTAGATGTATTAAAGTGCATGAATCTTTTATAAAGCTTTTGAGATTCAGTTTTGTACATAAAAAAACCAGTAAATAAGTCTAGAACAATGTAGGTTTGACTATGAACCTTGCTGCCTTAAATAGTTGATAAAGGTTGTCCATTGTGCCACAGATGCCAAGGGATAGTTCATCCAAAAATGAAAATTACCCCATGATTTACTCACCCTCAAGCTATTCTAGGTGTATACGGCTTTCTTCTTTCAAACAAATTTAATCTGAGTTATATTAGAAAATGTCCTGCCTCTCCTAAGCTTTATAATGGCAGTGAATGGGTGTTGAGATTTTGAAGTCCAATAAAGTGCATCCATTCATCATAAAAAGTGCTCCACACTGCTCCGGGGGTTAACAAAGGCCTTCTGAAGTGAATCGATGTGTTTGTGTAAGAAAAACATCCATATTTAAAACTTTATAAAATAGTAATCTAGCTTCCACTAACTTACATACACGTTCACTAGAGGGTAACATTCCAGTAGGATGGTAGGCGAACATGGTGATGAACACAAATGAGGATTTGTAAAGCAAAATGTTGGAGGATTTCTATATAAGCCAAGAGGAGACTGGTTCTCCTTTGCTGTAAACAAAAATTGGTTCTCAACAGAGCTTATGCCACTCCAACATCATCTACTGGAATGCCACTCTTATGTTAACGATAGTACAACAGTTAGCAAGAAGCTAGAGATTACGGTTTAAAAAAAGCTTTAAATATTGATCTTTTTGTTACACAAATGCATCGATTCACTTCAGAAGGCCCTGGAGCTGTGTGGAGTACTTGTTATGATGGATGGATGCACTTTATTGGACTTCAAAATCTCAACAGCCATTCACTGCTATTATAAAGCTTGTGAGACCCAGGACATTTTTAAACATAACTCCAATTGTATTTGTCTGAAAGAAGAAAGTCATATACACCTTCAGTCATGGCCAAAAATCCTTGCTATTCTGTCAGAAAATGCAACACTTCTCTCAGAAAATTGTTCCAATTGCAAATGTTTTGGTATTCACGTGCTTATTGTTTTTGTTTGCACTGCAACAACACAAAAAACCAGAGAAGTCAAACTTGATAAAATTTCACTCAACTCAAAAATGGACTGGACAAAATTATTGGCACCTTGTCAAAATTGTAAGAAATAATAGCTTTTCAAGCATATGATGCTCCTGTAATTTGCATTTAGACACACCTGTGGCAAGTAACAGGTGTGGGCAATATAATAATCACACTTGCAACCAGTTAAAATGGAGAAAAGCTGACTCAACCTTTGTGTTGTGTGTCACACTGAGCATGGAGAAAAGAAAGAAGTGTAAAGAGTTGTCTGTGGACTTGAGAGAAAAAATTGTGGAAAAACATGGACAATCTCATGGCTCGAGTCCATCTCCAGAGATCTTAATGTTCCTGTGTCCACTGTGCGCAATATCATCAAGAGAGTTACAGCCCATGGCACTCTAGCTAACCTCCCTGGACGTGGACGGAAGAGCAAAATTAATGAAAAATTACAACAAAGGATTGTTTGAATGGTGGATAAAGAACCCTGATTAACTTCCAAACAAATTCAAGCTGATCTGAAAACACTATCCGTCGCAATCTGAATGAAAAGGGACGCTATGGTAGAAGACCCAGGAAGACACCACTGCATAAAAAAGCAAGTCTGGAGTTTGCCAAAAACTTATGTGACAAAACCACAATCTCTCTGGGAGAACGTACTGTGGACAGATGAGACGAAAGTAGAGCTTTTTGGTAAAGGACATCATGGCACTGTTAACAGAAAAACAAATGAGGCCTTCAGAGAAAAGAGCACAGTCCCTACAGTCAAACATGGTGAAGGTTCAATGATGTTTTGGGGTTGCTTTGCTGCTTCTGGCACTGGATGCCTTGACTGTGTGAACAGTATCATGAAATCTGATGATTACCAAAGAATTTTGAGACACAATGTAGTGGCCAGTGTCAGAAAGCTGCATCTCCACCAGAGGTCTTGGGTCTTTCAGCAGGACAATGACCCAAAACACACTTCAAAAAGCAATCAGAAATGGTTATTAACAAACCACTGGAGAGTTCTGAAATGGCCAGCAATGAGTCCAGGGGCCGTATGTATGAAGCCACTCAGAGTAAATTTTTAGTCTTAAGTGTCTCAAAATTCTAAGAATGACACAATTTTACTCTTATTGCTAGACTTAAGATTGAGAGTGATTCATAAAGGTTCCAAAGTGTTAAGACTAGGTCAGCTCCTCAATTATTTAAGAAAGCCGGAGATGTCTCCTAACCTAGTTAGGAGTAACAAGATGGCAGCAAAGAGGAGACACACACTTTCCAATGAACATATGATGTATTGGAGTTATATGATGATATGGAATTGATAAAACAATACCAACTTGGTCATTAAGCAATTTTTTTTGTAACTGACTAAGTAAGAAACTTGCAGCAATGCACCGGTGATGACAGAGTAAGCAGGATCTTAAATATTGTGACACTAACCCCACCAAACACAACATTGGCCAAAAGTGATGTGTTGAGGGTTTTAATGACCTCACATTTCACTTAAACCATCAAAATATGAAAGGAAAAAAAAAAAACATACTGATAACTTTTGCTAACCATTTTCAATTGAAAGCAGTTAAAACAGTCGCTAAATGTAGCTGATAAGGATGAGGTCATAATGGCGAGTTCACTGATCTGTATAAATATAAATATATCAGTGGTAGAGTGTTGTAATCTAAATAAAGTTTGTCCAACAAATTATTTTTGTTGAATAAAGTCTCAAAAGGGGTGAGGGAGTCACTAAACACTTATTACTAAATTGGCAACATTGACATTGACTACAACATAATCAGTTAATAATATTTTGTTGGTTCTCTCTTGTTTTTGCATGTGTTCATAATTTATTTGTATGACAGCATGGCAAAAAATTATGGCCGCACAATTTGGCATGTTTCATTGTATTATTATCAGAAATAAATCATTTGACCTCAAGCAAATATGTTAACAAAATCAGTAACACATTTTTTTTTCTCTTGGCCACTACTATATGGCAGTTCATTGACTTTACAACTGACGGTCAAACTATGCTGCAAAAACAAGCCATTTTTATGAGGATTATGGCTTTATTGGAGTTACTGGAGCTGTTGATGGAACGCATGTTCACATCATTGCTCCAACTGTAAATGAAGAGACACTCCAATAGAAAAGGATTTTAAAACATCAATGATAATTTGTGATAATTTTGCACAATGCAAAGCATTTAAAAAAAAATGAATTAAAATATTAAATAGTGTCTTAATTAAATGATTTTATTGTAGTTACATCAAATGTTTGGTGTTTGTTGCTTTGACTCACTATCTCCTGTTTCAGAGGTCAAGGGCGGCCATTTTGGGTTGACATCATTATAGTCCTTAGGTCACAACACTTAAGTGTCCTCTCAGTCAACACTTAAGAATCGGTCGTAGACTTTACTGAAAGTTGCTTTTAGTGTCTTAATAAAATCTCCTACTCTTAGAAAAGTCCCACTTTTTACTAAGAATTTTTTGACACTTAAGTCAAAGTTTAAGACTATTCTTAAGAGCATTTCTGAGACGTTTTATACATACGGGTGCTGATCTGAATCCCATAGAACACCTGTGGAGAGATCTCAAAACAGCAGTTGGGAGAAGGCATCCTTCAAATCTAAATGACCTGGAGCAGTTTGCAAAAGAAGAGTGGTCCAAGATTCCAGTAGAGAGGTGTAAGAAAATCATTCATGGTTACAGGAAGTGACTGATTTCAGTTAAGTGTTCCAAAGGTCATGCTACCAAATATTAAGTTAAGGGTGCCAATAGTTTTGTCCAGTGCAATTTTTGGGTTCTGTCTGGAATTGTATCAGATTTGACTTCTCCTTTCTGTTTTTTGTGTTGTTCCAATGCAAACAAAAAAATAAACATGTTTCTGAGAGAAGGGTTGCATTTTCTGACAGAATTGCAAGGGTGCCGATATTTTTGGCCATGACTGATGGCTTGAGGATGAGTAAATCATGGGGTGATTTTCATTTCATCCCTTTAAAGAATCAGACCCTTAAACATTTTCTTTGAGTTTTTGAATGTTCTTAGACAAAATAGGATAATGTAATGTGCAGGTATGCCGATCTTATAGCCACATATTAACAGAACACAAAAAAAAATAATAATTGCAACAAGAATCTTTCCATTCATCCTTGGTTGGTTAAATTTTACAAAGAAAAACAACAAGGAAATGATTCGTATTTCTAGGGGCTGGCATTTCATAAATAGACAGTGGCTCAGTGAAGCAAATCATGACTAACCTTGACCTTCAAACGATCAATGATCAGAACATACAGAGGTGAAATATAAAGACTTTTTCATCACTGTACAAAAAATAATCTCAGTGATGAGTCCATTCAGATTCTTGTTAAAGGTCATTACAATTTGTTTTTTATTCAGAATCCAATACAGATTCTCATATAAATTTATCAATTAGTTTCTCTGTCCTTGTCTACATTTTTATAACCGTAGGCTAAGCCAATATACAAAAAACAGTGTATATGTGACCCTGGACCACAAAACCAGTCATAAGCGTACATTTTTTGAAATTGAGATTTATACATCATCTGAAAGCTGAATAAATAAGCTTTCCGTTGATGTATGGTTTGTTAGACAATATTTAGCCGAGATACAACTATTTGAAAATCTGGAATCTGAGGGTGCAAAAAAAAAAAAAAAAAATCAAAATATTGAGAAAATCGCCTTTAAAGTTGTCCAAATGAAGTTCATAGCAATAAATGTTACTATTCAAAAATTCCGTTATGATATATTTACGGTAGGAAATTAACAAAATATCTACATGGAACATGATCTTTATTTAATATCCTGATGATTTTTGGCATAAAAGAAAAATCGATAAATTTGACCCATCCAATGTATTTTTGGCTAATGCTACAAATATACCCGTGCAACTTAAGACTGGTTTTGTGGTCCAGGGTCACACTTAATTTCAAAAAGCAATCCAAAGAGAAGAGACGAATGTTTTGAACAGCAGTTTGCTGGACTTCGATAAGCCGCAGTGATACAACCCCTCTCCAATGGTTTGACCAAATATGCAGTTATTCTTAAAGGGATAGTTCACCCAAAATAAAAATTCTGTCATCATTTACACTCTTAAAAGAGGCGGCACCTTTTCAAAAGGTAAAAATATGTACCATTTAGGTATCAATATGCACTCTTTAGGGGTAAATAAGGTACAATGGTGACAGGAGACAACTTTCTTAAAATGTTTTGTGGGGGTGAGGAAATAATGGCAGAATGTTCATACCCCTTTAAGGACGTAATTTGCCAGTTAAAATCAATGCCTGTGAGATCTTACAAAAAAAAGTAAGCTAAAAAGCTTTTTTGTGGACCAAAAAAAGGTTGAGAGCTTCTTCTGTATTTGGTTATGTCATGAGGGTGGGGGTTGGCCTGAAAGAGAAAGAAAAGAATGGAGGGAGAGAACGAGAGAGACCTCCAGCGTACTCACCGGCAGATCTGAAGTGTGTGCTCAGCAGGGCTATTTTTAGCAGAGGAAATGGGCAAAAGTCACGCAGGAACACTGCAGACAACAGAAAAAAAAATGATACGCTCTAATCTGCCATTACAATGTGGCTGATTACCTTCTAAATGAAGATGACTCTATCTGTCCCTCCTTCTCTCTCTCTCCTCTCTGTCCGTGATGCATAGAAAGACAATTGCGTTTAATGCTACATTTGTTGCGCCAGTGTTCCTGGCTTAACGCTGCATTGCATACGCCTTGTGAAAGGCAATATACGAGTATAAAAAACAGATGCTACAACATCTAGCAGCTGTGTGGACTGCAGCAATATGAGATCACCATTGCATAAGCATCTAATGAGAAAATGGATCCCAGAATTCTTCCTCTGAAATTGGATCGAGCCACGTGTTAAAATTCATATTCTTGCATAATAGCTATGGAATTTGTTTTATTGCTCTGCTCTTTCTAAAACCAAACACACCTCTGCTTGTGAAACTCAATCATATAAAAAAGAGACCACAATAATGACATTTCCAGTAAAACATTATACTTGTTCATCTAGCATAGATACAACACAAAACTTCAACTGCAACCGTAAATCTATCTTAACTTAATCATGAGGTATTAAATGCTGGTAGAAGGCGCTCAAAAGACTAAAACAGAAAGTGTGAGTAAGCATAAAAATGCAATCATTTTTTTTCCACCACATTTTTTTGAAATCTTCAGACTCCATATTGTGAATCACACTCTTTTTTTTTTCCAGAAATGTTTCCAAATCATCATGCTACATGGGAAACCACACAGGAACTAGTATATTCATTATCTCTGTTCCTTTTCCCTCAGTCTTTTCTTGTTAAAGGCAGAGGGAGCAAAGCCAGTTAATTTCCCACTGAATCTGAGTTCACTGACAACACAAGCGCTCATAATAGAACCAAACACTTAGCGGGTGTGAAAACCCTCTCTGCCTTCAATTTCTCGCCTTTTTTCTCCCTCTTGACACCATAATGTCAGAAAGGTTTCCGAAGGTCCCACTAAAGAGCTGTTTCACATGCTCTTTATTCTCAAACCCTTCCTGGAGCTGGGGAATACGGAGCACATGTTTGACTTGGCCAACAAAACTCCTCTATGGGGCCATTGAGCCAAAGGGGCTCTTCAATTCAGTTGCCACACAAGTGTATGTACTGTAATTCTAAGCACGCTGGGTCTCAAAACACCAGAAATATAGTGGTTGGACGAAACACGGACATATTTCATCTTTATTTCATGATGCAAAAACGTTTTTTTTTTTTTTTTAAGAGGCCCAAAGAGGTCAATTGTTTAAATATCTCACAATACTACTGTTTTACTATATTTCTGATCAAATAAATGCAGCCTTGGTGAACATAAAATAATTCTTTACAAGGAAGTTCACTTCCACAACAAAAAATTACAGATAATGTACTCACCTCGTTGTCATCCAAGATGTTTATGCCTTTCTTTCTTCAGTCGTGAAGAAATTGTTTTTTTTTTTGAGGACAGCATTTCAGGAATGTTCTCCATATAGTGGACTTAAATGGTGCCCACGAGTTTGAACGTCCAAAATGCAGTTTAAATGCAGCTTCAAAGGACTCTAAACGATCCCAGCCTAGGAAGAAGGTTCTTGTCTAGCAAAATGATTGGTCATTTTCTAAAAAATAAAAAATTTATATACTTGGTAACCTCAAACAGGCCCAGCCAGCTATGAGGTCACCTAGGTCCGGACCTCAGTAAATTTTTCATGTTTAAATATAAAATTTGTTCTCTGAATTACTAATTTGCTGCTAAACTATATGGATGTCTGCATGACATGTATAAGTCAGTTTAGATAGTTTGCAATAATGTTTAGCGTCCGTGTTATTAAATTGATCGCTGCGAGACGCAGCCGGAGTGAACGAGGTTTGAGAGAGAGCTGTGAGTTGACGCGCGGGCGCAGCCTCCGTGTTGCCAGATCCAGTTATTATAAGCGGTCTGGACTTGTCTTTTCCACTTAATTTGACACTTTAGAACGTTAATAAAGCACGAAGTTGCAGTTTAGAATCAGAGAAATCTTATTAGCAAAATATTTTAAATAATTTCGGTTCACTTTTATTTGTTTTCCGTATTTTGATCGTTTTAATAGCAATACCTGGCAACACTGCATCGCCGGCACTTAAACTAACAGTAACTAAAGCCCACGAACAGGTTGTTGCTGACAGGATAAGACATTCGGTAAGAGAAGTGCAGAAATACCATGATATTATTTGTCAGAAACGTTATCAACGCTGTCACAAACAGTAGTTTAACACCAGTACACAGATCAGTAAAACAAGTAGGTTACAGAACAAAACGAAATACGCAAACACTATAGCCATGAAGAAGTCTATGGAAGCCCGTTTCCGCCACTGAAGAAAAAAAATAAATAAATAAAATAATGTTTCTGTCACAATAGCGTCTGGCAAGGAGAAGGCAGCAAATCGTAATAAACGAAACAGTCTTTAATAAAGAAAACACAGGGGAATACACCATAGGAAAACTCACAAACAGCTAGTAACATAGTAGACTGGATACAAAGGATGATTAATAGCACAGGTGTAGGGAATCAAATTAACTAAACGAGAACAGGAACCAAACCAAATATGGAAAAACAGGAACTAAGGCTGGGGCAAAAACATGGAAAACAAAGTCCAAACCCTGACAGTTATCTCAAAGTTCCGACGTTTTTTCTCAGAATTGCGTGATACAAACTTGCAATTCTGACTTTTTTCTCAGAATTGTGAGATATAAACTCGCAATTCTGAGAAATAAAGTCACAGTTGCATGCAATTGTGAGTTATAAAGTCAGAAATACGAGATATAAAGTCGCAATTCTGAGAAAAAAAGGCAAAAAGGCGCAATGACCTTTTTTATTTTTTATTCAGTGGCGGAACCGGGCTTCCATATAAGTCTATATCAGTACAGTCGTTAATTTTTCGCAAATCATGCTATAAACAATCATAAGAGCACTAGACTAAGTTATAAGCTATATAGCAATAGTCAATAACAAAAACTATAACTATAATATGTATTGTTACATGAATAATAAACAACTGATAAAATTATCCACCCCTAACTATAGTAAAGTATTAAAAAATTTTGATGCAATAAACAGGGTATGATTTGAAAATAATTATCTCCCCAGACACAAACATCTAGGCCTACATGTCTGTCTCTTTCAAAGTGTTTATAGTATATATCATGTAGTTGTATTTGTAGGAGTTATTTTAGCACAATTCTTTAACGAAACCTCTTCCCACATCTTCCCTCCAAGGACTTCACTAATTTTCAAAACCTGGCTACGGCCATGAGCCCAAATGCTCGTCTTGTCTAGCTCTGCCATGCGTATTTTGTGTAATCCGGGTCAATACAGGTATGTCGGAAAACTCCCATTTCATTTTCTCCTCCAACTTCAAAAATGAAATGGGAGTTTTCCGACATACCTGTATTGACCCGGATTACACAGAATACACATGCACACCACAGAGCTAGACAAGACAAGCATTTAAAGGGGTCATCGGATGCCCATTTTCCACAAGTTGATATGATTCTTTAGCGTCTTAATGAAAAGTCTGTAATATACTTTGATTAAAAATTTTCAATGGTTTTGTAAAACAACACCCTTTTTACCTTGCTAAAATCAGCTCTGCAAAACTCATCTCATTCTAAGGGGTTGTTACTTTAAATGCAGATGAGCTCTGCTCGCCCCGCCCCTCTCTTCTCTCTGTGGAAAGACACTCTTGTTTACATTAGCCACATTTAGCCGCTAAACTTCCTAACTACCACGTTATAAGGAAAGGCGATCGCAAAGATTCATAAAAAAACGCTTATACTCACTTCTGCTGTAAGTGAAGCTGGATCATGAATGATTCGCGTGAACATAGAAGGATATATGTAGATCGGGAGGCGCATTCCATTCACAAACAAACGTAATCCACTGCATCTTCAGCGGCTCAGATGTCGGGAGTAAATGACGACCACTATGTTCATTATTACATCCAGCAACACAACACCTCAATCGCTCAATCGGAGATATTCTTGTCTAACTTACATCCCTGCTCTGGCATCAAAACATGGAAAGTTACTGGACTGTGACAGCTGGTCTAAGGTAAGAGCTCATGTCAATCAACTACTGTGGGTGCGGCCTCTGTCGGTGTGACGGCACACCAACAGGCATCTGAGAATGGCTCGATTTTAAAAAGGGGATATTATTTTTACAGATTAATTAAAAAACACTGCATGGATTTTTATCATTATAGGGTAGATTTGTACATACACTGCCAACACACATTAATGTGTAGAAAATGACTGATCGTTTCGGTAGATAAGATCCCTGTTCCTTGTCTGGGATCGTTTAGAGCCCTTTTAAGCTGCACTGAAACTGCATTTTGGACTTTCAAATTAACAGGCACAATAGAAGTCCACTAAATGGAGATAATTCCTGAATTTTCTTTCCTCAAAAAACATAATTTGGTTGTGTATAATGGATGCTTACTTGAAATCACTAATATTGCCAAGGGAAATTATCCAATAAACTGTTCGTGTACAGTGCTCATGTACCAACTGTGCGGTCATGCATTATTGTTAGCCTCATATAACCCCTTCGTATATGACAATGAATGACTCTGACAGATCCAAAGGTCAAAGTAAAAGTGTTATCCGAGATGACGGTCACATCTGTGCTGATTGATGAGACTTTGTGACAGTGAGATGACAGGCCACACATTGATTCTCACACCTCTGTCCTAAAAAACACATTTGTTCAGGAAGCTCAATAACATGTCATGTGCATGATACACAGTGTGATTCAGTGGCTTTGTGAGGCGGGCAACTCAAGCAAATATGAGAAGTAAAATTCCAATAAAATGATTATCACTTTGTTAAACGGGAAATTGGATGCCCATTTTCCAAGTTGGTATGATTCTTTAGGGTCTTCATGAAGTGTCTACAACATACTTTAGTTAAAATTCCTGAATGGTCATTTAAAACAACACCCTTTTTACCTTGTCAAAAACAGCTCTGTTCACAGCAACCCGTTTTGGTGCATGTCTCTTTAAATGATAATGAGCTTCTGCTCACCCCGCCCCTCTCTTCTGTTTTTTTGTGTATTTGGTGGCACGTTACCATCAAAAACAAAACTAATCCACTGTCAGGAGATGTTGGATAAAAATGAAAATAAAGACTATTATGTTCACTTCTATATCCATCTACAAAACACCTGCATTACTTACAGGTGGAAATATACTAATATGGGACAGTCCGTCAGCAGTTGTGGGCGGGGCCTGAGAAGTATGATGTCATACTGATCAGAAAATCAAAACACTTTGATAATTTAGACTGTTTAGGATTTTTGGGGATTAAAAAGTGATTTTTATCATTGTACGGTGGTTGTGTCGACATACCGCTAAGGCACATTTACATGTAAACAACATGTAAAAGTGAATTTTGCATCTGATGTCTGATTTCAAGGGATAATTCACCCCAAAAATAAATATTTTGTCATTATTTACTCCCTTATGTTGTTCCAAACCTGCATGACTTTTAGTCCTCTGCGGAAAATGGAAGATCTTATTTTATTTTATATAAGTCAATGGTGACCAAAACTATTTGGTTAACAACATTCTTCAAAATCTTGAATGGTGACCAAAACTATTTGGGTAACAACATTCTTCAAAATCTTGTATATGTTTCAAAAGATTCTCTGCAGGAGAAAAAACTCTTATTGGTTTGGAAAAACATAATGATGAATAAATGATAACAGAATTTCAAAAAAGTGTGGGGACAAAATCAGCCATAGCAAAAAGTGCTGTAAATGATGCCTGTGCTAGGATATGTTTATCACACTTAGCAATTCAGCTACAGTTTTTATTATTATTATTATTATCATTATTATTATTATTATTATTATTATTATTATTATTATTATTATTATTATAATTATTATTTAAAAATCATATACTATAACAAAACTTGTTTTTATTGATAAAAAAAAATAGTTATGCAAATTAGGTAGCTAAACAGTTGCTTGTAGCTGCTAACTTTCATAGTAGGTGTAATAAGTCAGTGGCTTTTGTGAACTGTTTGGTTACCAGCATTCTTCAAAATATCTTTTTTTGTGTTCAACAGATGAAAGAAACTCATACAGGTTTGGAACAACGTGAAAGTACATGATGACACAATGAACTAAACAACATGCAGACTTCTAAAGCCTATTTAGTGTCTATTCAGTGATTTATTAGTCTGCACCGTAACGTAATGTCTTTCAGATATCTTAATTTGGGACTTTTTTCAACAACCATTAATATATTTGATTAACTTTAATTGATCGACAGCCCAAGGAGAAACGTGTTCAAACACTCAGATGGACCAAAGGGAAATGCTGCTTACTGCCAAAGAATATGTAGACAGTGAACTAATTATTCTGACTTTGCATTCAATAGCTATCAGCTTTGAAACCCAAATATGCAAGCTGGAAAATCTGAATAGACATGTTCTGGAAAGAGAGCCAAACCCTGTTCTTTCTGCTGACTGAAACACATGCACATTCTTGTATGTCACTTTGGTAAGGAAGCGTCTGGCAAAAGAATATGTGTAAACACAGGGCTCGTTGTTCAATCCAGAATTTTTTTCTTCCTTTGGTTGGTTTATAGTGTTTGTGTTTATGTGGATTTAGTTAGTGATTGTGTGTCAGTAGGTGGGCGGGTACAGTGTTTATATAATGACAGTTTCAAAGACGGATCTCAAAACAAATAGAAGCATGCAAAACTCAGATAATGAATCTGCTCCAAAATATGACATGGAAAAAGCAGTGATGATGGGGGATTTATATTGTTTGTGAGGGAAAGCTTTGTAGCTGATGTGGCACCATTAATCTCGGAAACAGACGGCTCAAACATGGCAAACACAGATTTATGACGACGGTGCAAAAGTATTCACCCCCCTTTGAACTATGAACCTCCAAATTTCTTGTATGCAAAACTGTTGATTTTCATTTAGGGTTTTAAAAGGTTTAATAAATTCTCAATTGGTTGAGATCTGAACTCTTTTGTACTCACTCCAGGAGATTAACATTGTTCTTTCTAGAGTACCTTAAAGGGATAGTTCACCCAAAAATGAAAATTCTGTCATTATTACCCACCCACATGGTGTTGCAAACCCATAAGACCTTCGGTCTACTTCGGAACACAAATTTACGATATTTTTGATGAAATCCAAAGCTTTTTGACTGATGTCACATGGACTATTTTAACAATGTCCTTACTACCTTTCTGGGCCTTGAACGTTGTAGCTGCATTGCTGTCTATGCAGAGTCAGAAAGTTCTCGGATATCTTAATTTGTGTTCCAAAGATGAATGAAGGTCTTATTGGTTTGGAACGACATGAAGGTGAGTAATTAATGACAGAATTTTCATTTTTGAGTGAACTATCCCTTTAAGCTTTTGTTTTGGGTCATTGTCATGCTAGAAAACAAATCTTCTAAGCAACTGGTGTCTTGCAGATTTCATCAGGATTTCCCTCGGGATTTTGCTGAATTAATTTTGCCCTCTGCCCTCAAAAACCTTTCGGGCCACTGCAGAGAAACCTCATGCTGTCGCCACCGTGCTTCACCATAGGGATGGCTTGTTTCTGATGATACACAGCCTTTGGTTTACACCAAACATGTTGTTTACTCTGATGGCAAAACGCTCAATTTTGGTCTCATCAGATCATAGAACTTTCTTCCAGCTGGCTTCAGAGTCTCCCGCATGCCTTCTAGCAGACTCTACTTTTCTTTCAGTAGCTGAGAGTGTTTTTTTTGTTGTTGTTGTTTTTTTCTGACAGTGGCTATTCTTTGCCACTGAGCATAAAGCTGTCACTGGTAAAGCAAACTGGGCAACAGATGTTGTACGCACAGTCACTGCAGTCTCAGTCACTGAAGCTTCTACTGTAGCTCCCTCAGAGTTGTCATTGTATTCTTGTGGACTTCCTTTCCAGTCTTTTTGCGAACATCAGTGCTAAATTAGTGTCATTTTACAATCAGCAATCATAGGTATTTGTGCACAAAGTGTGCTTCTACACAAAGTGTGCTTCTCTAGTACATTTTTGTGTATTTGCATAGAGAGATTATTTAAGTGCTCTTATTATGGATTATGAAAGGTTCATATTTTGGTTGACATGCATGCAAGGTCAAAAAACACTTTCATTGTCTTATAATATGCATTTATTTTTGCCTTTTTTGCTCAACGACTCTCAAAGGATGATTTGTCCAAACCACTCCTTTGCGTGACGCTAATCTGCGGTGATAGGTCTGATGACCCAGTCTGTTGTGATTGGTCTACTGCGTGCAGTGCTAGTGCATTTCAGAAACGGAACGCCTATCACCATTACTCTAACCCACAGCTCGGTGGTAAACACCCAAACAGCCATGGTATATGCGCTAGCCCAATGTAGAATTGTATTGATAAAGCACTGCAGTTTGTACACCAACGTATTGCCCTATTCTTTCAGAACTCCAAGTAATAACAACGACAAATATTCAATATTCAACAACACATTTCTAGACAATTGTGAGCAAATAAATATTGCTGTTAGCCGGTTAGTCAGAGACCTACAAGCTACAAATACGTATTTTGCATTCTACAAAGTACATGAGAGCAACAATTTTTTAAGGATTAATCCACTTTCAGAATAAAAATTTCCTGATAATTTACTCACCCCCATGTCTTTCTTCGGTCGCAAAGAATTTAAGGTTTTTGAGGAAAACATTGCAGGATATTTCCCCATATAGTGGACTTCAGTGGTGCTCAATGGACTGAAGGTTAAAAATGCAGTTTCAATGCAACTTTAAAGGGCTCTAAATGATCCTAGCCAAGGAATAAGGGTCTTATCTAGTGAAACAATCTGGCATTTTCTTTTTAACCACAAATGTTTGTCTTGTCTAGCTCTGTGATATGCATGCGTACTCCACCAAAGCATTTTTCCCCGCGGCTGGTGTATTTTTTCAGTTGTTCTCATTGGGAGCGCTGCGTTTTTTAGAACGCCAGGAGCGTGTTGAGTGCTAAGCGTCTTTTTCGCGCTGAGCATTCATTCACTCATTCGTTTTTCCTCGGCACCGAGAGTTGAAGAATGTTCAACTTTGAGTAAAACGCCGCGCTCATCACTGTCACTTTCTAGTCAGCCAACCAATCACAGTGGAGGAGGGGCAGAAATAATACCGACCAACTGTCACATTATGCTTGTATTACAACTGAACAACGATGGAGAAGTTAACACTGCTTGTCTCCGGTCGGCGGCAATAGCCTTGTGATTAGTGCGTCGACATTCAGCGCATCTGCACTCACAGCAACCCACGTTCGATTTCTGTCTCGAGGTCCTTTGCCGGTCCCACTCCCCTCTCTTCACCCAATGCTCTCAAACTGTCCTGTCAAATAAAGCTTAAAAGGGCCCAAAAATAATATAACTTAAAGGAACACTCCACTTTTTTTAAATAGGCATTTTCCAACTCCCCTAGAGTTATACAGATGTGTTTTACCATTTTTGAAACCATTCAGCCGATCGCCGTGTCTGGCGGTGGCACTTTTAGCATAGCTTAGAATAAATCATTGAATCCGATTAGACCATTAGCATCTCACTATAAAATAAAATGACTAAAGAGTTCTTCTGTAGTTACATCGTGTACTAAGACTGGCGGAAAATGAAAAGTTACAATTTTATAGGCTGATATGGCTAGGAACTATACTCTCATTCTGGCGTAATAATCAAGGAATTTTGCTGCTGTATCATGGGTGCAGCAGGCGCAATGATATTACGCAGCGCCTGAAAGTGACCGGCACTAAGTTTGTGTAGATGCAGAGTTGCAGCCGGGAGAGTTGACAGCTGCGTAATATCATTGCGCCTCCTGCACCCATGGTACGGCAGAAAGGTTCCTTGATTGTTACGCCGGAATGAGAGTATAGTTCCTAGCCATATCGCCTATAAAATCGCAACTTTTCATTTTCCGCCAGTCTTAGTACACAATGTAACTACAGAAGAGTCAAGTTTTAAATAGGAAAAATATCGAAACGCTTTAGTCATTTTATGGTGAGATGCTAATGGTCTAATCGGATTCAATAATTTATGCTAAGCTATGCTAAAACGCTACCGCCTGACCCGGCGATCGTATGAATGGATTAAAAAACGGTAAAACACATCTGTATAACTCTAGGGGAGCTGGAAAATGAACCTATTTTCAAAAAAAGTAGAGTGTTCCTTTAAAAAAAAAAAACATTGCTTGTCTCCGAGTATTTATGTCTTTACCACTTTACCAGATGGAATTGCCAGACTACCATATTATTGTTATGAAAAATAATGCTTAGAGAAACATTTCATTCGCGATGCGTCTCCCATATTACTAAAACGTAGTTCATATCATAGCAACCACAGCGTTTCAACGGAAAAAAAAACGCTGCGCTCTCAAGCGCTCACAGCTGAGCGTTTACAGCAGAGCACCTGACGTTTTCAGCTGGCAAAAAATGCTTTGGTGGACACGCAACCTTAGGGTATGTCAAAAAACTCCCATTTCATTTTCTCCTTCAACTTCAAAATCGTCCTACATCGCTGTTTTACCTTTTTTTAGTACAGGGTGTTTGACCCTCCTTGCACGTTCACCTTGTAAACACCGGGTCGGTACTTCTGCAGCCATGTAGGACAATTTTGAAGTTGGAGGAGAAAATGAGTTTGGAGTTTTTCGAAAGTGCACAGCGCAGTGTCTTCTCCACAGGAATCTGCTATGATGTTCAGGGTTGGCAGGTTTTAACAACAAAACCCGCACAACTGCTACTCAAAACTAGTCCAAAACTAGCCCAATCGCATTTCAAGGGGGGTCCCCTGTTAAAAAAAATCATGTTCTGGGGGATAAAAGACAAATTTTTTTGTTGGGGTTCCCCAGGTAAATTTGTATTTTAGGGGCTAAATATGACATTATTGCGGTCACTTCAACCCACGGACATCAAAAACAACACGGCAACAGTGTTAAAGTAGCCCAATTCCACAGGAAAACCGCAGACTTGGCAACGCTGCTCAAGTTTTCCCGGGTCGGGAAATATGCTAATGTCTCAAGTTGACGTCAGCTTGAAACAGCTTAAGATTTGTTTTAAAAACGGCTCGTTTGTGGGCGGTGTGCTGACGTGTGGTGCGGTTGCGCCTCGGGTGTCCCGAGTTCAAGTCCCGCCTCGTGGACCTTTCCTGATCCCACTCACTTCCTGTATCATCTCCTCTGTCCTGTCAAAGAAAAATGAAAAAAAAAAAAAAAAAAACTCGTTTTCATGACTCAGAATCGACTCTTTCTTTTGAAGGACATTAACTTTATACATGGAGCACTTTCAGATTTAAAACTTTGCATGATGTTTTCATTCACTTAGAGCTGTGTTACAGTGCATAAAAGGTAATTTTCAAAAATCCATTATAGGATTTTGATAATATGTACAGTAGGTAGTTTACATATGTTTGTATCCTTGTGCATTCATGGATTTAAAGAGATAGTTCACCCACAAATTAAAATTCTGACATTAATCACTCACTCATGTTGTTCCAAACCCGTAAGACCTCATTCATCTTCAGAACACAAATTAAGTCATTTTTGATGAAATCCGAAAGCTTTCTGACCCTGTGTAGAAAGCAACGCAACTGACATGTTCAAGGCCTAGAAAGGTACTAAGGACATCATAAAAATAGTCCTTGGGACATCAGTGGTTCAACCTTTATGCCATGAAGCTACGAGAATTCTTTTTATGTGCAAAGAAAGCAAAAATAATGACTTTATTCAACAATTTCTTCTTTAGTCTTTAGTTTAGTTCAGCTGAAAGAAAATCTTTGAGCATCAGCTTTTCCTAACTTACATTATCCCTTAGTCAAGAAATATTCATTTTCACTGATGCAGTAATTTTGTTCTTAATATACGCAGTACATTAAAATAAATCCAGGTAATTCCGGACTGCACATGGCCTTTAGACATCAGCAGTTTGATTAACACTCTGGACAGGTCCTCGGGTACCTGAGAGATGTCCAGCCACTTTTATTCTGAGCCCCAGGCACCGACAATGATAAGCATCCACGGGAATCACTGAGAGCTTATGTGCTTTAAAATGGTAGGTGGCTAATGACTGTTTTAAGACATTGATGCACAGGGGGCTTTCAGCATCTGCAAGGTGAAGAAAGAGCATTACCATATTAAACATGTAAAATATGACTCCAGAGGAGTGGAGCCCGGATAACCATCAGGGAAAATGAAAGGTGCAGTCAGTGGAATGAATAAGAAGTCTGCCCAAACCAGCCGTCGATCCAATTATTTACTACCTCTTAAACTGTTCAGTGCAGTTGCCCTCCTTTTTATGGGCTAAATGTGTTTTCAGGAAAGAGATCTTACCGAAACATCTACGTATCATTACTCAAATCTACAGCAATGCAGAGCAGAGACGCAGTATGTCATACACTATTAAAAATAAGAACTATTATATAAACTAAAACTTTTAGAACTGAAACAGTTCATGAATTTTAAAAATATCATAAGAATACGAGATATTTAAAATTCTGCACTATTTAAGATTATCCTTTTTTTTAACGATTAAAAAAAAACTGTTATACTAAACAATAACTGTATACATTTGAAGTCACTAAGATACTTAGTCAGCGAGGACACATTCACATGACCAAAAGTGACAGTAAAGACTTTGACAAATGTTACAAATGTTTGTTTACTTCAAATTAATGCTTTCTATTTATTTATCTTATTGAATTTTGTTCCATAACAATAATAAATAATATTTTAAAATATATATAAAAAAATGAAAAGTTATTTTAAATTGTAAAAACATTCCACAATAGTAATTTTAAATCAAATAAATGCAGCCTTGGTGACCATTAAAGATTAAAAAAAAATATATATATATATATATATTGTATTAAATTATTATAATGATGACTGGGCAGACATTTGTATCTAATCCCATTTACATAAAATTACTTGAATTTATGGACCTGTAGCTATGACAACAACTCCAAGATGTCCTTAGAAAAACAAGTATATAACGCAATTATTACAGTTACATTCAGCTCACTTATTAGGTTGTATGCTGTATGTTTCGTTTTCACGAATATGTCTAGGGCACATAGAAAAGAGAAAGAATAAATAATTAAAAGTGTGGCATAGATGACATAAAATAAAGAGAATATTTGACCCAACATCCCATTTAAAATGGCCATTGATATGCAACATTCAATAAAGCCATCAAGGTTTCTCCAGTGTCAAGCTGAAGTATTCTGTCCCTGAAGAGCTTTCTGTGGACACCACGAGGTTATTCAATATCCTCTTACAATTAAAATCCAGCCCAAGGCTCTGCTAAAACAATCAAGCCAAGGATGAGGCCATTGCCAAACGTTGAGGAGAGCTACATTCCCACTGTTCTGCATTAATAGTGATTCAGTGAAAGCTGAATACCTCCTCCAGCCTGCATTACTGCAGCACATGCTTCATTGAAAGCCACAATGGTTTGGCTGACTGTGGCCTTTTTCCATCCTTGTTAAATCTTTTATAAAAATCGGCCTCCTTGTTTTTGCCAAATATGAGGGATAATTCAGTGGAGCCAGAGTCTTAAAACTAAATCCTAAAACCCAGAACTGAGAAAGATCATGTCTTGGATGGTAATGTGTGCTGAGTGTCATTCCCACAAATATTCATTTTGTTAATAGGTGTGTGAAATGCGACGGACAGGGGACTCCGCTGGGACCTGTTACTCCGACAGAAACTTTTATTCAAGCTCCAAAAACAACCAGAAAGGGCCAAAAGATGTTATTACACAGCACGTTAGGCCCTCTTCACATTTTCAAACGCTGAAGAATTATAATGTGATATTATATAATCGGCAATGAGCTCTTTCCTGGAGGCGCATACAGAAATAATATAATCATGCTCTGTTTAAGGCTTTTAAAAGTCAAAGTTAAAGAAATAGTTGTTTAGTCACCCTCATGTTGGTCCCATGTGCTATTACGTTTCTCAGTGTAACACAAAAGGTGAAATTTTATTTTACAGAATCATTTTATGGAAGAATTGCATTATATAAACTCGCAATTGGAAGTTACAAAAGTCAGAATAGCAGATATAAACTGCTATTGCTAATGTCAGAAGTCAGAAGTGTGAGATAAATTGCAATTGCTAACTTATCTCGCAATTCAGACTTTTTTTCTCGCAAATGCGAGCTTATGTCTTGCAATTCAGACTTTCTTTTCTTGCAATTGTGAGTTTGAATCATACAATTGCGAGAAAATAGTCAGAATTGCGAGATAGAAACGTGCAAATCTGACTTTTTTTCTGACAAATGTGATTTTATCTCACAATACAGACTACTTTTCTTGCAACTGCAAATTTATATCTTGCAATTCTGACTTTTTTTCTCACAAATGCGAGTTTATATCTTGCAATTCAGACTTTTTTCTTACAAGTGCGAGTTTATATCTTGCAGTTCTTACTTTTTTCTCACAATTCTGAGAAAAAAGTCAGAATTGCGAGATAGAAATGTGCAAATCGGACTTTTTTTCTAACAAATGCGATTTTATCTCGCAATTCTGACTTTTTCTCGCAATTGCGAGTTTATATCTCACAATTCTGCCTTTTTTTCTTGCAACTGCAAGTTTATGTCTCGCAATTCTGCCTTTTTCTCACAATTGCAAATTTATATCTCGCAATTCAGACTTTATAAAGTTATAAAGTCCAGTTGTGAGTGGGAAAAAAAAGACTCATATGTTCTCAGAATTGCGAGTTTATATCTCACAATTCTGACTTAATTAACTTTGAGTTGCATAAAGTCTGAATTGCAGAGAATACTGCAACTGCAGCATATAAACTTGCAATTCTGAGAAAAAGTCAGAATTGTGAGTTTATATCTCGCAATTTTGAGTTTGTTCTTGCAAGTCTCACCATCTCACCAAGAACGCACTGCTGAGGTGCTTTCCCTTAACACCGCAAAAACAGTTAACCTATCAAAATAAACCACGTAACATATTTAATAAAGGTGTATCAATGCACATTCTCCGCCAGTCCTGTGTAAACTACAGCACGCGAAATGTATTTATTTATTTATTTATTAATATTGTGAGATGGTGGAGCACAACAACGCAGTCTGAAGTACTGTAGCTGCTCACTTAAACGATCTGCTCAATTTTGGTGATGTCAGTGCCCTAAACAATGTTATAATGGACTATTTCACATTCAGAGATGAAGGATTGAATGATGAAGTTACTAAAGAGGAGGAGTCCAATGACAGTCTGTTTTATGCACAATGCTTGAACAGTTTCGCTGCGCTCACTTTTATAAATGTAAACTACAAGGTAGGCTGCATTATTCATGCTCTCTAAACATACAAGGGATCAAAAGTTCAGAGACTATGCCCATGATAAACAACGGAAAACAGATGTGTAATGATGCAGTGTAGCACTCCTGACTTGACAGACAGCTCTCATTAAACCTGTGAATTGAAAGTGTAACCCGTCTCACTTTAAACCTGTTTTTCTCAAAATCCCATTCCTGAAAATCATAGCTGTCAGCCAACTTAAGATAGCCATAACTTTTGTTATGCTTAAGCTATGGACAAAATGAACCCAGCTTTCATATAGTATCAAAATGTAAAAAAAGGTAAAATGTTACCATGTGCTTGGTTTTCCTAGATTGGATCACACACACACACACACACACACTTATAATTATGACACAAGTTGAATGAGTACAGAAGACATATGGGTTCAGAGTATTTGTCTGTTAAATATGCTACTGTGGGTTTCAATCCATAAATGTTATGAACTGGATGGTGAGATTTG
Organism: Cirrhinus mrigala; assembly: GCA_036247105.1. NCBI lineage: Eukaryota > Metazoa > Chordata > Actinopteri > Cypriniformes > Cyprinidae > Cirrhinus > Cirrhinus mrigala. The sequence continues at coordinate 21,440,118 of CM070017.1, forward strand.
ATCCTAGATATTGGAGAGGAAATGAATGCATGCTTTTGTGTCTGAGCATTTCAGATATGAACCACTGTTGGTCTTAGTGGCCAAAGCTGTTTGATAGCTTCAGGTTTTGTAAGAAGGATGAAAAATTCTAGAAATTAATGTACAAATCTATAACATTTGTTCTCTCAGTAAAAAACAACAACAACAAAAAAAACCTTCCATTTTACTTTAACTTGAAGGCATGTAACCGCATTGGACAAACTGTTCTGTGTCCTGTTTGTTTAATTATGTGGTCACATACTGCTAGACAGAAATTTGAAATTGTCTGCAATGTTGAAATTCTTAAGTTTGACATTCAGAGCTGGAGTCAAGAACATCCAACTACAATAAAGGCCTGCAAACTTTCTTGGCAAACTTCTTTTCCTGTTTTTTTTTTTTTTTTTTTTACTATTTATGCTTAAAACAGGTGAAAACGGTGCAATAAAATAGCACTTGGATTACATTTTTATAAAAAAATATTCTAATAAAAAAATAAAACAATATAAAAACAAATATATACACTATCATTCCAAATTTTGGATAATAAATTAGTTTTATTATTGTAGAATTAATGGTTCTATTTAGCAAGGTGGCATTTTAAAGACAAAGTTAACACATTACATGTTACAAAACTGTTTATTTTAAATAAATCCTGTTGTTTTGATCTTTCTGTTCATTAAATAATCATGAAAAAAAATGTATCATGATTTCTACAGAAATGCAGCCTCGGTGAACACTCAGAACACTTCAAAAACACATACCCAAAAATTTTGAACGGTAATGTATAAATATAATTCAGTAATGCATTCCTGTAAAACTAGCCTTAATGTGTTATTTTCAGCAGCTTTTAAATTATTAATGCTCATTTAAAATGAAAATGTGTGTGTGTATGTGTGTTAGACAGTTTGGCAGTAAATAACATGAAACCAACTAACAGTTCAGATACTGACTCTTCTTGTTCTCTTACCTCATTAAAAGTCAAATTCCTCAATAACCTTTGGCCAAAAAGGATGTTTCATTGAATTACATCAGCCACACCTTTTGATTTTCAGCCAAAAGGGTTATTGATAGTTCTGCAGGGGAGTGAGATGGATGCTTGAGAGGTGCAGAGAGCACAGGGTGAGTCCAGTTCAGTGTTTGAACGTCTCACACATACACACACACACAATCTTAGAGATCGTACTGCTGCACCTCTAGGGAACTACCTACAGTGAGCTGAGAGGAAATACGTCTCCTGATAAAAGGTTTTTTCAGGTGAGTACTGATACACTTTAACACGCACACAGTCCACACACCTGGCTGCTGGTGGCCATTCGTTTCTCATCCCTCTCTCAAGTTCGACCCCTGACAGGTGGTAGGCGCTCACCTAACAATTAACCGATCCCAGGATGGCTTTCCAACCACAGACCTCGCCGTCCTGCTGTTGGAGTATTCACAAAAAGCTGAAGTCAAACACTCCCCCAGTAGGAAAGATAAATCACAAAAGATCTCTCTAAATAGCTCAGATGTTTCTCCTGGATGGAGAATAGTTATTTATCACCCTTATGTTGGTCCCATGTTCTATTGAGATTTGCAGTGTAACACAAAAGGTGAATATTTATTTTGCAGAATCATTTTAGGATCATTTTATGAAACCATGTTTCCGCCACTGAAAAAAAAATTTAAAAAGGTGATTATAAGTTTGTATCTCACAACTCTTTTTTCTCACAATTGCGAAATGTAAAACTTTTTTTCTCAGAATTGCGTAATACAAACTTGTGTTTCTGACTTATTTTTCCAAGAATTGCAAGATATAAACTGACTTTTTTTCTCAGAATTACGTGATGTAAACTCACAATTGCGTGACGTGAACTCCTGCAGTCTGACTTTTTTCTTGCAAATGTTTTTTTGAGTTTATATCTTGTAAAAGATAAAAGTTTATGTCTTGTAATTTTAACTTTTTTTTCCTCAGAATTGTGAGATAAACTTGCAAATGCAAGTTGTAGAGTCCTGTTCTGAGGAGAAAAAAGACTGATATGTTCTGACCCAGTTAACTCAAAAAAAGTCACAATTATAAGATGAATTCAGTTCGGAAAAAAAAGTCAGAATTGTGAGTTTATATCTCGCAATTCTGACTTTTTGCCTCAGAACTCTGACTTTTTTTCTCCTAATTGCATATTAGGCCTATAAACTTAGAATTGCAAGTTATAAGTTTATGACTCACAATTCTGGCTTTTTTTCTTAGAATTGCATGATATAAACTGACAACTGAAAGTTATAAAGTCAAAATAGCGGGATATCAATTCGCAATTCTAACCTTTTTTCTTGCCAGTGCGGCTTTATATCTTGCAATTGTTTTTTTTTCTCTGAATTTTGAGATATAAACTCGCAATTGCAAGTTATAAAGTTTTGAGGGGGGAAAAAAGACTGATATGTTCTCAGAATTGTGATAATTAACTAACAAAAAAAAGTCACAATTGCAAGAGTTTATATCTCACAATTCTGACATTTCCTCTTTATAACTCACAACTAGATTCTTCAAAGGTTTTCAAATGAGGATGTTTAAAGTTTCAATTTTGTGAGGATGGTTTAATGTTTCGAACTGTATTTTTAGGATTGTCAAAGATAATTTGCACCAATTTTATTCTGCTTCCTTAGGTGATTTTTTTTTTTTATATTTATTTTTATTTTTTTCATTTTTTATATGAAAACACTAACATTCAATAGTTTGAGGCCAGTCGGATTTTTCTTTTAAAGAAATAAATACTTTTATTCAACAAGGACACATTAAATTGATCCAAAATGGCAGTAAATCCATTTATGATGTTACAAAAAATTTATATTACAAATAAATGCCGTTCTTTTGGATTTTCTATTTTTCAAAGAATCCTGAAGAAAAGTATATAACGATTTCCACAAAAATATTATGCATCACAGCTATAGTATTAAAAAGTATAGAATAAAAATGTTAGAAAACTGTTATTTTAAATTGTAATATTATTTTAAAAACTTTTTTTATGTTATCAAAATCTATCTCAAAATATAGAGAGATATTTCAGAGGTCCCGTTAACCGAAAAATAGTCCTTCATTGACGGAATTTTTTTATCAGTGACGGAAAAATCTGAAGGCGGTCCGTCATTTTGTAAAATTGTAGCTGTAATTCCCACCCCTGTCCAGTTGGTGGCGAGTGCGCTCCAATGTAGCAGCAGAGGAATGGATCCAGAACAAAAACGAAACTGTCACGAATGTTTTCCTGTGCCTTAGTTATGTACAGACCAGTACACAGAAGCTACAACGGTCTATCATGCGACATTAAAGAGCGCCAAAACGGTATTTATAACCTGAATTTCCTAATGAAATGGACAGAATTTGAAATCTGAGACTTTGTTTTATATCAAAACTAACACAAAGCCTAGCCTTTTGCTATTTTTTTTTTTTTTTTTGGAAGATGCACTATGTACTATTTATTTATCAGCTGAAAACAGCATAGACCAAAAGATCGATTGTGATTTAAGAATCGATTTTGATTCACTAAAATGAGAATCTATTAAAATCTATTAGAATTTTTTTATTGTTTATTTTATTTTATTTTATTTTTATTTATTTATTTTTTTATTTTTTTTACCCAGCCCTAGCCTGTTTTATTGTTTTTAAAAAACTGCGCTGTCTTCCTGTAGGTTAATGAAAAAAAGGAAAATGTGAACAAAAAAAAAAGCAATTAAACGTTTTATTCTAATTAAAATATGAAAATTATGATGACGGGTAATTATAGATTATGACCGAATTTTACGACCCTGTCCGACGGATAATGTTAAAGTCTAGCAACCTCTGATATATATATATATATATATATATATATATATATATATATATAATATATATATATATATATAGATAGATAGATAGATAGATAAATGTAGATATATAAATGTAGGAAGTATATTAAATATCCTTAGTGTATTTCAAACATTGTTTATTTCAACGTCTATTTTTATTTCCCCTAGCATAATTTCATGAGAAACATCCATGACAAAAGTAATGCTTAAGTGAACCATCTGAAATCATTCTTAGAGATGAAGGATCAACCTTTGTGCAATGACATTTTCCTCTGGGTCCTGTCAGCTTTATTAAGACAGGAGTAACTTAATATTAGCTTTCAATTGACAGTGACATGTTTACTGATCTGAGCGCTGCATTTGCTACGATCACCAAATGAAAATGAATAAAGTATTTTTATCTCGGCTCTTCGCGGCATCAGGATATTACCTCAATGCCTGCCACCTCTCGTATTTCATTACATGTGAGAAAACGCCACAGCTTCAGATAAAATATGACACGTATAATGAGGCAAGAGAGAGATGAGGAAGATCTAAAATTAGCAGGAATCTGTTATCACTGAAGGGATAAGGAAACAAACGCAGAGCTCAGTTTTTACAGCTCCTATTTTTCGCAAGCTGTTAGAGGTGCAAACACGTCATTGAAAGGAAAGATCATCCAAAAATGAAAAGTATCATATTTACTCATCCTCATGTTGTTCCAAACCTGCTGCAGTCCTAAAAATAAAGCTGGCTTGATCCCAAAAGTAGTTTTTCCGCAATAATGCCATTAGGGCTGTCATGATTCATCGATTCACTTCGAGTAACGTTACTCCATTTTAAAAAATCATTGACTGTAATTTCCCGGCAAAATATCGGAAGTGGCGCATTCCACCGATGACAATCTATGAAACGTAGCCTATTATTAAACCATTTTCCAAGGCTGCATGATATATTAATCCCATTTTAAAAATCATAATAAAGCGTAATGCTGTTGTGAATTCACAAACACTACTATTAAATTATATAATAATATGCAATGTAGGTTTAATATATGCGTTTTAATTATTTAGGCTACATCTGTATGTGTTACATCTCTGAATATTATTATGTTCTTCTGGGAACGCAACGTTCGCCATTTCATCAGATTTGTAAGAAAAATCGCTTATTTTTCTTGAGTATATGGTATTTTCCTAACAAAATAAACAATTGTATAATGTGTTGTTCCTTACAATTAAAATTTTATTTTTCTGTATAAAACAGCACAACAAACAAATATAACAAATATACAACTTTCCATCATACATTCCATCTTTCTAGAAAAATCGCTTATAAACCTCGGCAAACAGAAGAATACATCACTATCTTAACTGTTCATTATGATTTCAAAATAAAAGCTCAAACCCTCCGAGTTTACACATTTTGATGTCCACATATTCAAGAAATTACCGCGGCTGTAGTATTTCTATCATAAAGAAATGGCCAAATATTAAAGATTAAGTGGACTTTTGAATAAAATGTTGTTTAGGTAATATTAAACAAGAATTGGATCTCAGTAAAGTGTAAAAACTATTGTCAGGCCGTTGGCGCCCTCTGCAGGCATTTATAATGCATAATGTACGTTAGCTCTATTGTTTACAATACATTATGTATGATTACTTGCTTGTGATATTGTATTTGAACCAATTATTATTGCCACATTGCTATTATATATGTATTTTAAGTCATTTTAAAGGGTATCATTAGCTTAGGTCTATTTTTATTACCTCAAAAAAAAATTAATTATAATTATCTGATTACTCGATTAATCATCAGAATAATAAACTGATTATTCGATTACTAAAATAATTGTTAGTGACAGCCCTAAATGCCATAGAAGAACCATTTTAGGTTCCCCAAAGAGCCTTTCAGTGAACAGTTTTTAAAAGAACATTTAGAGAGAAGAACATTTTAATCATCTTAATTACTTTTTGTGCAGCGGAAAGATTCCATGGATGTTAAAGGTTCCTAATGGAACCATCAATATCAACAAAGAACCTTAATATACTGTATGACATTTTTCTTCTGTGAGGCAACTACAACAAGGACTGAAGATTTATTGCTTTTAAATAATGCAGAAACACTCACATAACAACAGGTTAAACAAATGACCTGAGGGTAAGTAAATAATGCCAGAATTGTATTTTTTTTGGTGAACTATAACTTTAATTGTGTTACTGCATTGTGTATGTTGAGACGTAGTACTTGTAGACCGACATCCAAATGTGACGTGCACCTGTAGGATTATTAGATGTAAAACAAGGGACATATTCAGATATTCATTGGTTGCTTTTATCCAGAAACAGTCCTCAGGGGTGGAGATGGGGGACAGGAGCATGGAGTGTCTGGGAGTCTGCATGCATGCATGGTGGCAGATCTGATATAATTGCACATGGCAGATCCAGGGCATTTTCCTGCTATCATAAAAGAGCTCTGAGTGATATTGATCCTGCTGGGTTCTTTTTATTCTGCTCTCTCTCTCCCTCTCTGTCGGTTACTGAGGCGTACCAAGCACTAGGCACCATGGGAACTGAAGAACAGAAACACGTCTGACTGCCCTTTCTGGTATTTGGGCTGGCATTATCATTATTTTGGTCATAATGAGAGGCCATGACTCATGGAATATTTGTCCATTCTTTAAGCAAAGAGCAGTTACTTTGTTGCACAACCTCTGGCTAATGGCTCTCAGAGAACTAAACATCAGTTTGTGGTTGCGTTCTTAAGATGAAGGATCTTGATTATTCGTATAACTTTTCCATTGAGCCAGAGCACACTGACTTGTGTGCCAAACTACAACATAAATTGTATCCTAATAAATAAACTGCTCAAAAGCAAATGCGCAGTGTTAGCATTGTTCAGTCTTAAAAGGATAGTTCACCCCAAACAATTGAAAATTCAGTGTCTCTTTAAGGGTGCTGAACATGTACATGTTATCTGCGATTTCCCAGATTATTATCATTAAAGGAGAACTCCACTTCCAGAACAGCAATTTACAAATAATTTACTCACCCCCTCGTCATCCAAGATGTTCATGTCTTTCTGTCTTCAGTCGTAAAGAAATTATGGTTTTTGAGGAAAGCATTTCAGGATTCTTCTCCATATAATGGACTTCATTGGTGCTCCGATTCTGAACGTCCAAAATGCAGTTTAAATGCAGCTTCAAAATGCAGTGTTCAGTCGCGCATGTGCAACATCCTATTAGGTTCTGTACTGGAATTAGTTCACCTGTTTCGAGTCTTTGAGTTTTTCGAGTCATTCCTTCATCTTATGGAGCTGTCACATGATGATGATTTTACTAAAATAAACGAAATGACTCGAAAAAAGATTCTTTCATTTTGCTGAACGAGACTCAAAGGTCCGAGTCTGTAAAATGATCCGAACTTCCCATCACTACTACGAATCACGTCTAAGTTCATCGTCTGTGTACTCCGGCTCAAAAGGTAGAGTATGGCGAAAAACTCCATCTTATTTTCTCCTACAACTTCAGAATCGTCCGATACTGTTGTACCTTTTTGTTTGTAAACAGTGTTTGACTTACTTGCACTTTGCGCGTTCACTTTGTAAACACTGGGTCTGTAGTTCTGCCTACTTTCGGCGTGGCCTTTTGACGTGATTCAATAGTACGTGGTGTTGTGAACATGCATCCCAGAGCCTGTGCTACACAAGCTTTTGTGCTTAAAAAGTATACAAATTTTTATTTTCCGAAAAAAATGACCAATCGTTTCGCTAGATAAGACCCTTCTTCCTCGGCTTGGATCGTTTAGAGCCCTTTGAAGCTGCATTTAAACTGCATTTTGGAAGTTCAAAATCGGGGCACCAATGAAGTCCATTATATGGAGAAAAATCCTGAAATGCTTTCCTCAAAAACCATAATTTCTTCACGACTGAAGACAGAAAGACATGAACATCTTGGATGACAAGGGGGTGAGTAAATTATTTGTGAATTGTTGTTCTGGAAGTGGAGTTCTCCTTTAAGAGAATGGTATATGTAAAAGTGAATTTAATGCAATTTCTAGGTATCTTTATAAAAAATGATTTACATTAAAGGCACACATTTTAGTGGTTCATTCACTGAGAATCAAATTTATTTTGGCACTGCTAGTGCTATGCTACGCTGTTTTGAGCTACAGGAACACTTAATGTCATTGACCAATCAGAGGTGATTTTAATCAAAAGCAGTCAAACGGCATTTAGCTTTTATGTGGTAAGAACACATGGAGAATAATACCTGCTGTTGCCAATCTTCTCTAGCCGAACATTTTATGGAGAAATAAACATGTTATTTTGCTAATTTTGTTGACTAGCACTTATACGCAACACTGAATGCGATAATGCTTTGAGCTTAACCAGTAGTCGGCATTGCTACACTTGCATTTTTCTAAATACATTTTACTGGAAATCAAACAAAATAAAAATATCAAATAATAAAAACACAAAAAGCTGTACAACACACACAGAAAAGATATGACAGACACACACACAGTTGGATTTGATCTTAAAATCTAGCCTTTAGTAACCTCCGGAGTACTTTTTATGATGGATGGATACACTTTATTTGGACTTCAAAATCTCAACAGCCCTCCACTGCCATTATAAAGCTTGAAAGAGCCAGGACATTTTTTAATATAATAACTCTAATAACTCTGATTGTATTTGTCTGAAAGAAGAAAGTCATATACACCTAGGATGGCTTGAGGGTGAGTCAAATCATTTTTGGCTGAATTATTTCTTTATATGTGCATGCAATAACAGATCTGAACTCACATCACTTAGATCTTCAAAGTTCCATAATACTCAATGAATAAATATGCAATGGATCGTTTTCCAAATTGGTTTTGCCAATATGCTATTATTAAAGCTTCAATTAAGGGTGCCCTTGCTTTCGTTTAGCACTTCTTGGCACCCCAGTGGAACCGGGCCTGGAGGGAACATGCCCTACACTTAATACGTGCTGAAGTACTCAGTAACTCCTGACAGCACCAACTAGTGTTTGAAGTAGTCAACTACTCAACTAAAACTCATACTCTGGCATTTCTCAGCCTCTAAAACCATCAAGTTTAAGTGGCTACATGTAATTTTTTTTACCCAACCCAGAGGAGTCTTTTTTTTTGGTGTAAACGCATGGAATGGTTCTTTGCGTCGGTGGAAAAGGGGTATCTGTCTATTCTGAGGTTGGCATAAGTCTTCTGTCACTGCCGTTTAAGTCTGTTTGCTAATTGCTGTTACGCAATCAGCTCATTGCTGCTAGGACACAGAACGTTATTAAAACTATAAATATCTCAACAGAATTGTTCTTGAGCTTTAATATTCATAGCACACAGGCTGCTGAGAATCTGCTGAGAGTTTGGTTTACATCAAAAATATTGATCCATCTGAGTCAGGACAGATCCTTGAAGACCTGTCAGGAATGTTTGAGACTTTACTACCCGTCCAACCCTCAGTATTTGTCCAATCGAACTGATGGCATCTGGGTGCAGTTCAGCATGAAGAGTTGTTCATCTCTGGGGACAGACAAAGGAGAGCTGTAGTAGGGGAAACCGAATGAGTTATTCTCTGCCTCTCCCTGTCTCACTCCCTCTCTCTCTAACTCTTCCCTCACTTCCTCCAGGGCTACTGTCAATTACTCAGACATTTAATCACCCCTCTGCTCCGTGGACGTGTCCTTACATTACACCCGGTGCTGGCTGGCAATGTCAGCTATAAATAACCCACCACAGGGTGCTAAGGGCCATAACAGCACAGCTCACTGCCTCTGCGCTTTTTGAGAGGCCGAGCTACACTGGAAATTTAGAACACAAGTGTAACACACTATTGTTATCATCACTTCTAATTCCCGTCAGCCGGTTTAAATCACAGAAAAGTTGCTTTTGAGATATTTCAAATATGTTGATGTGGGCTTTGAGAGAAGTAAACAATGGCTGATTCTTTTTACTGATTCCGTTTGAACTCGAGACAAAAACTATAACAGACCTGTTTGAACCATGGGTATGCTTTAGCTAACACTGAACACGCACACGAAAAACCCACATTTGTCTTTGGAATTATTTTCAGTACATTTGCGCACCGGATTCGCATATTTCTATTAGTAGGACACCAGCCAGTTGATTTGGTTCAACAGTCAGATTACAAATCAGATTTACATTCACTGAATGAAATGATTGGGCATTTACCAGTTGATTCAGTTCACAAATTGTATTTAGCGTTCAATTCAATGACTGAATGATCTATTTGTAACAGACTAGGTGTGAATAGATCATTTATTCAGTGAGTTAAATTCACTGATTCGTATACAAATCCTGATTCTTTTTCTAAATCAGGTGCTAACATATTCGGTTTACATGTCAGACAAAAACAATCTGATTCATCTTCAAGTCACTGAATGATGTGGTTACAGCAGACTGGATCAACAGCTACAGTCTTTGTCAGTGAGCTGATCTCCAATTCATGAATAAGTCAATGAGAGTTTATTTCATGAATGAATCTTTAAAGACACAGTATGTAATTTTCTCCACTAGAGGGCACATATTCAAAATAATCAAAGAAACAAAAGCGTAGTTTAATGACAGAGTGATTGAGTGTGGAATTATGGGAGTATGGGCGTTTTCATCTCCACACCCGATGCTAATTGACGGGACTTATGTTCCGTAGAAATCATGTTCATGGATGAGTTAATGTATTAAAGATTTAATAACATCACTGTAGTATGAAGCAGGGTGGGGCTGAAAGCCGTGGAAGCGAAACGAGGCCGCTGGACCGATTGCTAATGAGAGATGAGTGCAAAACACGGCTCGAAAGCAGCAGAGCTTTTATTATGCCACAGTCGACCGCTTCCGCTCTTTCCGGTCATTCGTAGACTAGATTCTAGATTCTTTTGAATGCGTCATTTTATAATGCTGCTCTGTGCAGTCATCACCTGTCTAATAAAACATATGATGGTTGTTCATGAGTCCCTTGTTTGTTCTGAACAGTCAAACTGAGCACTGTTCTTAAGAAAAATCCTCCAGGTCCTGCAGATTCTTCCGTTTTCCAGCATCTTTTGCATATTTGAACCCTTTCCAGCAGTGACTGTATGATTTTGAGATCCATCTTTGCACACTGAGGACAATTGAGAGAATCAAACACAACTATTAAAAAAGGTTCAAACATTCACTGATGCTCCAGAAGGAAACACGATGCCACGATGCAACACGAGCCTGGGGGTGAAAACTTTTTGAATTTGAAGATCAAGGTAAATTGTACTTAATTTGTCTTCCGGGAAACATGCAAGTATCTTCAGTTGCTTCCGAAGGGCAGTACTAAATAGGAAAAAAAGAAATTATATTTTAACAAAATAAAAAAAAATTGGACATCTTCATCCTGTTCAAAAGTTTTCACCCCCTAGGCTCTTAATGTTTCCTTTTAGAGCATCAGTAAATGTTTAAACCTTTTTTTAATAATTGTGTTTGAGTCCCACAATAGTCCTCAGTGTGAAAAGATAGATCTCAAAATCATGCAGTCACAAAAGGTTCAAATATGCAAAAGATGCTGGAAAACTGAAGAACCTGCAGCACCTAGAGGGTTTTTTCTGATGAACAGTGCTCAGTTTAACTGTTCAGAACAAACAAGGGACTCATGAACAACCATCACAAAACCAAAAAAACAGTCATAGATGATCCAGGTAACCACACACAGTGATAAGAACCAAGGGTTCCCAAACTTTTGAAGGGGATTTTATTAATTTCTTAACATCTGATGACATCCCAACAGGCTATGCAATGACATGGTCTGTTACACTAGTTAAATTCTTCATTTCTCTGGATTTAAACATTCTTGGAAACATTTGGGATAATGTAAGTACACAAGTCAACAAAATACATAACACTGTTCCAGTAGTTTAGCATGTTTTTGCTGTGAATGGATCAATCCTTCAGTGACTTTAACTCCGATTTGTGATGGAATCAGTCTTATATACTCTAACTGAATCTGTTAATTTTAATAAAGTAGCAAATTGAGTTCAGCATAAATTTTGTGGATGCATTTCTGATGTTCTGTCTGATGTTTTTATAAATCCCACATGAACAAATTAAGTTCACATATGAGACTTGATGATTCATTCATAAAATGTACTGATTCATTCACAAATGCAGGGGTAGGCAAGTTCGATTCTAGAGAGCCGCTGTCCTGCAGAGTTTAGCTCCAACTACGGCTGTAGTCAAGTCCACCTTTGTCGAGTCCAAGACAATGACTAGTCAAGACCAAGTCCTAGGGCTGTGCAAAAAATCGGATGCAATTATCATGGGCAAGCTACGCAATATCGTGTTCATCATGCGTTCATCATCGGATATGTATCACCTCCGATAATAAATGTCATATTGCGTAGCTTGTCAGTGAACTACGGCTCTGTGTAGTAAATGCTGCTCCATCTGACAGCACGTGATGGAGATTTACGACTAATCACAGAACCGGCATTACTGACGAGATGCGCATGATAATTTTTTGCACAGCCCTACCAAGTCCAAACAGATTTGAGTCCAAGTCCAAAGAGGTTTGAGTCAAGTCAAGAGCAAGTCCAAATGAGACAGCCTAGCTTCCAACCCAGATCAAACACACCTGAACAAGCTAATCAATATCTTCAGGAATACTGGTGCTAGAGTTTTTTTTTAGGGTTTGAACTAAACTCTGCCAGGACAGCAGTTCTAATGCATCTAATATCAACGAGTTTCATGCACGAATCGTAAAGTCCAACATTTAAATTGACTTCAGCACTGATGTTGTTAGTGCACTTTACCTGATTAGTTTAGTAAATCAGGCACGAACTTGTTAATCCAGTTTACACTGTAAATCAAACTTTATTTATTCATTCATGAATCCAACTGAATGATCCATAAACTCACTGATCTGTTTGCAGTGGTTCTTGTGCTGTCATCCATAATTCAGAGTTTTCAGATATTCATTTTTGTGTGAGCTACCCCTTTAAAGCAGGAAGGGAGCACGTCTCTCGGTTGGCAGGATGTAACACGAATGGCTTTGGTCCAGAGTTCCCTCGACCCCGTCCTTCTCATTTACAGGAGAGCCGGTGAGGTGGAGAGCGCATTTTAATAAAGCAAAACAACAGCACAGAGAGTACAGACAAACAAAACTTATTGTCCCTGAATTAAATATGAAAACATTAATGATAAGCAGATAGAGATACTACAGTGGCGTGCAATAGCACGACTTGCTCATTAAATAATAAAAAAACACCTTTGTGTCTTCTTTAGATATAGATAAAGCTTCTACTGCAAACATGCTTGTTTAAAGTCCTGCACGCTAAATATGATCTATAGCAGCACATATCCGCCATGTTTCCTAAATTAGAATGAATAAATTCCGTTTTACCTTCTTTATATTTCATAGTAAGCAATACACGAGGACACCAGAGACCGCAGAGATTCCGCTGATGCCGGTACAAACGCCAGCTGCTCACCAGAAAAGCATCTCAACATAGACAAAGGACTTTATAATGCAAAAGTGCGTATAGTGGAGATGCAATCTAGGTCTAGGGCACAGCACTTTTTATATCTGAACATGTCAGTAAGCGCAATGGATTCTGGGAACCCGGCCAGATGACTTTCTGCGGCTAACCTAGCAGATCTTTTATGCAACAGCCAAAATAACAAGCAGCTCTCACAATGCAGCTCCTGTGTTTGTGCAGAGCGGGGACAATTTCTTCCTCTCGCATAAGAAAGGCCATGATAAATCTACTACAAAACATCAAATTGGTGGGTGGAATACACACAATGTGGTGCTCGTAACAATGATGTCTACTTTCAATGTGTGTGTGAGTGTTTTGTGGCTGAACATTTCTGAGGTTTTGGACAAGGCTAAAGGAAGAGGTTGACCGCATTTTGTACTGCAAGGTTTCCCCGCCTATCCATTTGACTCCTGTAAAGGAAACACGCATGCTGCCATAACCACTGCATGATATATAAGCCATTAGCCAGTGAAATCCAAAGGAAACATCAGCCAAGTGATTTACAGCTGCATTGAATAAACACCAGCACACCAGCTTCATCTTAGAGATATGTATTGTGTGTTTACACAGCTGACAGAGTCAAATGAGATTCATTCATTTTTAAACAGTTTCATTTCATGTGCAACTTCTAAAAAATCTCAAGCCAAGTGCATATGTAATCAAAAGCTGTTTTATTTTGATCAAATGTTATTGCGTTTTAACCTAGCAGCTCATAGTTCATTGGGAAAGTTCAAAAGCTAATCAAAAAGGATGAATGGTTTGACCACAAGGACATGAAAAAAATGGCACTCGGGTTTTAATCGCTTGCACAGCTCTCATTGGCTGTCGGTGGCATTACACACCCTGTGTGTTGTGCTTTCATGACAAGTGTTTCTCCATTCATTAATGCTAATGAGGACCGACATGGAGATTAACACGACAGCCCCAGGGCTTTGGCTGAGAACCAAAGTCTTAACCCCAGAACCAACACCCTTAATCCAGGGGTCCGGAGAGATTCCCCAGCATGTACTGAAATACGGAATCTGTGTTTAATCAAAGTGCTTTTTAAAGAGTCTGTGTATGGCAGCCATTTTGGGATCACCCCAAGGCAACTATTTCCAGTTATAGTACAACTCCTGTCTGCTTGAATGAGGAAAGTCTAAACACCCCTAAATACCCTTGTTTTCCAGTACAAAGTTTGTTTGTTTTTTCATCGATTCAAGCATAAAATTCATAAAGCAAGATGGAATATTTTAGGTCATTTAGCTTCTCAAGTAAATGTATCTTGATACATTTGTTTAGATGTTTGTTTTCTAAGATTAGGACTGTTGTGAAGACCAGAAAATGCTTTTGTCAATACGGTCATTGGTTTTTTAATTGAATCATCAGACTTTTTTCCTACAGCTGCCACGTTGAGCTGCTTTTTTAACAATGTCTTCATTTTTCAAAGTTTGGCCTGTCTCCAGAAACCGCAGAATGTAAGTCAAGCTTTATTCAGACGATAAATGTTTTACAGGAGGACGTAATGTCATTTCAAAAGGTGTCTGTGATTTTATTGCCTTTCGAACTGGAAAGGTTAGTGTTTTTCTTCCACCACCCAGACGAAAATTCCCAGTGAAATCATCTACTTTTTACCAAACACTGGGTTGTGGGGTAAATGAATTCTCAATATCTCAATATCTGATGAAAGATCTGGCACCAAATACATTTTTGACCTTGTGTGCAATTTTCAATTGTCTTTTTGTTTTATTTTTTATTTTTTTAAAGACTGTTTCGCTATATAAGACCCTTCTTCCTCAACTGGAATCATTTAGAGCCCTTTGAAGCTGCATTTAAACTGCATTTTGGATATTCAAGTTCGGGGGCACCATTGAAGTCCACTATATGGAGAAAAATCCTGAAATGTTTTCCTCAAAAAAACATAATTTCTTTACGACTGAAGAAAGAACCACATGAACATCTTGGATGACAAGGGGGTGAGTAAATTATCTGTACATTTTTGTTCTGGAAGTGGACTTTGTTCTGGAAGCGAGCATAAAAATTGAATTAAGTTTCCATCACTTGTTTCTGAATGCGATACTTCAAAATGCGCATAAAAACAAGGTGATGGAAACATAGCTACACTCTTAAAAATAAAGGTGCTCACGATGGCATAGAAGAACCTTTTTTGTCTAAATGGTTCCATAAAGAACCTTTAACATCTGAAGAACCTTTCTGTTTCACAAAAGGTTCTTTGTGGTGAAAGAAGGTTCTTCAGATTATAAAAAAGTAAGAAAAAGATGGTTCTTTAAAAAACCTTTAACTGAATGGTTCTTTGTGGGACCAAAAATAGTTCTTCTATGGCATCGCTGTGAAGAACCTTTTAAGGCATGTTTATTTTTAAGAGTGTATTGTCATGCAAAGTCCTGTGCCCTCATGTCCCATCAGAGTCCTGTCTCTCCCCCCAGTGCTTCATCAAAAATATAGCATGTTACCGCAATAGCTTTTCCTAATCAGTTAGCACTATGCTAAGCTAACATGATCAGGCATCAGCTTGAGAACTAAACGTTAACTTCAAACACAAAGAGAAATGTTTAATTTGACTTTCATTTGACAACTTAAAAAATAAAGACTTCATTCAACAATTTCTTCTCTTCCGTGTTAGTCTTTGACACACATTCACAAGAGTAGGAAATTTGTGACCCAGGACCACAAAACCATAAGGGTCAATTTTTTGAAATTGAGATTTATACATCATTTGAAAGCTCATTTGAATATTTGTAATCTTAGGGTGCAAAAAAAAATCAAAATATTTAAAGTTCACCTTAAAAAATCACCTTTAAAGTTGTCCAAATGAAGTTCTTAGCAATGCATATGACTAGTCAAAAATTAAGTTTTTATATATTTACAGTAGGAAATTTACAAAATATCTTCATGGAACATGATCTTTACTTCATATCCTAATGATTTTTTGGCATAAAAGAAACATCTATAATTTGGACTATTTTTGGCTATTGCTACAAATATACCCGTGCTACTTATGGCTGGTTTTGTGGTCCAGTGTCAAATTTCTTACAGAGGAGCAATGCAAATGTTTTTTACTGATGTGATCCTATGAAACCATTTCCATCTCAGTAATGCTTTTGATAGAAACTCGATGAAACTCAGCAGTTTATTGCCTGTGGTTCATGCAATAGTAACAAACAGTTGGTAGCAATACATTTTTTTATTAATTTGGTACTGTACAAGCTCTTCACATGTTATCACAGCAGACAGCCATAGATAGTTTGTACCTCTATAGCTTTATTAAGAATACAACCACTTGCCAATACTGAGATCTCTTATCCTGTCTGAACATTTCAAGCTCTCCAGGTTGAGGTCACTTTTGTCTAATCCTTTGAATTGCAATCTTCAATTACAGTACTTTTTTATCCTCGGCTCAGCAGTTGGTTGGGCATACCACAACATGTTTGTATCTTTCCAACCTGGTACCCAGAACGACACTGTTTTGATTCAAGGTCTCATCTCTTAGTATTCAGTGAAAGGCAGCATGTGCTAAACAGCATGCCCTCGAAACACAAAGCTCAGGATTCATACTGCTTATGAGAGCAACCAGATTCAAGTCTCACAAGGCCCCAGCTCAAAGAATGAGTTTTATTCTAACACACACACACACACACACACACACATATACACACAAACGCACGGAAGTGAGTGGGAATGATTGGTTTGGCAGTATGTCATTATGGATGCTTGGCCGACCATATGTTCAGCATGGCTTTGCATGTTAACTCATTGATTATTTCTCTACACTAACACACTCACAGCAAGAAGCTCAGTCTGTGTGAGTAAACCTTCTGCTGCAAGAAATGCTTTAAAACTGAATAGGTGGCTTAAACAGAGAGAAGTGAGGAATTGTGTTATTTTAAAGTCAGGAAATAGTTTTTGCAACCCATTTTACTTTGGTAATCTGATTCAATTAAGAGTGAAACAGGGAAATTCACCAAGAAAAACGTAACATGGGATTTGATTTTATTCACTGGGATAAAAACTAATTCACCCAAACATGAGAACTAACAATTTACTCACCCTCAGGCCATCCAAGATGGTTTCTTGATCAGAACAGACTTGGAGAAATGTAGCATTACATCACTTTCTCAGTAATGTTAAATCCTTAAAGGTATAGTTCACCTAAAAATGAAAATTCTCAAACCTCATGTCGTTCCAAACCCATAAGACCTTTGTTCACCTTCAGAACACAAATTAAGATATTTTTGACCCTGCGTAGACATGACACGTTCAAGGCCCAGAAAGGTAGTAAGGACATCATTAAAATAGTCCATGTGACATCAGTGGTTCAACTGTAATGTTATTAAGCTTTCGGATTTCATCAAAAATATCTTAATTTGTGTTCTGAAGATGAACGAAGATCTTACAGGTTTGGAACAACATATTTTGGGTGAACTGTTTCTTTAACTGTGCTTCTCAAGGTAATCTTAGCTTTCATATTCACTGAATGAGAGGGGTTGTGAGATATGGTTTAGTAAACAATCCTGTCACGATTCTGAATCGTGTACGGTAGCAGGTCAGAACCATAGATGCCATTTAACCAACACCAGAGGTGCCCAATGTGACACTGTGAGCCGTAGCCCCCTGGAGCAGATACTGGTCTCATCACTGCTGTTTGTCTCCTGCATGTTGATTTACTGCCACCCCACCCCACCCCCCCCCCCCACCCCCCATTCTCTTTAATTTGTTTAGCCCTGCCACCAGTGTGCGTCATAAAATGGAGCTGCCTCTGAGAACATTATCAGTAATTATAGACTAAATGAGACAGCCAGGAAAAGTGTGCTCTCACTGGAACGCTGTGTTCTAGGGCCGCTAATAGAGGAGAACAGGCAACAACAGCGGTCTGTTAGAGCCGCTCCTGTGACAGACTCAGTTAGCTCAGAGATGAGAGCGTGTGTTTATGCGTGTTTGAATACTCTTCTAAACACTGTGAGTTACACATGGGATTTGTGATTGTGTGTGTGAAATACAGTAGCTCAGACTGAATGGTTTGTTGAGCTACGGGTTTTCTGTTGTAGTTGTGGATGCTTACTAAACTGCATCCAAGCCAGACATGACTTGATAAAGCAGCAAGTGATAAAAGCCTTGTCTTCCATGTGAATCACCTTGTGCTAACCAACCACGACAGGACATATTGTCCTGCTTGGGTTTATGCTAGGTAGGTACATGCACACACACATACAAAATAATTTTATTATGATAAAATATCTGTATGTGTGCTGTCAAAAATAGCACGTTAACGCAGACGCGCACTGCTCTTCAGAAAAATCTTCCAAGTCCTGCAGATTCTTCAGTTTTCCAGCATCTTTTGCATATTTCAACCCTTTCCAGGAGTGACTGTATGATTTTGAGATTGATCTTCTCACATTGAGGACAACTGAGGAACGCAAACACAACTATTAAAAAAAAGATTTAAACATTCACTGATGCTCCAGAAGGAAACACGATGCATTAAGAGCCGGGGGGTGAAAACTTTTGAACAGGATGAAGATGTCCAAATTTTTCTTATTTTGTTGAAATATAATTTGAATATCAGGGTATATTGTACTTAATTTGTCTTCTGGGAATCTTCTGTTGCTTCCAAAGGGCAGTACTAAATTGAAAAATTATATTTCAACAAAATAAGAAAAATTCTTCATCTGTTCAAAAGTTTTCACCCCCTGGCTTTTAATGCATTGCGTTTCTTTCTGGAGCATCATTGAGTGTTTGAACCTTTTTTAATAGTTGTGTTTGAGTCCCTCAATTGTCCTTGTGAGAAAATGTGAGAAGATGGATCTCAAAATCATACAGTCACTGCTGGAAAGAATTCAAATATGCAAACGATGCAGAAAAAGTGAAGAATCTGCAGGACCTGGAGGATTTTTCTGAAGAGCAGTGCTCAGTTTAACTGTTCATAACAATCAAGGGACTCATGAACAATCATCACAAAACAAAAAAACAGTCATAGATTATCCAGGCAACCACACACAGTATTAAGAACCAAGGGTTCCCAAAAGGGGGTTATTTTAATAATTTCAGCAAATTTTTTGTCTTGTGGACTATATGTAAACATATGTAAAATATCTTACTCAGGACAGTACTAAATTAAAAATTAACATGCATTTTGTATGATCTCTCTTATTTTGTTAAGATTCTGCACGGGGTTCCCAAACTTTCGCATGCCACTGTATATATATATATATAATTAATTTCATATATTATATTGTATTTCATATTATATTACATTTCAATGCTAAAAATAATAATTTAATTTTAAGAAGAGGAACAATGTAAATTTAACTATAAAATTACAACTGTCTGTAATAAACAGAATATTCTGCTGGACACTTCATCTTAAGCCAAGCCAAGAGCATTTCTAGCTGGTCGAAGTTTGTAATTAATTTATGGTAGACCATCTTGGACAAGAAACAAACCAAAAACCAGTTGGTCATGCCAGTGTAATGTGGTCAAGATGGTTTTTGTAGCTACAGGCATGGCAGCTGGCTAACAACCATCTTAAACCTGACAATAATCAGCTTAGACCAGCTAGAACCCAGCTGAAGTTGTGAAAAATACAGCTTAGTATGTATCTAGCTCATCCTGAAAACAATCTAAATCACTTCACACTGCACGACTCTGCCCTTAAATCAGCTTTCTATGCACTGAGCTATAGCCTGAGGGACAGCGAGCATTATATACCAACAGCTGCCACCGTAAAATAAAAGACAACCGATTCAGCATAGTTATGAACATATGCATGCAAAGAGCAGAATGTGATACTGTACGAATGCGCTTGATTTGACAGATAATGTTATCTAGGTCTGCTGTGCCAAATAGCACAACTTTGGACTCATAACTCATTCTGCAAAACTTCAGTTGTTACATAACCACTAGAAAACTCTGTTAGAGTTGGCCTTTCGCTGAAAAAGAAAATCTGTTCAACGCTCAAGAAATCATTGATGTCTAGACAGTCTGTCCCATTTCAAAGCTCCACAGCTCTTGGCAGTGTTGTAGCCATCCTACTGGTCAATTCTCTGATAATTGCAGACATCGGTAGAATGGCCTGGTCTTAGTAGTTTTTAGTTTTTTTTTTTTTTTTTTTCAAATCTGTTAGAATGGATTTTTACTTTTTTTTCCACAATTGTATAACCTCCAGCATTTCTCATCTTGATGGAAACAGACCTGACAATCCTGCCAATGATGATTAACATGAAATCAAGGAAATTAACACAAAGGAATTGCTTGTTAGAGTTTATTTGTATGTATTTTCAAAAGTTTTAACACCCCAAATTATTAGTAAAGACAAAGAGATAGTTCACCTAAAAAGGAAAATTCTGTTATCATTTATTGACCCTCATGTTGTTTCAAACCTGTGTGAATTTCTTTCTTTGCCCATTGACTTTCTATAGCATTGAAAAAAATGCTATGGAAGTCAATAGCTACACTCTAAAAAATGCTGGGTTATTTTTTTAACCCATTCAGCCCATTGGGTCATTTTATTAGGTTATTTTTAATATTTTTACCCATGTTTTTTTTTTTTTTTTTTTTGAACCTAAATGCTGGGTTCAACTTGTTGGGTCATTTTATTGGGTTATTTTTAATATTTTTTACCCAGGTGCTGGGTAGTTTTTCTGTAACTAAGTTGCGGGGTCATTTTTAACGCTGGGTTATTTTTTCTACCCATCCGCTGGGTTGAGCCTGTCTCTGACTGAACAATCCAGCTGCTGAGTTACAGTCAAAACGCAGGCTTTTTGAGTCCTCAACAGGAAAGAGCGGTTCTCAGTGCAGCCGATTTCCACTTCTTCAGCAAAATAAAGGTTTGTATATATTTTATTTCATTTATAAAGTCTTTACAGTTCTATACATTGTATTATTTTACACAATGCAACATAAGGACAAGATGCCAGTCAGCTGCATCAGCAGCAGCTTTTGTCTTGCATAAATTTTATTCATTATTGTCATTGAGTTTAATCTTAAAATTTGTTCTCTAATGTCAGTACTGTTTGTTTATGGGCAGGTTTTGGAGTCAGTCACGGCATCTTTCAGCTACAGGGAAACGCGATGCCACGGTCTAAAGTTCGCAGTTAACCCGGCGCACAGCAGCCCTTCACCGGCTCAGTTTTCGCAGACACACCAGCATGTGAATTAGCGCTATTTCAGTAAAAAGTGATTACAGAGAACATTTGAATACACTAAAATGAAAATTCACTTTTAAATGTTACATTTTTATGTCTAAATACTTGTTAAACGAGTTTAAATGTATGTAATATTGTAAACTATGCTGTATTCACCCAAATAAATTCAATTTGTCTTGTATTTTGTCCATGTGTTCTTCATCTTTTGATTATTGCTGTTGCCTCTAGTGTGTTTTTATAAGTTCCAGTCCATTTTGAGCCAGCAATATAATAATTTTTAAACAATAGTTGACTTAAATAAAATAACCCAGCATATGTTTGGTAAAAACATTTAACCCAACCAGCTGGGTCAAAATAATCTACCATGTGTTCTGTTCAATATTTACCCAGTGCTGGGTTGCCAAATAACCAAAGTTAGGTTGTCTTTAACCCAGCATTTTTTAGAGTGTACCATCAGCTACTTGGTTACCAACATTCTTCAAAATATCTGAAGAACATTTTAGTTGGATATAACATTTTTTTAAATGTAACTACTTGTTTTAGAATGTTCACAGAACATATAAAAGTAACGTTTCCCATAATGTTTGCATAATGATCGAACTGAATGTTTCCTTAACATCTGCATAACTAAGAAAAATGTAAAAAAAAATAAAAATAAAAAAAAAAACTGGATGTTTCGGAGATCAAATTTTAGTCTTGTTTCACACTACTGAAATAAATATTTTGTAATCTTTTATTCCTATCCTTCACATTTTTGTTTGCCATATCCACTGTGTACCCATCACCTTTATGCTTTGCCATAACTGTAATCCCTCATGGTCATGCCAATAAAGCTTAGCCAATTTTGTGTCTGATAAACAAAGAAAAAGCGAGAGATAGAGAGAGAGAGCTGAACGATACACAAATGATAGTGAGAGAGGTTACTTAGCAACCACACATTAAAACAAACCATAACACCACGGTGCGATGGTGTGATTGAATTCAGAGCTAATCCGCCACAACACATCTTCACCCAACAGAACATGTTGTACGTGAACAGAAATACAATGTGATATTAAAGGTAAATACTCCAAGGTCTTTCAGTCAGATGTTTGCAGCACCAGGGGATAGAGTAAAAGCTGCATCTCATTTTGACTCCCTCGTAGGTGAGAAATTAATAATTCATTTGATGTTTGCACACCTGCAATCTGGAGCCAACAAAGAGTGTTGTGGTATGAAATTCACAGACAAATAAAACTAATCTTACTAAAACAAATCTAAACACAAATTAGAAAACAGGTTACCTCTAATTAATCTTCATAAACAAATCTTTATCCATTGTACTCAGTGTGCTTACAATGATTAGTTACAACCATTTCTTCATTAAATGTAGGATGCATCAAACAACCTAGGGGGGAAAACACAACAACAAACAGCTGAAAAATGAAGATCAGGGAGATTTCAGCATTGATATTGCATATGTACAACAGTTCGATGACACGAGTGTGTAAATACATAAGAAACATCAAGTGTCTTCAAAAACCCTTTTTTGTGCTAACTACTTCCTTCCACCATGCATTCAAATCTCAGTTTGACAGTTGAACAGCTGAGCCCAAGCCTCCTTTACTAATTCTAAAACATCACTTTAGAGCGTTGAGTTGCTTTATTGAAAACCTATTATATCACTGTATTAAAAGCTCAATGGATTATGTAGAGTATTATGAGAAAGAGATGGACTGAGTGAGTGTGATTGCCTGCATCTGATACAGCATTCATTCTTCACCTCAATCTCATATTCACAATAAAACATCAGTTTGAACATCCACTGAGGAATATCTTTGTTGTATTATCTTTTCATCTGTTAAGGGTGATTTCTGATGCTCAGTGCATTTGTTAGCTGTTGTGTTGTTGAAAGTAAAAAAAAAAAAAAAAAAAAAAAAAAAAAAAATCCTTGTTTACAACCCTGTTTCAGTCTCTTTCAATATAAAAGTCTTTACTGCTGACTCACTCATAATACAGTTTCTTATTCCCATCTAAAAGTGGAATAATTAAACAAATCACCATCATGAACACACAAACCATTTCTCAATACTAAATACTATTATTAAACACTACTATTATTCATATCAAATATTGTTTATTGAATAATAGTATTTAATAAACAACACTTGCCATCATAAAAGTTGCTAGGCAATTCAGTCAAAAGTACAAAGGCAGTGCTCTAATACACAGCATTAAATTTACATAAAATATAACGTGATGAGATTTTGCCCTCAGCAAAAACTATTTGCTCTGGAACAAAAAATAGAATAATGAGACTAAAGACTGCCCGTTAGATTTACCAAAAACAAATTATATCTCATGTTTAACCAGTATACATACATCAGAGCCAGTAACAAATTTCAGAAGATCTTGCCGAAGTGAGGCTGCTCTTGGTGGGTTCATGAGTGCTGAACGGCCACCTGGAGCTCACATCTCCGAAAACATCGAATTTTTCAATTTGATGTTTTTTTTATGAACAAACCAAACATTTAAAGTCTAAACAAGTACATTCTCACCTAGAAAACTCTTAAAACTACATTCCATGACACAAAAACAGTAATATTTATAAAATTATAGTGGATTTGAGCATCTGCCATCACACTCGCTGAGAGAAATACTGCAAGCGGAATAATACAAATGGTGGAGCTCTGTTATCACCAGAATATTGCACTCCTCTCAGCCAGTCAGATTCGAGGATCAGAAAGAACTATATATTTATAAAACAGATAGTTCTGGTCCTTGATTCTGATTGGTTGAGACGCTTTTCTGAGGAACCACAACCATTTCTGAGGAATTACATTGTTTGGTGGAAGAATAATGTTTTTATTAATATCATTACACTTTTTTTGCTGTTTTATTTTGTGAAACCTTACTACGTATATGGTATAACCATATTGGTTCATTAAAATGAGGATCTAATAAAAATAAAGAAATTGATTTTATTTTATTTTTTTACCCATCCCTAGTTTAGCACAGTTGTCCTGTAGGTTCATGATTAAAAATGAAAATGTGAACAAAATAAAAGCAATTAAATGTGTTATTATAATTAAAATATTAATTATAAATTATAAATACTTTTTTTTTTTACTACCCTATGTTAAATATTAAAGTCTAGCACAACCCCTGATATATATATATATATATATATACTCATAATCCAATAAATCACTATTTTGGTGTCTTTTTTTTTTTTTTTTTTCTTAAAATTAAAATTTTTTGTGTATCTTATAGGGCAAAACAATGAAAATTACAGGGATGTAACACCAAAAATGTCCATTTGCATGTCCATTTGCTTCTTTGCTTCTGTGTGCAAACTCAATTTCTTTGGATTATTTATAAGCTTATATTCAGTAAAATGGAAAAAAAAACAAACAACATATTGACAACATTTATAAGCCACGCTAATGTAAAGCAAATTATAATATATGCGATTAATTAGCAATAAATCAGGATATCGTAATTAAGTTGAGTAAAACTTTTTGATTGACAGGCGGTCCTAAAATAAATGTAAGCTACCGGTTGTTGCCATGTGGACCTGTGTATGTGTGTGTGTGTGTGTGAGTGTGGTACATCAGGAAAAGTAGGTCACGCCACAGCCGGAAAATTATGCAATGCAGTAAGAATGTGCCTTTAGCTGAAAGGGAGCTGTGAGAGAAATAGTAGCTCTCACATTAATAACAGAGGGAAGGGTAACAACTGATCCGGCAAGCTAATAGATGACAAAGACAAGCCGGGCTGCTTCATTCATATATCACGCAATCGACCAAATCTGCCTGTGCCATTAAAATACCAGGAGTACAAATGTGAGAATTTGTGTCAATGGACATGCAGGTTTGAGAAGACTATGGTGAGCTGTTGACATTAAATACGGGGCTGTGTTTTCTAGGTGACTCTGCTTCTCCAGCCAAGATTGTGCAAGCACAATGGCAGCTGAAGTGGGTCTCTGCACCATTCCCATGGCAACTGATCACATGGCTTCTGGGAAAAACCAACGGGGACTGTGTGTTGTTTCATTATGATATGAGCAGGCTGGGGTTTTTTTTTTTCTCTCCTTCTCGTCTCATACACACTCAGTGTGTACATACGAGAGACCCTCATCCCTGCCCACCCGCAGTAATTGAGAATGTCATGGGCTTTTACTGGAATAGGGGAATAAAGATGGAGTTTTGCTGATTAAAGTTATTTACGTGACATGAAAGCTGCATGTAATCATGAATAAGTGGATGGTTGGAACAGTGCTGACCGTTTCAAAGTAAAAACAACAGATTAGACTTTAATTGAGAGAGGACCCTCGAGAGCAGGAAATAAACAGCTGTGTTGACGGCACACCAATTTACATCTAGTTACCCAGTCACTCTCTAACCTTGCGTTTGTGATAACAAACAGACAACAGGTTATTTGAGGGCAATTACGTAATATGTATTATTCAGACTTTGTAAAGAACACTTGTTCTGGCCACTGATGCCGTTGTTTATTTGCACATGCTGTCTGCATTGTTTTAAAGGAGACGTTCACACAAAAATGAAAATATGGTTAATTTACTCAACCTCAGGCCATTTAAGATATGTAATATAAGTCTCAGGTGTCCCCGCAATGTGTCTGAAGTTTCAGCTCAAAATACCCCACAGATCATTTTGAAAATGCTCATTTTGAGTGAAAGCAGAAACAAACTTTTTTTTGTGCATGTCTCTTTAAATGCAAATGAGCTGCTGCTCCCCGCCCCCTTTTTCAGAATAGGGCTGTGCCTTTACAGCTTGTACAACAAATAGTCTGCCACAAAAACATCTGTTTGGTTTTAATTATCATGTCTATCACAGTGAAATCTTGCATTTTAAAGCTGTATCAGTTAAAAACTTCTGATTTAGGGTTTTCTGAGCGCACACATCCAAAGCGAATGCACAAAAAACGGCTGTTACACAGCATATACAAAACTAAGTTCTTTCATGTCTTATTGCGCTTAAACTGTCAAATACACAAAAGTTTATGGTAAAAACACACATAAAAATACAGTTGGTTATGTTTGTAAAAGGTAAACAGCTGGGAATGAAATCGCAAAAACAAGTTGAGTGAGTCTTGGTGAGTTACTTGCAAATAACCTATAGGTTTTTGCACTAAAACACTGTTTATTCTTAGTCCTGAGTAAATTCACCCCATGATGTTGAATTACAGGGAATTTGTTGCTTCTCTGTTTTTGGATGTCCTTTAGATGAATCTCAGATACACCAATTGCATTACTGTCATTTTCAAACCAAAACAATGAATAATGTGTCTAAAAATGTAAATTCGCATACTTACATATTAGCTGTAATTTTGTCGAACTGAAAACATATGGCATTGATGATTCAGTTGTGCAGAAAATTGTGTAAAGGATGATAACATCTGCCTGGAACTGAGTGCTTGGCTTCACTTCTTGCCAGTTTGTTTCAGAAAAGACCACCAGGAAACTTTTCAATAAAGGCACATTTATAACTTTTGACACAAGATCACTGGAAAGAGACTAATCACTGTGATTTTTTTAATGCTCTACCACGTGCAATTTTTTGTAATTGACGAATAGTTGTTTTTATAAGATCTATAAGTTTCATTTAAAATTCTGAGACAATGGAGTCACTTGAAAAATATTCACAAAGAGAATTCCTGAACACCCCCGCCTATCTGCTATTGGCTGACCAAACATGCCCCGCCCCACATTCACATCATTGGTTGAATAAATGTTGGCATGTCAAGCTGGCCAGGATGTTAAAACAAAACAACAGACACAGTCTGTTGCACAGGATTTAACCTCTGGTTGGCTTACTTATAGTTTTGGTATGAGAATATATTTTAACTTAAGAAAATACACACTTGAGCTTTAATAGATAATAGAGCCACTTTAGGTCTATGCTTGAGGCTTTACTCTCTTTTTTTCTTAGCTCTCACTGTCATGTAGTCTGACATGTAGTACAGCAGATCCACACACATAGCAGCTTCATCTTTATGCCACACTCGCTCCAAACTGCAGTTTTCGTTACCGCAGGATACTACACACACACATATACACTGACACACTGTGCCCCAATAGGGTTGCTTTGATAACAGCGAGGGCTTGACTTGGTTGCCATGCCAACAGGACAGAACAAAGACAGTAACCATAATAACAGCAGCAATAGAAGATATGAGAATCATAGCTTCATACATTTATATTCACTGCCATGATACAATTTACACACATAAAGCCTCATTTTATGGGTTATATAAAGCGGTATTTTTGGCATTAGTGATGATACTGAATAAATAACATGCATATTCAATCACGCATCGCATTTGCTGTCATCGACCTGAGATGCAATGTGCATTTAATAAACACCTTTTTTTTTTCTTTTTTTTTTTA
The DNA here is from genome assembly GCA_036247105.1 of Cirrhinus mrigala. Taxonomy (NCBI): domain Eukaryota; kingdom Metazoa; phylum Chordata; class Actinopteri; order Cypriniformes; family Cyprinidae; genus Cirrhinus; species Cirrhinus mrigala. The sequence goes on from CM070017.1 coordinate 21,467,995, forward strand.
AGAATTAGGTCACCCATTTGCATCCCTCTCTGAGGTTGTGTTATTACTGGTGTGCTATTACTATTACTGAACCCTTCAGTATTAAACATTAGTGAGGATGTGGATTGATAAGAAAGAGAGGTGTGCCATTACTTTTATAAACGATCATAATAATGAATGATAAAAGAGCCCCCCACAGGGGAACACAGATGAACACTGAGGGAAAGCTATTTTGAGGTACCATAATGTAATAGAGACATGAATCGGGATGAATCGAGCCCTCTGCCCCTTTAATTGTAGATGCTAAAATGCCCTTTCGGTCTGATGTAGGCGTCCCCTGGAATGCGATTTTTGCAGAGGAGGAGCCCATATCTGCCTTGCCCCAGAGGTCTGTGCACTCCTCTTTGATGGCAGATTGCTTACGTATAGCAGCCCATATAAATAATAAAGGAAACTACTTATACATATCTGTGCTACCAACTACCTACCATCTACCAACAGAATACCCTAGCAACTGCCTACCAGCTAACCAGAGTGCCCTAGCAACATCCTAGCAACCATAATAATATCTTAACAATGGTTTAGCTACCACCCAAAAAGCCCTAATAAAGGACCTACCAGCTAACCAGAGTGCCCTAGCAACATCCTAGCAACCATAATATCTTAACAATGGTTTAGCTACCACCCAAAAAGCCCTAATAAAGGACCTAGCAACTAACCAGAGTGCCCTAGTAACACCCTAGTAACCACAATATCTTAACAACGCCTTAGTTAACACACACAATACTCTAGCAACACCCTAGTAACAATAATATTTTAACAATGCCCTAGTTACCACCCAAAAAGCACTAACAAAGCACCTAGCAATTAACCAAAGTGCCCTAGCAACACCCTAGTAACCATAATATCTTAACAATGCTCTAACTACCACCCCAAAAAAACACAAAGCACCTGACAACTAACCAGAATGCCCTAGCAGTACCCTAGTAACCATAATATCTGAACAATGCCCTAGTTACCACTAAGAATACTCTAGCAACACCTTAGTAACCATAATATCTTATCAATGCCCTGGTTACCACTCCGAATACTCTAACAACACCCTAGTAACCATAATATCTCAACAATGCCCTAGTTACTACTCAGAATACTCTAGCAACACCCTAGCAACTACTATATCTGAACAATGCCTTAGTTACCACTCAGAATATTCTAGCACCCTAGTAACCCTAGTAACCATAATATCTTAACAATGCCCTAGTTACCACTCTGAATACTCGAGCAACACCCTAGTAACCATAATATCTCAACAATGTCTTAGTTACCACTCAGAATACTCTAGCAACACCCTAGCAACTATTATATCTGAACAGCTATTATATCTGAACAATGCGAATCCAAAGTGTCCTAGCAACACCCTAGTGACCATGATAACTTAACAATGTCCTAGTTACCACTCAGAATACCCTAGCAACACCCTAATAACCATAATATCTTAACAGTGCTCTAGTTACCACCCAAAAAACCCTAACAAAGCACCTAGCAAATAACCAGGCTGCAACACCCTAGTGATCATAATATCTTAACAATGCCCTAGTTGCCACTCAGAATACCCTAGCAACATCCTAGTGACCAATTAATCTTAGCAATGACCTAGTTACCACCTAGAACAACCCATCAATACCCTAGACACCATAATATCTTAACAATGTTCTAGCTATGACCCAAAAAACCCTAACAAAGTAGCTAGCAACTAACCAGAGTGCCCTAGCAACACCCTAGTAACCATAATAGCTTAACAATGCCCTAGTTACCACTCAGAATACCCTAGCCACACACTAATAATCATATCTTAACGATGCCCTAGTTACCACTCCGAATACCCTAGCAACAACCTAGTGACCATAATGTCTTAACAAGAAACCACCCAAGCATCATATTTTGATTGCCCAGAACACCATAGAGACCATAATAACTTAATGCCCAAGTTACCACCCAGAATAACCGTATAGAGACCATAATATTATAACAATGCCCTAGCTACCATACAAAAAACACTAACAAATCACAGAGAAACCTCCTAATTATCATATCAGCGACCATCACAACACCCTAGAAACAAAAATATCTTAATGCCCCAGTTACCAAACAAAACACCCTAGCAACCACCTAGCATCTAACCAGGATACCCTGGTGATCATAATATCTTAACAGTGCCCTACCAAGCACCGTAGCATACAGATTGCTACCCAAACGTCTTATCAATGAATTTGCAGAGGCAAGCAGTCTGTATCTAGTTGTTGTTGTTATGCTGCAACTACGTATCTAGTGGTTTCTATTCTCTGTTTGGACAATTGCCACTTTAATTCACTGCGTGGCAGCTCTCGCTCTCTTATTTCTCTCTCCTTTCTTGACGACACATTAGCACAGTCCCATCCTCCTCCACAAGATCCAGTGTTATATTCACCTGTCTGATAGTTTATTACGCTAACATGTTCGGGCACACGGGTGCAGGACATGATCTGATCTCTCAGGTGTGACAGGATGAGATCATATCCATATCAGCTCATATGGACTGAGCTCAGATTGCGCTATAAAGCCTTTGCATGTGTCAAATCAGCGGGCTATTTTTAGCCGCTCTGTGTGGTTGGGAGTCTGGTGGGATTTGTAGATAGTGGCTCTCTCCTGCTCTAGGCTGGAAGACTGCAGGCAGGATGAGTAAAGACAGGACTAAACGGATTGATCCTATCTTCCCCACCCCCACTCCATCTCTCTTCCTACAACACACTCTCTGTTCCTTTCAGTCTGGAACGATTGATTAATCCCTTCGATTAAAGACCCCCACGGAGCTCCATTATCTGTAGCGGGTACGATTTCAGCACTTCATGAGAATTTCGTAGATTGCACCAATTAAACAACACACCCTTGAGATTTATCGCTCGTTCTCTTGGGTATGCGGCTGCTACGGTGTAATTTATTCTAAGTGAATGTGTAATATAAGTAGCAGGTTAGCAGGGCTCCCCCCTCCTGATGCAGCAGGGCAGACTACTGAACCTGATTGAGTCACTCATATAGATTGAGACAGACTCCCCCTGAGAAACACACTAAACATATACAATTTCCAGCTCAATTTTAGTGTTCTTCAGTTCTCAACACTAAATGGCAGGTTACAAATGGTTTAAAGAAATGATTAAATTAGTTTGTAAAAAGATTGTACTTGCATGTTTTTTTTTGTTATTATCTTTTCTGAATGTATAACTTTCTAATGGCCCATTTTTCGGAAGCATTATTTCCTTTCAGTGTTAGAACTGGCTGTATTAATCTAGCTCTTTAAAATTGGAAGGCCAATGCCAAGGGAACATGGAGATAAATAGAGACAGACAGATGGAGAAAGAGAATGTAAACATGAACTTCAATAGGTTTCTGTGTGAACAGAGCCACCTAGTGGCTGAACATATATGTACATTCTGTACACACACATTTAGCCACAAAAAGAGCCAGTGTTTCTTAACTTGAGGAAGACCAGCCTATGATGGCTCATTAAAGAAACAGTTCACCCAAAAAAAAAAAAAAACTTTGGTTAAAGGGGTCATCGGATGCCCATTTTCCACAAGCTGATATGATTCTTTAGGGTCTTAATGATAACTCTATAATATACTTTGGTTAAAAATTCTCAGTGGTAATGTAAAACAACACCCTTTTTTACCTTGCCAAAATCAGCTCTGCAAAAATCATCCTGTTCTGGTCGAGGGTACTTTAAATGTTAATGAGCTCTGCTCGCCCCGCCCCTCTCTTCTCTCTGTGGAGTGACGAGCCTGTTTACTTTAGTCACATTTAGCCACGTTTAACCGCTAAACTTGCTAACTAGCACATTTTTAGGAAAGGTGATCGCAAAGATTCATAAAAAAAACCCTTATACTCACTTCTGCTGTAAGTGAAGCTGGATCACGAATGATTCGCATGTCGGATATATGTAGATCAGGAGGCGCATTCCCTTCACAAACAAACGTAATCCACTGCATCTTCAGCGGCTCAGATGTCGGGAGTAAATGACGACGACTACATTCATTATTACATCCAGCAACAGAACACCTCAATCGCTCAATCTGAGATATTCTTGTCTAACATACATCCCTGCTCCGCTATCGAAACAATGGAGGTTGGACCGCTGATTTAAGGCGGGTCTAAGGTAAGAGGCTCATGTCAATCAACTATCGTGGGAGAGGCCTCTGTTGGTGTGATGCCACACTGACAGGGATCTGAGAATGGCTCGATTTGAAAAAGGGGATATTATTTTTACAGATGAATTAAAAACCACTGCATGGATTTTTATCATGATAGGGTAGATGTGTACATACACTGCCAACACACATTAATGTTCAAACAACATGTAAAAGTGAACTTTGCATCCGATGACCCCTTTAAAATTTACTTTACCCTCAGGCCATCCAAGATGGAGATGAGTTTCTGCATCAAAGAAGATTTGGAGAAATATAGCATTACTTGCTCACCAATGTATTCTCTGCAGTGAATGGGCGCCGTCAGAATGAGAGTCTAAACAGCTGATAAAAACATAACAATAATCCACAGGTACTCCATACAAATCCAGATCTTGCGAAGCAAAAAGCTGCATGTTTATAATAAACAAATAATGTATTATAGACTCATGTTTTGTAAATAAGCAACCATTTTAAAGGGATAGTTTACCAAAAATGTCAATTCTGCCATTAATTACTCAATGCAACTGACATGTTCTGGTACTCTTGTGAGTGTGTGTCAAAGACTGAAGAAACTGTTTAATAAAGTTGTTATTTTGGTTTTCTTTGTGCACTGAAAATATTCTCAGTGCTTCATGACATTACCACTGTCCCACAGATGTCACATGGACTATTTTAACAATGTCCTTCTACTTTTCTGGGCCTTGAACGCAGTAGTTGCATTGCTGTCTACGCAGGGTCAGAAGGCTTTTGGATTTCATCAAAAATAATTTCATCTTAAATTGTGTTCCAAAGATGAACAAAGGTCTTATGGGTTTGCAACAACATTAGGGTGAGTAATTAATTAATTTTTGGCTAAACTAATCCTTTAAAATGCCTTGATGGATATATCATGTTTACAAAAATGCAGCTTTTCGCTTCACAAGGTGTTAATTGATGGACTGGAGTCGTGTGGATTACTCGTGGTGATGTTTTTATCAGCTGTCCAGTAGAATAACCAAAACAAGCACTCTTCTTTTTATCTGAACTGCATTTGGATTGGATTTTATTGAAGTTCACAGAGTTCATATATGGATTAATTACATAAATAGGCTTCATCTGAATCATGTTGATTCATTCTTGTAAACATGTGACTGTCCTTGGAAATTGGGTGGAGAACCCCCAAACACACCTCTCCAGACATCAAAGCCAGATATAAGGGTTTGATTTAGTCCCTGTGCAGATGTGTATTTTTGTTGTTGTAGTCTATTGTTCAGAAGTCTGTGGCTCCCAAAGCTGCCGCTCTCACTCTATCAGAACTGACGGAAGTGTTACATACTTCCTTCAATTCTTTCCTCCTGGGACCAACACAAAGTGCTCCGTCAGAGAACAACACAGCACAGCAAGAAAGATACATGAAAGGACCTATGAGAGAACAGGGGTAAGGTAATTTTTCCCATTCAGTTTTTTTTCCCCCTCTCTCTTTCACTCGCTGTCTCTCAAATCTTGAATCTGCTTTTGTACTGATTTTCAATATTTGATTTTTCACTCTTTTTATCTAGTGATGATTTAGGGAGCGAGTTTTTGAGTCCATTCAGAGGATATTTCATGTTTTTTGCTAAATTGAGAAATTGGTGTTATATGGATGAGTCAAAGACATAAATACACAAAAGTTAGATTAAACAGTTTAAAGCTGTTTAAATCCATAGCTCATTAGGCCACTTTCAAGGGTTTATGAGAGATGATTGTGATAGTATGTGCAGCTTAAGGTCTCTAACACTAGATGGCAGCGTACTTCAGCAGTGCGTCAATGTACTGTATATGGGTAAAAACATTCTCATTTTAGAGATCTCCATAAAAATATTTTAAAAAATCAGCTTTGGCTAAAGATTTTAGAAAATAAATATTAGAAATATATTAAATGTATTTTAATATATGTATGTATGTATGTATGTATTTAAATGTATTGTATTTTAATATATTTAAAATATATGCAATATATTTTAATCTTTTAATCTTTGAGTATTTTAGTTTTCTCTCCAATGAGTCAAATGTCTAAAAATCAACAATAATTCTAGTTTTATAGAGTTACATTTATATATATATATATATATATATATATATATATATATATATTTTTTTTTTTTTTTTTTTTCCAACATACAAGGGAATATAACCTTTTTTTCTTCTTCTTCTTGGTCTTTTTTTCCAACCATAAATAGGATGAAGCAAAGCGGTGTCAGAAATTAACTTTTCCATAAAGGGGCAATATTTGTCCCCTGGAATTGATTTCCAGAGGTATTTTTCATTTGCGAGGACAATTTTTATAATCACCTTATTATTATAAAAACCATATGTTGTCTTTAATGTCAAATACTTAAATGTACCAAATTACTTCAATCAATATTTTAACTGTTGTTAAATATATATATTATTTATATATATATATATATATATTACTCTTTATATTTCAATAATGATCATTCATTTCGATATAGAAAACAATGTAAAACGTTTTTGTTTCCTTTTGTCACGCCACATTCTGGCTTCATAGACAAACATATTGGTCGATGATGTTAGCCAAGTCTAGTACAAGTTATGCACAAACTTCTACTAACCTAAACGCCTCTGATTGGTCAATGCATTATTAAGTTCAACAGAAACGCGTTTGATTGGTTATAAGGCGCAACGCTGCACAAAACTGTGCATAGAAGCAATCTGATGCCGTGTGAGCGAATCTAAATGTAATTCCGCGAACTGACACTTTTCATTCATTTTCACAGTTCAGTTTAATCGCGACAGCCGTAATACCTTGTTTAATTGTGCGTGGGCACAGGGACAGGCGCTTTTGTCTTGAGTTTCTGCGGCATCTTTGTTCATTTTGGTGGCATTTTTGCCGCAAGCTTAGTTTCCTCCCCTGAAGCAAAGTAAGTGAAACTGCAGATTTAAAACTGACAATATAGTAAGAAAAAAACTAAATTTTATTAAAAGCTTAATTAAAAGCTGACCTAGAAAGCAACTAAATAAACGTTCAGATATACTGCACAGGTATGTTAAATGAACTTAAAATAACTATTTTCTATGTAATTTATTCCTGTAATAACAAATCTGAATTCAACATCATTACTCCAGTCTTCAGTGTCAAATGAACCTTCAGAAATTATTAATGATTTGCTGCTCAAGAAACATTTCTTATTATTGTTTATTATTATTTTTGTGTAAACCATTCAAAAGAACAGCATTTATTTGAAATAGAAATCTTTCGGAATATTATAAATGTTTTTATTGTCACTTTTGATCAGTTTCATGCAAGCTTATTGAGTATAGGTATTAATTTCTTATCAAAAAAAGTCATATACTATTATCATTTCCTTGTATTCTTTGATATACCTTGAAGTACCATGTCAGTAGTCATAGTATTTGAATATGGCAATCATTCAGTACCATGGTTCAACATATATCAAAAATTAAATACCACAGTATCACCACAGTTCTTTTTTGCAAGGGATGATATAGTCTACTTACAGAACTGTTCACTCACAAGAGTGTTTCTTGGTCATCAATGTGTGTATGTTCACATACAGACACTAGTCAACTCATTTTAAGCATGAGAGAGCAAGTGAGTCTATTGTGCCTGTCACTCTTCTTGCACCAGCCACTATCTGAAACATTTTGAGCACACGGGCTTACACTCAGAGTTAGCACGTCTCTCTCTCTAATAGTGCTCCTCACAAAAAGGCTTAACCAATAGAACATCTGCAGAAAAGTTTAAACTGCCACTGACAGACACAATTGCCTGCTGGGAAAGGGATTATCAGCAAGGTAATCCAAAGAGAACAAAGACACCTGAAGGTAGGAACGATTTATGTCTGTCAAACGTGTAAAGGAGTCTGATTCGAATCATGATACCCAATCTTTTTTTAGGAAAACTTGTTAGTTAGACTTTTGACTTTTTTTAAACATCCATAAAATGGATTTGCTTTAGTGGGTGACTGTGTGAGGGGCAACAACTGTGTGCCGGTTACAGAAAAAAGAGAGAAAAATAAATATCCACAGAAATTGAACTTCTAGCCTCGAGACACTCAGGCGTTCTCCTTCATTTCATGTTTAAGTTGCGTCTCGTTTGTTGATCAAACTTTATCAGGTCTTTGAAAACAGCTGGGATTGCTTGACTATTACAGAAGACCCTTCGAGGGCTGTGTTTGGTTGCTTTTTCCTCTTGATTTAATAAAATAACCATCAAGGAGTCTGAAAAAGATACTGATTTATCATATAAAACGTTGTTTCTTTGCTGTTACGTTGGTGTATTTGTGTGCAGATGATCTTTCATCATCCAGCTGTAGCAGCAGGGCATGTGAATTCCTGCCCTGACCTCTTGACCTGTGTTTGGTGAAGGCCCACAAGCTGACCTTCAGCAAGAGCCTGCAGCCTCTCTGGTGCCGCTACCATATCAGATCCCAGGCTAGCAGGCAGCAAAGCCATGTCCCATTAGCACTTTGCACACATGGGAGACAGAGACGCTTGCTCAGGGGTGTGTCACGGCTGCGAATCAATGTAATTTTAAAGTGAACAGATGCACCATGGGTGATGAGTTTACACATGACCCTGGCAAAGTAAAGAGACAACTGAATGATACCATTTTATAATATATCAGGGGGAACTGTCCCTCAAAATATGACATTAAATATGAAATGTAGAAATCACTCGATTTTTTTGAACTCGAACATTGTCCAACAGTGACACCAGCAGATAAAGTTACAGTAGGAGTCTGTGTCTCTCTCACCTCCCCTGAGCCCATTGAGTTTTAACATATGCCCTAAAGCGTGCAATGAGTTTGGTGAGGGTAATTGAGAATTAACGGGGTAAAGTCACATGAGAGGAGCCAATGCCTCAATCACAATATGATTGGATATCACTGGTTTTGATCGGCTGTGGTTCATGCGATAAATCTCGCTTCTTGTATTCATCTCGCTTCTCGTGTTCACGATTCAGTCTGAATGAACAATATAATAGCGTTGATGGGAATACTAATTTTAAAAAGTAAGTAAACAACTCACACACTTACATATCACCACTTTGTTACATCAAAATAATACTTAAACTGGCATGAAAACATGATCTTTGGGAGTTTTTACTGAATAATCAGCTTGGTGAGATTTAAAGTAAATCTGTGTCTGTGACCAGTATTCACTGAGCTTTGATGACTGATGTTTTGAAAAATTCATAAATAGTTAAAAGTTAACTATTAAAAAGGATAACTAAACACAAGTTCACAAATAAAATCTATTGTTTAAATTGTTACGGCCTTGAATTACTATTATGGAATAAATATAAAATGCTTAAAAAGACTAATTTGATGAGATTCATACTTGGCTTTAATAAACAGAATATTAATTACATTGTTAAAGTAAAAATCTAAAATATAACTTTTTTTTCTGATAGTGTAAGTAATGATTATATAACCAAGAAAATGTGACTGGGACATAAATTTACATTTGATTTAAAAATGTGTAACTTCATATATATATATATACACAGTCACATGCAAAAGTTTGGGAACCCCTTGAAGAATCTCTGAAAATGTGAATCATTTGAACAAAATAAGAGAGATCATACAAAATGCATGTTATTTTTTATTTAGTACTGTCCTCAGTAAGTTATTTTACATAAAAGATGTTTACATATAGTTCACAAGACAAAAAAAATTATTAAATTAACCCCATTCAAAAGTTTGGGAACTCTTGGTTCTTAATACTGTGTGTGGTTACCTGGATGATCTACGACTGTTTTTTATTTTGTGATAGTTGTTCATGAGTCCCTTGTTTGTTCTGAAGAGTTAAACTGAGCACTGTTCTTCAGAAAAATCCTCCAGGTCCTGCAGATTCTTCAGTTTTCCAGCATCTTTTGCATATTTGAACCCTTTCCAGCAGTGACTGTATGATTTTGAGATCCATCTTTTCACATTGAGGGACGAAAACACAACTATTAAAAAAGGTTCAAACATTCACTGATGCTCCAGAAGGAAACATGATGCATTAAAGGGTTACTCCACCCCAAAATGAAAATTTTGTTAATAATCACTTTCCCCCATGTCGTTCCAAACCCATGAAAGCTTTGTTTGTCTTCGGAACACAATTTATAATATTTTGGATGAAAGGCTTGTGACTGTCCCATTGACTGCCAAGTAAATACCACTGTCAAGGCCCAGAAAAGTATGAAAGACATCGTTAAAAAATAGTCCATCTGCCATCAGTGGTTCAATCTGAATTTTATGAAGCGATGAGAATACTTTTTGTACGCAAAAAAAAAATAAAAATAACAACTTTATTCAACAATTCGTCTCATCTGCGCCACCGTAGTGCCATTTTGGAGAGTAACCGCTGGTCTCGTGGTATTTACCTGGCAGCCAATGGGACAGTCACATACCTCCCGGGTTTCATCCAAAATATCTTGTGGTGAAGACGAACAAATTCATCCTGTTCAAAAGTTTTCACCCTCGGCTCTTAATGCATTGTGTTTCCTCCTGGAGCATCAGTGAATGTTTGAACCTTTTTTTCTTTTTTTTTTGGAAAATGAAAATTAAACAGACCAGACAGACAGACAGATAGACAGATAGATAGATAGATAGATAGTTAGATTAGATAGACTGACAAAACAATCCATAGACAAGCAAATGACAGACAAAATGTCCCTCATTCCTTTGTGGCACAGTATCTCCTGAACAGAAACATAGTGTGCTGCATCTTTAAGAGGTGCAAACCCCCAATATTGTGACCTTACCGTCCTCGCCATAATAAAAAGTCACGCTGTGATCAGCTAAGCAAATTTAAATTAGCAGAGCCTTTTATTACAGCCAATGCTTTGTCTGGATGGGCACAGGCAGCTTTGAAGTCCCAGCTGATGCCAAGCAGCTCATCTCACAAAACACAGCAGCTCATTCCCACACTTTTTGGGAAACGTTTTGGGACAAAGTCTATCTGTAAACATCTGACTAAGTCCAAATAACCCTCGACTTGTTGACTCAGTTGTTTTCTACAGTCACAGCAATAACAAGAAACTTTGACAAATGACATTGCTTGACCATGCAATGCGGGGCTTTCGACAACACAAGCTCAACTGATATTGTTTTGCTTGAAGCTGGCACTGTTATTGAGTTTTAAGCCGTGTAATTTTCCATACCCCAGTGCATTTGCGAGCTCAAACGGAGACCCATTGATCAATGGAATGCTATAATTATTTTGACCTTGGGCCAAAATGTTGGAACATAAAAAAGCTAAGTGTGTACTCAGTCAGAAATTTCCACCTGACCCAGCCAGGACGTGTCAGTAGAGTCCCTCTAAGCACTGACACGCTACTCTTCGCAGATATATTGGGAAAAGCATGTATATAGCTAGATTCTGACAGCAGCAGAAAGCCCAGAATGACACCTACCGTACTATGACTTCCCAGAAATCCTCTGGCTTCTTATGCGACAGCAAGTGCACAGGCTCATTTAGTCATATTAGGTTACATGATCTGCAGGGGACAGGCATTTTTGGCCCCCTAGAGAAACACCCTACAACCTGCACAAAGCTGATGAGCATTCTTTACAGCATACGTATTTCTCACCTGCCGCTGTTTGTCCGGACACGAGGAGAATTTTTCAATAATGCGCAGATGGTTACAGGGTTACCTTCAACCGATGCGATGAAGTGACCTTTACTGAGGTTCAAATGGTTTTGAATGAAGAGTGACTGCTGAAACAAACAGAAGAGTTACATAACATGAAACAATCTGGCTGGCTGATGTGAAACACAATCCCATGGTGATGCTACTGTTCATATGTTTGGCTTTGACAATGATTTAGAAAGGGTTATTAGCCTCATGTGTGTTTGTCTTGTCAGCTGTAAGCTCATGTGTTTACACAAGGTTTTTAATCACATGGTAGGCTGTTAGACAGACGTAATGAACAGTATACTGTAAGGTAGTAACAGTAGGGACATTGCAAACGTGTATAATGTTGATGTAAGTCTGCTAAACTTTGCAAAGACCCGCCCCCTTGGTTACTGTTGCTACGTCTGACACCACACATGTAACGCAGTAAAAAATACATTGCGGAGTAAAGAGGACACTGACAGCGTGCTGACAGACAAGACAGAGCAGGTTACTTTGGTACAAAACAAAGTCTCAGCTTTCAAATTTTGTCTTTTGTTAAGAAACTCAAACAATAAATATTGTTTTGTGGCTCTTTAATGTGTCGCTGTAGCACCTGAGTTTAAGTAGCACGTGAACTGATCATTTCTTCCTCTTTACTAGTTATAGCACAAAATAAACATGAATGAACATCGGAAGGTATCTTTTTTCAAATCTACTCTCATGTCTGGTTCATTTTTTGGACAAATGGCAGATTCTTCGTTACGAATGGTCACATCGCCTGTCAATCAAACTCAAATTAACCTCATATTTTAGCCTAATTAATGATTATGTACATTAAATATAATTAGTATGAACAGGAATTGACATTATTCCAAATCTTTTGGAAAACGTTTTCTTTTCTATGCAATAGTAAATGCAATAATATCATGAAAGTAGTTTCATATGTTTCGTGAATAAATACATCTATTTACTGTACTTTAGATTAGTCACTAAGAACCACTTTTATGGTGATTTATTTATTTATTTATTTTAGGGTTAGTGACAGGCCTAAAAAGTGCAGTTTCTTCACAGACACCAGTCTACATCTGTCAGACCCTTTGGACTGTTTTGTATGTGTTTTTCCCCAGTGTTGCCCATATTTGGACTTTCCGTTTCCGTTTTCAGTTATTACGTCCCTGTGTCATAGTTCACCTGTCTTCCCCTGATTGGTTTGTTCAGTGTATTTAAGGTTTGGTTTTGTTAGTCAAGTTTGTCGGTGATTACATTGTCATTCTGTTTTGTTTGGGGTTCGTTGTGGTTGTTTTGGTTTCCCCCGCTGTTCCCGTCTGTTCCTGCCTTATATGTGGATTTATTAATAAAGCGTGTGCATTGGACTCTCTCGAATGCTCCTCGTTCCGCGCACACCACGACAGTATGACAGAATCACCGACCACCTTGACTAACACAACCAAACCTTAAATACACTGAACAAACCAATCAGGGGAGGACAGGGGTGAACTATGACACAGTGACGCAATAATAAGAAACGGAAAGACCAAATATGGGCATACACAGGGGAAAACACACAAAACAGTCCAGAGGTCTGACAACATCGCATTTTGATTTAAGTGCATTAACCTATTTTTGATATTCCATTCTCATCATAAATCATAAATTCCATCTTTATGACTGGATTCCATGATTCCGTCCACGTTTTTCATAGGGCCCTATGAAAGTCATTCAGGTTTGAGGGTATGACAGAGTTTTCAGTTTTGGGGTGAACTCTCTCTTTTTCTGTTTTACACTGTCATTTAATAGCTGGTCTAAAGGATTGGTCTCGCTAAACCAGCTTTTACTCTATAAAAACTCTCTGAAGTCCAAACAGGGCCAGAGGACAAACAGGGCATCCACCACAGCAGAGAAATGTTAGGTCCATTTTAAGATAAAATTGGGAATTTGTCTGCTAGTTCTGCACGCAGTGCTGCTGTAACCAATGCAAGACTTTGAAAAGCTGGTGACAGTTAAACACAATGATTCTATTTTAGATTTTAGCTTGATTGTTTAGAAAAAGAGCAACTAATGGAGGGAAAATGTTTATTGACTGTGGGCGAACTCTGATTGCAGTAATCAGCATGTGTTCTGACACGTATCAAATCAGACAATCAAATCTACAAAACCTGTAAAATTAAAGGTGCACTTGTTCTTTTTTTTAAACATCTATATTACTTTTAGATAAATGGAAGAAACGTTTAAAAACTCTTATTTTACACAGCACACACTACCTCAAAAAATATAATCATGACTGACTGAAAATAGGACATTTCTACAATTGTATTGTTAACTTAAAGGAGAAGTCCGCTTCCAGAACAAAAATTTACAGATAATGTACTCACCCCCTTGTCATCCAAGATGTTTGTGTCTTTCTTTCTTCAGTCGTAAAGAAATTATGTTTTTTGAGGTGCTTCAATTTTGAACTTCCAAAATGCAGTTTAAATGCGGCTTCAAACGATCCCAAATGCGGTTGTAAACGATCCCAGCCAAGGAAGAAGGGTCTTATCTAGCGAAATGATCGGTTGTTTTCATTAAAAAAATACAATTTAAATGCTTTTTAATCTCAAATGCTCATCTTGTCTCACTCTGCCTGAACTCTGTGTATTCTGGCTCAAGACAGTTAGGGTATGTCGAAAAACTCCAATCGTATTTTCTCCCTCAACTTCAAAAATGATTTCAAAATCATCCTACATCGCTGCAGAAGTACAGACCCAGTCTTAGTAAGTAAACATGCAAAGAAGATCAAACACCCTTAACAAAAAAGGTAAAACAGCAATATAGGACGGTTTTGAAGTTAAGGGAGAGCAAGCGATGGGAGTTTTTCGATATACCCTAACTGTCATGAACCGGAACAAAAACAGACTTCAGCAAGACAACGAACATTTGACATTAAAAAGTATATGAATTGTATTATTCTTATGAAAGTAACCGATTGTTTTGCTAGATAAGACCCTTCTTCCTCGACTGGGATCGTTTACAACCGCATTTGGGATCATTTGAATCCACATTTAGGCTATGTTCACATGGCGTCTTTTTTCAAACTTCCAGCGTCTGTTTTACATTATAATCCTATGGAGTAAACCGTCTTTTCAAAAAAGTCATGAACGCTTTTTTAAACGCCACCACCGGCGTCTTTTTCTGCAGCTCAGAGCATCTTTTCAAGTTCAAAAAAGTTCAACTTTTCTGAAAGAAATGCCCTACGTCAAGCGCCTTTTTGACAGCTGACCAATGACAAGCGAGTAGCCAGAACTGACGTTTCCATAACAACAAGAACAACGAGAAAAAATGGAGACGGTGCTGGTTGATAGACTTTTATTTTATTGTTGTTAACCCACATTCTCCTCCCCGTTAACTTCAAAAACCGACGCGCTGCCCACAAGGCTATCGGAGCCGCGCGTCGGTTTTTGAAGTTAACATGAACACCGCTGCGCTTCGGGCGTCCCTTTTTCCAGTCTCGGCTTGCAGATCCTTCCCAATCTCTCTCCCTCCCACTTTGCTTCCTGTCTAAATACTGCCCTATCAAGTAGAGGGCAAAAATGCTAAAAAATAAAACACCACCGAAAGAGCGAGCTTCCTCTTTTCTCGAGATTCATACGATTGCAGCTGTTGTTATAGCAACAAAAGACACCCTCGGCTGCAACGCTGCCAGATTTTTTTTTTTACTAAAAAAGCGCCGTTGTCAACTTTTTCTTGTCAAAAAAGACCCCAAGTGTGAACATAGCCTTAAACTGCATTTTGGAAGTTCAAAATTGGGACACCATATCAGTCCATTATATGGAGAAAAATGCTGAAATGTTTTCCTCAAAAAACACAATCTCTTTATGACTGAAGAAAGAAAGACATGAACATCTTGGATGACAAGGGGGTGAGTACATTATTTGTGAATTGTTGTTCTGGAAGTGGACTTCTCCTTTAATCAGCATATCACTTAATTCAGTTTTATTAACTGGCCTAGTGAAAATGTTTGCATGTATGTTACAACAACCACATCTGTAATCGAGTACGAAACAGCTAAACAGACGTCCTATCAGTTTCTGGTTTTGTTCAAATTTAGCAGCGTGACTTGTTTCCTGCGCTGGTGTTGCGGGCCCCGCTCTGTGATTTATCCCTGTTGTTTAGGTGTCATTACCCTGCGGCTACGGCTGTCTCGCTGGGTCTGAGTGAGTGTGATTAACAGTCTGCTGACTGGATCTCTGACCAGTGGCAGAGCTGCAGGAAAACAGCAAGTTTTACATTCACCAATTGATGGCTGCTGTCAAGAGCACTCCGCTTTCTCACTTGAAACGGTATTGACAAACGGACGGGCTACGCTCTCCCTAAGAGTGGCACGTCAATCTCTCACGGCCAGTCGGTCTGCACTGTTAAATAATCTGCTGGCCTTGCCTTATGGCTGATGCTGAATGCGACGGTTGTCGTACCTGCCGGGGAAGCCTTTGTGATTTCAAGTATTTCTGAACGGTGTTCAACAGACAAACAGATTGAAATACAGACGAAAGATTTATGGTCTTGATGTGGAAAAAGGAAATTAGCTTTGCTGCCCACTCTCAATGCTGAGCAAATATTTGCAACCCAGCCTGAAGCTGATGTCTTTGGTGGTAGGTAGAGCGTGGTATAATCAACTTTGATGAATTTTATTTGCTAAGTGAGAGGAAAGATCGGAATAAAACACAATGTACAGTACAACAGGAGGAAATATGGGTCATGATGCTCCACCGTTTTTACCAATTCTAGGTGAGGACCATTGATTCATGTACCAGCACACTTAAGGTGTGAGAGATGAAATGAGAATGCTGTGCACTTGAGAACAAGAAAGAAATTTCTTGACCTGACAGCATAATGACTCATAGAAAGGAGCTTTGCTGCTTCTCAGAAAAATGCTGAAGCCTTTCCAAGAAATGACGAAGATTTAAAATCTGTGGCAATATTGAGCTGAACAGTTCAATAGAATCTCTGATCACTGCAAAGCTATTTGGGGAATTTTCCAAGAGTGTTTAAATACAGTGTGTTTGATTGCTCCTCAATCACCATGCTGCATTTTACTTCATTTATTTAAAGGAGTCCTATTATGCTCTTTTACAAAGTCTTGATTTTGTTTTGGGGGTGTACTAGAACATGCTCTCATCAGCTGCACTATAGTTAAGGATATATTAAAGAATAAGTGATGCTACAGTAGTGTTGGGTCCTATCGTCCGTCTGCGAGATCGCAGATGCATAATATTATCGTGCTAATGTATTTAATTATTTACATACTTAGTTTCATTGCCCTGAACCAGCTCCAGCATAAGGCTAAAAGCAGCCGAATGTTTTTAATATGACTTAATTTGTATTTAACATGACAACAGTTGCATAAAAACATTGTAAGTTACTAATTATAATGCTTACATGTCCTTAGTTATTCAAAAAGCAGCTATAAAAAACAAGCAAATCCCCCACCTCGTCCCTACCCACTCCCTAACCATTTGAATTTCCGTAGCTTGGATTTATTTTACAGATATTCTAATGAGCTTTGTGACATCACAACACCTGGAAAACAGCGCTGTAGTCCAAACGAGCTGTTCGTTGTAGTTCTTGAAAAGAGATTTTTTTAAAAAAACTAAATATCTCCCTTTGGAGTGGACTTTGAGATTTGTAACTTTGTAGATTTTTGTAGACTAAAATTCAAAAAGTGAAATAGCATAATAGCACTCCTTTAAAAACATATTAAAAACAGCAGTATTATAAAGTACAAAATATTTAATAGTTTCATTAAAATATTATTCAATTTAAAAATTCGAATAGATTTTACGATATAATTTATCTTCATTTTCAGTAGCCATTACTCCAATCTTCAGTGTCACATGATCCTTGATTTGCTGCTCAAAAAACATTTCTAACATTTTTCCTATTATTTTTATTTATTTATTTTAGGATTTTGAAAAATAGGAAGTTCAAAACAACAGCATTTATTTGAAAAATTTTTGGAAAACAGTGTAAAAGTCTTTACTGAATATATATATACTGTTCTTGCTGACCCAAACTTTGAACTGTAGACTAGGTTAAATTATGATATGTGATTTGAAAGCGTAAGATTTAAAGTCTTAACCTTAACAGCTCAGAAGAGCTTAAAGGAGAAGTCCACTTCCAAAACAAAGATTCACATATAATGTACTCACCCCCTTGTCATCCAAGATGTTCATGTCTTTCTTTCTTCAGTCATAAAGAAATTATGTTTTTTGAGGAAAACATTTCAGGATTTTTCTCCATATAATGGACTGATATGGTGCCCCGATTTTGAACTTCTAAAAGGCAGTTTAAATGCGGCTTCAAACGATCTCAAATGCGGTTGTAAACGATCCCAGCCGAGGAAGAAGGGTCTTATCTAGCAAAACGATCAGTTATTTTCATAAAAATAATACAATCTATATAATTTTTAATCTCAAACGCTTGTCTTGTCTTACTCTGTCTGGACTGTTTTTGTTCCGGTTCATGACAGTTAGGGTATATTGAAAAACTCCCATCTCATGTTCTCCTTCAACTTCAAAATTGTCCTATACCTTTTTTGTTAAGGGTGTTTAATCTTCTTTGCATGTTCACTTTGCAAAGATTGGGTCAGTACTTCTGCAGTGATGTAGGATGAATTTGAAATGATTTTTGAAGTTGAGGGAGAAAATACGATTGGAGTTTTTCGACATACCCTAACTGTCTTGAACCAGAATACACAGAGTTAAGGGAGAGCAAGGCAAGAGGAGCGTTTGAGATTAAAAAATATTTAAATTGTATTTTTTAATGAAAATAATCAATCGTTTCGTTAGATAAGACCCTTCGTCCTCGGCTGGGATCATCTACAACCGCATTTGGGATCGTTTGAAGCCGCATCTAAACTGCATTTAGGAAGTTCAAAATCGGGGCACCATATCAGTCCATTATATGGAGAAAATGCAGAAATGTTTTCCTCAAAAAACATAATTTTTTTACGACTGAAGAAAGAAAGACATGAACATCTTGGATGACAAGGGGGTGAGTACATTATATGTCAATCTTTGTTTTGGAAGTGGACTTCAGTAATTCAAAATACACAGTTTTTGTGCTGCTGGGTTTTATGTTTTGGTTCCTTAGGTATTAAAATTGTGAACCATACTGATAAGCCTTACAAATAGCTGATATTAAAATTCTGTACAAAACTAAAATCAAAATTAAACAAATTTAGCCATCAAAACATTATAAAAGTACAGTCTGAACACAGACAGCCATAAAAAAAAAAAAAAAAAAAAAAAAAATCTAATAGTGTTTAATAACTGATCTAGAATAGTATCAGCCTATCATTTAGAAGATTTCATGGAAGACATGGTGATCTGTGTTTAAATCTGGAGCCATGTTGGTACAATTACTTCAATATCTGTAATTATCCTTAAAGAGTTCGTTAAAGGGATAGTTCACCCAGAAATTAAAGTTCTGTCATTAATTACTCACCCTCATGTCGTTCCAAACCCGTAAGATCTTCGTTCATCTTTGGAACACAGATTGAATGTGCCAATTGCATTGCTGTCAATGCAGGGTCAGAAAGCTGTCGGATTTCATCAAAAATATCTTAATTTGTGTTCTGAAGATGAACAAAGGTCTTACGGGTTTGGAATGACATGAAGGTGAGTAATTAATGACAGAATTTTTATTTTTGGGTGAACTGTCCCTTTAATAAAAAGATACACATTCAAAATAATTACACTTATCACTGTGTTCATCTAAATTCTGCTCTTCTTAAATCAGGATCCAAAAATAGCATCCAGCTGGTGTCACACTTGAAATACCACGTTCCTAAAGTGAGTAAGGCAGTTACTTGGATGTGTTTACTGGGGTAATAAATGTTATCATCTAGACACCATCTTTTCAACACGCGGCTCTGCAAATGACCCGTTTGCCCTGTCGTGACACAATAACAATGACGCCAAGTGAAGACACAGTTTCTATTTTGTTCCTTCAACCTCAACCACACTTTTAAACCGATATTTACAACCCAACAGATAGTTCAGCAGCACTCACTTGTCAAACACACCCACCGGCACAGGATTCCAGACCCCCTCCTTGTTCCCACTCATACTTTTAAAGCTAATCGTGGCGGCGATGGCTGTAAATTTCACATTGTACAATGTGAAGCATGTCTCTGTATTGCCTCGGTGATGTCAGGCTCCAGCTGCCGTGGAGCCTTGAAAGAGACGCTGACCTTCCAACACCAAAGTCTTCAGGATACACACCCTGTTTACACACAAGGCGCCGTAGATCGACGCCATCTGCTTCACAGGAGACGCTTCTTAACACAGGAATATCCTCAGTTGTTCAGACTTCAAAGTTCAGCTCTAATACACCTGTTACTGAAGAGTTCATTGAACTGACAAACATCTGTTTTTTAATAATCAATGTTACAATCACAGTGTGCCAATATACAGCCATATCACACAGCTACGAGTGTGATATTGCGTTTACACGACGGCACAAGTGTGTAAATACATAAGAAATGACAACGGAGTGTCTTTAAAACCCTGTTTTGTGCAAACTACTTCCTTCCGCCACGGATTCAAATCTCGGTTTGACAGTTAAACAGCTGAGCCCAAGCCTCCGTTACTAAATCGAAAATGTTACTTTAGAACTAGTAACAAAGGAATGTTGAGTTGCATTGAAAGCTTATTGTATTACTGCATTAAAAGCTCACTGTATTATGTAAAGTATTATGAGAGAATATGAGAGTTTGGGAACCCCTTGCAGAATCTGTGAAAATGAGAATAATAATAAGAGAGATCATATAAAATGCATGTTATTTTTTATTTAGTACTAGTAAATAAAAGTAAATTTAGTAAAAGATATTTTACATAAAAGATGTTTACAAATAGTCCACAAGACAAAAAAAAAATTGCTTTTTTGTTTGGGGAACCCTTGGTTCTTAATACTGTGTGTGGTTACCTGGATAATCTACGACTGTTTTGTTTTTGTTTGTTTTGTGATGGTTGTTCATGAGTCCCTTGTTTGTTCTTAACAGTTAAACTGATCACTGTTCTTAAGAAAAATCCTCCAGGTTCTACAGATTCTTCAGTTTTCCAGCACCTTTCGCATATTTGAACCCTTTCCAGCAGTGACTGTATGAATTTGAGATGCATATTTTCACACTGAGGACAACTGAGGGACTCAAACACAGCTATTTAAAAAGGTTCAAACATTCACTGACGATCCAGAAGGAAACACGATGCATTAAGAGCCGGAGGGTGAAAACTTTTGAACAGGATGTCCAAATTTTTCTTATTTTGTTGAAATATAATTTTTTTCCATTTAGAACTGCCCTTCGGAAACAACAGAAGATACTTGCATGTTTCCCGGAAGACAAATTATGTTCGATTTACCTTGATCTTCAAATTCAAAAAGTTTTCACCCCCTGTCCTTTAATGCATTGTGTTTCTTTCTGGAGGATCAGTAAATGTTTGAACCTTTTTTAATAGCTGTGTTTGAGCCCCTCAACTGTCCTCAGTGTGAAAAGATGGATCTCAAAATCATACAGTCACTGCTGGAAAAAATAACATGCACTTTGTATGATCTCTCTTATTTTGTTAATAATAAAATTGTTCACAGTTTCACAGATTCTGCAAGGGGCTCCCAAACTTTTGCATAAAACTGTACCTGTATCTGATATACAGCATTTACTCTTCATATTCACAATAAAACATTAGTTTGAATGTCCACTGAGGAAAGCGATATCTTTGTCGTACTATCCGTTCATCTGTTAAGGGTGATTTCCAATGACAGCGCTGTTCACTGCATTTTTTTGGCTGCATCTTACAAGGTGTTGTTGAAAGTAAAAATAAGTTCCTTGTTTACAACCTCATTCATAAAAACAGTCAACTAATGTTGAAATAATGTAACTAAAATCACCATCACGAACACACACACCGTTTCCCAAAATAATAACATTTAATAAAGAACAACAGCCAGAACAAATTCCAGAAGATCTGGCCGAGGTGAGGCTGCTCTCTGCGTATTCATGAGCACTGAGCGACTGCTGACGCCATGGGGCTCACATCTCCGAAAACATAGAAGCAAAAATTCAAATAGACGTTATCTGTATTAACAAACAATATATTTGAAGTCTAAACAAGTACATTCTCGACTAAAAAACTCTTAGAACTACATTCCGTAAAACAAAAACATATAATAAGATGCATTTGTATAATTCTTTTTATTTTGTAATAAATGTAATAATTTCTATAAAATAAATAAAGTTAATTTAAAAATTGAAACATGAAAATCTTTTCAAATCGAGCCATTCTCAGATGCCTGTTGGTGTGGCGTCACACCGACAGAGGCCACTCCCATGATAGTTGATTGACATGAGCATCTTACCTCAGACCCGCCTTACATCAGCTGTAACAGTCCGACCTCTGTTGTTTCGATGCCGGAGTATGTTCTCTCCACAGAGAGAAGAGAGGGGCGGGGCGAGCAGAGCTCATTTGCATTTAAAGGAGCAATCCATCAGAATGGGTTGATTTTTGCAGAGCTCATTTTGACAAGGTAAAAATGGTGTTGTTATACACCTATATTATACACTTTTCATTAAGACCCTAAGGAGTAATATCAACTTGTGGAAAATGGGCATCCGATGACCCCTTTAAAGTTACCCGCCAGCTGGCTGATAATAGATTTATTTACTTGCTAAGCCAATTTTAACTCGCGTTTGGCATTGATGGCTGTTAATTTTGGATCCTCAATACAGCTATCAATTACACAGCGGAGACATTCAAATCATATTCACTGTCTCCAAGGCAATCAGCACGAACATCCACGGAGTCAATTTCTGGAAATGTTTATTGGAGTTGAAGCTCTGAGATGTTATTTTCTCTGATGATCTATGATGAGTGTTGAATGTACAATTAAAACTACAACAACTGTGGCCGTTATCCAGTGATGTGATGCGTCATGCCAGGAGATCCAATACTAATTTCCGAGAAAGGCTCTCTCCAAATAAACCTAATTTACCCCTGAGCAGTTTTATTGACCCCATATAAAGCATCTTTATATCCCTGGTAGTTCTTAATGTAAATGGTAAGGGAATTTCCTCAGGATCCATTTATGTAGTAAATAATTCATTCAGCTTTATAAATAGACTTGGGTACTCTGGATAGTCACCGAATTTGGATACCTGCTTTAGCAAGCAACGCTTGTTATTGTTAGGTTTCTTATTGCAGCATTTTTAAATTCAGATCACATATTTATGTCATAAACTTACACACTTTGAGGAGCAACGTGTTGTTTTTCATTATTTAGTTAGCTTCATCAATCACTCTCGCTGCTACGTGTGACTTTCTCTCAAGTTTGTCTGCATGCATTTGCATCTGCTGTGCAAAATAAGCCATATTTATTTATATTCCATATGCATGTGTTTAGATAATGTTTGGATTCTGGCCAGCAGCACGTAAGGATTCCAAAATAAAAATCTCATTAGAGTAATAGACCTGAAAATGCTCCATTAAAAGGTAATTACGCTTGCTTGATGAGAGCAGTAAATTAGCAGAAAATAAAACAGTTGTCAAGAACTGAAACAATAACTGAATACAGTTATTGTGATCTATCCGACCCTGTAAATGGCCAGTGATTAACCAGCATGGAGTTTTTAGCCATTTTTGCCATCAGCACACGGAAGAGAAGTGTAACGAAGCGGAGATGAGACGAGGATCTATGTGCAAGAGTTTATTGTACATCCAAAGAAAACAACAAATTATCCAGAACGGGGAACCCTTAGAATCCAGGCAAGAACAGGGAGCAACCATCACAGACATTAAACAACTGACAAAATACAGGGGAAAGACAAGGACTATATATACACAGGGTGAGGTAATGATCTAATTGGTAACCGGGGTAACTGATGAGGGAGTGGGTGTGGTTCAATGAAGATCCATGGCAACAAACAAGGGAACAGAGGTACAGGGAAGCAGGGAACAATAAGACACAAAAACTACAAAATAAAAGTCCTTAAACACGAATACAGAAGACAAAGACCAGGCACATGACATAACCCCCCCTCAAAAGAGTGGCTTCCAGACGCTCCAAACAGAAATACCAGTCCAGGAAGGGGGAGGAGCTCAGGCAGAACTGGGGAAGGGATGGAGGGCCAGGTCCATGTAAGGGGAGATAAACAAGGGACTGAAGCAGAGCAAGAGGCCAGGGTGGAGTCGGCCAGATGGGAGGAGCTGAGGACCACCAGATCATGAGAGAAGACCTCCACGGCGGAGCAGGCGGTACCCAGCAGGGCGGCGCAGGAGGCTCAGGAGCCCTCCAGGGCGGAGCCGGAGGCAGAGCAGGTGGCACTAGAGCCCTCCAGGGTGGAGCCGGAGGCAGAGCAGGCGGCGCTAGAGCCCTCCAGGGCGGAGCCGGAGGCAGAACAGGTGGCACTAGAGCCCTCCAGGGCGGAGCCGGAGGCAGAACAGGTGGCACTAGAGCCCTCCAGGGCAGAGCCGGAGGCACAACAGCCCTCCCAGGCGGAACAGGAGGCGGAACAGGAGGCGGAGCAGGAGGCGGAGCAGGAGGCGCAGCAGCCCTGCGGGGCGGAACAGGAATCTGCATCACGCTCTGGGACCTGGGGAGAGCAGGGACAGAGGAGGCAGACAGAATAGAGGGAGAAGGCGCAGCAGCCCTCCAGGGCGGAACAGGAGGCTGCGTCATCGACTGGGACCTGGGGAGAACAGTGACAGAGGATGTAGACAGGGAAAAGGGAGAAGCAGAGAGTTTGGTGGTTAACGCCCCCTCCGTAAGAGGTTCTACGGCTGACGCCGACACCTCTGGAGGCATTGGCGCAGCTTCTCCGACGGGGAAGGCCTCTGGAGCAGACTTGAGACCAGACGGGGCCTCTGGGGCAGACTTGAGACCAGACGAGAGCTCTGGTGCAGGCTTGTGATCAGACGAGAGCTCAGAGGCTGACCTGTGAACAGGCGTGACCTCAGGAGCACAGTGTGTAGCCCACACACACCACATGGCCACTGCCATTAAGGGAAGAGCAGCAGCGATAACGTCACTTGGCTTGTGAAGATCTGCTGTAACGTGGCTTGACTCGGGAACAACATGGCTTGACTCGGGAACAACATGGCTTGACTCGGGAACAACATGGCTTGACTCGGGAACAACATGGCTTGACTCGGGAACAACATGGCTTGACTCGGGAACAACATGGCTTGACTCGGGAACAACATGGCTTGACTCGGGAACAACATGGCTTGACTCGGGAACAACATGGCTTGACTCGGGAACAACATTGACTTGGCTTGACTCGTGGGGAACAGCTGCTGTAGCTTGACTCGGCCCTGTAGCTTGACTTGAATCAGGGGTAGCTGCCGCAACAAGAGGGAGCGCCATCTTAGCTGTCCGTACAGCCATTAGGGGTGAGTCCAACACGTGGGTCATCATGTGGCGTGACTTGGAGACAGCGACCATCTTGTGGACTGGCTTTGGCGTGGCGGCCATCTTTGCGACAGGCTCTGGCGTGGCGGCCATCTTTGCGACAGGCTCTGGCGTGGCGGCCATCTTTGCGACAGGCTCTGGCGTGGCGGCCATCTTTGCGACAGGCTCTGGCGTGGCGGCCATCTTTGCGACAGGCTCTGGCGTGGCGGCCATCTTTGCGACAGGCTCTGGCGTGGCGGCCATCTTTGCGACTGGCTCTGGCGTGGCGGCCATCTTTGCGACTGGCTCTGGCGTGGCGGCCATCTTTGCGACTGGCTCTGGCGTGGCGGCCATCTTTGCGACAGGCTCTGGCGTGGCGGCCATCTTTGCGACAGGCTCTGGCGTGGCGGCCATCTTTGCGACAGGCTCTGGCGTGGCGGCCATCTTTGCGACTGGCTCTGGCGTGGCGGCCATCTTTGCGACTGGCTCTGGCGTGGCGGCCATCTTTGCGACTGGCTCTGGCGTGGCGGCCATCTTGTGCAGTGGGTCTGGGCTGGCGGCCATCTTGCAAGGAGACTCAGGAGTGGCGACCATGCTGTGAATTACCCTTTCTACTTCCTTAACAGAAAAAGGGGATTCACAGAACAGCAAAACAAAGTCTATATACTGTGTCAGGGTCCAGCTGGGGTCCTCATCCGGTAAGTTTAAACTAACCTCTGGATCGAGTCCACTCCAGAAACAGTCCTTTATTTTGGTGTCATCTCCAGGCACTAGCTGGCTGTAATAAAGGAACTCCTCCACATAATATTCGATCGGTCGGCCGTTTTGAAAAATTGAGCAAAGAGTGCTCAGAGGGTCGCGATAAACTCCTGCTAGATCCATAGTTGGTTCAGTTGTTCTGTAACGAAGCGGAGATGAGACGAGGATCTATGTGCAAGAGTTTATTGTACATCCAAAGAAAACAACAAATTATCCAGAACGGGGAACCCTTAGAATCCAGGCAAGAACAGGGAGCAACCATCACAGACATTAAACAACTGACAAAATACAGGGGAAAGACAAGGACTATATATACACAGGGTGAGGTAATGATCTAATTGGTAACCGGGGTAACTGATGAGGGAGTGGGTGTGGTTCAATGAAGATCCATGGCAACAAACAAGGGAACAGAGGTACAGGGAAGCAGGTAACAATAAGACACAAAAACTACAAAATAAAAGTCCTTAAACACGAATACAGAAGACAAAGACCAGGCACATGACAAGAAGAAATTGTTGAATAAAGTTATTTTTATTTTCTTTGTGCACAAAAAGTATTCTCATAACTTCAAAAAATGACTGATGTCACATGGACTATTTTAACAATGTCCTTACTATCTTTCTAAGCCTTGAACGTGTCAGTTGAGTTACTGTCTATGCAGGGTCAGAAAGCTCTCGGATTTCATCAAATATACCTTAATTTGTGTTCTGAAGATGAACGAAGGTATTACGGGTTTGGAACGACATGACAGAATTTTCTGTCTCTTTAAGATTTAATAACTGATTGCATATCTACAGTATTTACATAGTCTCGGTGACTGACACATTGTTTAAGTCAGCACTGAACATTTTATTTAGCTCGTCTTTAACCTTATCAGTGACGTTGTCCTTTGGAGTTTACCTCTGTTTTTGTCATTAGAGCCATAATTTCATGCAACATTAGGTGTGTAATTGTGTGTTAAATAACAAGGGTGAACAGAGATCATATTGCTAATGAATGCAACATTGTTAATGAGACACAATGAATGCAAAAGCACAGTTACATGTGGCTACCTTGGACAGTAGCGCTCATTTTCTTGATGCTAATGTCCATCATCTTCAAAATAAATCATAAAAAAAAAATAATAACTTACTAAAATGTGTTTTGCATAACATGTTTTTAGCCTAGATATACACATAAATGTTTGCTATAAATAGAGGAAACTTGTGTAGTTCTCAGGTGATTTTGCACTGAGACACCTGGGTTTTATCCAGACAGTTGTGATGTGAAAGAGCCATAATTATTTATCATTTTCATGCGTCAGGCCTCCAGAAGGCAACATTAGCATGTCATTTAGCTAAAGACAGAGGAGCAACCCACCCTGAAACAACACATTCCCATGTTGCTCGACCATGCTAAATGGCTTGAAAAAGCATCACAAAAACAGAATCTATTCAGTGTTCAGAATATATCATTATCTCCTGACATACTAGTCTTCCTGCAGTTTAGTATTTTTTAGACAGTTACTGTAGATTGACAAACTGAATTATTTAGTCAACACACTATTAATGAAAACAATAATGCAACTTATACATAATTTGTTACTAATCTCAGTTAATATTAATTTACTAATAAAACATTTACTAATACATTATTAAAATCCAACATTAATGGACCTGAGCTAACAAACTAACAATGAAGAGTTGTACTTCTATTAACAATAACAAAGATTAATAAATACTGTAACAAATGTATTGTTCATTGATAATTAATGTTAGATAATGAATTATAGTGTGTAAAGTGTTACCTGTAATTAAGTAAATATTTTCTAGGTCAGTGTTCAGATATTTTGCTATAAAAAAGAAGACCTAAAAGTGTTGCAAAGGCAGCTGAATCAATGATTCATTCACAAGTACTAAAATAATAATTTATGTAAACTAAATATAACAGATGACAACGGTTGAAAACATACAGCAGCAGTGTCTTCAATTAAATATTTTGCTATGAAAAGACTAAAATGCTGCAAAGTTATCTGAATCAGTGATACTTTTTCTGAACAAACAGACTCATTAGCAAACCCATGATTGAATAAGTACTAAAATAATAATTTATGTAAACTAAATATAACAGATGACAACCGTTAAAAACATACAGCAGCAGTGTTTTTTAATTAAATATTTTGCTATGAAAAGACTAAAATGCACTGTAAAAAACTATTTGTTGAGTCAACTTAAAATAATTTGTAACCTGGCTGCCTTAAAATTTTAAGTTCAGTCAACTCAAAAAAAGTTTATTCAAATTGAAATGTTAAATTATACTAAGTGACAGCTTAGATATTTGAGTTGAATCAACATAAAATTTACTTACCCATCTGTTAAGTTTAGCAAACACAAATATCTAAGTTGTTACTTAGTACAACTTAACATTTCAAGTTGACTAAACTTATTTTAGTTGACTGAATTTAAAATTTTAAGGCAGCGGGGTAACAAATTATTTTAAGCTGACTCAACAAATTGGGTTTTTTATTTTTTACAGTGTGCTGCAAAGTTACCTGAATCAGTGATTCATTTTCTGAACAAAGATTCATTAGCAAACCCATGATTGAATAAGTACTAAAATATTAATAACAATTTGTGTAAACTAAATATAACAAATGAAAACGTTTTTTAAAAAAAAAAAAAAACATACAGCAAGTGTTTTTAATCAAATATTTTGCTATAAAAAAGACCAAAATGCTGCAAAGTTACCTGAATCAGTGATTCATTTTCAGAACAAAGATTCATTAGCAAACCCATGATTGAATAAGTACTAAAATATTAATAACAATTTATGTAAACTAAATATAACAAATGAAAATGTTTAAAAAAAAAAAAAAAACATGCAGAAACAGCGTTTTTAATTAAATATTTTGCTATAAAAAGACCAAAATGCTGCAGTTACCTGAATCAGTGATTCATTTTCTGAAGAAAGATTCATTAGCAAACCCATTAATGAATGAGCACTAAAATAATAATATATATAAATTAAATAAAACAGATGAAAACAGTTGAATAAAACCATACAGCAGCAGTGTTTTCAATTAAATATTTTGCTAAGAAAAGACTAAAATGCTGCAAAGTTACTTAAATCATTGATTCATTTTCTGAACAAACTGATTAATTAGCAAACCCATTAATGAATGAGTACTAAAATAATAATAATTTATGTAAACTTAATATAACAGTTGAAAACTGTTTTAAAAAACACACACACATCAGCAGTGTTTTTAATTATATGTTTTGCTATAAAAAGACAAATGCTCTAAAGTTTCTTGCATCAGTGATTCATTTTCTGAACAGATTCATTAGCAAACCCATTAATAAATAAGTACTAAAACAATAGTAAATTATGTAAAATAAATGTAACAGATCATATATATAAAGTATATATAAAAAAGCATCCACAGTGTTTTTAATAAAATATTTTGCTATGAAAAGACTAAAATACAAAGTTATTTGAATCAATGATTAAAACTGAACTGATTCATTAGCGACTCAACTAATAAATAAGTACTAAAATTAGAATAGTCAATGCAAAAGAAAATTAGCTGAGATGAAAACAGTGAGGGGGAAAATAGTAGCATTTAACTATTTTGCTATTAAAAAACACTGAAAACTTGCAAAAACATCTTAATCAGTGAATGATTTTCTGAACAAATTAATTAAGCATGCCAGTAAATACAACTTAAATACACTAAAAACAGCTGAAACTATCAGTAATTGGAAGTGTATGACTATATATTATGTTACATAAATAAATAAACCTAAAATGCAGCACAGGGACTTAATAATTTAAATAATTTTCTGAACAAACTGATTCATTAGCATGAGTTTGGCTGTAAAACTCCACAACCAATACAATTTGCGTCACTGCTAGTTTTTGGAAGTAGCTTGCTACTGGGAAAAATGTCTGTTTTTAAAATGGCTAAACTATTGCACTACTGATGGGGGAAAAAAAACACAACTTTTAGCTGCTTCCCAACACTGCTTGAGCCAGCCTGTTTTTCATGATTTTATTCCCACCAAGCTAATGTGGAGTATCAATAATGCCTCATAAATCACTGCAGTGACAATATGGGTTTAGTAAATCTCATCATGCACAGCCATATTGGATGAACATTCCAGCTGTTTTGGGTGAACGCCAGATGTCTGTGTTTTTTTACAACAAAAAACAGCCCCTGTAAGGCATTATTTACCTAGCTAAGGTGACCGGAAGGGCAAATATCAACAACTGTCCAGGCCGTACCAAGCTTTTTAAAGACAGCCATTCTACATTAAAAGCACTCGATGTGCTTCTTGGTGGCATTTTGCCCTGGCATTTTTGGCAGGTGTTTTATTGGGTGCGGTGGGGACAATGGGTTTCCTTGGGTCACTGCTTCCTGTCTGCCTCTGCCTCATATCTAGTTCATCGCCCTGTGATCCGCCCCACTCAGCATAGGCAAGAGAGTCAACACGCACAAATATGATATGTGGCATATTCCCATCGTTGACGTTTACAGCCACTGCGGGGCAGAGATTTGCTCACTGTTGCTTTTCAGACCTTCATTTTAGATAAAATGTTGCTGTGAACCTTTGTGGGGAGGTCAGACAGAGACTGGAAATTGCTCAATCATTCAAGACGAACAATAACGAAAACATACAAACTCTACCATAGTACTACAAAGTGTTTACATATGTATTAGGGCTGTCAGTTTAATGCTTTAACTTAATTAATTTGTTCTGAAAAATTAATGCATTTAAAATTAAAATGTGATTAAAATAAAGTAATTGTTAATATTACTAGAAGTAATATTACTTTAAAAAAAAGTAATAATAAATAAAATAATAAAATAAATAAAATTCAAACTTTAAAAAAATTAAACACAATATTATGTGTTTTTGCTCAATTTTGCAGAGGACATTTTGAAGCCATAGCAGAAGAGTTGCAAAATTTACGAGTAACACAGCGGTGTTTAGTTTCTGAATAAATCTGCGTTTTGAACAAATCATGTGAACCAATGATTCAAAAGCCTATTTGTAGAGAGAGCCATTTAGTTCACTCCTAAATGAATCAGCTGTTTGAATGAATCAAATTCAATGAGTGAATGACTCATAAAGACATTTACCGCAACCTGCTGGCAAATTTAGTTTCTTATTTAGAGTATCATTTCATTAAAAGAAGAAGAAAAAGAAGAAAAAGAAAAACTTTAAAGGGATAGTTCACCAAAAAAAAAAAAAAAAAAATCTTTACTCACCCTCATGTTGTTTCAAACCTTTCTTTTGTGGAACAAAACTGGCAACAAAGTTGGTAACAAAGCTGTTTTGGTTACCAGTGACTTTCATTGTATTAACAAAAATACTGAGATGTTTCTTAAACTATTTTTTATGTTCTATAGTTTACGTTAGGCTGTTGCAGCCTACATGTTTATGTGTAATAAATTCTATGTTTAATAATAAAATATTTATTTCTAAAGCTACAATTTGTAATGTCTACTTGATACTTGATAAATTCATGTGACAGTCACATTTTATTGGTTATATAAACATTTCTTACACTATCAGAAAAAGAAAAAGGAAACAATAATAAGGTAGTAACAATTTCAACGGTATATTTTATTTGTGAACTTACTTCAGCTATTGTTTTTAATAGTTAACTTTTAACTATTTTTGAATTTTTCGGATCATTAGTCATAAAAGCTTGTAAATATTGGTTCACAGATCACAGACTGAGATTTACTTTAAATTCCACCAAGCTGATTACTCACTAAAATCTCACACAAAACATGTTTTCATGCCATTTTAAGTTGTATTTTTACATAAAGTGGTTATATCTAAGTATGTAAGTTGTTTACTCACAATAACTAATAATTGTTCATTCAGACTGATTCTCGAACGCGGAACGCGCAAAAAACAAAACAAAACAAAACAAAAAAAAAACACAGGGGGCGGGATTAATCGCATGAACCAATCACAGCCGATCATAACCAGTCATATCCAATCATATCGCGATGTAGTCATTATCTCCTCTCACATCTTTTCCCCTTTGTGTCGCTGTTGGACAATTTTTCTTTAGAAAACGAGTGATTTATATACTTTTTAATGCTAGATTTTGTACTGTTGCCGTTGTTTTTTATTTTTTTTTTTTTTTTTTTTTGTTTTACTAATCCGATTAGTTTTAAGGAGGCACTGCCTCCCTTGTCTCTTTGGAGGAAACGTGTGTATGTTTATCTGTGTGTGTGTGTGTGTGTTTATACACACAATTTCTTTTTCTTTTATGAGCAAGGCTAATTTTTAATCCTAAATAAAACCGTAATATTGTGAAATATTACTACCGTTTTAACTAACCGCTTTCTATTGCAATATATTTTAAAATGCAATTTATTTCTGTGATGCAAAGCTAATTTTCAGCATCATTACTCTTCAGTCTTCAATGTCACATGATCCTTCAGAAAAAAATTCTAATATGCTGATTCACTGCTCAAGTAACATTTCTTATTATCAGTGTTGGAAAAAAAAAGCTGTGTTGTAAAAATAAATAAATAAATAAATAAATAAATAGTAAATAAATCTCACTAAGTGCCACATAGCATGAGTTTTTCCAAATGACACAAGCTCAGCTCTTCGAATCATATTTACATTTAAACGCATGATAGACTGTGAAAAGAACATGCTGGGTGATTGGACTGGATCGCATCTGAGGGCAGGAGTGTGCAGTCAGTCATTCGCAAGCGTGTGGCCCAAAACACCTGTGTCACCTTGATGCTACAGGACTCTCCATCAACACCAATCAGCAACAGGGTGCAGGGGAGGAGGCGGCTTTGAACGGCGCTTGCTCTCTCACTCACACTCTCTCTCCGCCGGGACTGGAGGAAGGGATCAATGCCGTGAATGGTCCTCCTCTCCTTGCTCACTACTCTCATTATTATTTTCCACTCTGCCACTTGCCAGCCCATGAATAGTCAATAACAAACCAACGGGCAGGAAATGAAGAAGCAGATGCTTAGTTCAGTGCCTGGTGTGAGTTGTATTTATGGAGAACTGATTCCAGCCATGTGAGACGGACTTTGTTTCCTGCTGAGGATGATAGAAACTTTATTTTTCTCTATTTGAAGACTAATGGATTCTCTTTTTGGACTTACTGTGTTTGTCCACAGTGATGGAGTCTTTTGATTAATACTGTGATTCTGAAAGCTGTTAGTTTCAGGTGAAAGACCTATCAATCGTTTCATATTGGGAACAGTTTGCTTACGAATCTGTGTGGAGGGAAGCACATGGTCGACTAAGTGTGTTTTTCCTGTCAGGTTGTCCCAGCAGTCTTTTGTGAGTGCTTCAGAGAGAGCTGCACACATTGGAATAGCTGGGAGAATGTTTCTGTGGGCTGGAAGTAAAGGAGCTCAAGGATCAGGAAGTGAGAGAAGGTAAAGTACATTGACTTTAATTACTCTAACTACCTAACTAACTAAACTACCTGTGACAGCACTATGCTTAACTTTAATTTTCTAGGCTTTCTATAAGGAGGTTGCATGTTTGATTTCATGTTGATTTTTAAGTGGAAAAATATGGTCATAGAAATATTAAAGTAAATAATATATATAAATACATATTACACTACCAGTAAAAGATTTTTAATGTTTATAAACAAATCTCTTCTGCTCACCAAGCCTGCATTTATTTGATGTGAAGCACAGCAAAAACGGTACAATCATTATCATCATCATCACCATCATTATTTAACAGTTTATCAACAGTTGAGTAACATTATACACTATCAACCACTATATATATTATACACTACCTTTCAAAAGGGAAAAGAAATTATTGAAATTAAAACTTTCATATAGCAAGGCAATGCTATAAATTGATCAAAAGTGAGGATAAAGACATTTATTATCTTACAAAAGATTTCTATTTCAGATAAATGCTGTTCTTCTGAACTTTCTGTTCATCAAAGAAACCTGAAAAAATTCTACTCAGCTGTTTTCAACATAATAATAACGACAATGTTTTTTGAGCAGCTAATCTGAATATTAGACTGATTTCTAAAGAAATGCAGCTATGAAATCACAGGAATAAATGACATTTTAAAATAAATTCAAATAGAAAACTTATTTTAAACAGTAAAAAAAAATCTAAATTTTACTGTTTTGCTGTATTTTAGATCAAGTAAATGTAGGCTTGGTGAGCAGAAGACACATTTTAAAAATATAAAAATCTTACTGTTCAAAAACTTTTGACTGATAGTGCATATAAACAAAAAATAAAAAATACATTTTATTTATTTTAAAAAGTGCAGATATTACATTCTTTCATGTTACAGCCGATAATGAGAATTGGCCAATATAAAAATTCTAAGATGCCTTATTAAATGAAAAATGACACTACAAAAACTAAAATCAATTGTTTAAAATACTACAACTGAAACAATGTAATTTACAGCATAAAAGATATTTACTTTGAGATTTAACAGTGTTTATTAAATTATTAGTGTATTTAAAAATAACTTCAAGTGAACTGATTTAAAAGTAATATAAAATGTAAAAATATAGAAAATGAACATGCACAAATAAATGTAGTGACTGATACATTTACAACAACAGCAATAATAATTATATCAACCAAAACTTGCATCACCATTCTAAAACTGATGCATCACAGTTTGTTTATTGCATGGAAATTCACTCACTATTATTAGCAGTTTTAATAGCAGTATAACTGCTGTTTCACACTGATTTAGCCATATCAGAGACTGTAATTTTAATGATCAAACTCATCTTTGATTCTGACGTAGACTAATCACAGGAAGTGAGTTTGTAATGCTTTTGACCACTGTACTCACAGTAATTATGAAAAGGTCACTGATAAAGATAGACAGGTTAGACAGCTTGCCTTCACACCCATGCATAATCTTCAAAAGCAATATGACCTGCTGTCAAAACATGATTAAAGAATCATGAGCTAAATATTTGGAAAGGAACTAACTATGCATATGTAATAGGACAGTAGCAGGTATCTGTGTGTCACTTGAGTTTCTGAACAAACCCAATTCATCCTGTGCCTCACATCTTTTTTTATGTGATAAGGACTGTTGAAATGATTCTTAAAGCAATAGCTTGTTATATTAGGTTTGGCACAAACCATGCCTTCATTTTTTTATTCTTTCCTTTGTGTGTCTTGTGACTTTTATGTACCTCAAACAGGACCATTTATCAGAAGATTCGCGAGTATGATATTTTGGAAAAGAGAAGGACGGTCACAGCGCTGAAGGCTGGAGAGGACAGAGCCATTCTCTTAGGCCTCAGCATGATCCTTTTTTCTGCCATGATGTACTTTGTGTTGGGCATTACAATGGTGCGCTCTTACTCAGACAGGTAAAGATGACCAGAATCCTTCTCAAGAACAGATCTGCACAAAAATACATACAAACCACAGAATTAAAGGTGCATTCAGTAATTTCTGAAGTACATTTAAAATTACCATTTCTACAATGAGGTTAATTCTCCTAAAATTTATAATTCTGTCATTAATTACTCACCCTCATGTTGTTCCAAACCTGTAAGCACTTCATCTTCGGAACACAAATTAAGATATTTTTAATGAAATCCAAGAGCTTCTGACCCTGCATAGGCCCAGAAAGGCATTAAGGATATCATTAAAATAGTCCATGTGACATCAGTGGTTCAACTTTATTGTTATGAAGCTACGAGAACACTTTTTTGCGGAAAGAAAACAAAAAGTAACAATTTTATTTAACAATATATTCTCTTCTGTGACAGCCTTTGTTCACAAGAGCACCACAACGCATACACTAAAACATAGAAGCTGAATTTGTTTCTTCCAAATAGCACTGACCCACCGCAGATTGCGCATAAGAGCTGGCATACACTGCAGTCAAAGGCAATTAAAGAGGCAGCTGAGCCTTTGGAATACCCAAAGAACACAAGGTCTGTTATTCATAGAGTGGGAGACAAGAGGCCTGGCACAAAGACAAACACTAACATGTAATTGGCCACCACACCAGAGGGCCAAATCTGTGCATATGGAGGATGACCCTGATGTACAAATATTGTGCTTAGTTTGTCATGACGACTAAAAATACATGCAGCTTTGATTACAGAACTTAATGCAACGGGATGCCTTTAATGGGCTGTTATGTTTAGAAGTATATTAGTAAAATATTTATTTATTTTATATAAGTAGCTATGTCAATTTTTGTAGCCTGTTGTTTCTTGACAGATCCTATTGGATTTGGTGTTTATAAATGATCTAACTAAGAAAAAATTGCATAAGCAATAAAATGGTTATAGAAATAATGGGGGGAAACCTTAAAGGGATAGTTCACCCGAAAATGAAAACTACCCCATGATTTACTCACCTTAAAGCCATCCTAAGTGTACATTAGCATTCAAAAGTTTGGGAACCCCTTGCAGAATCTGTGAAAATGTGAATGATTTTAACAAAATAAGAGGGATCATATAAAATGCATGTTATTTTTTATTTAGTACTGTCCTGAGTAAGATATTTCACATAAACGATGTTTACATTTAGTCCACAAGACAAAAAAATAGCTGAAATGATTAAAATAACAACCTTCAAAAGTTTGTGAACCCTTGGTTCTTAATACTGTGTGTGGTTACCTGGATGATCTACAACTGTTTGTTTTTGTTTTGTGATGGTTGTTCATGAGTCCCTTGTTTGTTCTGAACAGTTAAACTGAGCACTGTTCTTAAGAAAAATCCTCCAGTTCCTGTAGATTCTTCAGTTTTCCAGCATCTTTTGCATATTTGAACCCTTTTCAGCAGTGACTGCATGGTTTTGAGATCCATCTTTTCACACTGAGGACAACTGAGGGACTCAAACACAAATATTAAAAAGGTTCAAACATTCACTGATGCTCCAGAAGGAAACCCCATGCATTAAGAGCCAGGGGGTGAAAACTTTTGAACAGGATGA
This sequence comes from Cirrhinus mrigala, assembly GCA_036247105.1. Lineage (NCBI taxonomy): Eukaryota > Metazoa > Chordata > Actinopteri > Cypriniformes > Cyprinidae > Cirrhinus > Cirrhinus mrigala. The sequence continues at coordinate 21,504,926 of CM070017.1, forward strand.
AGATTTTTCTTATTTTGTTGAAATATTTTTTTCCATTTAGTACTGCCCTTCAGAAGCAACAGAAGATGCTGGCATGTTTCCCGGTTGACAAATTAAGTACAATTTACCTTGATCTTTAAATTTAAAAGGTTTTCACCCCCCGGGTCTTAATGCATTGTGTTTCCTTCTGGAGCATCAGTGAATGTTTGAACCTTTTTTAATAGTTGTGTTTGAGTCCCTCAATTGTCTTCAGTATGAAAAGATGGATCTCAAAATCATACAGTCACTGCTGGAAAGGGTTCAAATATGCGAAAGATGCTGGAAAACTGACGAATCTGCAGGACCTGGAATATTTTTCTGAAGAGCAGTGCTCAGTTTAACTGTTCAGAACAAACAAGGGACTTATGATCAACCATCACAAAACAAAAAAACAGTCATAGATGATCCAGGTAACCACACACAGTATTAAGAACCAAGGATTCCCAAACTTTTGAAGGGTGTTATTTTAATAATTTCAGCTATTTTTGGTCTTGTGGACTATATGTAAACATCTTTTATGTAAAATATCTTACTCAAGACAGTACTAAATAAAAAAAAACATGCATTTTGTATAATCTCTCTTATTTTGTTAAAATTAATCACATTTTCACAGATTCTGCGGGGGGTTCCCAAACTTTCGCATGCCACTGTATATGACTTTCTTTTTTCAGACAAATACAATCAGAGTTATATAAAAAAAATGTCCAGGCTCTTCCAAGCTTTATAATGGCTGTTCAGAATTTGAAGTCCAATAAAGTGCATCCATCCAAAATAAAAAAGTGCTCCACACAGCTCCGGAGGGTTAATAAAGGCCTTCTGAAGTGAATCAATGCCTTTGTGTAAGAAAAATATCCATTTTTAAAACTTTATAAACTGTAACCTCTAGCTTCCGCTAACTGTTGCACGCACGTTAACGAGAGAGTAGTTTATAAAGTTTTATATGGATATTTTTCTTACACAAAGGCATCGATTCGCTTCAGAACGCCTTTATTAACCTCCCGGAGCCGTGTGGAGTACATTTTATGATGGATAGATGCACTTTATTGGACTTTAAAATCTCAACACCCATTCACTGCCATTATAAAGCTTGGAAGAGCCAGAACATTTTTTAATATAACTCCGATCTGTAAGATCTGTAACAAAGTCATATACACCTAGGATGGCTTCAGGGTGAGTAAATCATGGGGTAATTTTAATTTTTGGGTGAACTATTTGGTTGCTTCCCTAAGAAACTGCAAGTTTTAAGTCAACTTGAAATACTTGAGAGGAACTGATGATGTCAGCAGAAAAGGAAAGTTGTTTCAAATGTGGAGCAAGCTGTTTTTATATAATTTTATGATTACATTGTTCTTTGTAAATAATGTGCATTAAAAATTAAACATTGCCAGCTTTGATTTTATGCTCACTTTACCTCCAGTATGCCCTTTAACAACAAGCTCAGAAAAAAACTCAGTAGCAAGCAACTTCACGTTCACACTTCTCCACAGGTTAAGTTTCACATTTAGTCAGATGTTCTCAGTCCTGCTCCTCAAGACCGACTTCCCCGCAGGGTTTCATTTCAACTTTAGTCAAACACACCTGAAACATTAATCATTTGGTGGTAACCTGAAAATATAGGAAGTTCTCCAGCAGCATTTTAACAAACAGCCAGCCATCTTGACTCATCCTGCATATTAAATGCAATAAATGATTTCTTTCCTTCCCCTCAGCGTCTGGACAGAGGAGTCAAACTGCACAGTGCTGAACTCTAGTGTAGTTGCTGAGATTAACTGTAGCTACAGTTGTGGCTCCGAGTGCAGGAAGAGCTCCAGGTTTCCCTGCCTTCAGGTATATGTCAGTCTGAACTTCACCGGCAAAGTTCTGCGGCTGTCGTACAATGAGGAGGCCCATGAGGCCCACCCTGAGGTACACCACACCTAACCATATACATTAACTATAGGGATATATCACATTACCTGTGAATAGTGATGGATGGGCCGTTCTTCTGTGACACTATGATGTCAAGAAAATAAATAAATAAATACAACAAACACATTCGTTATATAAAGGAAGCTGATTTAAATTAAATTATTTTTGTTGGCATAACCCAGTGAGAAAAAAAAAATCCAATGATCTCATTCATTTTTTTAACATTATTTTCAAAAAAGTTTAAAACTAAATATTCCAAACTACTTTGGAATATATTACTATAATAATAATAAGTTTACTACACAAAATAACAATTAATTTATAACAATTAATAAGTTAGGTTGTGATCTTTAGAAACAAAGATTTGCAGAAGAAAATAAAATAATCAGATAAGTAATTAAATAAATAAAAAATATTACAACTTTTGAGTCTTTTTTCATTACAACAGGCAATTGCATCACTCTATGTCTTCAAACCGTATAAAAATTGAATGAACTTTAATAAAAAAAAAAAAAAAAAAATCTAAATGCATTCAGTAGAAGAGGTGTATCCAAGTAATTATATGAATTTATTAATAGCATTTTAATATATTTTTGAATAATAAATTTATTGGTAAAAAAATAAATAAAAATAAAAACCCAAATATTTTTCTACACATTTTTCCCTAAAAGATTATACATTAGGTTGTGATCTTTAGAAACAAAGATTTATAGAAGAAAAGCAAAAAAAAAAAAAAAATAAATAAATAAAATAATATATATATATATATATATATATATATATGGATAGCTATAGATATAAAAAATAAATTAATAAATAAATTTAATTCATTTTCTTTGTCTTTTTCATTATAACAGGCAGTTGCATCACAAATAACTGTCTTCCAAAAATATAAAAATACATTTTAATAAAAAAAAATCAAAACACGTTCATCATAGAAGAGGTGTACCCAAGTAATTGTATGAATTTATAAATAGCATTTAAATGTTTTTTAAATAATATTTTTATTGGCAAAAAATAAAAATTAAAATATAAATTAACATAATAATAAACTGCCACAAATTTTTCCCACTGTTTTCCCTGATAGATTGTAATTACCTTGCCAAATTCATTAGGTTGTGGTCTTTATAAACAAAGATTTACTGAAGAAAAAAAAAAGCTTTCGGACATTAATCTTGTCTTGTCTAACTAGTGACCCTCATCTGTTAATGTAGTTTTAATTAATGTCATTATCTAAAATTACCAATTGACAATTTGTCCCTAAGATGACACAACAGTATGCTTCTGAGCATGATAAATGACTAAGTACATTTCCTTCCTTCGCAGTGTTTTTACATCCCAAAGTGCCGCAAGGATCACATGCTGATGCACAGCATTGTGATGAACATCTCGGAGCGACTGAAGACGCACCAACAGGTCTCGTGTTACTACGACCCCTCAGAGCAGCAGGACAGCGTCCTCCTGACACGTCTCTATGGCCGCGGGGCCATCATCAGCTCGCTCCTCTGGCCCACGTGCACGCTGGTGGGGGGCACGCTCATCATCGCAATGGTGAAGCTCACTCAATACCTGTCCTTCTTGTGTGAGCAGATCAGCCGCATTAAAAGGTGAGACTGACGGTGTGCAGACGGATACCTCAGACCAGAAAGACGGTGCTTTTAAGACACATCTAATCGCTGTCTTCCTTGCAGGATGGGGCTCTATTCCCTAACGGGAGCTTCTCACACCAGGGTCTGCACTCGGAAGTTTAACGGCGGCATCCAGGATGGGGTTTGAATTGTCCACGGACCTGTTTTCTACTCTGTATATAGCGACAAATGGTTTCCGCTCTCATGTGGTCTTCCTCTGGCGCTCCATCAGCCTTGCTAATCTGCCGGGTTGTGTTGACAAGGCTGAAGCAATGTTGTGAATGAGAACTTCCTTTACCATTGAGATCAGACTCAACAGAGCTTCTAGTGGTCGTAGTTGGAACTTCTTATGATAAGAAGAAGTCCGATCTTGAAACTCAACGGTCAAAATATGCGGTCATGTTGTGGGGTGTCGATTACACTTTCTGGCCAGCAAATCAGAGACTCCATTCCAAGAAGATGCCACTGTGTAGAGATATGGCTTGACCAGATGACGCTTACGTAATCGCAGAAATTAAAAGTAGTATGTATACGCTACTTCCATTCGTGGCTTTATGACAAACACCTGTGGATCTCTTCAAAGCCAAAGGTCATATGTTGATTGTGACTGTTCGGTATCTCTTAAAGGGATAATTCACCTGAAAATGATGTCTTAATTTATTCACCCTATTCACCTTATTCTTTAAGCCTATGGACTTCTGGTTTATTAGCTGCTGTAGGGAAATAACAAGAAGAATAACAACGTGCTGTAAACAGTAAAACTGTTTGTACTCCAAACCAGTGTGCTCAAACTTAAAATAATACATTAAAATAACATGGTAAGACACACCAGTTTGCAATATCAAGCAGCAAAACAAACCCTTTTGTACAACTAAAAATAGCTGGACGCTGATGAGACCGGAAAAAATACGGGAAAAATAAGGTGGATATGAAATCTGTTTGACTTGATTTCTTCTATGGAACACAAACATATTTTCCTAATACAATAAGGTTTTATTTGTTAACATTAGTTAACTTAATTAGTTTGCATGAACTGCAGTAACAATGGACAATATTTCACATTATTTTATAGTTAATTTCTACATTTACAAGTAAGTTTTTTTTTTTAATCAAAAGTTGTATCTGTTAACATTAGTTAGTGCACTGTGAGCAAACATAAACAAGCAATGAAGGGCTGCACGATTATGGCAAAAATTATAATTGTCGATTATTCCCTGGAAATTATAATTGTGATTATTAATTATGATTATCACAATTTACACAGTTTTGAATAGCTTTATACTATTGTTTGAAGCAACTGCATGCCACATTTTTATATATAGCTTCTTCTTTAAATATGAAAAAAGTAAAAATTTAAAAATTTAAACAATGAGAAAAAAAAACCTTAAGATAACCTGTAGGAAAAATACACGCACTCTCACTCACACAAACACACACATCTTCAGAAATCAGTAAATGGATTTTTTTTTGTATTTGTGCCTTTGAGCAATTACATAATTGTGACATCTGTAATTATAATCACAATTAGAAATTTGATTAATTGTGCAGCCCTACAATGAACGATTCTGTTTTAATTAATATTAAAGGGGTCATCGGATGCCCATTTTACACAAGTTGATAAGATTTGTTAAGATCTTAATGAGAAGTCTATAACATACCTTGGTTAAAATGTCTCAGTGGTAGTGTAAAAACACCATTTTTACCTTGTCAAAATCAGCCCTTTTCACAGCGAGCTGTTTTGTTGCATTTGCCTTTAAATGCTAATGAGCTCCGCTCACCCCACCCCTCTCTTCTGTGGGTTGACGAGCCGCTCTGTTTACTTTAGCCGCGAAAGTTGCTAACTAGCACATTATTAAGATGGGCGATTTGCAAAGATGCATAAAAAACCCTTATACTCACTAATACTGTAGGTGAAGCTGGATCGCGAATGATTCGCACAAACATAGACGCATTTATGTAAATCGCTAGGCGTATTTCCTTCAAAAACTATAGTAACATTAATCCTCTGCATCTTCAGCTCAGACGACTGCTATGTTCATTTTTACATCCAACAACAAAACACCTCAATCGCTCAATCTGAGCCATTCTTGTCTTCCCCTGCACCAGAGTCAAAACAATGGCGGTCGGACTGTTTACAGCTCACTCAGGGCAGGTTTAAAGTAAGACGGCCGTGTCAATCAATCTATCGTGGGAGCGGCCTTGGTCGTTGTGACGTCACATAGACAAGATGCTGAGAATGGCTTGATTTGAAATAGGGGATATTACTTATAAAGATTAAAAAAATACCACTGGGTGGATTTTTATCATTATAGCATTATTATCTTCAAACAACATGTAAAAGGGAGTTTTGCATCCGATGACCACTTCAACAGAAATATTGTTAATGGTTAGTTCATGTTAACTAATGCAACTAATGTTAACAAATGAGACCTTATTGTAAAGTCAAAATTATTGTAAAGGGGCCTTTGAAATCTTTTATTTTTTCCCAAATTCCATTCATTTTTTTCCATTCATTTTTCCCATTTAAATTTTTCTAGACTAATAGTTGAATTAAAAAAATATTCATCAAAAATCATGTCTAATTAATTGAAATCATGAAATGTACACAATTTAACAAGCAATTTATTACAAGAATTGTAATAACAAAAATTAACAATTAATAACAATTTAACAAAAATGTAATTTTAAGGCCCTATAAAATACGTTTTATTTTCATCAAAATCTGTATTCCATTTATTTTCTGGATTCCATTTCAATTTTTTCATTAAATTTTAATAATCAAACGCATCTCTAATTAATTGATTGCATTCAAAAATATATTTATTATTCTGTTTATTTGCTTTTTTTTCAGAAATACCTTGTGTATTTACATTTTTTCTGGTGAATAAATTCTGATAAATTACTTCTCTGGTAAATATTCCTTAAAAACTGTTTTAATAATAATAATTGTGTCAATAGTAGTAGTACTATCATTACATTAAGTAATATATTTCTGTCATAGTTTCTTCAAGTTAAACCAAACTTTTATTTTGACAGGCTGCTGTGAAAACCATTATGACGATAGTTTTTCTCGATGAAGTGCTCATTAAGTGACTCTCAAAGCAGTTCTAGAGATTGTTTACGTGTTCATATACTCATACATTGAGGCGGCGGGGACTGAGAACACAGCGAGCATCACGCATGCTTCAATATGTGTGTAGTAAACAAAACCACAAGTCTGCGCCATTCAATCACACAGAGACACAGAAAATGCAGGATTCATATTTACTGTAAATAGCTTTTTTTGAGGCTTAATATTCACAGACACTAGTCCATATCATGTTTTGATTTAAGTGTACTGACCTACTTTTGATTTATTCATCCAAAATTCCAAATTCCGTGACATTCCGCGTAAATTCCATATTCTATTTTCATTGTACAGACAGACAACAGACATTTTTTAAAATATCTTTGTGTTCCACAGAAAAAAAGAAAGTCATGCAGATTTGGAATAACATGAGGGCAAGTAAATGATGACAAAATTTTCATTTTTGGGTGAACTATCCCTTTAACTGTTTTTTTTTTCCTCGGATGAAATCCTGTCTAGTCCTAGGAGTACACCATTTTAACAGACCCAAAAGCTATGTAACAAATTCTAGTGTGTTGTCTAGCTAGTCAGCATTTTAGAACATAATATATACAAAGAGAAGTCTGTTCTAAAAGGTTCTAATAAGTTGTTCACATGAGACGTCTTGCTAGACACAACAGCCTCAACAAGCATTCAAAAACTTCTTAAAACTACAGTGCTCATGGTGTGAGGTGCTGAAAAAACAACAGTCATCTATATTTTTACATTTACATAGACAAATCACTAACAAGTGACATTACACTAGAGCAAAGGTATAAAACAATATGTTGTGTGTGCACGGCACCCAAGGCAGCAATTCAAGAACACTGTTATTCAATCATGTATGCTGTAATTTCAAGTTCTGCATTCTGTATTTGTTTTTTCAATGGGGTGACACTGTTTTTTTGTTGACCGTTAACCAGAAATCTTGTATTGTCAGCTGTTGATATATGGATGTAATTTCTCACTCACAAAACAAAAACAGCAGATGGACTGAATGATTTGTAAGGTTTTGCACAGAGAGAATCAAGAGTGCCTAACTTTTTTAGATGTCATCTACAGTGACTGAAATAAATTCAGTAGCAGTTCTCCAACATACGTATCATCTGACATTATTCTTTGAATTGGGAATGCCTTGGCTAGTTGTCACAAAGACTATATTCAGTTATACAAATGATTGCATTCTGTATCAGTGGATTTGTCATTTTTGACAAAATCATTTTCAAAACCCACCAAAAATAGATTAAATTATTTTTGTCATACAAACACAAATGTAACATTTCTTAGTTGTTGGATAAACAAATGAACAATAAAAACAATACTTTTTTATTTTTATTTTTTTTTTTACATAAGGTAAGATATAATAGATTTTAACCAAAAGGTTGAACAAAAATGTCTGATATGTGTCTATATATATATATATATATATATAATAGTCATAATATTTTTTTGAAAAGCCTATAAGATGTTTAGTGGCAGGGTCCAATCTGACAACTTTCACCATAAAATGAAGAAAAAACAAACTTGTTTCTTTTAACATTGCATTGCATTGATCTTTTGTGACATCATGCCCCAACATTTTAATTAAGTAAATATTTACTAAAGTAAAAAGTGTGACAACTAGCCCCAGCCTCTTACATTCAAAACATACTAACCATTTGTGCAATAAATAAGCATCACTGTTGCTTTTAGAAGCAAGATATACGTCCAATGATGACAGGTAACACATCTGTGACCCTGGACAACAAAACCAGTCATAAGGGTACATTTTTTTTTTAATTGAGATTTACACATCATGAAAAAATAAGCTTTCCATTGATGTATGGTTTGTTAGGATAGGACAATATTTGGCCGAGATACAACTATTTGAAAATCTGGAATCTGAGGGTGCAAAAAAAAAAAAAAATTGAGAAAATTGCCTTTAAATTTGTCCAAATGAAATTCTCAGCAATGCATATTACTGATCAAACAATATGTTTTGATATATTTACAGTTGGAAATTTATAAAATATCTTCATGGAACATGATCTTTACTTAACATCCGAATGATTTTTGGCATAAAATAAAAATGGATCATTTTGACCCTTACAATGTATTGTTGGCTGTTGCGACAAATATACCCGTGCTACTTATGGCTGGTTTTGTGGTCCAGGTTTACATTAGTCGAAACAAACAGACATTTGGATATTAAAGGATTAGTTCACTTCCAGAATAAAAAATTCCTGATAATTTACTCACCATCATCTAAGATGTTCATGTCTTTCCTCATTCAAAAAAAATGTTTTTGAGGAAACATTCCAGGATTTTTTTCCATATAGTGGACTTCAATGGGGATCAATGGGTTGAAGGTCCAAACTGCAGCTTCAAAGGAGTCTACACGATCCCAGCCGAGGAATAAGAGTCGTATCTAGTGAAACGATTGGTCATTTTTTAAAAAAAATTTAAATGTAATATTTTTAACCACAAATGCTTGTCTTGCACTAGCTCGACTTTGCGCATTACATAATCACATTGGAAAGGTTGCATGTGGTTAGTTCTTCATCTGTGTACTTTGGTTCAAAAACGTAGGGTAGAAAAACTCATCTCATTTTCTCCTTCAACTTCAAAATCATTCAACATCGTTGTTTTACCTTTTTTTGTAAAGGGCGTTTGACTTACTTTGCGTGTTCGCTTTGTAAACACTGGGTCGGTCCTTCTGCCTATGTCATGTGTGACCTTTCCAATGTGACTATGTAATGCGTGAAGTTGAGCCAGTGCAAGATGAGCATTTGTGGTTAAAAAGTATATACATTTTTATTTATTTTAGAAAATAACAGATAATTTTGATAGATAAGACCCATATTCCTCAGCTGGGATTTTGTAGAGCCCTTTGAAGCTGCATTAAAACTCCAATTTGTACCTTCAACCCATTGATCCCCACTGAAGTCCACTACACTCTTAAAAATAAAGGTGCTTTAAAAGGTTCTTCACAGCGATGCCATAGAAGAACCATTATTTGGTTCCACAAAGAACCATTCAAAGAACCATCTCTTTCTTACCTTTTTATAATCTGAAGAACCTTCTTTTGCCACGAAGAACCTTTTGTGAAACAGATGTTAAAGGTTCTTTATGGAACCATTTAGACAAAAAGGTTCTTCTATGGCATCGTGAAGCACCTTTATTTTTAAGAGTGTATATGGAGAAAAATCCTGGAATGTTTTCCTCTAAAACCTTAATTTCTTTTCGACTGAAGAACATTAACATCTTGGATGACATTAGGGGGTGAGTAAACTATCAGGACATTTTAATTCTGGAAGTGAACTAATCCTTTAATTTACATACAGGCTGTTATTATGACTTAAGCCTCAAAAGAGATTTGTTTTACATCCACCACTGTTGCTCACCATGTTCATGTCGATTAGTACAACTCATTCTGTTTGTCATGTCAAATGGTGAATAAAATATGTTTCAATGTCAAAAATGTTTCAAAGCATATTAAGATTTGCAATGAAAACCGCACGATTGTCAATACCATTGACCTTGCTAGATTATTAACCTACAGTCCTGGTCATCTTGTGTGAGGTTATAAGCAGCACATAGAGCAGCGGAAGAACTGATTTGACTGTCCTTGGGAGATGGATTTGGACTGAATGGCATCAGAATGGCTTCTCGAGAGGGGCACCTTTTTAAAGCGCAATCAGGTGACTGGCTGTGATGAATCAGACTTGGTCTGAAATTAATCAGTCCACAGCCCTCTGCTACCCCCCTAAACACACGCACACACATTTCCAACCCTTGCTGACGACATCCTCATAAATAGACTCTTCTAATGTTGTTTACCCAACAAAGAAGGGTTTTTCCTTTTAAACAGATTTAATTGTTATAGAAAGAGATCAAAGATGCGACTGAACACCATCATGACGTCTTTTATTTGTGTCCTTGAGAACAGCATATAAGGCAACAGAGGATGCTCTGGAGACAAACAAGCCAGTGTTGTTAGACCAAAAGGATGACAGAGTCCTTTTTTCGTTTTGTCTGATTTGGTTTGCAGTGACACACTATTGGTTCCCGGCGCAGGCTGATGGGATCTGTCTGGTGGAGAATTTTATTGGCTCTGTGAAATGAGGTATTGCTCATAACTCCAGAGTAACTGCCAGTCAAAATGATGGGATATGGAGATGAAGTTCATTGGGTCATTGGCTGTTTTGAAGATGACATTGTTTTAAAGCCTCCTGTAAAACATTTCCGCATTATACCCCATCAACTGACCATTAGCTGTAATTTTAAAGGGCCTTAATAAAAGTATAAATCATACCATTTTACCTGCTTTGTAAATAGAACTTATTTGCATTATGCAGCCATATACAACTGTCTATTTTTGGTAGAACAATTATATTTAGACATTATCAAAATAATTTTTTTTAATTTATCATATTTACATATTCACCAATATTATAATTTTGGCTGAAGCAATATAAAAAGTGTCAAATTTTATATGATTTTGTAAAATAAATGACATATCAAACACCAAAAACTAAAATCATTTAAAAAAAGTAAAATTAAGCATAATAATATTATAATTTACAGTACAATTTATTTATTTATGTATTTATTTATTGCTAAATATTACATTAAACAGTGTTAATATCTTTAAGTGATAATATTAGGGCAAAAGTAAACTAAAAATCAGGTGAAATAGCTTTTATAATTAAATCATCAGATACTGATATATTAAAAATTAATATAAAATATTTATAATATCCAATATAATCATCCCAGAAACTATGCAAAAAATTAAAATGTTGCTTGAAATAAAAAAAACTTTAACTGAAATAAGAGTAATTAAAAAATATTTCAGCTGAAATTAACATTTTTAAATTTAAATTTATTTTGACGATGCACTAAATGACTAAAACTAAAATAAAAGAGAATAAAAACTATATTGACATGACAAAAAAAACTCCTACAACAAAATTACAAAAACTTTAAATGATAAAATACAAAAATAAAAATGAATTCAAAATATTAATAAAAACTATAATATTATCAAAATGATACTAAAATAACATTGATCCCTAGTCATAATTACACTGTAAAAAATGAATTTAATGGTAAAAGACTGTAAAAATGCTACAGTAAAATCCTGTTAAATCGTTATTGGTAAGTTCGCCTACTATATACGGTGAAAAACTGCATTGGACGTTGCATGAAATTTTACATTTTAAACTTTAAATCTGACGGGGTTTTTTGGTTTTGCCTTCTTGAAATAACTGTTTCTTCTTAGTTTTTTCTTATCAGTTTGGTACATTAGGTTTGTATGTTGCACCTAATGTTGTGAAATTAATGTTTATTGCATTATTTAAATTTCATGTGTGTTACCATGATGGTGTTTAGTGTTTGTGTAATATACCTTCTATATTATGTTAATATTTAAAAGCTGCTTGTGATGTGCTTTAGTTCATCATGTGATTTTCTCATCACCACCTACTTTTGGTGGCTATCATTGTATTACAAAGGTAAAAAACAGATTTCAGTACTTCAATTGTTTCATTTAAATTTGGCAGAAATAGGAATATATAAAGACCTACATTTTACTGTACAAAAGTAATACAAGACTTACATATATATTTCTGTTACATGTAAAACTGTACTTTTATTTTGATGGGTTGCCGTTTAGTTTATGTTTGAATACAGTATGATATGATGCTAGATTTGATGTAAAATTCCCATGAAGTGACTCTCACAGCAAGATTAAGTTTGTGTGTTCATGTCGTCATATAGTGAGACGCAGAGACCGAAAAGGGTGCCGTTGGAGAGGTGGGGCGCCCCCCTAATATAATGGTAGGGGAAACACTGGTTAATGAAATTACGGTATTTGAATGTAAATTTTAAGTTAATACCGTAAAACCTAAAACGTTGCAACCATATTTTTTACGGTAAAATTCTGGCAGCCACAGCTGCCGTTTTTTTACCATAAATTTTGTGGATTGTTTTAACAGTGTATTTTTATTTATTTTCCGGCGATCAACTTAACTGGGTTAGTGATTTTAAGAAACTACTAACCCTACACATTACCCAAAACTGAACATTTAACTCATCTCACAATGTTTGTGCTACAGACATGAATAACACCTCAAATCATGTGTTTTGTGAAGCACAGATGTGCTATTGCTTTTCAAAGCGATCAGACTTACTGATTTCACCTCACTGACCATAAAACAGGACAAAAAAAAAAAATCCCCATCAATATACCAGCATAAATAGGTCCCGCATCAGCACAGTGATAGAATCTAATTTACTATTAGATTTACAGAAGGCATTCAAACAGCGAAGAGCACATTAGATTGTTTTTAGTGTTTCAGCTGCCCTCTTCCACCTCAGAACACAACAAACTGGGTCTCTCTATCTTTCGCCCCTTTCTGGGAACAAGAAACCCCACTTCCTACTGTTCCCCTGGCAACAGAACATAGTCCTGACCTGATGGAAACATCCTCACAAATATGGTCCTTCCTGTGCTCAGGCCAGACAGCTGTGCTGTTTGTTAGAAAGAGACATCTGTGGGTCTTCTCATGAGGAGCCGTTGACAAAAAAGCAGGAAGCTGTAAGAGAAGAAGCTGGTAATTACTAATCACTATTGCTCACACTTAGGGTTGGGGATCTGAACGAACCTCTAACCCTAAATATTAAACCGTGGGGCACCTCAAATCATGTGTATTGAAAAGAGGAAGAAAAATGAAAATTCTGTCATTCATTACTCACCCTCATGTCATTCCAAACCCGTAAGACCTTATTATATTGAGATATTGTTGATGAAATCCGAGAACTTTCTGACCCTGCATAGACAGCAACGCAACTACCAGAAAACAAAAACAATGGCTTTATTAAACAATTTCTGTTTTCTTTGTACACAAAAAGCATTCTCATAGCTTCATAAAATTACGGTTGAACCACTGATGTCACATGGGTTATTTTAACAATGTCCTTACTACCTTTCAGGGCCTTGAACGTGTCAGTTGCGTTGCTGTCTATGCAAGGCCAGAAAGCTCTCAGATTTCATCAAAAATATCTAAATTTGTTTTCTGAAGATGAACAAAGGTCTTACAGGTTTGTAACGACATGAGGATGAGTAATTAGTGACAGAATTTTCATTTTTGGGTGAACTGTCCCTTTAAGAACTGGGAGGTGCGTAATTTCTTTCCTTATAAGCACACAGTGAGCTCCTTAGAGTCTTTAGGCATGTAAATATTGCCTTGCTCTTTAATTTGTTGGCTTATTTGATGAGGCCACTTAGCCTGTGGTTTCTGCTCCTCAGTGACTGGGTCATTCAAGCTGTTAAACGGCAGCGCAAGAGTCAGGGAGCATGATGGTAATATCTGGTATGGTGGTGACAGCACACACGTGTCTGGGGTCCAAGATGTCACTGCTGGTAATGCGAGCTCATCATTAAACATCCTCACAGATGAGCTGAAGGTTTTACAAAGAAAGTGTTTTCAGTGATTACATGCCATTAAAAAAAATCTCCAAAGTAAAAAAAAAAAGTATGTATTATTTTTATATACACAAATATATATGAAGAGTTCAGATGCAAAACCCTCTAAAACCCTCAAAAATGAGATAATGATACTGAGTGAAGGCTCTCGACACACATTATACGCCCACTGAATACTTTTACTTCAAACTTGCTAAATCCCAGCCTCAGCCTAATCAGAAGTACTGGTACTTAGGAGCCTGATAAAAATGCTTATTTTAAAGAAAAACGTCAGATGGACTTACAGGCTTTTGCATCTGAACTCATCATATACACTACTGTTCAAAAGTTTGGGATCAGAAATATTTTTAATGTTTTTTCTCTTATGTCTCTTATGCTCAAAGTTGCAAAATACAGAAAAAAAAACCCAGTAGCATTATGAAATATTATTGAAATTTAAAATAATGGTTTACTAATTTAATATACTTTAAAACATATTTATTCCTGTGATGCAATGCTGAATTTTCAGCATCACTACTCCAGTTTTCAGTGTCACATGATCTAACATGCTGATTTATTATCAATGTTGGAAACATTTGTGTTGCTTAATATTTTTTGATGAATAAAAAGTTCTTTTTTTTCTTTTTCTTTTTTAATAATACATATATTTTTTAAATTCAGCAAGGATGTGTTGAAGTAATAAAAAGTGATGATAACAGCTTATATTGTTAAAAAAGATTTATACTTTAAATAAATGCTGCTTTTTAAAACTTTTTATTCATCAAAGCATCCTGAAAAAAGTATCACAGGTTCCACAAAAAAAAAAAAAATAAAAGTAAAATAAAATTTTAAATTATAATAATATTTCACAAGATTACTGTTTTTTCTGTATTTTTGATCAAATAAATGCAGCATTGATGAGCATAAGAAACGCCTTTAAAAACATTAAAAATCATACTGATCTCAAACTTTTGAACGGCAGTGTACTTGTTTCATAAGATTACGCCCTAAAATTATACAGACAGAAATGTAAAATATTTAATATCAGCCTTAAAAGTCCCTGAGTAATTCACACACCAGCTGAATTCAAGAAATGACTTTCACTTGTGCCTTGCCTTTTTGATTTAATTTTTAAAAGGAATTTAAATCTTTCAGTTTTAAAGGAATTTCCACCTGGACAGAGTTAATAATAACAGATTATAAGATTGTAGTAAAGTGTACACATGGGCTTATATTAAGTAATATGACTGTTCTAGTATTCCCAGTACACTCTTAAAAATATTCTTTATTGGCATCGATGGTTCCATGAAGAAACTTGAACATCCGTAGAACCTTTCAAATGCAGAAAAGGTTCTTTATAGTCGAAAAAGGTTCTTTAGATTTTTAAAGTTCTTCACAATAGTTCTTTAAAGAGCTGTTCACAGAAAGGTTCTTTGGGCAACCAAAAATGGTTCTTTTATGGCATCACTGCAAAAACACCCCTTTGGAACCTTTATTTTTAAGAGTGTATTGTATGTCTATCCCACAGTGCATCAACTC
The DNA here is from genome assembly GCA_036247105.1 of Cirrhinus mrigala. Lineage (NCBI taxonomy): Eukaryota > Metazoa > Chordata > Actinopteri > Cypriniformes > Cyprinidae > Cirrhinus > Cirrhinus mrigala. Next base: position 21,520,572 of record CM070017.1, read on the forward strand.
TGTACTCTGTGGTTGTTTAGCGCCCCCCGTTGTCTGATGTTTGCATTTCAACTGAAGTATTGAGTTCCTGTATGTGTTTTATTTTCCTGTGTACACTTACTTTCTGTTTTCCTTTGCAATCCGGTTCATGTCACCCAATACAATTAATCAATAAGATTTATATTTTGAGAAAAAAAAAAATACTATATAGGCACAATTTAATTTTTTAAGCATTAAAGCATATGCCTTTTAGTTAAAAAAAAAAAAAGATCAGAATCAGAAACATAAATTAATAATTTTGACTGCCAGTGTAAATTGATACTTATGAAGTATGTACTTTACATATGTGTGTACTTAGCTATCTATATATGGCTATTGCATAGATTTATATTATTTTTACGTATAACTAGTTATAAGTTATAAAGACTATACCCTAACACCCTAACAGAAAACTTATTGCATTTTCACAGTTGTCCCCAAAATATGTTAATAGGCACGCACACACACACTTAACAATACAGCAATACATTTATGCAAGATTTGAGAGCAGGGAGGAGTCAGGGAATAAGACAGAATCAGCCTTCCCTAAACCATAGCACTCATTATTTTGAATCTGCTGAGATAAATTTAGGTTTCAAAAGGGCAAGAATTATTATTTTGGCATAAAACTGTGCAAAGACGCCTCCACAGTTGCTGGAAATGCATTTAAATGAACTGCAAAAGCTAACTGTGAAGGACAGGATGTACGTGATGGCATCTGTAGTGAAGGCATGTGTGCAAGATGTGGGTGACTTCTAAAAGCCTGCAATGGTGTATTGACTTACAAACACCAAAGCCTTGGCCAGAGCCATGCATTTAGAAAAAAACTATCACAATGCTGTGCATTACTTTAAGCTCACAGACCAACACACGCCAACCACTAAAAGCACAAATAACCCTTTTACATGATAATACCACGTTAGATAAACATAAGATAAAAGCCAGATGCAAATCTTTTTTGTTAATTGTTTTATTTTTTAATATACAAATCTTTATCATATTAGTATTTATTTAAAAAATTGTTAAATTATTATTATTATTATTATTATTATTAATTATTTTTAAAGCCATTCATTTCAGTAATTATTAAATGTCAAAATATTTCTTTTATTTCGTTTGAATAAATAAATAAATACATTTAACTCCTTTAAGTGAAGTCAGTTTAGTCTTTTAATATGGGGGTTGTTTTCATGGCCCCAGATCTACAATGCCTTTTAACCCACTCAAAAGTACAAAAACAAGCTGGCCACCAAAACCACCTGCATGTTAAGTCTTTCACTAAGGCCTACATTAATCCTCCGTGTGAATTGCTGTGGGGTCAGCTGGATCCCTTTGCACTGATATGAAAGCAGATTTACCTTGACCTTCATAAGTGCAGACATGATATTTGAACCGTATAATAGTAATGCATTGTCAACCAACATGGAATGCTATTATGTGCTTGTGCGTGACAGACTCACAAGGACGCGGCATCCTGCTGTGACTGTGCTGAATCTCTTGGCAGGATTCTTTGTCTAGTGAGTCTGTGCCACAGAATAGTAAAGAAGAAGTGAAAAAAAACTCGAAGGGCCTGTCACAACAAACGCGAATATTTGGCGCGAAGAATTTGAATAGCAACAATGGTTTCCTGTGGGGCTACTCACGTCACGTTTGACCCGGACATTTCCCGCTTCTTCTTCTTTGAGGTTTAACGGGGGCTTGCTTCCAAAGGTAGGGGTGTGCGATAATGACAAAAAATGATATCTCAATATTTTCCGGATTTTTTTTTGATAACGATAATAGGACGATATTTTGCTGAGTGTGTTATTGTGCTGGTCTTTTGGCAGGTTTAGGTCTAAACTTAAAATCGCCAGTAGGTGGCGGCAAATCAGTGAGTCATTAACGCGTTCGTTCAACCGATTCGTTCAGAGGTTGATTGATTCAGTAACGAAACACCGCCATGTTGCTCACCCGCAAAACATTTCTGCTGTGGCTTTGTTTTAAACTATTTTCGTTGACGAAAGAGCAAAAACTTAAACTTGTATCTAAATTGTAAGTCAATTAATATTAACCTTTTGTTTATTGGACTGTAATATCACGTTTGCAATCGTACTGATGTTTGGAGATAAAACTATAGTACTTCTTGTCTGATATTAAGTGATAAGTTCACTTCCAGAACAAAAATTTACAGATAATTTATTTACTCCCTTGTCATCCAAGATGTTCATGTCTTTCTTTCTTCAGTCGATAAGAAATTATGTTTCTTGAAGAAAACATTTCAGGAATGTTCTCTATGTAGTGGACTTAAGTGGTGCCGCCAAGTTTGAACTTTTAAAATGCAGTTTAAATGCAGCTTCAAATGGCTCTAAACAATCCCAGCCGAGGAAGGATCAGTCATTTTCAAAACAAATTGACAATTTATATACTTTTTCATCGCCTAGTCTGGTCTTTGCAATGCACATGCATAGTCTGTGTAATCCGGGTCAGTACAGTTAGGGTATGTCGAAAAACTCCCATCTCATTTTCTTCAACGTCAAAATAGCCCTACAATGCTGTTTTACCTTTTTTTTTTTAAAAGGGCATTTGATCTTCTTTGCATGTTTACTTTGTAAACACTGGGTCGGCACTTCTGCAGCGATGTAGGACGATTTTGAAGTTGGGGAAGAAAACGAGATAGGAGTTTTCCGACATACCCCAACTGTATTGACTGTATTGAACCGGAAAAAAATAAGTTTCACGCAGACTTATACAAGACGAGCGTTTGAGGTTAAAAAGTATATAAAATGTCAGTTACTGATCATTTTGCTAAATAAGACCCTTGTTCCTTGTTCATAAATATGGATTTTTTCCTCAAGAAATATAATTTCTTATTGACTAAAGAAAGAAAGACACAAACATCTTGAATAACAAGGGGGTGAGTAAATTATCTGTTAATTTTTGTTCTGGAAATGAACTTTTTTAACTGATGATATAAATCTAAAAGACATGTAAAAGTCATACATTTTCTTGAATTTTGTGGGAATTCTAAATGTATTTTAATAGATTAAATCACACAGCGAAAGCGTGAACTAGTTGAACCTAAATCTTAGTGTATGCATTTTTGTTTGGTTCTTGCGATATACTCGATAATGTCAAATTGCATATTGTTTAAACAACAGCTGCGATATTATTTCAGACGATATATCACACACCCCTAAACCACTGCATCTTCCCGCCTACAAACTGACCCCTTTGTGCGAATGTGTCGATTTTTTGGGATATTTTTAATTTTTTGAAAAACCTACTTTTGCAAACTAGTCCTAGGTTTTACGCCTAATCGGAACCAAACCAATGCAGGAAGATTCTCTGAATATCAATAATTATCAAACAAATAACGTTGAACTTTTGAAAGGGGCAGGGCCACTTGTAGTAAAATGCCTATAACTCCTGAACAGAATGAGATATCTTCGCCAAACTTAATACACTTATGTAAGAGCTCAGTCTGAGATCACAGTCTTGATATTGCATTTTTCAAGGCTGTAAATGATTGTACATTGCACGTTTTTTTTTGTACAAACATGCAGTATTCGCATCATATGATAGAACTCCTTTTTCCAGACAACTTTGTGTTTAGAACCACTGCTGTCAATCAAATAATTTGTTAAATGATTGAGAAGATGTTGAGAAGATACTCCTAGGTTTTCGCTCAATCTGGAAAAAAACACAGCAGTACAATTCTCTGGACTCTCTAGGTCAATAACTATCAAAAAAATGTTGGAATTTACCCTTTGGGGAGCTAGAACAGGGTCGTTTAGAAAAGGGGCCTTAATATTTCTAAGGTAAATTAGCCAAAAATGCTTTTTTAAATAGATTTAGGTGGTTACAGACTTGCTACATAATGTCTTTTTTCATATACTGAAATGTCTGAAAGCGCTTGAACCCCGGTAATCGCTGTTTGTGGCTATATTTTTTATTTATAATTTTGTATATGTTTATTTCCCCCCCCAGGTGGACTTGAACGCACTATGATTATTGCCCACAGTTCCTTTTTAGGGGTCCAAAAAACACTGCACTACCTGTCCCCATGGATAGTTATGATGATGGCTGATGGTTGGTGTAATAAATACACATGCCCCTGATTATATCACACTGGCCTTACTGACTTCTGGTTTGCAAGGTGTTATCACACAATCAAAATGCATTTAAAGCCCTGGATATTCCCCAGACTATCTATGAAAAATGTACTTTTGTTCAGAGCAGCAGAAAAAAGTAACACGAAACGGTGGCGGATTGCTTGATTGCTTTATGCTTCACTGTAGCTAACAGTTATCTATTAAAGTTTTCAATAAACAACAGTGAATTCTGCTAACCATAAAATCAACAAATAATTCTGTCAAACTTTAACTCAATTCAACAAGCCCGACTGCTTTGTTGAGCAGCGCAGAAAGACATTTTCATATTTCTTGTAAATTTAAACCATCTCTTAACATTTTATTCATCTTGAAATGAATGATTGTGCTGTTCTGACGTCCTCTCTAGTGCAATTAACACAACAAACCATGATCACAGTCCGATTACAGTTCATCGACAGAACTATCAGAATATCCATTGTTACCCACCTCTTAAAGTTATAATGCTCAAAATGATGGATCACGAAAGCACTTTTCTATTGATTACCAAGCATCTGAAGATCAATATCCACTTTTGTACTCAGTCTAGCTTTATGATTCTCATCAAATTTTATGCACAGAATGCATGAGTAACACAATTGACCTGGCAGTGCTCAATACATGTTTCAGATAGTAATGTAGCAGAAAAAAAGCTGATAAATAAGAACTAACTAAAACTGCATAAGGATCAATTTATGTAAGTGGGTAAGAGTAAAAACTACAGGACAAATAAATATAATTCCAGGAGGTAAAGAAAGCACAATATATTTTTATTGAATTTATTATGTTTTATGCATGTTTTTGTATAGTTATAACATTGGAGATTGACAGTGCCAAAATATAAACACCCATTTTCTTTTCTTTTTTTCCTCATGATCTCTTTAACATTTAATTGATTCTTTTTTTTTTTCATTGTAACAAAAATGAAAGCATGTGAGTACATGTATATAAAAGACAACAGGAAAAAAAAAACTACAGTCCAACAACAAGATTCCTGTGCCCATCAATATTAATTACAGGTAATACTTTTAAGGACCTGCCTTGACTGTGTTTTCTTTTTTTTTTTTTCTCTAGCAACAGAAAACAAGAGTAATAAATTCTTGACTAAATGTACATTTGTTAATATCCATGGGCACAAGGAGCACCTTGAACAGAAGGCAAAGGGGAGTGCATATGGTGCTGCAGGACTGGCCAGTTGTTCCTGTAGATCGTCTTGCTTGGTTGCTAACTAATCAACTCTTTCCCCTTTGCTCTGTGAAGATTTTAAAAATTTTGAATGTTTTTGTCCGCAAGAACCGAAGCAACACCAATCTCTGATGGGTATTAGGAATGTAGACAAGGATCCTCAGAACTAAAAGAAAATATAAAAAGAGTCAAATTTAAAAAAAAAAAAAAAAATCTGACATTTTCCATTCATCTAAACATGTCTGTAAAAATACATACATTTTTGAGGAATTCCTCTGCGACAATTCGAGCCCGAGCGTTGACTGACAGCTTCATCTCGCTGATCTCCTTGTCGATCTCCTCCATGAAATGGATAACAAAGTCCACCAGCTTGTGTTTGTACATCTGTTCTGTGTGGAAGTTGGTGATGAGGAAGCTAATGTCATAGCCCTAAAAAGCACAAAAGAGGAAATGAGAAAACATGTTAATCTTGTTAATAGCATTTCAAATGCAAGATTTATCACATATAAACATGCATGCAGTCCTACAAAAAATTGACATGCATGTTAGTGATGGCGCCCATTTCTAAAACCATATTTTTTGTGAATCTTTTTCTTTAAACCAGTGATTCAGAGCATGCACCAAACTGCCAAAGTCACGATTTTATTAAATGAGGCTTTGTTACATCATAACCGTTACGCTGCTAGTGGCCGATGATCTCTGTGAACCCACGAAGCAGTATCTACACTACCAGTCAAAAGTTTTTGAACAGTTAGATATTTAATGTTTTTTAAAGTCTCTTCTGCTCACCAAGCCTGCATTTATTTGACCAAAGCACAGAAAAAAAAACCAGTAACATTTTTTAATGTGTTTACTATTTAAAATAACAATTTTCTATTTGAATACATTTCAAAATGTATTTTATTCCTGTGATCAAATCTAAATTTTCAGCATCATTACTTCAGTCTCCAGTGTCACATGATCCTTCAGAAATCATTCTAATATACTGATTTGCCGTTGAAGAAAAAATTTGTATTATTATTATTATTATCAATATTTAAAACGGTTGAGTACATTTTTTTTTTTTCAAGATTCTCTGATGAATAGAAGATTCAAAAATCAGCATTAATCTGAAATAAAAAGCTTTTGTAACAACTTAGCAAGGAGGCTTTAAATTGATCAAAAGAGATGATAAAGACATTTATAATGTTACAAAAGATTTCTATTTCAGCTGTTTTCAACATAATAGTAATCATAATCATAATAATGTTTTTGAGCAACAAATCAGAATATTAGAATGATTTCTGAAGGCTCATGTGACTGGAGTAATGATGCTAAAATTCAGCTTTGAAATCACAGGAATAAATTACATTTGAAAATGTATTCAAATAGAAAAATATTTTAAAAAATGCACTGTTTTGCTGTACTTTGGATGAAATAAATGCAGGCGTGGTGAGCAAAAGAGACTTAAAAAAAATTACCATTAAAAAACTTTTGACGAGTAGTTAATCTGTTTTTTTTTTTTTTTACCTAATCTTTGATCAATTTTATAAAATTAGTAGACATTTTAATGGGACATTTGTTTATTAAAAAGGAAGAGTTGTAGGCATTAGTCACTTATTAGCCTGATTAAACAAGCTCTCCATAAAACAAAACAAGCCTTGCAAATGAATAAAATAAAATAAATTGCTATTTGCATTTAATTGATAACATGTTTAAAAAAAATCATTTAAAATTGGTTTGTAAAATGTGTTTTATGCATGTTTGGGCTGTGTTTTCATTGCATTTACACTATTTTGACCAGCGTGTGGGGTTTCGAGAGCTGAAAAATGTGAATCACTTTGCAAAGCAGTTGGTTTACAGTTTGAAAATCTTGGTTTTTCCCATCACCATTACACATTTTGTTTAATTTCTTCATCCCTTGTTTGTTCTTCACAAAAGGGCTTACCTCAACAGGTTTCCTCCGCAGGATGAAGAAGTTCTCTGCTCGCATCATCATGAACCTCATAAATTTATGGCACAGGATCTTCTCGATCTCATCAGCCTAAGAAAACCATGCATATCGTTAGAAGATGTCAGCACGAAAAACACATCGATTCGAATGTGGTTCATCCTAAATTTCTTACCTGTTTGACAGCAATGCTGACTCTCACTGAGTTTATGGAGCCCTCAATCAGGACCTTCTCCTTGTCATTGCGGCTTATGACCACAGGCTGTAACAGAAGCTCTTTGCTGCTCCTGTATTGAAAGACATACATTGCATGTTTATCTATCAAAATACATCATATAAGAAGGATGTGGGCTTCAGGAGTGATTTCCTTACCTAACCTCCACCTCAGGCTTGTTGTGTCTCTCCACCACCTGTGAGGAGAAGTTCTCCAAACACAGGGCTGCTTGAAGAGTGGCGCGCACCGCATTCAGGTAGGGTCGCAATGTTGCCGTCTAAATGATAAAAAGGAGAATATTAAAGCAACAGCTCATCCTATAACTTAACCGCCCTTAAAGATGTCTTACAGTAATCATAAACACACAGAAATGCGATTGTCACTCAGTGGAACAGCGGTTTTGTGCTTGGCCATTCCATTGCGCTGGTGTCAGTCATTTATAGGTGAAGTGTCGATCATCCGCCTGAACATCACTTATTAACAACTACTGGCTTTTCTAAATGAATTAAACGTGTCGTTTATTAAACACTTTAGTGTAATGTGCATTTAATGCGTTTAATCTGGCAAAAATAGGTTTTGCCTGCAAATCACTGACGTTAGCCAGCTAGCATGAATCTAGTCAGACTAACATCACTCGATCAAATAAATCAAAGAGCGATGCGGTAACCGCATGCAAATAGTTTACGCAAACGCGGTTTATTGGGTCATTTAATTGCTCGAACTATAATAAAAAACAATCTTGGCAACTTTAAGAAATGTAAATCTCTTACCATTTTATATGAGGTCTGTGGAGGAAGACGGAAGTCCGCACGCCACGCCTGGAAATGAGAAAACACGCCTCCATTGCGTTCTCACTCTACCGTAATATACCTATTAGAAGTGCAATATTGTTTATCATGTGCTCATGATTTACATGTGTACAAGTGAATAGTATATAATTAAATACATTATCATACAAAAACAAGTTCTTATGTTCTTATTATAAGCGCTTAATTGTGAGAAAAAATATAGAAACACCAAAACGACGGTAATCATTTCACATCTATTCCTATATTTACGGTCAAGCCCAGTAGCAATCTTACCTATATTCGCTTTTTCTTCCTTATATGGCAAATAACACGACAGGTCAAACAGCTTGTGTTCAAAAAAGGTAATGATCTAAAATTATCACTGTGCTGAAATAAACGTTAACTTTTCTGTGGTATTAAACAGCGCATGAGTCTCTAAAAAGAAATAATCTTTAATTATACTGTTTGGACGCGCTTCAGAGTGGAATGTACCATTCCATACGTTGCGGTGTTATGTTGTGGATGTTCACAGCCAATATTTATCTGATATTGAAAATAGTATAATTTGTAAATAGTACATAGGTATTGGTCAAATCAGTTAATAAAACGTACGTTGACCATACTGAAGCCCCTGTAATGCACATTCTTGTTATTAAAACTTAATCGGCCAGCTGTTCACCCCCCATGCTGAGATAATGGTTTAGTCAGTAATGGATGCCCCTCCATCGGAGGTAAACAATGATATTTTATGAATAAACGACTTGTGTAAATTGTGTTAATCGTTCTGTTCGTACAGTTCATTTAAGCTCAAGATACTTCTTTTTATTTTAAGTTATATATGCATTTATTGATAAAGTGTTACGACCGGTTCCCTGTGGTTTGAACAATATGCAGCTGAATTAGCATGTAGCCGTTAGCTTACAGTGGTATTTCATATATAGAGGTCAGTATTACGTAACAGAATGAATGAAATCATATTAACTTTATGAATAACAAATACAGCATTCCATCTATTTTGGGATTGCTTGCATTGCTGTTTTTGTAACTGTTTACAAATATGCTTTTACCACCTGACCAAAGTCATTTACAGTCTGTGTTACCCATTATTGGTTTGGATTTCAACCCTGACTTTTTTAAATACCTTCTTTTCAGAAATAGGTTTCTGTTAATGTAAAGATGAGCGAACTGAAGGACTGTCCACCTCTGAAGTACTATGACTTCAAACCTGTGGACCATGTGAAAGTGTGTCCACGCTACACAGCAGTACTCAGCCGCTCAGAAGATGATGGCATTGGCATCGAAGAGCTTGACACTCTTCAGCTGGAGCTGGAAACACTCCTCTCCTCTGCGAGTCGACGTCTCAGAGCACTGGAAGAACAGAGACAGGTGAGTAGTGTTTTTATATTTGCCTTTCTCACACTTACTGACCATGACTTAAGTGATTTATGTTCACTCTTTAAAACAGATCCTTACAGACTGGCAGGACAAAAAAGGGGACAAAAGGTTTCTGAAATTAGGGAAGGATCCAGATCTCGCAGCCTCTTCTCGCCATTCCAAGCCTAAAAAACAGAAGCTTGATGGAAAAGGAAGTCATGGTCCCGGACCTGGACCAGGTAGACCAAAGTCTAAGAACATACAGACCAAGGTCCAAGACTTTGAATTTGAAGTGGACCCCCAAGATATACCCCGCAACCCTAAAAATGATGCTCCCAACAGGTTTGTTGAAACTGAATGTTTTGTCTGTGATGAATAATATACTGTTGTGGTACAGTATCTGCAAAATGTTAATTATTTTACCAAAATAAGAAGGTATCATATGGACCAAAATGCAAGTTATTTTTTATTATTTTACATAAAAGACATTTACATATAGTCAACAAAAGAAAATAATAGTTGAATTGATAAAAATGACCCTGTTCAAAAGTTTACATATACTCAATTCTTAATACTGTGTTGTTACCTGAATGATCCATAGCTGTGGGTTTTTTTTTTTTTTTTTGTGTAGTGATAGTTGTTCACGAATCCCTTGTTTGTCCTGAACAGTTAAACTATTACAGAAGAGTCAAATGCTCACTGATGCTGCAGACTGAAAAATTATGCATTAAGAGCTGGGGGTGTAAACTTTTGAACAGAATGAAGATGTGTACACTTTTCTTATTTTGCATGAATATCATATTTTTTCCATTTAGTACTGCCCTTCAGAAGAATACCTACATGCTTCTCAAAAGACAAAATAAGTTCAATTTACCCTGATCTTTAAATTCAAAAAGTTTTCATTTCCACCTCTTATGCATGCTATATTTATAAAAATAAAGACCAGACAGTTAGATTTTTACCATCATATTTCATACTACTTTTTCCCCTACAGAGCCTCTGGATATTAAATGAAATTGTTTAAATTAAATATCTAAAAATACTTTTTTTTGATTTCATGCATTATTGATTCCAGAGGAGGCATATTAAGTTATGAATATTCAGTCAGGGTTTTTATTTAATATATTTAAACACAGATCCAAACCTGAAATTTTGTTCAGCAATTAAATGCACTTAATTTGTGCACTTAAAAAATGTCAGTAAATACATTTTACAATAATTTACAAAAGATTTTTTTTTTTTTAATAAATGCAATTTTTTAACTTTATATTTATCAAATAATCCTGTAACAAATAAATCTATCAGTATTAATAAGTAATATTACATATAAGTAAAATTAATATTACTATTAAATACATGCTGCACAGCTGTTTTCAGCATTGATAATAAGAACAAAAAGGATTGACACTAAAAACTGAAGTAATGGCTGCTAATATTCAGCTTTATCGTCACATGAATAAATTACATTTTAAAATATATACAAATAGAAATAGGTTTTTGACATACTATAAAATATTTATATATTACTGTACTTTTGATCAATTAAATACAGTTTTGTTGAGCATAAGAAACTTCTTTCAAAACATTTAAAAATATTACAAACCACAAACTTTGAATGATAGTGTCGTTTTGTGGTTATATATGCATGTAAAACAGATTCTGGGCCTCGGTGGAGCCTTACTGTGCAGACATCACAAATGAAGAGATCAGAGTTCTTGAAGAGCTGCTTAAACCCCCTGAAGATGAAGCTGAATACTACAAGGTGAAGATCTTTTAGAACCCAGTTCATTATCCCAGCTCTCTGTTTCCTTTTCTTCAACTGATTTGGTATTCAGAGAAATCACGTTTGATAAAGTGCCTTTTGTGTTGGTTGTTCACTTTTAAGCACTCACTGTTGTTTTTCTTGGCAGATCCCAGCTCTTGGAAAGCACTATTCTCAACGCTGGGCTCAGGAGGATCTGTTAGAGGAGCAAAGAGAGGGGGCAAGAGCTAACGACAAGAAAAAAAGCATGATGGGTCCTCTTTCTGAACTGGATGCTAAAGGTAACAGTGTCATTTAAAATGCATCTTGATTCCATCGTCATTTTTTTGTTGTGTCTAACCTTAATTCTGGTTTGTGTAGATGTAGATGCTCTACTGAAGAAATCGGAGTCTCAGCATGAACCTCCAGAGGACGGATGTCCTTTTGGACCTCTTACTCAGCGGCTTCTACAAGCACTCGTTGAGGTCAATAACTCATCATTTGGTAAACTAAAAACTTGCAGTTTTATGCGAAAGTTTGGGAACCGCTTGCAGAATCTGTGAAAATGTGAATAGTTTTAACAAAATGAGAGAGGTCTTACAAAATGCATGTTATTTTTTTATTTAGTACTGTCCTGAGTAAGATATTTTACATAAAAGATGTTTACATATAGTCCACAAAACCAAAAAATTGCTGAAATTATCAAAACAACCCCCTTCTAAAGTTCTTAATACTGTGTGTGGTTACCTGGATGATCAACCTTTTTTTTTTTTTTCTTTTTTTTTCTGATGGTTGTTCATGAGTCCCTTGTTTGTTCTGAGATTCCAGGTCCTGCAGATTCTTCAGTTTTTCAGCATGTTTTGCATATTTGAACCCTTTCCAGCAGTGACTGTATGATTTTGAGATCCATCTTTTCACACCTAGGACAATTGAGGGACTCAAACACAACTATTAAAAAAAGGTTCAAACATTTATTGATGTTCCAGAAGGAAACACGATGCATTAAGGTTGAAAACTTTTTGAATTTAAAGATTAAGGTAAATTGTACTTAATTTGTCTTCCGGGAAACATGCATGTATCTTCTGTTGCTTCCGAAGGGTAGTATTAAATGGGAAAAAATTATATTTCAACAAAATAAGAAAAATGTGGACATGTTCATCCTGTTCAAAAGTTTTCACCCCCGGCTCTTAATGCATTGTGTTTCCTTCTGGAGCATCAGTGAATGTTTGAACCTTTTTTACTACTGTGTTTTGATTCTCTCAGTGTGAGAAGATGGATCTCAAAATCATACAGTCACTGCTGGAAAGGGTTCAAATATGCAAAAGACGCTGGAAAACTGAAGAATCTGCAGGACCTGGAGGATTTTTCTGAAGAACAGTGCTCAGTTTAACTGTTCAGAACAAACAAGGGACTCATGAACAACTATCACAAAATAAAAAACAGTCGTAGATCATCCAGGTAACCACACAAAGTAATAGGAACCAAGGGTTCCCAAACTTTTGTATTGGGTTATTTTAATAATTTAACCTATTTTTTGTCTTGTGGACTATATGTGAACATCTTTTATGTAAGACATCTTACTCAGGACAGTATTAAATAAAAAAGCATACAAAATGCATGTTGTGTCTCTTATTTTGTTGAAATTATGCACGTTTTCACAGATTCTGCAAGGGGTTCTCAAACTTTCGCATAACACTCTACCTTGTGCAACATTTAGTCAGCTCAGCTTGTGTTTTAATCATGTCCTTTTTCATGCATGTAGGAAAACATCATATCCCCTATGGAGGATTCCCCCATTCCAGATATTCCAGGCAAGGATGATGGGGCTGGTACATCACCTCGTAGCCAGGGTAAAGCTTTCAGGTAAATGTTTTGTCTGTGTTTTGTTGGTTCTTAATTCAGTAGACTCCATGGCCTGGGTCTCATCATCCATAAAGGAAAGTTGTTTCGGAGGCAGAGAAAACAAAATGGGTAAATGGGTTTAGAGTTTGTTGTTTTTTTTTGTTTTTCTTTAAATGTTCTCTTGTTCTGTTTCTCCCAGTGTGCCTCACACACGTTCTCTGGAGGCTCGTATAAGAGAGGAGCTGGTGTCTCAGGGGCTGCTGGACTCTGATGAAAGGCAAGGTGTCGGAGGAGAGTCTGAAGATGAGGTACTGGCCGAGCTGCAGAAAAGACAGGCTGAACTCAAAGCGCTGACCGCCCACAACCGCTCACGCAAACAGGAACTGCTCAAGTGAGTCTCACCGAAAGAGCCTCAGATCCAGATCAAAACCGCCGTCAGCACAAGACGAAGTCTAGCTCGGAAAAATAAGCCTGTAATCTTTCAAAGAGTTAGAGAGAGCAGTCTGATGTTATGAGTTTAGTTAGATGACATCTTTGAGAACTGTATACCAGGTGATGAAATACCAGGTTTGATGTTAGTTTGGGAAAGTCACCTTTTACTTTTCACCCTGTTCATGCAGGCTGGCACGGGAAGAGATGCGAAAACAGGAGCTTCGACAGCGGGTTCGAGTTGCTGATAACGAGGTCATGGAGGCCTTCCGTCGCATCATGGCAGCCAGGCAAAAGAAACGCACTCCAACCAAAAAAGAGAAAGATCAGGCTTGGAAAGCCTTGAAAGAGAGAGAAAGCATTCTCAAACTCTTAGATGGATAAATATGACCGTAAGCTATTATGTGGTGTTTTCTTTCATATGTTTGTTGGCTATGGACACTTCATAAAGACAACTTCAACATTCAGGCAATTTGAGGAACATGAAAACTTAGTGTAATGTTCATATGTTTTGGTTACTCTATATCCGAAGTAAGACCTGACATGACTAGTTGTAATAAATAGGTGTTTGACACAATGGGTTTCAAGTGCCACTGACATGATATTGTTGATGCCAGAAGTAAGGCACCTTAAGTTTACGTTTTTGTTGTTGCCTTTCTGTATAGTTCACACATGCAGCTGATTAACATAATGAACTATTTCTTTAAAGCTATTGTCATAGCGTTGATAGTGTTTGTTACTTAAAGGAACACTCCACTTTTTTTGAAAATAGGTTCATTTTGTTATACAGATGTGTTTTACCGTTTTTGAATCCATTCAGCCTATCGCCGGGTCTGGCGGTATCACTTTTAGCATAGCTTAGCATAAATCATTGAATCCGATTAGACCATTAGCATCTCACTATAAAATGACTAAAGCGTTTCGATATTTTTCCTATTTAAAACTTGACTCTTCTGTAGTTGCATCGTGTACTAAGACTGGCGGAAAATGCAAAGTTGCGATTTTATAGGCGATATGGCTAGGAACTATACTCTCATTCTGGCGTAACAATCAAGGAACCTTTCTGCCATACCATGGGTGCAGCAGGCGCAATGATATTATGCAGCCGTCAACTCTGCCGGCTGCAACTCTGGATCTACACAAACTTAGTGCCGGTCACTTTCAGGCGCTGCGTAATATCATTGCGCCTGCTGCACCCATGGTACGTCAGCAAAATTCCTTTATTATTACGCCAGAATGAGAGTATAGTTCCTAGCCATATCGGCCTATAAAATCGCAACTTTGCATTTTCCGCCAGTCTTAGTACACGATGAAACTACAGAAGAGTCAAGTTTTAAATAGGAAAAATATCGAAACCCTTTAGTCATTTTATAGTGAGATGCTAATGGTCTAATCGGATTCAATGATTTATGTTAGCTATGCTAAAAGTGCTACCGCCAGACCCGGCAAACGGCTGAATGGATTAAAAAAAACGTAAAACACATCTGTATAACTCTGGGGGAGTT
The DNA here is from genome assembly GCA_036247105.1 of Cirrhinus mrigala. Lineage (NCBI taxonomy): Eukaryota > Metazoa > Chordata > Actinopteri > Cypriniformes > Cyprinidae > Cirrhinus > Cirrhinus mrigala. The sequence goes on from CM070017.1 coordinate 21,535,725, forward strand.
GGAAAATGAGCCTATTTTTTTTTTTTAAAAAGTGGAGTGTTCCTTTAATGGGATAGAGCAGGAACACAGTATTTTGAGTTTTTATATGATGGAAAGAAAATAAAGCTTTTATAAACGTATTGTACATGGAAATATCACGTTTGTAAATTCATATATGTTGTCATTTCAGTCCATGCTAAATTTAGTTTGTATGTATCTGACATTTTGTAAACAACTTCTAAGCCATCACAGTGCGGTTACATGTATGTGTGTGTTTGAAAATAAAAACAAAATTTTGATAAATGACTACTAGTGTTCGTTTCTCTTAGTGATCTGTATGCTAAGCTTTGTTTCAGGGTTTCCGCGGGTCTTAAAAAGTCTTAAATCGCTTTTCCGTGGATCAAGGCCTTAAAAAGGTCTTAAATCAGAGCAACAAGTCTTAAATTCACATGATCATAACATTCATTTTCGTGAGGGATTGTTTCCTCGTGTTTCATTTTAAAGTGAAGCGAAAGCTTAATTTCTGTGCTACCCGGCTTAGGTTGCTCAATATAAACAATACGCGGTAGATGGCGGTATGTGCTGCTTCATCTGTCAGTCACCCGAAGAAGAACTTGTTTTGATTTTTTTATAGTAATAAAAATCATTTAGTTCAGTTAGTGAACAGACAATACAATTAAAACTGAACGCGGCTGCTCAATGCAGCCGAACGACAGTCGCATCACAGATCAGATTTCATTTATCACCTGAAGAGAGTGAGTCGAGCTGACTGACAGAGAGATGAGAAAGACAAGACCATGGCGAAAGAGGTTCAAAACGAAATATAAAAAAAAATATTTTGGATTTTGAAAAGCCTGTTGACTTCTGCCATTTATCTAAGGTGATAGCTTAAGTTTCATATTTACTTAGTTTCTCAGTGTTTGCTGATTTTTATTTAATTTTTTTTATTTTTATTTTTTATTTATTTATTTTTATTTGTGCAATTTCTAATTTTATTTTTTAAAAAAATATATCACATCAAGGTGTATGCCGTGCTTCCAAGCTTTCTTATTCGTTTTGCTAATAAATGTTCTACGTTTGTTATTTATTTGTTTATAGTGTTTACTTTCAGCTTTGTATACCTATTTAAACTTTGTGTAAGTTTTTATTTATATCAGGTATATAACATGGTGTATTTTTATTCATTTTGTTAATACATTTCGTTACGTATTCTAGTCTATGCATCTGTTTGTTATGGTTGAATGGAATTTCTAGATGGCGCTGTCACAAAAAAGAGGGTCCTAGAAATGTGGTCGCTGGCTGCCAGAGGGCGTCATTTTGTGTTTACGCACTTGTCTGGTCAGTATCAGCCTCGTTGCTCTTAAATCCTTTACCTCAGAGTAAGGACTTGTTCTTCACTGGTGAGCATGTACTTTACAGCTTTATGTACATAGTATGTATTATCTTTCAGTACATAGCTTTACGTACATAGTATGTATTATCTTTCAGTGCATAGCTTTACGTACATAGTATGTATTATCTTTCAGTACATAGCTTTATGTACACAGTATGTATTATCTTTCAGTGCATAGCTTTATGTGCATAGTATGCATTATCTTTCAGTACATAGCTTTATGTACATAGTATGTATTATCTTTCAGTGCATCTATATCGTCGCAAGTTATGAAGACGCAAACTTGGTGTGCAGAAACCGTTGCATGCAAATAACTGTAACGGTCTCTGTTGCCGCTTCACCTGTAGAAATAAGATTTGAGGTAAAACTAATCGGCGTGCAGCCTCTTAAATAGTTAAAGCTTGGAAACGGTGGTGTTGCTCAAGTTTTAACGTCCTGACAGCTACTGATCTGCGAAAGAATCATTCATGTGAGTCGAATCTTCTTAATGAAATGGTTCACGAGATGGACTGAAATTAATCGTTTGTCTATTCAACAGATAATTAAACAGAAAACTGTCTTGTAACCCGATTTTTAGAAAGCCTAGAACCGTTTGGTGAGCTAACAGTAACGGATAATTAGAGGAAAAGTGACAGAAACTCTCAAAGTCAAGAAAAGAGACTATTTCCTGGAACGTTAGAAACCGCGCGTTGATGTTTTACGTCATGACGCAAAAGAATCACTGAATCGCTCTTTCGAACGGATTGAAGGAACCGATTGGCAGAAATGCTGCACCAGTGCATTTAGAAAGTGTTTTGATAACTTAAGTAATTTTCCGATAAGCAAATGTTTTGCTTGTTTTGTTTTTGAACAAAGCTAACCGTGAAAAACACCAATTTAAATGTTAAGCCGAACATAAGAGTATTAATAAAAAGAACAACAAAAAGGAAAATATACAAATATGTAACGTTATATCAGCATCTTGATAAGCAAATAGCATAAATGTTGTTCATTGTAAAGTAACTAATCAAAAGAGATTGAAGTCTTATTTCTGGTTAATGTCTTTGTTTAATTACAAAGTGAACTAATTCATTTTAAAATAAGTAGGTTTTTTTGTGATACCTATTTACATTTGAGGATAAAAAAAATGGGGGAATATGATTAAATGTATAATATAACATAATTTTTATAGAAAAAACTTTCCAGTGTTTGTATTTTTTATTTTTTTTTTTTAATCAAAAACACAAAATCACAGCAAGATGAAAGGTTTAAAGCATGAAGTAAATGTATTGTCTAATCTGATGTCACTCAGGTTTGGCATGTACCATAATGTGCGGGAGAACGGCTTGCACTCTTGCGCCGAATGAGCTCAGTCGTGCGGCTCGCTATCGAGACCGGACGGGACAACGGCGCCAGCCCCGATGGAAGGATGGAGACGCTGACAAATACCGGCCCTCATACAACAAGAGTCCTCAGTCCTTCAACCCCGTACTGCTGTCCAACAAACACTTCAACAAGGTATGTTAACAAATATATGCACAGCTTTTGTCTCTGAAGAACAGCTGTTTAATGAAACACTTCCTGTAGGATTCCCCGGTAGATGAGTGTGTGTTGGCAGCGATGCGCTGGGGTCTCATCCCGGCGTGGTTCAGAGAGAATGACCCCAGTAAGATGCAGTACAGCACCTCTAACTGTCGCAGTGAGAGCCTGCTTGAAAAGAAGTCTTACAAGGTACATAAGACATCCTCATTCATTCTACATGAGCAGTTAAATAGGCAGCATATTACAAAATATGCTGGATAGTTTGGTTTATAGCTTATAACTGGCTTATAACTCTTTAAAAATAAAAGTGGGCCGGCAGTGTGGCACTCTATTATGTATTTAACATCAAATATCTTCTAATAAATAGTTTCCGTGGACAGATGTTTGACTTGTTGCTGGAAACTTCTTGTACAGGATCCTTTTCTGAAAGGACAGCGCTGTGTCATCCTAGCCGACGGCTTCTATGAATGGAAGCGAAGGGAGAAAGAGAAACAGCCTTTCTTCATTTACTTCCCTCAAAGCCAAGGAGATCAAGTGCCCAGTCAACAAAATACACAGAAAACAGAAAGTGATTTGGACCAAGGAGAGGTAGCCCCGTTCTGACAGTCTTAAGAAGTAAAATTGTTAACTTTTATGTCGGTCTTACTCATCTGTTTATTTCTCCACTTGTCTGCAGAGTGATCAAGATGACATTGACTGGACAGGGTGGCGTCTGCTGACAATAGCAGGGCTCTTTGACTCCTGGACTCCTCCTGGTGGTGGAGAGACACTGTACACTTACACTGTTATTACTGTAGACGCCTCTCCAGATATTCAAAGCATCCATGACAGGTTGAGCGCATGAATATGATGATTCATGGAGTTTTTATGTTGAAATGAAATTAACTTTAAGTTAATGTGTTGTGTGACAGGATGCCAGCTGTGCTGGACGGTGAGGATGAAGTCAGACGGTGGTTGGACTTTGGAGAAGTGAAGTCACTAGAAGCTATGAAATTACTGCAGCCAAAGTTCTCCTTGACCTTTCACCCCGTCTCCTCATTGGTCAACAATTCCCGCAACAACTCCCCAGAGTGTCTGCAGCCTATAGACCCCACAGTTAAGAAGGTAAAACTTTGGCCATTTTTAGAAAAGAAATGGGCCATTCTACAAAATTGGTTCAAAATCAGAAACATTTTTCCCACAATTTTTGTATGTATGCAAATTGTATAATTTCCAAGGTACACATTTCTAGTAATTGTGCAGTTAATTCTCATATTGTATTTTCAGAACCAGATTTGTCACTACCGAACACAGTACTATATAATTGGAAAAGAAGAGTTAAATTGACCTATTAAAATTTTGCTTACAACTTCTTTGTAAATATATATTTTTTTCTATTTTATTAAAATATTTTCAGAGGTAAATCAATGATAATTATAATTTGAACAATATTTTAAGTGTGATCTATGAGATTTGTTGTATTTTGAATCCAATCCAAAGGCAAAAAGTTGATCATACTGATTTCTCAGTTAAGGATTCATAATGTATATTCAGTTTGAATATACATTGAACCAAACATTATCATAACATCTTAGTTGATAATTCAGTACACTTCATTTATAACAAAACATCCAATGTTTCGGTAGCGACCACATCACATTACAGAATTTTAACCCACAAACTGAAACACTTCTAAAACCTACCAAAATACTAAAAAATTCCATAGCTGTACTAACATTTTGTTTATTTCCCATAAAAAAGGATTTTGTGCTCCCTTTTGTCACTACTGAAACAATGACATGTTTCAATCGTGACTGTTAGAGTAGTGACAGTTTTATGGAATAACACCCCAAAAAAAACAGATGTCACTACCGAAACTACACCATATGTTTTGGTGACTTTCAGTAGTGACAATTTTAGATACTTTTGAAGCTAGCTGAAAGATGCTAATCAGCACAAGGTTAGCTAGTACAGTTCTGCTCCACTGTACACATAGATAAAAACTGAATGTTAAGGAATAACTCCCAAAAAAGTGTGTTTAGTTATAAAAATGGTGTTCGGTAGTGACATTCTTTAAAGTTACACACAGATTTTTCAGACTTTTGAACACATTTACCTTAAAATGATGGGGCATATCTACTCACCATGTAGCTATGAGAGGGAGGGGCACAAGAATACTTCCTGATCATAAATGTAGGGGTGTAGTTAAAATCAGTCTCAGCCAATGGATTAAAACATACGCTGTTTTGGTAGTAACATGAAAATGCGGGACACTTTTTTTTTTTTTTACATAAAGTTTCATAATTTACAAAGAAAATATTAAACAAAATTTTTCACTTTAAAAAAATTCGGGACAGCCACCTCGCAATTGACAGTACCCACTAAATGTTGATTTTATATATATTAAGCTTACTGATATTTTAAATATTATCATGGGTTTCAATAGATCATGAAAGGATCTTAGTAAACATCTAAGATTTGAATACTTAAATGCTATGCTTTTTAAATGTGTTTTTTGGTTGTGGGACAGCAGTTTGGACCAATCCTGTATATATATATATATATATATATACACACACATATATATACACACACACACACACACATACACATATATACATATTTATATATATATAAAAAATTAGTTCACCTCCAGAATAAAAATTTCCTGATAATTTACTCACCCCCATCTCATTCAACATGTCTTCCTTTCTTCGGTTGAAAAGAAATTAAAGTTTTTGAGGAAAAAATTACAGAAATCAATCCAGAAATCGGCCACTTAGCAGCACTGAATGCAAAAAATGCCAATTTTTATTTATTTATTAATTTTTTGGAAAATGGCTGTTCGTTTTACCAGATAAGACCCTTATTCCTTGGCTGAGAAGAGCCCTTTAGATCTGCAGTTAGGACCTTTAACCCATTCTGAAATCCACTATGTGGAGAAAAATCCTGGAATGTTTTCCTCAAAAACCTTACTTTCATTTCTGACTTAAGAAAAAAAGGCTTCTTGGATGACACAGAGCTGAGTAAATGGAAGTGAACTAATCCTTTAATAGATATTTTTCTTGATTCAAATACTGACCCCTCCGCCTTCTGTCCTGTCCAGACCGTTCAACCTACAGCCAGCAGTAAAATGATGATGAGCTGGCTGAAAACTGCCTCGCCAGTTAAGAGGAAGAATCCTGATGAAGATATTTCGGCTAAAGCATCTGAAGAAAAGCTTGCTGCTGAGAAGCAAACCAAGCCAGCAGGGCCTCTCCAGCAATGGCTGCTGGGAACGGGTTCCAGCAAGAAACCAAAGATTTAAACGCAATTACAGTGTTCTTGAGAATGACCAAAGCTGACTAAAGATTCAGAATGCACCTTGACATTCCTAAAAATGTTTGTTAACATAGTAGTTCACTCAAAAATGGAAAACTGTTGAAAAAGTACCCACCCTCAGGCCATCCAAGATGTAAATGATGTTTCTTCATCAAAATCTTGCTCAAAAATGGATCCTGTGCAAGTAAATGGGTGCTGTCAGAATGAGAGTCCAAACAACTAATAAAAACCATCACAGTAATCCACACGACTACAGTCTATCAATTAATGTCTTCTGAAGTGAAAAACTGTTTGTAAGAAACAAATCCATTATTAAGGCATTTTAACTACAAAATACAAGACCATAATCCATAATAAGGCTCCTGTGAAACTTGTCTTTTCACATCAAAATCCACCAACATGATTGTTTAATTGTGCTTGATCTGTGCATATTTCTCTCCTGATCCAGACTATGACTTTAACCAGAGAAAGCAGTATTATTGATTAGAGGACTTTTATTCAGCAGCAATGGTTTTAAATTAAAAACTTCTTAATGATGGATTTGTTAATTACAAACATGCAGCTTTTCACTTGAGAAGACTGTAATTGTTGTACTGGAGTCGTGTGGATTACTTGTGAATTATTGTGATGTTTTTATCAGCTGTTTGGACACTCATTCTGATGGCACCCATTCACTGCAGTTAGCAGAGGATCCATTAGTAATGGTAAGTTTATCCAAATCTATTCTTTCAATGAAGAACAAACTCACCTGCATCTTGGATGGCCTGAGGGTGGGTATAATTTTCAGCAAATTTCATTTTTGGGTAAACAACTACTCCTTCAAGACAGTTAAGCACTCATTTGCCAAGTATTCAATGTGCAGTAGTTATTTTTATATGATGAAAATAAACGTTCATGTAATTTACAACAGTTAAAGGGTTACTCCACCCCAAAATGAAAATGTTGTCATTAATCACTTACATGTCGTTCCAAACCCGTAAAAGCTTCGTTCGTCTTCGTCACACAATTTAAGATATTTTGGATGAAAACCGGGAGGTTTGTCACTGTCCTATTGACTGCCAGGTAAATACCACTGTCAAGACCCAGAAAAGTATGAAAGATGTCGTCAAAATAGTCCATCTGCCATCAGTGGTTCGATCAGAATTTTATGAAACGACGAGAATACTTTTTGCACGCAAAGAAAAAATAAATAAATAACGATTTCATTCAACAATTCGTCTTCTCCGCGTCAGCGTAGTGCCATTTTGGAGAGTATCCGCTAGACGCAAACTGCGTACGTCGTTTTTGTGTTAGCCGCATCAAACGGATACGTTTTCTACGTACATTTAGGCTTTGATTTGAACGAAAACAGCGTATCCGGCGTACGCAGTTTGCGTCCAGCGGATACACTCCAAAATGGCGCTACGCTAATGCGGAGGAGACGAATTGTTGAATAAAATCGTTATTCATTCATTTATTTATTATTATTATTTATTTATTTTATTTTTTTTGCGTACAAAAAGTATTCTCGTCGCTTCATAAATGTCACATTGAACCACTGATGGCAGATGGACTATTTTGACGACGTCTTTAATACTTTTCTGGGTCTTGACAGTGGTATTTAACCTTACCTGGCAGTCAATGGGACAGTTAACGTACAAGCCTCCCGGTTTTCATCCAAAACATCTTAACTTGTGTTCCGAAGACGAACGAAATGTTTACGGGTTTGGAACGACATGGGGGTAAGCGATTAATGACAAAATTTTTATTTTGGGGTGGAGCAACCCTTCAATAGTAGTTGATTTGTAGACATTTCATTCGTTCATTTCAAATGTAACATTACAGCAAACACACAACGTGCCAGAGTTTTATTCAACAACTTAACTTTATTTCCATTACTTTGAAATACATTTATCTTGAACAATGTATATGCTGTGCATTTTGTTTCATTAAATGTCATGAACAGTTCCCCCAATGTTGTCTAGTTGAGTTTATTTGTATATAATGCAACACAGATAATAATAATTACAATAATAATGAACAAACAGACAGGAAAAGATCCGAGTGATACCGAGCACTTAAATTCTCTACCATCCTGAGCTACTGGTAGAGTCCGGGCAAGATATGAAAGAAAACAGAAAAACAACAAGAATTGGCCTACGCCACTACTTGTTCATGGCAGACTCGCGTGATTCGGTCATGCTGACATGAGGATTGACGATAAAAAAAGAAGAAGAAGAAGAAAAACAAACACAGAAATACTAATTGTCATAATAGTATGAATTGTAGATAACTTAGATCTAATATCTAAATTTCCAATCGCATGGTTTGCTATTCATGTTTTCGTGTTCCACTTTGAGGACAACGATCGGGCGTACACTGGATTAACTGACTGCAGTTCTCAGATATAACAGCGGGGGCAGTGTTAGACCTCCAGTGCTTCGTTATCGGGTTCACGACTTTAAGATGCAAATGTAGCATGCTTTACGCCAGGCCGCCATTTTATTTCAAGCACAACAGTGAGGCAGTTGAACACGGCGGTTGTTCTGGTACCGACGTGCGGCTCTGATACACCCCCCATCTTTCAGCGTTCATGTCACTCGTATTCCAATTGCACTGCGGGACTGGATCGTATAAAAAGTCTCAAGAGCCATTCAAGTGTTGTGAAGAGATTCAGTAGGACTTTTTACGTGGGCGAGGCGACGATTCTGCAGAACCGGTGCGAGGTGACGGGATTCGTGTACGAAAACGGGTGTCAGATTGAGCCTCTTGAGCATATGTGGCTGTGGGTGTTGTGTCTAAGGCTGTGAATGTGAACTGTGTAGGATACTGAATGAGAGGAAGTCTGCTCGTCTACAAAGGCCAGTGATTATATGGAGTAAAAGGGAGGGAAGGAGATAAAGAAGAACGGGGGTGAAAGAAAGAACGTGAGAGAGAGAGGGAGTGAGGCAGAGACAAGGCCAGAGAGGCTGAGGGTGAAACGCAGCGCCCCCTGGAGGTCCTCAGCAGCTACAAGTCTCTGCTGATGGCTTGGCTCTATCGTTCCGATCTAGTTTAATTGGCTCGGGGAACTCGTTGTATAACTCCACTTCGGTTTCCTACAAAATAAAAAAGGGCACAGTTAAGTGCAAATATTCTGCAGTTTCACTTCAGCCTTTCAAAGTATACTCCATTTGATAGTGTGTGCAAACACAGGCACTTGACGTATGAACTATAAAGTTTCTTCCTAGTCTCTGACTCTGTTTCTCAGAATAAACTTACAGAATTATAAACTCAGAATTTTGAGATGTCGATTCAGTGGAAAATAGTCAGAATTACGAGACATAAACTCTGAATTCTCACAATAATGAGAAAAACTATGAGATAAAAATTAACTGGCTTTTTCTATTTTTTTTTATTCCATAGCAGAAACAAACAAACAAAAAAAAAGTGAATTCTAAGAAAAAAAAAAAATCTCAATTACGAGACAAACAAAATTCTCACAATTATGAGAAAAACTGAGATAAAAATTTATTTACCTTTTCTATTTTTTATTCCATGGCAAAAACAAAACAAAACAAAAAAAAACAAAAACAAACAAAAAAAAGAATTAAGAGAAAAAAAATTTAATTACAAAATGTAAATTTAGAATTCTGAGGAAAAAAGTCTGAATTACGGGATATAAACAATTATGAGACTCAGAATTCTGAGATTAAACGCAATTCTCGCAATTATGAGAAAAACTATGAGATAAAAGTGTATTTATGCAAGTACCTTTTATTTCATGGCAGAAACAAACAAAAAAAATTAATTATGAGATTAGAAACACAGAATTACGAGATGTAAACTAAAAAAGTCAAATAGCAAACTGCAAGATATTAACAGATTTTTCGCAAATATGAGAAAAACTATGACATAAAAACTGACCTTTTCTATTTTTTATTTCATGGCAGAAACAAACAAAAAAAAAATCTGAATTATGAGATAAAAAAAATTTATGATATGTAAACTCTGAAAAAAATGTCTGAATTATGAGATTTCGGAATAACTCAGAATAAAAAAATAAAAAAATAAAAAAAAAATAAAAAGAGACAAAATGTAAAAAAAGTTAGAATTGCAAGATACAAGCACAAAATTCTTGCAATTATAAAAAAAAAACTATGAAATAAAAATTAATTACTTTTTATTCTATTCCAAAGAAAAAAAAAAAAGAATTATGAGCTATGTATCTGAATTATGAGATTTAAATTGGAATAAAGAGAGATAAAAAGAGACTAAATGTAAATCACTTATTTTCCACACCTAACACAACACGTATATATCAACAAACATACCTGTTTGAGTGCATTGCGCGCAATGGTCTGGAAAGCCTGCTCTACATTGATGGCCTCCTTTGCACTGGTCTCAAAGTAGGGGATGTTGTTCTTACTCTGACACCAAGCCTGTGCCCGCTTGGTTGTTACCTGAGGGTGAAAACATGAAAGAAGCAAAATATGAAATTCACAGAAACTCCAAATATGGTCATAGGTACAAGTCTCCACCATGATACTAGGCGCGATGGCTCAGGGCCTTCAGTGTACACAACCGTTTCAAAGTTTGGGGCAGCAAGGATGCATTAAAGTGATTAAAAGTCTGTCATTAATTACTTGCCCTCATGTCGTTCCAAACTCGTAAGACCTTTGTTCATCTTCAGAACACAAATTACAATATCTTTGATGAAATCCAAAGGAGCTTTCTGACCCTGCATAGACAACAATGCAGCTGACACGTTCAAGACCCAGAAAGGTATTAAGGACATTGTTAAAATAGTCCATGTGGCATCAGTGGTTCAACCGTAATTTTATGAAGCTACAAGAATACTTCTTGTGCGCAAAAAAAACAGCAATAATGACTTTATTCAACAATTTCTTCTCTTTTGTGTCAGTCTTCAATGCACATTCAGGATAGTACCACAACACGTGATGCAGGAGCTGCCGTAAAATTAAGGTTGAACCATTTATGTCACATGGACTATTTTAACGATTCCCTTACTACCTTTCAGGGCCTTGAACGTGTCAGTTGTGCTGCTGTCTATGCAGGGTCAGAAAGCTCTCGGCTTTCATTAAAAATATCTTAATTTGGGTTTCGAACATGAATGAAGGTCTTTCAGGTTTGGAACGACATGAGGGTGAGAAATTATTGACAGAATTTTCATTTTTGGGTAAACTGCACTGAAAAAAAACTGGAGTAATGGCTACTAAAAATGCATCACAGGAATAAAGTACATTTTTAAATACACAAATACAAAAAAAGGTTTTTAAAATTGTAATAATACTTCACAATTTTACCGGTATTACTGTATTTATATCAAATAAATGCAGCCTTGAGCGTAAGAGACAAACATAATTTTTGCCATTCTAAATTTTTGATTTTTGTGCCTGCTAGATGGAAAAATCTTCTCCACAAGTCATTTGAGGTGTCATTCACTGGAAGTTCAGGGACTTCTCCAAAGCACTTTACATGTATATGGAGAGGGTGCAGCTGGTCCTAAATTAGCACTCTTGGCCTCTTAGAATGTGAAGATCTTAAAATATATTTCATGCACACTTCTATATGGAGAAGGGTCAATTACATGATAATTATTTTGTACAGATATATTCATTTATTTCAAAATGCATTAAAAATGCAATTCATACTTACAATGACTTAAACACACCTCTTATACGATGAGAATGTTTTAAGGGGGATATCAAATGCAATTTAGTTTTACATGGTGTTTGCATATAAATGTGTCTTAGCAGTGTGTGGACACTAAGGCAGCCCTCGACTAAAGATTTCTTACTGGTCGACTAGTTCATTTTAAGCATTAGTTGACTATTAGTCGCACGTTTATTAATAAACCATATAAATCATAATAATGAGCTTTTAATTGCCTACATATCCTAATAAGCGCTCAAGCGCACATTAAAAAAAAAGCTTGCCGCAGCGCACCGGCAGATATAATAATTATGAAATGTGTCTGGGAAAAACAGCAAGCAGACTGCATTAATATTTTAATATTTATGGATAAACTAGTGCCTTCTTTGTTTTCAGCTTAAGAGATGAAGTCGGCGACACTGACTCATCATCTCAGCAGTAGTGACGCACCTGTATGCATGTTTCATACATATGACAATCTAAGAAATTTTTTTTTCTATTAGAACTGGTTAATGTGAAAGTAGACATTTCACGCTCTATAAATATACATTTCACGTCTGTAAGGCAAATATACAGAGTTTCGAAGTTTTGCGTTTAAGTTCACAGAGACGGCAGAAAGCACATCCTGTTTGCTTTTTTTATTATTTTACAAAAGCGCAATGCTTCGTTGTTATTGTGAGTGCACACAAATAAATGTAGAGTCTTGACTGATTCAAAAGATGTATTACTTTTATCTGTATGACCAAAAATGACTTTTAATTTAGTATTTTAAGAGCAAGTGAGTGCACCGGCACCTCCATTTGTCACGCAGTGAGTGCGCTACTATTCAGCTTCCACACTCTGCACAGACACGTGAATAGCAAACATTTTTCTAGGTTAACACTAGATTGAGCGGCCATGTAAAAGCTATATTTGAGGTTGATGTATGATAGGTAAGCGTTTGGATGTCCTGCCTGATACTATATTACCACATAGACCAGCCCTTATCGATCTGTCTGTCACTGCCTGACTTCACCACTTCCTGTGGACTAAGCGACTAATAAAATTTTGGTCGACCAAGCCTCTTTTCATCAACTAATGGTTAGTCGACTATTAGGGGTCAGCCCTAGTGGACACAACCACCCTACAATGATAAAAACTCATTCACTCCTTATTTTAAAATCCCCAAAAAACCCAAACAGTCTCAATATTCAAGCTGTTGTTATTTTCTGAACAGTATGACATCATACTGCTCATGCCCCGCCCACAACCACTGACGGGCTGTCCTGTAGTTACCACGTTTTACGGTTTTCTCCGCGCTCAAGTGTAGTGACAACAATGTCTCGTAAGCAATGCAGGTGTTTTGTAGTTAGATGTAAAAGTGAACGTAAGAGTCTTCATTTACTCCTGACATCAGAGGTAGTGAGGACGCAGTGGATTGGTTTTGTTTGTGATGGTAATGCACCCCTGAATACAAAAGAATACCAAAAAAAAAAAAAAACAGAAGGGGGGCGGGGTGAGCAGTAGCTCATCATCATTTAAAGAGATATGCACTGAAACAGAACCATGTAAACAGAGACGTTTTTGACAAGGTAAAAAGGTGTTGTTTTACACAGCCATTGAGGAATTTTATTTAAATTTTATCCTAAAGACCCTAAAGAAAATGGGCATCTGATGTCATCTGAAGGGTGATACAAAAGACTCATTTAAAGAAATTAATTAAAGTCATATGGTGCAACCAACCTGCTAAATTAAAAGGAATTAGACCATCATAACAATATGATTGCACCAACCTGCCTATTCTCCAGATCAATTTTGTTGCCCAGCACCACAAAAGGAAAATTCTCTGGGTCGCGTGGGCTGGCCTGGATCAGAAACTCGTCCCTCCAGCTATCCAGTGTCTTGAAGGTGTTTGGGGCAGTGACGTCAAACACCAGCACACAGCAGTCGGCACCGCGGTAAAAAGCCACACCCAGAGACTGGAACCGCTCTTGACCTGCCGTGTCCCATATCTGAATGAAACGACACAGAATACTGACATTCCCCTTCACTCATATAGGAATATTCTGTCAGGCTGCATTATGAAACATTTAAAAAAAAACATACACAAAGATTTATATAGCATCCCAGCGACATGTGTTATTCTTTTTGTGCTCCTCAAGAAAAATAAAATATCATCCATGCTTGAAACAACATGAGGTAAGTAAATGATGATGACAGAAATGATATATTTTTGGTTGAATTATGTACTTTAAAACCTTCTCTCAGTTTATAAAATATAAAGGTAGTTGGAGTAATGAGATGACACACATTGGTATGAGGAAAAAAAAAAAAAAAAAATGCTTCAGATGCTTTCTTTTTTTTTTATTTCAAAGCATCACGTGCTTTACCTGCATTGTGACAAGTCGGTCATCAACCATCACTTCTTTTGTCAGGAAATCTGCTCCTATAGTAGCTTTGTACTGATTACTGAACTTCTTATTCACATACTGGTTCATCAGAGATGTCTTTCCAACCCTTTTGAGACAAAACAACATTTAATCAGCACCTGGCAGAATAAAAGGAGAACTAACACGTCTATTTGTGACCACGCAGAACTACGAGTCATACAAACTGAAATGCACTATAGATGTAGACCATAAAATTTACATTCCCTTTATGAAACTGAAACTATTTTCTTGAAAATGTATAACCCACCCACAAACTTTCCTATCTGGAAAGCTCGTAAGACATGAGGAGGAAATGAAAGGTTTTTTGGAGATTTTGTTTTTGGGTGGTTGACATGACACAGCATTTAATGGCCAGTGTGTCATGCACATCTAAACGAATGTTTATACTGTTAGTCAAACAGTTCATTGATAGGGTGTAACTGCATGTTTTTATAGCTGTATATTTATAGTGTATGCTCAAACATTTCTATACACTATTTTGAGCTAAAAACCTAAATGCACGTGGCATGACTCTGCGGGATAGTTAATTATGCACACGATGACAACGCTTCACACTCCTGCCTAAATTAAAAGTGGAATTAGTGCAGTTTGATTCATCTTACAATTAACTGGTTTTAAAAAAAATATACAATTAAAAAATAAAAATCACTGTGTCCTCAGAAGTCTGAGCATGGGAGGTAATTTAATTTATCATTTAATTTAAGAAGCAACAACTGTATAATTATGTTGTCTGATTTAGGGAGTTGTGTTCCGGCATTTGTGGTTTATGAGGACACAAATGTGTATAATGACATAGGTACTACAACGTAAACATGGTTTATGAGGACACTTCCTGTGTCCCCGTAAAACAAAAGGCTTAAAAAAACCATACTAAACAGTGTTTTATGAAATTCAAAAAGTGTGCACAGTCTCCTGTGAGGGGTAGGTTTAGGTGTAGGGTAGGTGTAGGGCGATAGAAAATAGGGTTTGTACAGTATAAAACCCATTATGCCTATGGAGAGTCCCCGTAAACCACAAATGCAAGAATGTGTGTGTGTGTGTGTTTTTTGGGTGGGCTGTATGTATTTATTTATTTTTGTAGATTACCGTTTCTATATAGAAACTTTTTACTGAGCAGCAAATTGGCATATTAGAATGATTTCTGAAGGATCATGTGACATGAAGTCTGGAGTAATGGCTGCTGAAGTCCTGTGAACTCTTTGCCATCACAGAAATAAATTAGTTTTTAAAATATATTAAAATGGAAAACAGTAATGTTAAATTGTGCATATGCTTTACATTTATTTTATTTTTTTTACTGTATTTTAATCAAACAAAACCATTTAGATATCTTAGAGACCCCAAACCTTTTACGTTTTTTTTTTTACAATAAAACTTAGTGAATGTACATCTTTATTTGTTGTCATATAAACATTCAAAAATTGAGTGATTCAGATGTTTAATCTGATTCAGCAAGCAAATAGACTGATTCAAACAAAGTAAAAAAAAAAAAAAAAAAAAAAAAACATAACTGACTCATGTTTGTGGATCATACGCTATGATCATACTGCATGTTTGTCACCAACAAAATCAACACAACAAAACTTCACACTAGGGCTGGGCAATGTGGGCAAAAAAAAAAATCATCATGATAATTTTTTTCATATCAGTCGATAATTATCATGATAAATGTCAAATCTATATTTCTTTCAAGTTTAAAGTCAGATTTTTGCTCCAAAGTAAAAGTTGTAGAAACCAGATCATTAATTTTCTTTAACAAAATAAAATATCTAAATAGAAAAATTAATTTCTGCATATTCTAATGAGTTATATTGTTTTAAATCAAGAAACAGGGTTTGGGTTGTCTTTTTTTGTCTCTTAGAAATGCACATTTGATAGTAGTTTGAGGATGCAGAGGTATTTTTTTTTGTTCATCATCAATCAGTAACATCTGTAAAAATTGTAGCAACCTCAGTTTTATCTTTTTTTAAATATTTGTTTACTTTTTTTTTTTTTTTTTTTTTAGCATTGGTCTCCCATAGTAGCAAGCATATGTTTTAAATAATGATAAACAGTTAAAACCACACATAATGGTACCTCAATACCATGGTAAAAATATAACTTCATGGTTTTATAGGTAGCCTATTTGTATGAAAATCGGTAGTCTAAAAACATTCACTATGCACACATGCTATAGCTTAATCACAAATACACACATACTATAAGTATATACCATTATTCCTGTAATAAAATTCAAATACGAATATCCCACATTGCTGCCACAATACCAAGGTGCAGTGAGTGTTACTACAGTAAATCCATGGTAAATGATGGCGATGTGTAGACTGAAAAGCCTTCTGACTGTCTTGTTGCACACAGCTTTAAACTAGTTTGAATCACAGAGTCATTTGTGTTCATCGCCGAATTCAAGTGTTTCACACTGGATCTCACAGCGTTGTTTAGTGCTCGCGTGACGGAGCCGTTCACATATCGCGTCTTTTGCGCGTTCAAGTTCATTATTTCAAATGTAGGCGCGCGGCAGCTACGCTCATTACGGAAGCGACGCGGTCGCGACGCGCTCGGTTTTTCCGGGCGCGTCCGTGCCGCATCTAGATAATAAATGCATCTTGTTTAGGTGAGCTCTCGGAGCACGGCAGTTTAAACTTTGGTCTGAGCGGATAAACGGTCCGTGTGGCGCGCTTCAAATGAGTCGCGCTATTTCGTTCCGCTTTTGGCACATAAAAATTATATCGAACTCTTCATATCGTTTTATGAGGAAAATTATATCGCGAAAATTATCGTTATCGAATTATCGCCCAGCCCTACTTCACACAATTTACAAGATATTGTCTCATGGCGCTTTACATTTTGTAGAATCACCGCTTAATATCGCTGCAAGAAACACTGCCAACTGCCAAAAGTGAAAATTACCCCATGATTTGCTCACCCTCAAGCCATCCTAGGTGTATATGACTTTCGTCCTTCAGACGAATACAAGAGGAGTTATAGTAAAAAATGTCCTGACTATTCCAAGCTTTACAATGGCAGTGAATGGGTGTCATTTGCGACTGAAAACTACTGCGTGCGACTACGAAAAACATATTTAGGAGCACCAGTGTGACTGACCCGATCAGCATATTTGTGTTCGCGCTGAGGGGAGCTTTAAAGGTTTCTACGTGTTTTTGCAACATTGAGTAATGTATCACATATCTCACGAATCCTTTCATAAACAACAGAGAGAGTGTGAATGAGAGATAGATTGTGCAGTGTAGAGAGCTTTGTTGATTATAATGGAACTTTGTGAGACTGCACTGAACTAAGATGAGTGACAGCTTTTAATGATTTTAAGGGAGTTTGTAAATGAGATACTGATTTAATACAACAGTTAAATAAACAAGAAGTTAATATTAAGTGACTTACATTGTCTGACTAGAACACTATCGCCTGATTTTGCTCTATTTCATCATCAAAAATAGTTTGAAAAGTCACAACTGAGCCGCTGCAACACAGCAGTGTTTCATTTGTGAATGA
Source organism: Cirrhinus mrigala (assembly GCA_036247105.1). NCBI lineage: Eukaryota > Metazoa > Chordata > Actinopteri > Cypriniformes > Cyprinidae > Cirrhinus > Cirrhinus mrigala. The sequence goes on from CM070017.1 coordinate 21,553,491, forward strand.
ACGTGCATATTTAAATGAATCTAGTGAGTCAATTATTCAAATTCTAATTTATAAAAAGTTACTTGCTTTGTTCCTGAATCAATCACCCAAACAAATCAAATGAATGAATGATTCAGTAATTAAATAGGTGACTTGCCGCAACCTACTAGCAGTTTCACTTTTATTTTTAAATCTTTTCAGTTATTCAAATCATTTAATTTCCATATTCAAAATTGTATATTTAAAACATTAATCTCAACATGAATTTATGAATTTGATTGCACTCATGCCACCTCTGAGCCTACAGAGGTGAAATAAATTCACCTACAAGCCACTTTTGTGTTCTTCTGTGTCACCTCTGTAGTACAAATTAATTTTGTTAATATTAATTTCTTTTGATTGGTAACTTATTCTTATTCTACTTGTTCTTATTCTGTTGTTTTAATTAGAAATTTTAAAAAGCTTATGAAATATTATATATATAATAGCTATATATGAATATATATATATATATATAATATATATATATATATATATATAATATATATATATTTATTTATTTATTTATTTTTACAAATTTGACAAATAAGATGACATTTTAATTTTAAATTAGAAAAATGCCATTATAAAGGTAAAAACACTTTAAGAAGTCAAATATCACCTTGTAAGAGGAAGGCTCATTTTTGATCAGATTTTTGGATTATTGATTAGTAGGTGCTCCTGAAATTTTGACTGTGCTCCTACATTTTTTAAGTAAAGAAAAGAAAAGTAAGCGTAGAGCCCTGCAACACCCATTCACTGTCATTAGAAAGCTTGGAAGAGCCAGGACATTTTTGTAGTATAACTCCAATTGTATTTTTCTGAAAGAAGAAAGTCATATGCACCTAAGATGGCTTAAGAGCGAGTAAATCATGGAGTAATTTTCATTTTTGGGTGAACTGTCTCTAACACTACTACTATTAACAGAACTACTATTTAACAGAATGCTCTAAAAATTCATTCTTCAGCCAAAAATAAAAATTCTGTCATCATTTACATGACATCATTGACACTGACTGAGAAAAAAAAAAAAAAAAAAAAGTACCATGGAAGTCAATGGCTGCTGTCAACTGTTTGGTTACCCACATTCTTCAAAATATCTTCTTCTGTTTTCAACAGAAGAAAAAAACCCATGCAAGTTTGGAACAACTTGAAGGTGAGTAAATAATGACAGAATTTTCATTTTTAGGTAAACAATCCCATTAAAAACTAAACAAAAAAGCATTAGCCTCAACTTTACTACAAGGGCACCGTGTTGAATGTGCTCATGTTGAAACTCACCCAGAGTCTCCAAGGATGATCACCTTCAGAAGAACTTTCTTCCTTGATGTCATAGTGTCACAGCTGGGGGAGGAGAAAGCACAGAGCATGCAGTCAAGATTTTAACAGCACGGCTCATATGAATAAAAAGGAAGTGAAAGTCAAACCTGGTTGTACTCAAACAGGCCTAATTCAAAGACATGCAGACAGGACAGGAGCCTTGTAGTATGTAAGCTAACTACTATAGTTAAAACCACAATCACCCATTTGATTGAACTACCACACTCCTAAGTGTGCTATAAAAGCCTTTTTTGTTTTAATGACAAAACCCATGATTCTGCTTGCACTCTCAAAATGGTCATGTGCACTCTAACTAGCAAAGTCACGAGAAACACACTCTCACAGGCGAACTGTACTGTTGCCCGCCTACCATTAAACACACACACTATCCTTTTTAAGAGGAGGGCTTGAACATGCCATTCAGTAAACGCTTCTCCATCTTTCAGTCAATACAGATCCATCTGCTGAGGTACTGCTGTTTATCCAGGACATGATAGTGAGAGCAATAATCATTGCTAAACACTTTAGGAAGTAAATCAAAATGACAGTGGAACAGCACGTCCTGTTACAACAACAACAACAACTACTACTACTAAAAACCAGCTGGCAAATAGCGGAGGGTCTTGGTATGATATATTCTTGTACCAACACACAACATTATAAATGATCATAAATTATGGTATGTACAAACGATCACAACAGTAATATTTGACTACCTCATTAATTATTTAGATGTTATCTATATTAAAATGCAATACAATTTTGTCTTTAAAAAAATGTAATTAATTACTAGTGCTGTCAAATCGATTAATCTCATCCAAAAAAAAAAAAAAAAAAATTATTTATATATATATGTATATTTTTTTTAATTATTTATTAATTTATTATATATTAAAATTATTTATTTATTTATTTTTTATTAAAATGCACAGCGATACCGAACTACCAATGATAAAAGTTCATTTGACTTTTGATCTAAATCAGTCTCCAGACGTATACAAGAGCAAACAATAGTTTCAAACTGGCGAAAGAATCCGGATGCAAACATTCAGATGAAAAAAAATATCTCTACACTGTAAAAAAGCCAACTTTCAAAAAGTCATCCTAATAAACATAAAACAGTCAATTAAACCGTGATATTTTCATTGGAAGTGTTCATGCATTATACTAAGTTGACTCAACAAATTTGTTCCTTAAATGTTATAAACATGCAATATTTTGTTGATCTAACTAAGACGTTTAAGTTTTCATTGAATCTAACGTTTCTTGTTAGCGCGTGCGCAGTTTGAACCTTAAACGCATGCGCACTTTCAGACTTCGTGTACTTTGGCTGTGACGCAGATTTTAAAAAGTTGATGCTGATGAGGAGTCGTGTCATGCCTGGTATGTATTAATCATTTTTTATACTCAACTGCATCGTATTTGCCGAGTATAATTAACGTTGTGCTCTTCTCAAACTGACGGCTAATCTATTTTGCAGCGTGTTTCTTATGTCGTGCACTTTGTAGTGCTTTTCAAAGCTGTGAAGGAGGAGTGGTGTCGTGCCGGATCAGTACAGATTTCCTTTAAAATCACTGGTATGTAGTTATCATTTTTTATGATCCACTGTATTTTATTTACCATGTAAAATGAACGTGCTCTTCCCAAACTTACAGCCTAGTCTATTTCGCAGTGTGTTTCTGTTTTCGCGCACTTTTAAGTGCTTGCCAGTGCTGAAGGAAGGATGGTGTCGTGCCTAATCAATCTAGCTGTACTATAAAATAACTGGTAAGTAGTTATCAGTTTTTTTTATTTAATCGACTGTATTCTATTTGCCATGTATAATCAACGTTGTGCTCTTTTCAAACTGACGGCCTAATCTGTTTCGCAGGTTGTTTATGATGTCGTCATGCACTTTGTGTTTCTTTTCAAAGCCGATGTGAAGGAGTGCTGTCGTGCCTGAACAAATTTTCCTTTAAAATCACTGGTATGTAGATATTTTTTTTTTTAAATCTACTGTGTTTTATTTGTCATGTAATATGAGTTTACAAAATGTAGATATCGTCCTGCAATTACTTTAAAAGTACAAGAACGTTGTGCACATCTCAAGGTTTATTTTAGGGAGAAATTGATGAAAAATGTTGATTGAAAAAGTAAAATATTAAACAGGTGGAAATGCAATGCAAACATTGTAAATTTTCACATTCTGACACAGAGGTCCTGGTGAAGCATTACAGGCTTCGTCATGGACGTGGTCATAAAGGCACAAATAGGCCTTGCCTATATTCAGATTGTGTCTGCTCATTCAGGACACAAGGTGCATTAAAATCACATTTGTCACGCTGCCACACCAGCAGAACTATTAGGCAAGTTAGCCTATCATTTAAATGTGAGTTGTGTGAGTTTGAAAATGTTTGCAGTGAAAGCACATTTTTTTAGACATCTTAATACACATCTAAAAAGGCATGAAACTGTGTGGTGTCCTTTTGCTGGCTGTGAGTATAAAGTCAACAGGCTTACAAATTTTGCCTCTCACAGGACTAGGAAACACAAAGCTCACATAACAAAAGATTTAAGAAACTCTGTCCTTACTGAAACTGAGAACCTTAACACTTAAAATACTGAACTTTGTAGTGACCCCCAAAGATGTGTCATTCCTTTGTAAAAAAAATGTCAGCCTGGTATCTTGAACATTTCAGGTCCTTTGAGATAAATGAAAGCAGTTTTAGTGACATTCATGTTCTTGATCCAGACATGCTGAATGACCTCTATCCACTGACAGCATACAAAGTTGGTTTGAAAGTGCTTGTGACTCCAAAAGTGTTTTTAACTCCTTAGGAGATCAGTTGTCTATATTCTTGATCGGACACTATATTCCACACACTGGAATATATTCATTTAGGCTTGCACCATTGCTGTTAAAGGGATAGTTCATCCAAAAATCAAAATTTGATGTTTATCTGCTTACCCCCAGGGCATCCAAGATGTAGGTAAATTTGTTTCTTCAGTAGAACACAAACAAAGATTTTTAACTTAAACCGTTGCAGTCTGTCAGTCATATAATGGCAGTCAATGGCTCCCATGGCTTTGAGAGTCAAAAAAACATATACAAACAAAGCCAAATTAAAACCTGCTGCTCATGACGATACATTGAGGTCTTAAGACACTAAACAATCGTTCTTTGTAAGAAACTGAACAGTATTTATATCATTTTTTACCTCTGATCCACCGCAATGGTCAACTGTCTTGAGCGCGTTCACAACAGCCAGTGCGTGACGCGCCAACGTGCTCTGGCATAGCATACGCATGCATGGAAGCGATCATACCTACAATCTTGTATGCATTGTGTAAACAACAAGTGATGCATATGCAAATGCAGATCATTTTAGCACATGCGTCTGCTTTGCCGCTGCTATACGTTGATGCATCACACGCCGACTGTTGTGAACACACTCAGGGCAGTTGGACATTGCGGTGGATCAGAGGTAAAAATAAATGCTGTTCATTTTCTTGCACAGACTGATTGTTTGATGTCTTAAGAACTCAATGTATCGTCAAGAGCCACAGGGTTTAATTTGGTTTTGTCTGTGTATGTTTTTTTGACTCCGTGGATCCCATTGACTACCAGACTGCAACGGTTTGAATTAAAAATCTTTGTTTGTGTTCTACTGAAGAAATAAAGTCACCTACATCTTGGATGCCCTGGGGGTAAGCAGATAAACATCAAATTTTCTTTTTTGGGTGAACTATCCCTTTAAGAATGAAAAATAAATGTGTCCCAGTGAATTAATGATTTTGATTGCTTTTGATTCTAGGTTCCACCTTCTATAGAGAGCATGTTACTGCGAATTCACATTTCCCCTACCAACATCAGGAGGGTGGAGCTGCATGAAAGGCCTGAGTCTGTGGACCATTTGAAGTCTTTCCTTAAAGAGACATTACAGCTGAAATCTGAATTCTCACTACAATTTGAAGACCCAGACTTTAACAACGAACTTTGTAACTTTGACATTGGTACATCCAAGGATTTCGGTCAAGATTGGATTACAGGGATATCAGTGTAATTGCTGTTTTGATGTTAATGTTCTGACAAGAAAAAAGTACACTGTATTAATAGCTGCTGAGTAAGGTTTGTGTTTACTCAGATGTTCCCAGTTATTTTGGTTTCTTGGATATAATGGTAAATTGTTTTTGAGAAACCTTTAGGTTTCATGTTAAAATATGCAGAATAGTAGTTTTCACAGAAATTTTACTTTAAAAATCAACCAAAAATGTTAAGTACATTTACAAATGTGCTTCATGCTACAGGACAGCTAACGTTGTACGTTATAATTACCACCTGTTTTGTGGATTTCTTTAACATGCATTGGTATGTGCAATGCATTGAGTTTAGTGTAAAATGTTAAGAAGTTAAAAGGCAATACTTGATACTGTTATGTCATTGCATATATTGTGCATTGGACACAAAATGTTTAAATAAAAAAAAAAAAAAGTTATTTGACCCTTGTTATGTTCTCTTCTTTATTAAGACTATGCAAATAATGAATCAGTGTAGGCCTATAGATAATAGGCCTATTTGTGTTGAGTAAACAAAAAATATTTAGTTCTGTAATTCATTAGGTAAACATGACTATTTACGTTGTGTCAACTTGTAACCTTAATGTAATCTTTTAAGTTGGGTGGACTTCTGTCCCTGTTTGTAGAGTTTACTCAAAGAAGCGCTTGCGATAAGTTGCCTTATTATTTTAAGTTGACTCAACTTTTTTTTTTTACAGTGTAGTAAACAGTAACATATTACATCCAGACAATGTAAACCCGCCTATCCTGCTGATATATTGTCAGACAGTCAGACAGAGAGAATATAGTGTCCTCAGTGTTTAAAAATCAGCTTTTAACATTAAACTCTTTGTAAAACCACTGACATGAAATTATCATAGGTTCAAGAGATTTTAAATGAGGCCACTTGAAACCTGTTAGTACCTTTCAACTGCTCATTTTCATATTACGTAACTACTAGGCTAAAATCAGGCAGATAAAATCAAATGTGGAGTGGATTATGTAATTAGGACTTCATTTAGTAGTGAAAACAGCATCCCACTGCAGGGTTGGGCATGTGAGCAAACGTCTATCAGGATACATTTTGAAACTCAAAACATCAGAGAAACAGTGGAAGAGTTTTAGCATGTTTTGGTGAATCAACGCTTTCAATGTCATGTCAGTTTCGTTAGCTGAACAATCAGTACACTCAGACAAAAAACAAAAAAATAAAAAAATATAAAAAGGTGTCAATAGGACAGTACCTTTTTCAAAAGGTACACTTTTGTACCTTTTAGCTACTGTCTACTTCAGGTACTAATATGTACATTTAAAGTACTAATACCAGCCCTTTTAGTACAAATGTGTACCTTCTGATAAGGTATTGCCCCAGTGACAGCTTTTGTAACTTTTTTTCTGACAATGATTGTACAATACACTGAACGTCACATACTAATATTTCTCACAGCCTCGTTTTCATTCCTGTCAAAAATTAAATATAGCGCTACCCTGACCTATGGTGCATGTCTAAAAAAAATAAATAAATAAATAAAAAAAAACAGCAGATTTTGTTAGATTTAATCAATGTCAAGCATAATTTTTCCAGTTAAAGGAGAAGTTCACTTCCAAAATTTACTGATAATGTACTCACCCCCTTGTCATCCAAGATGTTCATGTCTTTCTTTCTTTAGTCGTAAAGAAATTGTGTTTGTTGAGGAAAAAATTTCCGGTATTTTCGCCATATGGTGGACTTCAATGGTGCCCCCAATTTTGAACGTCCAAAATGCAGTTAAAATGCGGCTTCAAAGGGCTCTAAACGATCCCAGCCAAGGAAGAAGGGTCTTATCTAGCAAAACTATTGGTTATTTTCTACAAAAAAAAATGACAATTTATATACTTTTTAACCTCAAATGCTCGTCTTGTCTGCCTCCGGTTCATGACAGTTAAGGTATGTCGAAAAACTCCCATTTTATTTTCTCCTCCAGCTTCAAAAATCGCCCTAAATCACTGTTTTACCTTTTTTTGTAAAGAGTGTTTGATCGTCTTTGCATGTTCACTTTGGAAACACTGGGTCGGTACTTCTGCAGCGATGTAGGATTTTCAACATACTCTAACTGTCGTGAACCGGAAAAAACGGAGTTCAGGCAGACAAGACAAGGCGCTTGAGGTTAAAAGGTATGTAAATTGTAATTTTTTTTAGATAATAACCAATCGTTTTGCTAGATAAGACCCTTCTTTCTCGGCTGAGATCGTTTAGAGCCCTTTGAGGCTGCACTTTGGACATTCAAAATCGGGGGCACCATTGAAGTCCAGCATACAGAGGAAAATCCAGAAATGTTTTCCTCAAAAAAAAAACAATTTCTTTATGACTGAAGAAAGAAAGACATCGTTGATGACAAGGGGGTAAGTACATTATCTGTAAATTTTTGTTCTGGAAGTGAACTTCTCCTTTAAAATGCAGCACAACTGAGAAAAAAAGAATACCCTACACCAAAATTTGTATGAATATCAAAAGCCAACAGAAATTACTTATTACTGTGCTTATCCTATATGAAAGCTTAGTCTTTGTTCATTGAACAATATATGTGGGCTCCTAAGCAGGATTCAGGGAATTAAACAATTGCTTGATTTTCTTTTAAAATGATTTGTATTATATTAAAGTTACTGAAATATACTTTATCAACACCAGCAAAGCTTTGAACAATAATGTGATGCTGGACTACATGCCGTAGCAAATACTAAAAACCCTTCATCACGGTTCAGTAGGATCCACAGGTGGACTGAAGAGCTCCTGCACACAAACATCATAACTTAAAGTCACCAACCTGGAACACTTACTGTCTCTAAAAAGACATTGCAATATATCACACTGTTTCAATAACACTACACAATCATGAATGATAGAAGCAATACTTGGAAAGATGGGAAAACCCCTGAAAACAACCAGGATGTTGAGAAATTGCTTATGTCTTTCCTCTGAATGTCTTATGTTTGAACTCTAGGGTTGAAACACAGCAGGTTTGAAATGAAGTAATCTCACGTGTACCCTGGCCAGCCCGTATGAAACATAAAATCATTCTAAAGTCTTTAAGCTTCTTTATGGTTCATCTTCATGACAGCATGACTCATCTCAAAACCTAACAAGCGGCCTACATTCCTAGACTGCATTTTTGGGCATCAAAGGTGCGTGCAGTATTTTTTTTACCTCACAGAATGTTGTACTGCCTACTTTTTTAAAAACATCATTTTATGTGCCACATTTAATGTACTACGTAACACATCACACAGGCCTAGACCTTACTCAGGGTAGCGCCATATTTAATTTTTTACAGGAATGTGTTCAGTGGATTGGACTTGTTTAACAACATACTTACTGTTAAGTTGACTTTCGGAGGAAAAAAAAGATCAGTGAACAAAAAGTCAGTTCTATTTCATGTTTAAATCAGCAAGTAGAAATTAAAACAGATGTAAACCAATGTTTTGTAAACTAAGCATCTTTTTGTTGGTCAACCCATTGCAAAATCTGAGTGGGAAAATCTTTCAGCCTCAGGTGAAATTCCTGGATTTCTATTGGAAATTGAAAAGCTGGAACAGTAAATGTGGCCGCAGCTTTATCTTGTAGAATAAACACACTTTCAGACATACTATTGTACATCCATCATGTCAGCATGACCCTGATGTTCTTATGGATTAAAAGCAACTGCAAAAATAAACAATCCAAAAAACAACTTTAATGCTAGAGCATTTACAGTGTGGTCTGGTTACATTTTCGCTGGTGAAATCCAGTCATTTAAATAAGAACACACACAACTGGGAAGTTTCCCCATGTAGATTTCCCATAGGTTCTACTGATTGTGCAAATTTGCCATAATGACCAACAAAAGCTTCTTGGTTTGAAAGGGACTCCTGAGCTGAAAGTGTGAGCTGTATTACTGTATTACACTATATTTGTGCAGAAATATGCAAACAGATTATACTAAAGGCTATGTACTGCATATAATACGAGTAGTATACTATCCTGAACTGTCTAGATAGGCAGCTCGCTAGATTTTGAGACACAGCCCACGACTGCCAACTGTTTTACGACTCCATATTTAATCTGGAACCCATGACACTCGGTAAAGTCAGATCACATGGTAGAGCACTTTCCCTTAGCATGCATGAGAACAGCAGAATGCCATCCATTTCAACAAAATTAATAATCCAGTGCGTACTCATACTGACATATTTTGACGCTACTTCTAAACTATAAAGGCGCTTGCGTTATAGTGTAATTGGAGGCTTTAGCATTTTAGTAAAACATTCTTTATTTGTTTCGCAATACTCCACACCTGCTTTAGTGCTGTAAACATACAAGCAGAAAGTGAATGTGTTTGATGCGGCTGCTGGTTGTGCAATCATCTGATTTCAAATAAAAGCAAGACAGCGCTGTGAAATCCATATTTGATCGATTGTTATCATGTTAGCTTAACTGAATAAAATATCTTCCTTAGCTCAAGACAACGATCTGAGAAAAGTGAGGTGTTTAAGTGCAAATGTAAAACGACACAATCCAGCGCGACTGTCAGGCCTGTCAGGGTAACTAGAAACACCTGATTTTTCAACGCCTGAATAGGTATTGATCAACACCACAGCGTATAAATGACTTATTTTAATCAGAAAGGAAGCTTATGCACAGATAAACGATAATTAAATCATCTCAGTGTTATTTAACTGCATAACAAATGAGCTCGTTTGCTAACGTCAGTTAGCTTACATGTCAATTCCACCATCTCTCTTAACAAATCCACGACCTTTCTCTGGATTGAACATGTACAAGCATACATATCGATTTTATAACTCACCTGGTTTATAATGCAGGAGATCTAGCGAATATCAGTCTGTCTCAGTGCTGTGGTGTAGCCTGTGAGCTAAATTGCTACCGTGCCCTTACACAAGACTGATGTTTATGAAGAAAACAAACAATAACTTCAGTCCCCGTCGCCAGCGGAACACTGGATCGCTTTGGCTAGTGTATGAGTGAACTAATCCGGAATCGGGGATACCGATACGGGTGCCGTAACCGTTATTGCCCCCTGTTAAATGACGGGTCTTTTTTTCTCTTTCTGTTTCGGGATCTGCTTTAACTTCCTCCAAAACAACCCTGTGATAGCCAGCGGTGTCATCACGCAGGTGACGTCATCGCGCAGGCACCAGAAGACACGCCCTAAAACACGCCTCTTCTGAAGACTCTCCAGCGATTGTTTCGCAAGGTGTTTTTCAGTTATTGTATAGACATACTTTTTAATAATACTTTTTTATAATTTATAACATTTTGAATAGGCTACATGTCACAAATCCGAATAAAATGTGAGGATTTTATTTGCCTCCACCACACATATACACTACCAGTCAAAAGTTTTTGAACAGTGAGATTTTTATTGTTTTTTTTAAGAAGTCTCTTCTGCTCACAAAGCCTTCATTTATTTGATCCAAAGAACAGCAAAAAACAGTAAAATTCTGAAATATTTTTACTATTTAAAATAACTGTTTTTTTTATTTAATATATTTTACAATTTCATTTATTCCTGTGATTTTAAAGCTGATTTTTTAACATCATTACTCCATACACATGATCCTTGAGAAATCATGCTAATATTCTAATCTGCTGCTCAAAAAATATTATTATTATTATTATTATTATTATTATTATTATTATGCTGAAAAAAGATGAGTAGAATTTTTATTCAGGTTTCTTTGATGAATAGAAAGTTTAGAAGAACAGCATTTATCTGAAATAGAAAGATAATGACTCCAAGCTTTTGAATAGTATTGTGTAGGCTATAATATTACAAAAGCTTTTAATTTCAGATAAATGCTGATCTTTGGATCTTTTTATTCATTAAAGAATCCTGAAAAAGTTTTGTTTTAAACTGTTTTAAATATTGATAATAATAAATGTTTCTTGAACAGCAATTTAGCATATTAGAATGATTTCTGAAGGATTATGTGACACTGAAGACTGGAGTAATGATGCTGAAAATTTAGCTTTGCTCACAGAAATAAATTACATTTTAAAATATATTCAAATAAAAAGCTGTTATTTTAAATAGTAAAAATATTTAGATTTTTTACAGTTTTGCCATACTTTGGATGAAATAAATGCAGGCTTGGTGAGCAGGAGAGACTTCTTTAAAAATTAAACATTAAAAATCTTACTGTTCAAAAACTTTTGACTGATAATGTACATATAATGTAAATATGTGCATTTATTTAATATGTGTATTATTTAACTTATTTCTGCTATTCATCTATTTCCATTCATTGTACACAGATAATCTAAAATATATTTTGGTAAAATGTTTTAGTTTCATGTAAAAAATACACTAAATTTAACCGAAAGAAAAAAATAGAAAAATAAATAAATAAATAAATAAATAATCTTAGAATGTGAGACTTATTTATTTGATACAACAGTAATTGCACATGAACGCAAAATGCAAATTTATTCCACATTTTCACATTTAAGATCTGTGTACTGTATAAAACATTTTATTTTTTAATTTGATATATTTTGTATAAACTTTTGTATGACTTGTTTTTTCTTTGTGTATTTGGAGCCTTTAGATGGAATAATGGTTCCCTCTGCTGGACCTATTATGGCGCCATACTTTTTTTTTTTTTTTTTTTGATACAAAATTAAGCCATTATAAATCCAGTTCCCAGAACAGGGAGATACAATTTCTAAGAGCAACCAACATAAAATGTAATTTGCCTTTAAAAAATGTGAATAAATGTACACTGAAAAGAGATATAAGATGAAAAGTTGTTTTATTTAGAAAATAGTTCAAATAAATAAATAATAATAATAATAATAAAAATGGTAATATATGAATATTCCTCTGCTGTTCTGGAAATGAAGAGCGCTGTTGTTGTCATCACGTGACGTCAGTGGGAACGCCCGCCTTAAACATGGCAGCGCCCGTGTGGAGCGTGCAATAGTTGTTGTTGCATAGAATGTCAAAGACCAACCACTTCACAAAGTCACCTGTTTAATGCCGAAGTCCGCACGTACAATATGGACAGAAGAGAGTTCACAGCCTCCCTTGTGGTAATGCACATTTTATGTCTATTACACGTGCTAAAAACAGCAGCGTGTGCATCCTTTCTCATGACATTAACTCTGCATGTGAAATAAATACAGTACAATGTCATAGAGTAACAGTGTCGTTATGCTTATTTGTTAGTGTACACTTTATCCGGAGTCTTTCTTGTTGCAGTCATCTCATCTTTTTTTAAAGTAATTTTTGATCATGCTTACGATGACAGTGAAAGCAGTAAAGATAATAAAAGTCATTATATAAAAAATAAATAAAAAAATAAATAAAAATTGTCTGCTTAGATCAGTAAATAAATAATACCCACATTTAGATTATTATTAGTAGTAATAGTAGTAGTAGTAATATTGTTGTTGTTTTGCATTATTTGTTAATTTAACCTTCATAGTTTTTAGAGCTATAAAATACACAGTTCTTTCCCCTAATTATGAATTAGTTTGACTATAGTGTTTTTAAAATAATAATAATAAGTATTATTGTTTTGCATTATTTGCTATTTTTAACCTTTGTGGTTTTTAGATAAATAAAAAATATACTATTATTATTATTGTTTTGCATTATTTGTTATTTTTAACCTCCATACTTTTTAGAGTTTCTACAGCCAAATTATGAATTAGTTTGACTTCAAAATATTATTATTATTATTGTTCTTGTTATTGTTTGTGTTTTCCTAGTCCAAACAGTTGTTACTTTATTTATTCATGATTTTTTAAAACCCTTTTTTTTAAAGAAATAAAGATACTCTTTTATGCTTTTGTTTCTACATCCTAATTATATATAAAAATATACTATAGTATATAAATATATAATATATAATACAAAACTATTAAATATTAAACTATAGCACATAATAATAATAATATCATAGGTATTACTACATGTAATAGACAGTTGACAGATTCAGCTTGATCTGTATCATTGCAGGACCAACTTATGTTCAAACACTTTTTTTTAAAGTAATAATTCAGTCATAGAGTTTGCACTTTCTTATTGTTAGTCAGAAATGATCTAAACAGTTTGTGAAAAATGGGTTCAGTCATAAAGAATAATGAATTAAATTAAAAGTGGTATTCTGTATCTTTATGTTATAGTAACCATATTAAGCAGAACAACAAACTTTACTCTTTGAGTCATTTGTGGTAATCTATGCCATTATTGTGTGATAAAAATGATGTATGATACTACAGTCATTAACTGCATTGCACCAGAATTTTTTTAAAGCACCTTTTTACACTGTAATGATATATAATGATGTATTAAAAGAATGTCATTGTGCTCCATTCTTTAGGCAGGTGGCTGTGCGGGAATGTGTGTAGATCTCACTCTCTTCCCTTTGGACACCATAAAGACAAGGTTACAAAGCCAGCAGGGCTTCTACAAGGCGGGAGGTTTCCGAGGGATCTATGCAGGGGTCCCGTCAGCTGCTATAGGCTCCTTTCCCAATGGTAAGTTTTTACATCTTGTAATAAACATGAAAAATGGCTGTATGTTTAAAAGTTCACTTTAAACTCCTTAGAAACAGCATGCTGAAAATGACTTCTGATTATGATAAATAGCATATTTAAACCAGAATTACTGGAATCGCCAGATCTCAGAATACGCCTACTAAATAAATACATAAACACATGTTAGAAAATGGATGCCGTTTAAATAGTTTGCCTCAAACAAAATGTTTCTTCTTGGTTCCAGCTGCTGCATTCTTCGTTACCTATGAAAGCACCAAGTCGTTTTTCACCCGCTACAGTGCTACAAACTTGGCCCCCATCACTCACATGCTGGCCGCTTCACTAGGAGAAATCGTAGGTTTCCTGTCATTCTTCTTCTTCTTTTCCTGTTGTTTTGTCCTTGTGTTTATCATCATTTATTTACTCATTGGAGTCCAAATGAACAGTGTTTCAGAGACAAATATGCAGAAGGTTTTGAATGTGGTTTCTGTTGGATGTTTTTTGCTCTGGGTTAAGAGCCTGGCCACAGATGACCCTGTATTTTCCCAGCAGCTGGCCAAATAGGATCTTATTGTTGTCAATTGGCATAACTGTTTTTATAGAGAGGAGTCTCGCAGTTTTGTCAAGGGAGATTTAGGTTTTGGAGCTGTCTTTTTCTAGTGAAACTCAAAAGCTCAAATGCAGTCCAGCTAATGTCACAAAAATGAACACAGAAGCAAAAAGTTTGCTTTTTAATTTCTTTAAAATCTTTAAAATGTTATACACTACTTTCATACACTAATTTTCAAAAGTTTGGAAGCGCTTATGTTTTTAAAAGAAAATAAAACAAAAATGTACAGATAATTTACTCACCCCCTTGTCATCCAAGATGTTCATCTCTGTCTTAAGTTGTAAAAAAAATATATGTTTTTTGAGGAAAACATTTCAGGAATCATCTCCATATAGTGGACTTTTATGGTGCCTGTGAGTTTGAACTTCCAAAATGCAGTTTAAATGCAGCTTCAAAGGGCTCTGAACGATCCCAGCTGAGGAAGAAGGGTCTTATCTAGCGAAACGATTGGTTAATTTAAAAAAAAAAAATTACAATTTATATACTTTTTAACCTCAAATGCTCATCTTGTCTATGTCTGCGTGAACTCCGTGTATTCCGGGTTCAAGACAGTTAGGGAAGGTCGAAAAACTCCCATCTCATTTTCTCCTCCAACTTCAAAATCATCCTACATCGCTGCAAAAGTACCGACCCATGCAAAACAACATGCAAAAACAATTTTTTTTTTTTTTTTTTTAGAAAATAATCAATCGTTTCACTAAATAAGACCCTTATGTATAGGCTGGAATCTTTTAGAGCTCTTTGAAGGTGCGTCTAAACTGCATTTTGGAAGTTCAAAATCGGGGCACCATATCACTCCATTATATGGAGAAAAATGCTGAAGTGTTTTCCTCAAAAAACTTAATTTCTTTACGACTGAAGAAAGAAAGACATGAACATCTTGGATGACGGGGGTGAGTAAATTATAAATTGTTGTTCTGGAAGTGAACTTATTTAATACTTTTATTCCTCAAGATTAGATTTAATTTATTAAAAAATGCAGTAAGGACATTTATTTGTTCAGTCTCAGGGCAGCCCACATTTCTCCCTCTACTGTTTAGATCCAGTTTGCTTTATTTTTTCAAGACATTAGTGTTTGGAATAACCTTCATCGCTCAAAAGAACATGAGACTAATATAAGAGGGTTGTCTATTGTTTAAAAATATTGTACAATGCTTGGCACGAAATGTAAGTATGCACTACCAATCAAGTCTTTTTTCCTTCAAATCATTCAGCAAGTGCGCATTAAATTTATGGTGATGTTTTGAACTTTTTTTTCATCCTGAAATCTAAATTCACTGTTTCCACATAAATATGAAAGGGATAGTTCACCCAAAAATGAAAGCTTTGTCATTAATTATTCACCCTTATGTTGTTCCAAACCCGTAAGACTTTCGTTCCTCTTTGGAACACAAATTAAGACATTTTTGATGAAATCCGAGAGCTTTCTGAGCCTGCGTAAGCAGCAACGCAGCTATAGCATTCGAGGCCCAGAAAGGTAGTAAGGACATTGTTAAATAGTCCATGTGACATCAGTGGTTCTACCTTAATTTTATGAAGCTATGAGAATACTATACAGACATTTTTTTTTTTTTTTTTTTTTTTTTTTTAATCAAAGAAGTGTAGCCTTGGAGACTTTTTTGAAAAAACAAAAAATCTTACCAACCTCAAACATTTGAACGTTAGTGTACATACTTTTGATCAATTAAACAATATCAAATGAGAAATAGCATAAGTTTTTTTTAAAGAAAAAACATTAAATAGAAGAAAAGGTAAGAAGTGTGCCAAGTGTTTTTTCTTAAACACCACAGAGCTTTTTTTGTCAGATAATTTGCATGCTTATAAAAACAAAAATGTCTTTTGGAACCAGCATGGAATATGAACTCATTAGATTTTAGTCCTCTCAGCTCTATTTAACACATTTTATCATATTTAAATCTGTTCAGCAGCAAATTTTCCTCAACCTCATTACAGTAGAAATTTCACATGGGCCTACTAATAATACATCATCATCCCATTCATCTCAATATGCAATTGTAGTTTCCAATTTCAAGTGACAGTATATAACTATAAATAATTGTAATTCGGTGGATCATTTTAGTTTATTACCAGTTAAATTAACTGACTGTTATTTCATCTACTTCTCCAGCAAAGAAGACACTCTGGGTGAAAAGTGTCTTTTGTTGGAAATTTAAAGAGTGCTCATCATTACATACTAATCATTAAAGCTCAGAAAATAAGTGGAGTGAAAAGGTCAGCCTTCACCAATACCCAAGATATCTGAATATGAGGTGAAGTTGAAGTCAGGTCTGTTGATAACCCTTTGCCTGGTGCTGCAGGATTTGCACACTTCAAAAGGGGGATTTTAACAGCAGAGCCCCAGTGTGTTGTGGGTACACGTTGCCCCGTTCAAAGCCCGTAATCCCGGAGCTTAGCCATGAAAGTCTTCCCCTCAGGCCGTCTGGAGCAGAAGACAAAGTCATCTTACTTATGTAACTCCTGCCATTATACAACTTCTCACTAATAGGTTTCCCAACTGGAGACGATTAATAACTCATTAGTTTATAATTTGTTAGTTTTGGAGTTTTCTGGTCCCAGTTTTGCATCAGTCCATTTTGTTTCTTGTTTGAGCCATAATCGCTTATTACTTTGTACTTTTTCCTATTACCTTTGCAGCTGCTGTACTGTCATAGTTATCTGACTATGACCCTATAAGGTTAGCACTAGCACACTAATCAAACGCAATGTGGATCCAGGACTTTAAGCTTAGGGTTTGAGACTATGCCTTTGTAGCATCACATATGCCTCGTAACAACCTCTCATCTGCAACCAGCGAGATTTATATTGTCTGGAAACTTTATCCTCACTTTATACAGCTTCAAGAGTTACCCTTAAGTCCAGCTTGTCTCTTCACACAACTTTATGAAAAGTTGCTTTATGTGAGGAATATGGCCAATGAATTATTGAAAGTGTTCCACTGCAACGTCTTTACAAATAGCTTCAAAAACAGAAATCCTACTTCCTCGCTAATGAAATATGTCATGTAGCTTTTCGGTTGCAAACTATTTTAGCAAAAAAGTCAATTGCGAGGCAGTGCCGACAGGAAGTTTCTGTGCATGTGAACTGTCATTTTTGACATATTGACATATTTGCTATTGTAGGATATAGCTAAATATAATAATATGGTATACAGTTGAGGTCAAAAGTTTACATACACCTTCCAGAATCTGCAGAATTTTAATTACCAAAATAAGAGGGATCATACAAAATGCATGTTATTTTTTTATTTAGTACTGACCTGAATAAGGTATTTCACATAAAAGATGTTTACATATAGTCCACAAGAGAAAATAATAGTTGAATTTTTAAAAATGACCCAGTTCAAAAATTTACACACGCTTGATTCTTAATACTGTGTTGTTACCTGAATGATCCACAGCTGTTTTTTTTTTTGTTGTTGTTGTTGTTTAGTGATAGTTGTTCATGAGTCCCTTGTTTGTCCTGAACAGTTAAGCTGCTCGCTGTTCTTCAGAAAAATCCTTCAGGTCCCACAAGGAAAGCTCCAGAAGGAAAAACAATGCATTAAGAGATGGGGGTGAAAACTTTTGAACAGAATAAAGATGTATACATTTTTCTTATTTTGCCTAAATATATATATATATATATATATTTTTTTTTTTTCATTTAGTACTGCTCTTCAGAAGTTACAGAAGATATTTGTTTTCTAGAAGACAAAATAAGTTTAATTTACCCTGATCTTCAAAAGTTTTCACCCCCTGGCTGTTAATGCATGGTTTTTCCTTCTGGAGCATCAGTGAATGTTTAAACCTTCTGTAATAGTTTCAATGAGTCAGGGACTCATGAACAACAATCACTAAACAAACAAACAAAAACACAGCTGTGGGTCATTCAGGTAACAACATAGTATTAAGAATTAAGGGGGTGTAAACTTTTGAATGGGGTCATTTTTATAAATACAACTACTCTCTTGTGGACTATATGTAAACCTCTTTTATGTGAAATATTTTATTCAGGTCAGTACAAAATAAACAGAAATATGCATTTTGTATGATCCCTTTTATTTTGGTAAAATGATTATCATTTTGCAGATTCTGAAAGGGGGGGGTTAAACTTTTGACATCAACTGTAGCTTCAAAAACAGTAATGTTACCTCCTGTCATGTAGCTTTTCAGTTGCGAACTATTTAATCTGCAAGGCAGTGCTGACAAGACATTTCTGTGCAGGTGTGGGGAAAAATATGGGAATTGTCAGTTGTATCCTGTGGTTTTGTCAGTGTCTTTGTGGGTTTTGGTTTATTTGCTGTTGTAGGATATGAGGACCTTTGATATAACTGAAATCATTTGTTCAAAATGTTATGAAAATGTAATGTGGTCAACAGACTTGGAAGTACTGTTTTTTTGGAAAATTATTGCACATCTTAGAACGTTTGCCAACTAATCAAAATCAAGCATTTAACACCCATGTGGTATAATATTGTGTAATAATAGCAATGGTGATTTCTGTCTCTTCTTCTCAGTATTGTTGTGTTTGTATGTGCTATAAAGAATGCACTTGCTGATGGTGTCTGTCACAGCCAGAGTAGGCTGTTATCTAACCATTATATCAGATTTATCTTCATTCCCATTTGCCCAACGCACTCTCTGAAAGCTCATTTGTCAAGCTGAAGGAGCACTTTTCCTACATTTATAAACCTTGTCTCTCCCTATGGCTGTGGGGTGAAAACAGCATGTAGCATGACTAGAAGAGGCCGACTGGCATCCCGCTAAGCTTGGCACAGCAAATAATCCATGCATCGCCCGTGAGAATAAGGTTGCCTGTGATTTATTGTACAAATCAAGTCTGAGCGTTGTGCTGGGGCTCATTTTCAACCCTCTTCTGGTTCTCACCTGGCAGGTCTCTGAAATATCAAAAAATAGGCAATTGAAGTGTTGGGTTAAAAATGTTATCTCTCCACATGCATTGGTATTATTAAAGGATGAGATGGGAAACATGTCAGGCAGATATTGGACTGTGCAGATAGGTTTTGGGAAGGCAGCGCTCCATAAGGGCTCGAGGGGCCGCTGTTGTTGTTGTTTTTTAAAGCACCTGTAGGATGATCTGTGGAAGATTGTTCCAGATGCCTGTTGTAATTCCAACTTCCTGAGACTCTGCTGGGAGGCGTGTGTTCCGAGTTCACGGAGGGTTCGGAATGTTCCAGCTGTGTCTATTGATGTCTGGAGTCACAGCTGTGAGAGCGACCTTACTGCGTACAAGTGGTTTATTTTATGCTAATAGAAATGTGTTGGGAATTAAAAGTGGCTTTAGGTTTGTGGGTAAAAAGGCAAAAATGCTGAGGAAAAACTATAAAAATATTATGTTATAAATATCTTTTTATCTCACATTTGCATTCAAAAGTTTTGGGACTTTTTTTTACATTAAAAACATATTAAAATTCACCAAAGCTGCATTTATTTGATCTAAAATATGGTAAAAACAGTACTGTGAGATATTATTACAAATTAAACATTTTTTTCTATTTTAAGTCTATTTTATTTTTTTAAATGTTATTTATTCCTGTGATGGCAAAGATGAATTTCCAGTCTTCAGTGTCACACGATTCTTCAGAAATTATTTTAACAAGCAGATCTGATGCTTAAAAAACTTTCAATATTAAAAACAGTTTCATATAGCTTAATAGTAGAAACTGATACTTTTTTCAGGATACAGAGTTTAAAAGAACAGTATTTATTTGAAATAAAGAATATTTTCTAATATTATAAATGTTTTTACAGTCACTTTTGATCAAGTTAATGTACTCTTGCTGTATACTAATAAAAAAAAAATTACACTACCAGTCAAAAGTTTTTGAACAGTAAAATTTTTGATGTTTTTTAAAGAGTCTCTTCTGCTCACCAAGCCTGCATTTATTTGCTCCAAAGTACAGCAAAAACAGTACAATTATGAAATATTTTTACTATTTAAAATAACTGCTTTCTATTTGAATATATTTTAAAATGTAATTTATTCCTGTGATTTCAAAGCTGAATTTTTAGCATCGATACTCCAGTCACATGATCCTTCAGAAATCATTCTAACATTTTGATTTGCTGCTCAAAAAACATTTATTGTTATTATTATTATATGTCTTTATCATTACTTTTGATAAATTTAAAACATTCTAACTACATAAAAGTATTAATTTCTATAATTTATTTCCCCCTCCAAAAAATTTATACTGACTCCAACCTTTTGAATGGTATAGTGTATAATGTTACAAAAGCGTTATATTTCTGATAAATGCTGATATTTCTATTAATCAAAGAATCCTGAAAAAATGTGCTCAACTGTTTTAAATATTGATAATAATAATTATAAAAGATGTTTTTTTGAACAGCAAATCAGCATATTAGAATGATTTCGGAAGGATCATGTGACAATGAAGACTGGAGTAATGATGCTGAAAATGTAGCTCTGATCACAGGAATAAGTTACATTTTAAAATATATTCAAATAGAAAACAGTTATTTTAAATGGTAAAAATATTTCACAATATTACCGATTTTGCTGAATTTCGGATCAAATAAATGCAGGCTTGGGGGAGCGGAGGGGGGATAAATTATAGAAATTAATACTTTTATTTAGCAAGGATGCTTTAAATTGCTCAAAAGTGATAATAAAGACATTTATAATGTTACAAACGATTTCTATTTCAGATAAATGCTGTTCATCCTGAAAAAAATTCTACTCAGCTGTTTTCAATGTAATAATAATAATAATAATAATAACAACAATAATAATAATAAATGTTTTTTGAGCAGCAAATCAGAATATTACAATTACAATGATTTCAGAAGGATCACGTGACTGGAGTAATGACGCTAAAATCAGTTTTGAAATCACAGGAATAAATTACATTTTAAGAAACAGTAATTTTAAATGATTAAAATATTTATAAATTTTACTGTTTTTGCTGTACTTTGGATCAAATCAGAATCTGAATCAAGATCAGGCTTGGTGAGTAGAAAATATCTTTTGGTATTTGTGTTTGTACACAATAAGTGCATTGTATCAAATGATCAATTAAAATGTAAGTACAAAAGGCCACCTAATATAAAGTGGGACCGTGATTTTTTTTTTTTTAATCAAACATTGATTCGTAAATAATATTAATCAAACTAAATATGTTTCAGTCTGTTGAAAGTGTCGAGGCGAATCAAAACAACTGAATTGTGTTTGCAGGTTTTGATTAGTGTGCAGCATTCGTCACATCTGCAGGTGTGTGTAGAGAACAGCGAGAGGAAGACAAACGGCTCTGAACTGATTCACCTAGTGCTAAAAAAAGCTGTGTGCCTGGCTTTAATTGCCCCCGCTTCTCCACCGACATTCCTGTCGTGATGAGTGCTGGCCTCTGGTCGTCGTGTCGCCGTGGAAATGAGAGTTTCGTCCTCAGGGTTCCTGCGCTTCAGCAGCACAGCGCGGGGATCACAGGCAGTGGCTAATTAACCGCCTCCAAATGACTAGCAAATAAAGATAAATGCATCTCACATTAAACAGTATAACCATTACTCCTTAATAAGTAAACTAATTAGTAAAACCGCCTTTAAGTCATTGCCTCGATAACTGCGTGACTGGTCACACACAGGTACGTCCATAAACACACAAGGCTTCGACTTCCACTTATTTTAAAATGTCCTCAGCGTAGTTTTCCTCCTCACTGCTCTCTGTAAATTACCCTGAAATACACAATGCCGGTAATTGATCTGATATAATCTCTCGCCAGTCCTCCATCAACTCCCCTGTGAAATGATACGAAATTGCTGCGGGCGCGCACTCGCGCACGCCAATTCAATTACCGCAAGAATTACTTGTCATATCCACTTCCCTCTCTATTTAGTGCCGTAATTTTGATCCTTTTGAGAATTACACGAGGAGACGTGATGTTTAGTGTTTTATAAATGTTAACCCAGCAAAAGAGAATGTAATGAGCTTAGTAAAATGGGCCCTGTCAGTTTCCCCTCACAGACGGATGGTCGCAGTTCCCGCGTTTCACCGCTTGATGGCACTCTTGCTACACGCGTTCGCCATAAACAAAACATAAACCTTCCCCACTGACCTTACTTTTCTCAATGGAAATGTCAATTACAGATTCCCTCAGTTGGATCTTCCACATTCGTGTCACGCAAAGTCTTGCACGCTGTTCAAGCCAAGTGGCCATTCATTCGGCAACTGCGGTGTGCAAGAAGATGCTCAGAGTCATACAGAGGCGCAAACTACCGTAGCTTGTTCACTCAAACCGTGCCTGTAGGTTGTCAGCTGGGCTCACAGCAGACCCGACCTCTCTCGTAGTAGCACCCCACGCCCGCTCTGTTATTCAGAAGAGATTACTTCTAGCACCGCAGATCCAGTGTGAGCCTGGGGGTCTGGTGGGGGGCCCGGTAAACTCCCTGTGGTTGCGGAGATTGCTTTCCATCCTCGGTTCGCCCTGGTATTTCCGCCCCCAGCACGGAGAGGATCAGAAGTAATGCACCACAAGTGTAGTTTTAGAGGGGGATGCGGCCGTGAGGAATGAGCTTGAATAATGCCACACTTCAGCTATCGACAAAGCTTGTATTGTGACTTACTGTATGAGGTGTGGGCATTTTGTTAATCATTTAAAGTGAATTTTTATTCATTCATTCTGTTTACATTAACATATTAATGACTGCAGTTATGTATAATGAAATTTTTTTTCAGTATTTTTTCCTTTTTTGGTGTATGTTCTTTCACTAAAAAAAAGTAACTTAAAAATAATTATTTATACTATATTTTTATGTGCTTTTTATTGATTTTAAGAAACATTTGATATGCATTTGATATTTCAGTGTATTATATATAAATGTACACTACCAGCCAAAAGTTTTTGAACAGTAAGATTTTTGTTTTTTAAAGAAGTCTCTTCTGCTCACCAAGCCTGCATTTGTTTGATCCAAAGTACAGTAAAACCACTAAAATATGTTTACTATTTAAAATTTGAATTTTCTATTTGAATATATTTTCAAATGTAACATTTCCTGTGATTTAAAAGCTGAAATTTTATCATCATTACTTCAGTCTTCAGTGTCACATGATCCTTCAGAAATCATTCTAATATTATGATTTGCTGCTCAAAAAACATTTGCTATTATTATTGTGTTGAAAACATCTGAGTAGAATTTTTTTCAGGTTTTTCTGATGAATCGAAAATTCAGAAGAACAGCATTTATCTGAAATAGAAATCTTTTATAACATTACGAATGTCTTTATCATCACTTTTGATCAATTTAAAGCATCCTTGCTAAATAAAAGAAAAATAAATAAATGTTTTATTTATTTATTTATTTATTATTAAATTAAATTAAAAATTATACTGACTCTAAGCTTTTGAATGGTATGGTGTATAATGTTACAAAGCTTTTTATTTCTGATAAATGCTGATCTTTGGATCTTTCTATTCATTATAGAATCCTGAAAAAAAAATACTCAGCAGTTTTAAATATTGATAATAATAATAATAATAATAATAATAATAATAATAAATAAATTAGCATGTTAGAATGATTTTTGAAGGATCATGTGACACTGAAGACTGGAGTAATGATGCTAAAAAGTTAGTTTTAATCACAGAAATAAATTGCATTTTAAAATGTATTCAAGTAGAAAGCATTTATTTTAAATGGTGAAAATTTTCCACGATATTACTGCTGCAGTATTTGCTGTATTTTGGATCAAATAAATGCAGGCTTGGTGAGCAGAAGAGAACTCATTAAAAAACGTGAAAAAGTTTTTCTGGGGGGCTTTTTGAAATCGTATTTTGTCTTGTTCCACTTTCATATTTTTTTCATTTGTGGTCTAAATCTGCTGTTGCAAACTATGAATTTATTATATTTCTTGTTTTCAAACAGCCATTTTGTGCTGTGTGCTTGAGTATCTCTCTTTGTTTGCTTGAACAGCACTATCTGACACATTGATGAGTGTTCTCTTCCTCTTACACAGGTTGCCTGTCTGATCCGTGTGCCGACTGAAGTAGTGAAGCAGAGGACACAGGCCAGTCCCTCCCTCAATACCTATCGGGTGCTGCTGAATACACTACAAGAAGAGGTATGGGTATACCATCAGCTTGACTTACAGTGAACAATGCACTTGAGCTCACTTTAGCTGTCGTGTTACAGACAGATGTATGGGGGGGTTGACTGATAAATAAGTTATTTTGTAAAACAACCAGTTAATGCCATGTCTTTTTGTTTGCACAGAGTTGACAACTCTTTTTGGTTTCTCACTGCAGGGTTTCAGAGGACTGTACAGAGGTTATGGCAGTACAGTACTTAGAGAGGTAGGCTGGCTTTCCTGTATAAACATCAAGTGCTGGTACTTCATTATTTCACATAATTATACATATGCTTTGATACTGACATTTGATTTAAGTATCTTTTTAGATTAGTTTACTTCCAGAATAAAAATTTCCTGATAATTTACTCACCCCCATGTCATCAAAGATGTTCATGTCTTTCTTTCTTCAGTCGAAAAGAAATTAAGGTTTTTGAGGAAAACATTCCAGGATTTTTCTCCATATAATGGACTTCAATGGGGATCAGCGGGTTGAAGGTCCAAATTGCAGTTTCAATGCAACTCTAAACAAATCCAGCCGAGGAACAGCAGTGTCCGACGATGTCGTAGTCGTGAATCACAGAGCTAGTGCAAGATGAGCATTTGAGATTTAAAAGTATATTAATGTTTATATATTTTTGTAGAAAATTACAGATTGTTTCGCTAGATAAGAACCTTATTCCTCAGCTGGTATCATGTAGAGCCGTTTGAAGCTACATTGAAACTGCAGTATGGACCTTCAACCCATTGGCTCCCATTAAAGTCCACTATATGGAGAAAAATCCTCGAATGTTTTCCTCAAAAACATTCAAAAATTCAATATACTGTTGAAAATTCAACATGAACATATATTGAATGTTTTAATTTAATTGAGTATGTCTATAAGACACTTCTTTAAGACTTCAGACCAAACTCTCAGTGAGAGCAACGTTATGAAGGGGTCTTCACATGTTTCAAACGTTTCACAACACAACACAACCGTAAAAAGCAACCAAATAGTCAAAAAACATCTACCTAGCACGGTTCACATAGGAAAACAACTGAAAAACAGCACAGGCGGAAACAAAACACTTTCGGTGTGAATGATCAAATCGACAGTTTGCAAACCTGTTTGGTCAGTCGACTGAAAAGAATCTAAAATTTCTAAAAATTATATATATAAAAAAAATTCTACAAATTCTGTCATCATTCACTCTCATGTCATTTTGTCCATACAATGAAATTCAAATGTGTTTAGTATTATTTTAAACCTCAATGACTATCATTAAATGGGTTAAAACTGTTTTTTTTTTTATTTAGTACTGTCCTGATTAAGGTTTTTTTTTACATAAAAGATGTTTACATATAGTCCACAAGACCAAAAATAGCTGAAATTATTCAAATAACCCCCAGCAAAAGTTTGTGAACCCTTGGTTCTTAATAGTGTGTGTGGTTACCCGGATGATCTATGACTGTTTTTTTTTTGTTTTGTGATGGTTCTTCATGAGTCCCTTGTTTGTTTTGAACAGTTAAACTGAGCACTGTTCTTCAGAAAAATCCTCCAGGTCCTGCAGATTCTTCAGTTTTCCAGCATCTTTTGCATATTTGAACCCTTTCCAGCAGTGACTGTATGATTTTGAGATCCATCTTTTCACACTGAGGACAACTGAGCGACTCAAACACAACTATTAAAAAAAGGTTCAAACATTCACTGATGCTCCAGAAGGAAACACAATGCATTAAGACCCGGGGGGTGAAAACTTTTGAACAGGATGAAGAGTCACAAGTCCACATTGATGAAGATGTTCCATGTTTCCTGGAAGACAAATTAAGTACAATTTACCTTGATCTTCAAATTCAAAAAGTTTTCACCCCTTGGCTCTTAATGCATCATGTTCCCTTCCGAAGCATCAGTGAATGTTTGAACCTTTTTAATATTTGTGTTTGAGTCCCTCAGTTGTACTCATTGTGAGAAGATGGATCTCAAAATCATACAGTCACTGCTGAAAAGGGTTCAAATATGCAAAAGATGCTGGAAAACTGAGGAATCTGCAGGACCTGGAGGATTTTTCTGAAGAACAGTACTCAGTTTAACTGTTCAGAACAAACAAGGGACTCATGAACAACCATTACAAAGCAAAACAAATCGTAGATCATCCAGGTAACCACACACAGTATTAAGAACCAAGGGTTCCCAAACTTTTGAAGGTGGTTATTTTAATAATTTCAGCTTCTTTTTTTTGTCCTGTGGACTATATGTAAACATCTTTTATGAAAAATAACTTACTCAGTCTTTCCCAAGTCATACAGGTTTGGAATGACATGACAGTGAGTAAATAGTGGCAGAATTTTAAATTTTTCTGTCACTTGAAGAATTTGACCCCTTTCTTTTCTATTCTGAATTTCACTTTGCTCGTTCAAGCATATTTTTTTGTATTAACAATTCATCTAGCTAATTAAACTAATTATGAGTGAGACAAGCAGCAGGCAGATCAACCACAAGGTGAAAGACACGATAGCTCTCCCACCGAAGAGAAGGTGCTTTTAAATGGATCTCTCTTTCTCGCCCTTTGATTAATCATCTGCTTCCTCGCACACCTGCATTGCATGATAATGCTTATTAAGTTATAGGCAAAGCTCATAGTTTTTCATCTGTTTTCCGGATTTATGTTCTCCTCGTTCATGTCACATACTGACAGAAGACGAAGATAAAGGGAGTGAAATATTCGAAATCAAAGAAAACTTGTTGTCTGCATGAAGGTGACACTCATTTTTTCGTGAGGTGATATCGTCTCTCACTGCGGGGCGATCCTGTACTTATTTTCCGCCTCACTTAACACACGTTATTCACGCAAACTCCATCTGGACATAAAGAAAAAAGAACAACAAGCTTTTTCTGATTTCTCCAAGGGCTTCTGAATAAATGAATACATTTTGGATGCGAGCGGGCGGCTCAGGCTGAATACTAAGGGCCAGATAAAATAGAGGTGCCGTGAGGTGCCCCGCTTCTTCCTCGGGATTGGCTTTGACATGTGTCAGGAAGCTAATTCATTTTCTCGGCCCGCTATCTTATCCAGCACCGCAACCCTGTCAGGGTAAGTTTGTTTACCCTGAATGCCGAGTCCTCCTCACGCGAGGATTTAATTGGGGTCTTCTCCATTATGCAGATTCATTAAAGAACCCCGGACAAGAGGTTGTGATGAGATACAGTGCACCAATATGCACAAGTTGCTCATGAGAAGAGAGACAGGATGGCAGGCAGTTAAATGACAAACAAAAAAACTGGTGTGAAATAGAATTTTGTCATACATGATACATGATTTTTTTTTTTTATAAAAAGTCTCGTATGCTCACCAAGCCTCTATTTATTTGATCAAAATATAATATAAACGGCAATATTATTATTACAATTTGAAATAACTGTTTTGTTTTAAACACATTTTTAAATGTAATTTATTCCTGTGATGACGAAGCTGAATTTTCAGCACTACTCCAGTCTTCAGTGTCACATGATTCTTCAGAAATCATTCTAAAATGCTGATTTGTTGCTCAAGAAACATTTTTATCAATGTTGAAAACAGGTGGACTGCTTAAAGAAGTCCACTTCCAGAACAAAAATTTTACAGGTAATGTACTCACCCCCTTGTCTTCCAAGATGATCTTTTTTTCTTCAGCTGTAAAGAAATTATGTTTTTTGAGTTAAACATTTCATGATTTTTCTCCATATAATGGACTGATATGGTGCCCCGATTTTGAACTTCCAAAATGCAGTTTAAATGCGGCTTCAAACGATCCCAAATGCAGTTGTAAACAATCCCAGCTGAGGAAGAAGGGTCTTATCTAGCGAAATGATTGGTTATTTTCATTAAAAAAATACAATTTAAATACTTTTTAATCTCAAACGCTCGTCTTGTCTTGCTCTCCCTGAACTCTGTGTATTCTGGCTCAAGACAGTTAGGGTATGTCGAAAAACTCAGATCGTATTTTCTCCCTTAGCTTCAAAAATCATTTAAAAATTATCCTACATCGCTGCAGAAGTTTCGACCCAGTCTTTGCAAAGTGAACATGCAAAGAAGATCAAACACCCTCAACTAAAAAGGTAAAACAGTGATATAAGGCGATTTTGAAATTGAGGGAGAACATGAGATGGGAAATTTTTCAACATACCCTAACTGTCATGAACCGGAAAAAAAAACGCTCAGGCAGAGTGAGACAGGACAAGCGTTTGACATTGAAAAGTACATAAATTGTATTATTTTTCATGAAAATAACCGATCGTTTCGCTAGATAAGACCCTTCTTCCTCGGCTGGGATCATTTACAGCTGCATTTGGGATCGTTTGAAGCCGCATTTAAACTGCATTTTGGAAGTTCAAAATCGGGGCACCATATCAGTCCATAATATGGAGAAAAATCCTAAAATGTTTCCCTCAAAAAACATAATTTCTTTATGTCTGAAGAAAGGAAGGCATGAACATCTTGGATGAAAAGGAAGTGGAATTTTTGTTTTGGAAGTGGACTTCTCCTTTAGTCTCTTTGTGAAATTGTGTTAAACAACATTTAAAATGTGCTTTTAATGATGTAAAGTCACTTTACTATTACTTTTGATTAGTTTAATGCACTCTTTTTTTAATCTTACTGACCAAAAACATTTGAATGGTAGTATAGTTTTGCCATTGTTATTCTTTCGTCCTAAATTTTGTGTTTTCAGAGGATCGTTGTTATCATAAAAATATTGTAAAAACTACAATTTAAGTCATTTTAACTAAATATCTGACCTGTTGTTGCTCTCTTAAAGAGATAGTTCACCCAAAAATGAACATTCTGTCATTAATTATTGCATCGTGGTGTGTGTGTGTCGGAGAGTGGTGTGAAAGAGAAGAAATTGTCGAATAAAGTGTTTTTTTTTTTTGTTTTCTTTGTGCACAAAAAGTTTTCTTGCAGCTTAAAATTACTGTTTAACCACTGATAGACATGGACTATTTTATTGATGTCCTTACTACCTTTCTGGGTCTTGAACGTGTCAGTTGCATTGCTGTCTATGCAGGGTCAGAAAGCTCTCGGATTTAATAAAAAATATCTTAATTTGTCTTCCGAAGATGAATGAAGGTCTTATGGGTTTGGAACGACACGGGGGGAGTTATTAATGACAGAAATTTCGTTTTTGGGTATCCCTTTAAGTTCAATGTTCAATTCATGAATAAATCATTCTTTTGTGGAAAGCCTTTTTATTTTTTAAAGGAATTCTGAATAACTTGTTTACAAATCAGACTGATTTTTGAGTTCTTCCTCAATTCCAACAGTTAACAGGAAAAGATTTTCAGTGAAAAATGACTTAAGGTTGTTTGTGTTCCTCACTCAAAGCTACCAACTGACTCCAAAACACTTAATATAAACGCAAGACTAAATTGTACACAAATACATGTTGTAAGGTTCTATCTTATAGGGTTTATCCTGGTTTCGGCCACTAGAGGGCATAACAGGATTAGGGCAAATCTGATAACCATCTGCATGGAGGCTGAAAAGATTACAGTACTCCGATTTCGAGGAACATCAAACATAACAACTTTAATCAAATTTATGAAAGCTGAATGGAAGATAAAACTATTTCCTTTGGCTTTCTCTTTTGGAACGTACGCTTATATCTCTTGGCCTTTTTGCTTCAGTTATACCGTAGTATTAAACAAGAATAATATGGATTTTTAAAGAAATGTTTCTGTCATGGTGATGGAGAGATCTGATCATATCACTCTCTCATGGCGCTCAACTGAGATAAAGCATGAGATTGAGAGAGACAGGCAGACAGAAGAAGAGTGCCGTGGAGATAGAGCTCACAGAACTGTTGGTTACCATCTGACAAAGCTCATTGTATATCAGCACAGATGTGAGAGTGGAGGGAAGGGGAGGAGAGGAGAACTGGCAATGCTTTAAGAATGTAGTTATGAAACACCTACGCCTTGAGCTGCGCTCCTGTCAACTTCTACTTTAGCTGTCGAGATGTCCAAAAATTTACACCAGCAGTCAAAAGTTTTTTTTTTTTTTAATAAAGTCTCTTCTGCTCACCAAGCCTGCATTTATTTGATCCAAAGTACATCAAAAACAGTAAAAAGTTTGAAATATTATTACTGTTTAAAATAACTGCTTCTTAAAATGTAATTTAATCCTGTGATTTCAAAGCTGAATTTTTAGCATCGTTACTCCAGTCACATGATCCTTCAGAAATGATTTTAATATTCTCATTTGCTGCTAAAAAAATATTTATTATTATTATTATTATGTTGAAAACAGCTGAATAGAATGTTTTCAGGTTTCTTTGATGAATAGAAAGTTCAGAAGAACAGCATTTGTCGGAAATAGAAATCTTTTGTAACATTATAAATTATACAGTAGGTCTTTGCTAAATAAAAGTATTAATTGCTACAGCATAATTTCTTTCTCCTAGCTTTTGAATGGTATAGTGTATAATGTTACAAAGCTTTTTATTTCAGATAAATGCTGATCTTTGGATCTGTTCATCAAAGAATACAAAAAAAAAAAATTGCTGTTTTAAATATTGATAATAGTAATAATAATACATGCTACTTAAACAGCAAATCAGCATATTATTTCTGAAGGTTCATGTGACAGGAGTAATGATGCTAAAAATTCAGCTTTGATCACAGGAATAAATTCCATTTTAAAATATATTCAAATAGAAAGCAGTTATTTAACAGTAAAAATATTTCACATTATTACTGCCTTTGCTGTACTTTGGATCAAATAATTGCAGGCTTGGTGAGCAGAAGAGACTTCTTTAAAAAAAAAAACATTAAAAATCTTACTTTTCAAAAACTTTTGACTGGTAGTGTATTTCGCTCGGAATTTCCTCAGATTTAAACGCTGATATATTTACTCACCCTCATGATGTTACATTTTAAAACACAGGAAAGTGTTGTATATTGCAAGAATATTGCAACAGAAACGTGAAGGTTCAATATATTAAATCAATTAAACACAATTATTTTTGTTAGTCTAGAAGTTTTGAGAACTGTTAAGATTGTTGAGAAAATAAAATGTATAAAAAAAAATATAAAAAAGTGTTTATCATATCAATTCAGACTCCACTCGTTTCTTTCTCGCTCCACCCTTCCTCTGATCTCTAGTTGACACTGAAGGCAAAGAGCCCCAGAGGTCTTGGACCTGCAGGAGATCAATTTGTCTGACTTATCCCTGTGTTTATGTTGCTGTTGTTCATTGGTCACAGTGGACTGTGCGGCTAACAGGTGGAAGTGTGTGTGTGTGTGTGGATTTGCTTCCCTCTTCTTCTAACACAGGCACAGAGAGGATAAGAGGCAGGGGTATGCGGCTTCCTTTATGCTTGTCTGGTGGATTCAGTGTACAATCAATTTCCTGTCAATTTTCCACAGTACTTTGTTCTCTCGGTTTAAGTTCTTTCAACTGTCGTTTCCAATCATTTACAGTCTTTTTAAACAAGGGCTGTAAAATATTCAACTCACAGAGATCCAGCATTGATATTGCAGGTCACTAAGAGAGTATATTTTGAGTATTTCGGATGATTTGTTCCATTTCAGATGGGAAAACAGAGCGTGAAAAGTGTTCAGAATGATTTCTGGTAGGTCATGTGACACTGAAGACTGGAGTAAATTTATCTTTGCCATCACAGGAATAAATAAGATTAATTTAAATATTTCTTTTAAATAAATTAGAAATTAAAAACATTTCAAACAATCTTGGTTATTGCTTCTTAAAGTGATAGTTCATCCAAAAATGAAAATTCTGTCATTAATTACTCACCATCATGTCGTTCCAAACCCGTAAGACCTTCGTTCATCTTCGGAACACAAATTAAGACATTTTGGATTAACGTTCAAGGCCTAGAAAGGTAGTAAGGACATTGTTGAAATAGTCCATGTGACATCAGTGGTTCAACTGTAATTTTATAAAGTTACGAGAATACTTTTTGTGTGCAAAAAAACAAAAATAACGACTTTATTCAACAATTTCTTCTCTTCTATGTCTATGACGCATACATGTGGTGCTACTGACGCAGGAGCCTGCATTGTTTTAACTCGAAAATTTGTTGTTTAATTGCTTTAGACAAATCTAGCAATTCTGCAGTGGGTTTCTGAGGGTTAAACTTTATTTGTCAGGGCTGGATTTAATATAACTTCAATCAGATGTTTTCAGAACCCACCCATCCAGTTCTTTAGTTCTGCCTCATTACTCTGTGATCTTTTTTATTGTCTTTATTTTATCTGCTAAGAAGACATTAAACATGCTCGCCATGCACATTCCTCAGCATATTTCACAATGATTTGTGACATTCAGTATGTATATATGTGTATTAGCATTGATCCATACCAGTTTGTATTTATTGTCTCGCAGCTGGTTGGCTGGCTGGCAGGGTTTGCGTTTATTTGAACTGTGACATATATGAGTGAGTGATTTACGGCACACGTGTGAAGGCATGGAGACTTCATTTCTATCCTCCACCTGAACACATCATGCCTCCAGCTGAAATGTGAGAGTTTTGAAGAATGTGGTGTGGTGTCAGGATGAAGGTGCTGTTCCCATACTGGCTGTGTATTAAAGAGGGCTGGTGCTGGCAGGGAGGCTTGCATGTCAACCGTGACGCGGCAGACCAGCTGTTGCCGAGGCTGTTGGTGAGAAAAAAAGATTCAGCTCTCTCCAAACCTCAAACTAAACTGCTAATCCGGCTCCCACTGGGGCAATGAGCCTCGTATTCCATATCTACACCACTCATGGCACTCGCACTCATTCAACTGACTGGTGGTTGCCAGTTTGTGCACCATTTCAGAACTGAAGTGAGAATGCTGTTTAAAATACACTTCAGTTCCGGAATTTGAATTGAGGCAGTGTGTGGAATTAGAATTTGAGTTTAAATGTAACAAAGTAGAATTACAACAAAAAACACTTTTTAAATTATTTGTTTACCCTCTACACTGGGTTAAAAACAATCCAGCGTTGGGTGAAATATGGACAAACCTAGCAATTGGGTTGTTTTGACATGGTGATAGGGTTAAATATTTACTACCCAGCCTTGTGGGTAGTTTTATATAACTGAACTATTGCTTAAAGGAGAAATCCACTACTAAAACAAAGATGTTCATGTCTTTCTTTCTTCAGTCGTAAAAAAATTGTTTTTTGAGGAAAACATTTCAGCATTTTACTCCATATAATGAACTGATATGATGCTCGTTTTAAGCCGCATTTAAACTGTGTTTTTTTGAAGTTCAAACTCGGGGCACCATAGCAGTCCATTATATGGAGAAAAATCCTGAAATGTATTCCTCAAAAAACATAATTTCTTTACGACTGAAGAAAGAAAGACATGAACATCTTAGATGACAAGGGAGTGAATACATTATATGTGAATCTTTGTTTTGGAAGTGGACTTTTCCTTTAAAATACTATTTTTCTTGCTTAAAATGAACCCAAAATAGGTTGGAAATGAATATTTATTAATAGGTTCAATAAATGAATATTTATTAAGTTAAATAATATATATTTTTAAATTGCCTATTAATTAATGTTCAATTTTTAATTATTGATGATGCCTCTAGTAATTATGTGTCTGATTTGTAATTACAACCTATTTCAGGTTAATTTTAAGCCAATCATAGTCATTTTTAATGCAAAACTAGCCCAAAACTGGCCCAATCGTATTTTGAGAGTAAAATACACATTTTTTGGTGGGACATTCCCTTGTTAAAACTCAGATTACAGGGGCTAAATATCACATTATTGGGGTCGCTTCAACCCATTTACGCGAGAAAACTGCGGAATTGGCAACACTGCTCATGACCAATTTTACGAGGTGACTAATTCGTACAAATTCGTATGACCTCACTTGTATGATTTTGTACGATTTGTCTAGACCCCAGTAATGAGTAAGTATAGGGGTGGGGTTGGGGGTAGGTAATTCATACAAATGCATATGAATTGGAGAACTCATAAAATATGTACGATTTAGCAAAAATCATACGAGTAAGGTCGTACCAATTCGTACTAATCAGCACCTCTTAAATGTGTACGAATTGCCATGAGATCGGGGTTGGTTTCTTTCACTGTATTTAATTTTTTGCCATTAATATTAAGGGAAAAACCCTTTTTTCTCAGAATGCTCTAATTTATGCAAAAAAAAAAAAAAAATGTTAAATTGAGATGTGTACATCAGCTAAAAGCTGAATAAATAAGCTTTCCATTGATGTATGCTTTGGATAGGACAATATTTGGCTGAGATACAACTGGAATCTAAGGGTGCAAAATAATCAAAATATTGAGAAACTCACCTTTGATGTTGTCCAAGTAAAATTAATAGCAATGCATATTACTAATCAAAAATTATGTTTTGATATATTTATGGTAGGAAATTTACTATATATGAAGAGTTCAGATGCCAAACCAGCTAAAAGCCATCTCATCAAAAATGAGATAATGATACTGAGTGAATGCTCCTGACACATATTATACGTCCATTAAATACTTTTACTTCAAACTCGCTAAATTCCAGCCTCAGCCCAATCAGAAGTACCAGTACTTACATAGAAACCTATACAAAGTAGCCAGAAAGAAATGCTAATTTTAAAGAAATATGTTAGATGGATTTAGAGGCTTTTGCATCTGAACTCTTCATATATTCATGGAACATGATCTTTCCTTAATATCCCAATGATTTTTGGTATAAAAGAAAAATAGATCATTTTGACCCATACAATATTTTGTTGGCTATTGCTACAAATATACCCGTGCGACTGATGACAGGTTTTGTGGTCCAGGGTTACATTTATGCTTTACAAGTGTTTTTCATTGATAGTCAACTAATGTTAACAAATGAAACCTTTTGTAAAGGGATACTGGTAAATGTTTGCTACTATGGTGCTGTGTTTTGTTGCTATGTTTTCTTTTAATTGCACTTCAGAAAATTGCCCTTCCTGTTATTCAAGTTCAAATTGCAGCGCGACATGTATTGGGACACGATCCAAAATGGCAAGCTCCAATCTGATTGGTTGGCTTCAATGCAAGTTGACACAAACAGGTTTTCTCAGAAGAGCTAGTCATGAAATGGAAGTTTTGTGGCATTTGTTTGGTACACTTAGTATTATTTATGCCCTCAAACATCGTTTTACATCTTGGTCAGACAGAAATGTTCTAAGTTTGCAATATAAATTGCGCAGTAGACCAGACTTTACGTCGACAGTCAGAAGTCTGGCTACGTGAGACTGTTTGCGGCTTGAACAAAATGACCCAAGAAGAATTGTGTCTGGTTTGCAGATGGAGCTGATGTACTGTAGGGATGTTCGGGCCAAGGTGTAGAGAGGTTTAGCTGTGTGCGTGATGAGTAGAGTCTGTATGCGCCTCGTCCACTCTTTCCACTCTCCGAGGGACTGGTTTTGGCGGGTCTTCTCACAAGACTGTTGATCAGCATTAGAGGAATCCTCTTATGTGGTAGTGCCGAACAAGACACTTCATTTGTCTGGGTTTTCCTGAAGAGTCGAATTGGATACAGACGTTTTTATGTGTAGAAAAGAGCCGTTTCACACGCACACACTCTCGTATGATCACTTGAGGTAGCGGCGGAATATACAGAGATTGATGTATAGTTCATGTTGTTGGTGTGCACTTCAGAATCCCATTCCTGTTCAACTCCAATCTGTCTTCTTTTTGATTCATACCTCATGCTGGGGCTCCTGTCTAGCACTGGTGTTAAATTATCCCTTTACCCACAATCCACCGCAGCACGCGTTAGTCTCTGATAGCGTAACAATCACAAGACTAGCTCCTCTCGCCAAGCTTTCTGGAATGGGACCCTCAGAACGGCTTGAAATGTTGATATTTCTGTCCAGCGTCGTAACGATCAACTAAATCACCTCAAGCACATAATGGTTTTGTCGATAGATATTTAGTGTACTTTACACAAACGACTCTCCACCTGATCCTAAACAAGATCTCCACATGTGCAGTATTTATTATAAGTTATGGACAACTGAGATGCATCATTCAGAAATATTCACTCAATCTTAGCTGTTTATATTACATAGAAACAGTCATCTGATCACTGATTTTGAGTGTGCTTGTAGGGGTAAGTATCACAGCCTCATGATATGATGTGATTGGATTACAATTGAAATGGCAGCGAATGCACGAGTGAATCTGAGGGATGTGTTTTGAAATGCATAAATGCTATACACACATGATATGCAGAAAGCTCTTTAATCATGGTATTATAAAAGATTATTATAAACGCCTTTTTACATTTTTGATATCTTATGTCATTGGTATAGAATCCTGATTCCACTGCTGAATAAAAAATAAAACATGGTAATTGCGAATTTTATCGTACAATTCTTTTTTTCTTCAGAATTTTTGCAAATTCTGACTTTATTACATGTAATAGCGAGTTATTAAATCAGGATTGAACATTCTGTGTCATTTTTCCCTCAGAATTGGACTTTATAACTCGCAGTTGCGAGTTTGTATCTCACAATTCAGACAAATTAAAGTTAGAATTGTGAGAAACAAACTTGCAACTGTCAAAATTGCAAGATATAAACTAAAAAAAGTCAAAATTCCGAGATACAAACTCACATTTGCGAAAAAAAGTTAGAATTGCAAGACATAAACATGCAACTCTAAGAAGAAAAGTCAGAATTGTGAAATACAATCTCGCAACTGCAAGAAAAAGTCAGAATTGTGAGATACAAACTCGCATTGGTGAAAAAAGTCAGAATTGCAAGATACAAACTCACGACTGTGAAAAGTCAGAATTGCGAGACTCAAACGCATTTGCAAGAAAAAAGTCAGAATTGCGAGATATAAACTCGCAACTGCGAGAAAAAGGGCAGAATTAAGAGATACAAACTCGCATTTGTGTGAAAAATTCAGAATTGTAAGATCCAAACTCGCGTTTGCGAGAAAAAATTAAGAATTGCAAGATTCAAACTTGCTTTTGCGAGAAGGAAGTCAGAGTTGCGAGATACAAACTCGCAACTGCAAGAAAAAAAGTCAGAATTGTGAGATATAAACTCGCAACTGCCAGAAAAAAAGTCAGAATTGTGAGATATAAACTCGCAACTGCCAGAAAAAAGCCAGAATTGTGAGATATATACTCGCATTTGCATGAAAAAAGTCAGATTTGCGAGATACAAACTCGCAACTGGCAGAAAAAAAGTATGAATTGCAAAATATAAACTCACAACTGCAAGACAAAAAGTCAGAAGTGCAAGATATAAACTCGCAACTGCCAGAAAAAAAGTATGAATTGCAAAATATAAACTCGCAACTGCCAGAAAAAAAGTATGAATTGCAAAATATAAACTCGCAACTGCCAGAAAAAAAGTATGAATTGCAAAATATAAACTCACAACTGCAAGACAAAAAGTTAGAATTGCGAGATATAAACTTGCATTTGCGAGAAAAAAGTCAGAATTGCAAGATTAACTCGCAACTGTAAGGAAAAACAAGTCAGAATTGCGAGTTTATTTCCCACTGACAAGCAATTGCGAGTTAATATTAAAATTAAAATGTTACTATTATAAAATAGTCAGAATTGCAGGTTTGTATCACACAGTTTTGAGGAAAAAAGTCAAAATTGCCAGATGTAAACTTGCGATTGAAAGAAAAAAAGTCAGAATTGTGAGATTAAAAGATGCAATTACCTTTTTTTATCCCGGTACTTTTTCTTTTTTTTTTACTCAGTGGGGGAAACGGGCTTCCATACATTGGACAATTCCAGAACAAATTAAAAATATTATCTGGCAAATATTCATTATTTTGACACCTTATATGCACTTTTTTTTTTTTTTTTTTTTTACAGTGTTATCTTTTTTCAGCCTGTTATTAGAGTACTGATAGTTGTATGAACCTGAAGAGAAAGAGAATTTTCCTTCCAAATATTTAATTCAAATATTTAATTTAAAATACTTTTTTTTTTTTTTTTAATCCATATTGTTAAAAGCTGTGGTTGTTAATAGAATTTTGTAAGTGTGTAAAATTTTATAAAATTGTATTAAAGTGTGGAACTTTTTGTCTTCACTTTGACATCCCCGATAATAATAATAATAATAATAATAATAATAATAATTATTATTATTATTATTATTATACAAGGATGCATTAAACTGATCAAAAGTAACAGTAAAAACATTGTCACTTTAAATTATATTCGTATTTCAGTACTAGTTTTTTCTCTCCCTCAAATTTTTCCGTTGACCCTCTTGCATCCTCTGGGAATTTGAAAACCCTTGATATATGATTGTATCTGCATAGCGATAGTTTGATAGCATAGCAAGTAAAACAAGATTTTTTTGATGTTGATACTTTTGATGTTCAGAGAAGCAAGACTGTTGATTTTGCATGTTCTAGTTTTGATTGTATTTATTTATTTTAACGGCAAACTCAGTCAGGTTTTTGTCGCTCTGGGTTTGTGTGCACGTTCTGTTTGCTGGTTAGGTTGTTTTAATTAGCGTATCTCGCTAGGTCCTGGGGTTATGTTTGCTTCCCACAATTTTCTGCGTGTTTGCCTCAATCCAAGCAGAAAACCATCTCAGCCCCTCACATATGGTTTCAATAAGGGCCGCCGGTCTGGCTGGGGACCCAGAGAGAAAGAGGGGTTGGGGTGTGGAGGGGGGGTTCTTGTCCCTCTGCTGGCCCACAGACCTGTGACCTGAGCTTGAATATGCCTCTGAGCAACAGCGAACTAACATGCTCACACTCACCCAAACATACATAAAATTGTGTCTGTAGGGGCTCCACACTAACCGCCATGAGGGAACGCATGTGTAAAATCAAATTTGATGCTTATATATCAAGTAAAAATCATAACATTAAAACTAGCCAGCACATGATCCTGCTTAACATATAGTACACACTTACTAAATCATGTTCTCATTTCCATTAAAATTTGTGCCTAGTTGGGCTGGATGCATATTTTTCTTTTCTGATACAGAACAACAAGAGTTCAGGTCCCATGTAGGCTATTTTACATAGATTGCTTCACTTTAATTACAGTCCTGTGCCAATAAATATGTATTTTATTTCATTTTATTCCATTTTAGTTGATTAATTGAATTAAGCATTTTTTTGTGCCCGCCACACTTAAACCTGTTTATCAAGGCTGCATTTATTTGATCAAAAATAGAGTAAAAACTGCAGTATTGTGTAATATTATTGCACTTTAGAGTAACTGTTTACTGTCTATTGTGATGTATTTTAAAATAGAGTCTATTCCTGTGATGCAAAGCTGAATTTTCAGCATCATTACTCCAGTCTTCAGTGTCACATGGTCCTTTAGAAATCATTCTAATATGCTGATTTGTTGTTCAAGAAACTCTTGTTTTTTTTAATGTTGAAAATAGTTGTCCCACATAATACTTTTGT
Organism: Cirrhinus mrigala; assembly: GCA_036247105.1. Lineage (NCBI taxonomy): Eukaryota > Metazoa > Chordata > Actinopteri > Cypriniformes > Cyprinidae > Cirrhinus > Cirrhinus mrigala. The sequence goes on from CM070017.1 coordinate 21,593,473, forward strand.
TTAAACCGTGATACAGTTTTTAGGATTTAATGACTTGAGCTTTAATGAATAGAAAGCTTATTTGAAATAGTGTGCATCATGTTAATTTAATAAAGCACATTTTTTAGTTCGCAGTTGTTATGTTTTTATAAAATACTACATATAAAATCTGTACTTTTTAATTTAATTATTGATTTTATTGCTAAATTAATTTTTAGATCTGATATTTTAAATTTATTTATTTGTTTAATACATTATCTTTAGAAAATACGGATAATTTTTTCCCCTCATTTTGTGTGCTTTGATCCTCGATAATGGAAGCCTGTTTACGCCACTTTTTCATCAGAATTGCATGGATTGCAAAAACTTTTTTCTCGGATTTGTGAGACTTGTGCAATTCTGACTTTTTTCTCAGAATTCTGAGGTATAAACTCATAGTTCTGACTTTTTTTCTTAAAATTGCGAGATGTAAACTTGCAATTATGACTTAATTATGACTGAAAATAATTAAAATATAAAATTGCAGTTCTAACTTTTTTTCTCAGACTTGTGAGAATTGCAATTCTGACTTTTTTCCTCAGAATTCTGAGATATAAACTCGGAATTCTGACTTTTTTTTCTTAAAATTGGGAGATGTAAACTTATTTCTGAAAATAATTAAAATATAAAATTGCAATTCTGACTTTTCTCAAATTTGCTACATATAAACTCGCAATTCTTACTTTTTTTCAGAATTTTAATATAAACTCGTAATACTGACTTCTTTCTCAGAATTGCATGATACAAACTCGCAATTCTTACTTTTTTCATAATTTTGATATAAACTCGCAATACTGACTTCTTTCTCAGAATTGCATGAAACAAACTCGCAATTCTTACTTTTTTCTCAGAATTATGAAATATAAACTTGCAATTCTGACTTCTTTTTCAGAATTGCATGACACAAACTTGCAATTCTTACTTTTTTTCAGAATTTTAATATAAACTCGTAATACTGACTTCTTTCTCAGAATTGCATGAAACAAACTCGCAATTCTTACTTTTTTCTCAGAATTATGAAATATAAACTTGCAATTCTGACTTCTTTTTCAGAATTGCATGACACAAACTTGCAATTCTGACTTTTTTTTAGAATTATGAAATATAAACTCACAATTCTGACTTTTTTCCTCAGAATTGTGATATAAACTTGCAATGCTGACTTTTTTCTCAGAATTTTGATACAAACTCGCAATTCTGCCTTTTTTCGTCAGAATTATGAAATATGAACGTGCAATTCTGACTTTTTCTTCTTAAAATTGCGAGATATAAATTCACAATTCTGACTTTTTTCTGAAAATAATTAACACAAGATTGCAATTCTGACTTTTTTCTCAAATTTGCTAGATGAAAACTCACAATTCTTACTTTTTTCAGAACTTTGATATAAACTCGCAATACTGACTTTTTTCTCAGAATTGCATGATACAAACTCGCAATTCTTACTTTTTTCTCAGAATTTTGATATAAACTCGCAATACTGACCTTTTTTGTCAGAATTACGATATAAACTCACAATTCTGACTTTTTTCTGAAAATAATTAACATATAAAATTCGCAATTTACTTTTTTCTTAGAATTGTGTGACAAAAATTCACAATTCTTACTTTTTTCTCAGAATTTTGATATAAACTCGCAATACTGACCTTTTTTGTCAGAATTGCATGATACAAACTCTCAATTCTTACTTTTTTTTCAGTATTTTGATACAAACTCGCAATTCTGACTTTTTCGTCTGAATTATGAAATATAAACTTGTAATTCTGACTTTTTTTTCTTAAAATTGCGAAATATAAACTCACAATTCTGACTTTTTTTCTGAAAATAATTAGCATAAAATTGCAATTCTAACTTTTTTATCAAATTTGTTAGATATAAACTTGCAATTCTTACTTTTTTTTCAGAACTTTGATATAAACTCGCAATACTGACTTTTTTCTCAGAATTGTGACAAAAATTCGCAATTCTTACTTTTTTCTCAGAATTTTGATATAAACTCACAATACTGACCTGTTTTGTCAGAATTGCATGATACAAACTCTCAATTCTTACTTTTTTTCAGAATTTTGATACAAACTCGCAATTCTGACTTTTTTTTTTCTCAGAATTGATACAAACTCGCAATTCTGACTTTTTTTTTTTTTCAGAAGTATGATATATAAACTCAGTTACCTTTTTTTATCGTTTATTCAGTGGCGGAAACAGGCTTCTATATCTATATGGGTTGACAAGGTAAAAAAAAAAAAAAAACACTTAACTGCTTTGTATGTCAAAATATTACCAAACAAATATAATTCTAATCTAATAATGCTTGCATCAGAAGGCAATAAGGGAAGGGAGTAAGTCATCCCTCCTAGAGGGTGATATCCATTGCCCTTTTCATGAAAGAGCGGTGCCCTTGTAAAACAAGTGTGAGGTTAACCTCTAATTGCAGGGTGAGTTTGGCTGTCTCACACTGTGATTTATTTCCCTCGCGCCTTCCCTCGCTCCGTCCTTCCCCAAACTCGTTTTCATTTTATTTCTCCCTCAATATTCTTTTCAAAACACCCTCTGCCTTTCATTTCGAAGACATCTTTTTCTGTTTCTGGCTCTCCCCCGCTCCCAGTAGTTTATCTCGGGGCAGCGATGCTTATGTGTCCTGGAGTTGTGTGTACTTAACCCCAGTTGTCTCTGGAGAAAAATGGTGTCTGAGCACCGAGTTGCATGATAATGGGAGGTCGAAGGTGAACGGCTTTACGGGACAGTTAATGTTATTATTACAGCTTGAGCTCGGCAGCTCGTTCCGATCGATAATTGTTCCAGATTTGGTCGTAGCGTTGCGTTTGAGGTTTTTTAACCAATTATCATGTCTCAGATGCGGAACGTGAAATAGCTTGCTGATTTTCTTCCACATGTTTGACCCAGCTATCAGCATTGACTTCACATTTCGGCATTTCCTGTGTCCAAATGTGTAAGGTCAACAGATGTTGAAGTAACACACGTCTCATGCCAGATTTTATCTGGCAGGACAATATGAAAAGAACTCCCATTGTTTTAACACATAATATAAATCACAGAACGCACAATGTCGTCTATTAGCAAGCAAGTAATCATGGCCAATTCAACTACACTATTGCTCTCCTGAGGGATAGTATTGGACTAAATTGAATGAAATCATGGTGATGTCATTCCAGACTGCATGCTGGGAAGGCCATAAATGCGGCTGCGATTAGTCTGCGAGGTAAAAATTGTGTTTTCGCTCGGGTAAGGGTAAGCTTCCTCATGATTTCTGAGCAGAAATAGGAAAAAATGATACCTGCACAATACAAAAAAGGCTTTGCGTAGATGATTGGTGAATTGGGAGGACGCACCTGCTGAAGCACTGACTGCTGAAAGCTGAAGACTGACTGTAATGTTTAGTTTAGCTCGCATAACAGCGGCCCACGGCTGGAAACATCTGTAGGGAGCCGTCAGGTTTGGGGGTGAGAGGATGATGTCACTGCTTTATGTCAAAAAACTGCACTTATTTAACCCTCAGAGTGGAGGAAAAGTCTTTCTGGAAGGCCTCAACGTCTGTTCTTTCCATTGTCTAACATCTGATTGTTTGCTTGCAACAGGGTATGAATGACATCTCAAATTTTGTGGCTTGTTGTATGATTTTAGCAGCTTTGTTTCTTGTTGTAGGTGTGCTGATTCCTTTCTAAGTGTTTAGACACCCATTATAAGCACAAAAAAGCATTGTTAGCACTACTTCTGTGAAATCACTCTCATCAAAATAGAGTGCTTTTTTGTTTGTTCAGGAGGAAATGTTTGGTTTTGTATAGTTCACCAGCACCATTATCAATCTGCATGATGGCAAGTTGTTGATCTGGTTCTTATCTTGCCGTAATTATTATTAGCCTAATATCAAATATGCTTTAAGTCTTCGTCTGTGTCTTTTCTCCAGATGAGCTCCAGAAGGCTTTGTAGAACAAGAACACTTTTACCAAAACTGGACAAGGGTTTCATACACACCTTCTGCACAATGTCTTCCAGATAAGGTTCCAAACATCTTTATCAGACTGAGGTTACTGAGTTTATACACAATATTAATGCTGGTTGGTTCACGTCAGTGCGGTTTAACGTGCGAATGCCCGTCTCAAGCCCTAGAGGGCTTGATCACAGTCTAGATTCTGTTGCCTGAAGACACCCAACTCTGGCAGTGTTAAAAAGAAGTTTTTATATTATTATATAAATTATTATTGTGTACAATTTTATATGATTTTATATTTTATTATAAGTTAGTTTTTATTTTAAAGCAAATTGTTAAAGTTGTTAAAAAAGACTGTAAATACAGTGAAATAATCAGTAGTTTAAATAATCATAATAATTAATCTTTATTATTATTTATTATTATTATTATTTATATTAATGCAAATTGTTGATATTAATTGGATAATATTTCACATTTATCATTTTTCTTTCACAAAAATTTGTTCTTTTTTCATACTGTAAAAAACGCTGTAAATACAATAAAATAATGACTAATTTAAATAATCACAATAATTAATCTCTTGATTTTTGCAACTTTTTGGGTCTTTAAATAGCTGAATGAAGCAGTAATGCTATAAGACTTGGTGAATTAAAAAAACAAGTTATATTATTATTAAAAATGATTTATACTAATGCAAACTGTTAATGATAAATGGATAATATTTCACATTTATCATTTTTTCTCTCACAAAACAATATGCAGATTTGTTATGTTTTCATACTGTAAAAAAAGTGGTAAATGCAATAAAATAATCACTCATTTAAATGATCACAATAATTAATCTCTTGATTTTTGCAACTTTTTGGATCTTTAAAATACTGAATGAGTAGTAGTACTGTCAGATTTGGTGAACTGAAACATTATTGTTACAAATGACTATTTATACTAATGCAGATTGTTAATGTTAAATGTATAATATTTCACATTTATCATTTTTCTCTCACAAAACTATATGAAGATTTGTTCTTTTTCACTGTAAAAAAGGCTGTAAATACAATAAAATAATGACTAATTTAAATCACAATAATTAATCTCTTGATTTTTGCAACTTTATGGATCTTTAAATAGCTGAATGAAGTAGTAATACTATAAGATTTGGTGAATTTAAATTTATTACAAATTATTTATACTAATGCAAATTGTAAATGATAGATAATGTTTCACTTTTATTGCAGATTTGTTTTTTTTTGTTGTTGTTGTTGTTTTTACTGTGCTGTAAAAAAAGGCTGTAAATACAATCAAATAATCACTAATTTAAATAATCACATTAATTAATCTCTTGATTTTGCAGAATGAAGTAGTTATACTATCAAATATGGTGAAATAAAAAAAAGTTATATTATTATTGCAAATGATTATTTATACTAATGCAAATTAATAATGTTAAATGGATAATATTTATCATTTTTCTCTCACAAACCTATATGCAGATTTGTTCTTTTTTCATACTGTAAAAAAGTCATAAATGCAATAAAATAATCACTAAATTAAATCATCACAACAATTAATCTCTTAATCTTTGCAACTTTTTGGATCTTTAGAAAGCAGAATGAAGTAGTAATACTTTTACAATTTACTTAAGTGCCAAAAAAATGCATTTTGTGCAGTTTTTTATTTTTATTTTTTTTGCATTGCTCACAGAGCTTCCTTGTGGCCCTTTGGGGGTCCCAGGACCCCAGTTTGAAAACTTCTGGAAACCAAGGAAATTCTGTATTTGAAAACCTTCTGTATCTCTCTGTCTCTCTCTCTTCCGGCCCATCTTTTATCTTCCCTCATACGCTCTCTGTCTTTCTCAGACTTTCTCCTGTGCCCCCAAGGACCGCCATCCATCTCGCCGGCGCTGTCAGCACCTAATTGGGCCGGCCAGGGGCCATCAGATGTCACATACACACAGATTATAAATTGGCTCACTAAAAGATTTCCTCTGACATCATGTCCTGCGCATGTCCTTTGGTGCCTCGCGTGAACGGGCCTCCATGCCAGCGGGATGGGTTTCTGTGTTTGTTTGTGTGCACGCATGCACCTGTATCTTACGCTGGTCACTGTCAGACTTGAATTTCCTACTTTGTTGGCGGGGCATTCACCTGTTCGAATGCGAACAAAGGAAACAAACGGTTCGGGCCGTGGACCCCAGTAGCTTGTTGATAGGGGTGCGGTCTATGTTTTCACTGTTCTTTTGTTCACTTGTTGCATCAGCCTGGCACACTTGCTGCGACGGCACAATGCAACCCCGGCCAGAAAATCCCCCCACAATGTAAATATTATGTGACGGTTCTGGGAAGCGTTTGCGCTCATGTCAATGGAATTGCACTCTTGAATATTTGCCAGTTCACTGATTCCAAACAGTCCTTAACCACATAACCCCTCCCTCGCTTCTTCATTTCTTCTCTTTCTTTCCCCCTCCAGCCTTGAACAAGTCTTAATTTGTTTTGAATATTATTACCCAGAACTTTAACTTGCTTGTCACAAGCGCTGATGGAAACCAGGGACTCGCTGAGATCTGATTGGCTGGCTGCATCATTCCGCACTTCCTGATTGGCCGATCGGAGCATTCTAGTGCTCCAGGCTTGTCCAAGCACAGTCAGAGAAAGTGTTCATGTGAGACATTCAGCCTGTCAGAATTCCTCAGCAAGTGGATTCACATATCCAAACACAAAAGCGTATTGAACTCTTTTTAGTGCTGCTGATTCATGCTTTCTTATGAGCCAGAAATGCACTTTTTTTTTTTTACATACAAACTTCAAATCTGCCTCTCTCAACAGGTTCGAATGTGCACTGTGAAGTGTGTGTTTCAGTCGTGGGAGCTGCGTGTGTGTGTTTTCCGTACGAGGGAGCAGGCCTCTCTCTTCTCTGCCAAGATTATATGACCATAGGGAAGCGTGAAACACAACACAGCCTCTCTCCTCTGATAAAGCATTTGGGGCATCCCACTGGCTTGCTTTCAGCTCATTGATTTTTCCATTATTTATGTGTTTATTTATTTTCTAAACCGCCTCCCGGAGGAGTTTTTATAGCACTGGGGTTTAAATCACATTTTCAAGGCTCACAAAAGATCAGTGTTACAGATCCTACTCCATTAATATCAGCCTCTGGTAAAAAGTCATGTAGTGGCTCCAGAATACCCTCGCTCCCACTGAACTCTGGGTTCAAACAAGGTTTTTAGATTTTTTTTTTTTTTTTGGTTTCAGGACTGTATGTATATTTAAATTATTCATTTAAAATAGGCTGCATTTATTTGAGCAAGTAAAACAGTAAAAAAAAACTGTAATATTGTGAAATATTATTACAATTTAAAATTCTATTTTAATACATTTTTAAATCTAATTTATTCTTGTGGTGCCAAAAATTAATTTTAATTTTCAGCTGCATAACTCCAGTCTTCAGTGTCACAAGATCCTTTAGAAATCATTCTATGCTGATCTGCTGCTCCAAAAACATGTATTATTATTATTATTATTATTAACAATAATAATAATAATAATATATCAGTGCTTAAAACAGTTGTTGCCTAATATTTTTCAGAATTTTTTTGATGAATAAAAAGGTCAAAAATTACACAATTTATTTGAAATAGAAATATTTGTCCTTAACATTTTTATCAAGTTAACACATAATTAATTAAGTTTCTACTTACCAAGTAGTTAATTAAGTTTCTGCTTACCAAATAGATACATAAATTGATTAAATAAAATACAGTTTAGCATCATTTAACAAAAACATGTGACCACAAGTGTCACTGCCGTCCTTATTTTAAAAGTCGCTTGGTTTGATGTTATTTCAATGAATAAATAATAAATAAATATTATAAATGTATATATATAAATTATGAATAAATAATAGTGTGTGAATATATTATTATTATTATTATAATAAGGCAGCTGGTTTGATATTAACTTAATTCAAAGACATTTATACATTAAGTGAGGTCCAAATGCCCAAACGCTTTCTGTTTAAATATTTATTGCTATTTATTATTAATATTGTATTTATTATTATTTATTATTTTTAAGATTAGATTGTTTTTAAAACAAACTTGTTGCTTGTGAAATATTTTGTTTTCAGAAAGAAGTATGCCTTTGCTGTCTTTCTTTTAAAATAAACAAACAAACAAGTGTTTACTGTTTTTTTTTATCAAGTTAACACATCCTTGCTGAATAAAAGTATTAATTTATTTCAAAGAAAGACAGAAAGAAAAAAAAATTATTGACCCCAAACTTTGCACGGTAGTGTATATTGTTACAAAATATTTATATTTTGATTACATGCTGTTCTTTTTAACATTTTATTCATCAAAGAATCTTGAAAAAAAAAAAAAAGTACCACAGTTTCCAAAAAATAAAACAAAATAAAATAAAATAAATAAAGCAGCAAAAATATTTCCAACATTGATAATAAATCAGTATATTAGAATGATTTCTGAAGGATCATGTGACACTGAAGACTGGAGTAATGATGCTGAAAATTCAGCTTTGCATCACAGGAATAAAATATATAAAAAAAAGGAAACCACTATTTTAAATTGCAAAAATATTTTACAAAATTAGCATTTTTTCTGTATTTTTAATCAAATAAAAACAGCCTTGTTGAGCCTTAAAACATAAAAAAAACTTACTGATCCCAGACTTCTGAATGGCAGTGTAGTAGTGTATATTTCTTTTTCTTTGATATGTATTAATATTCTATTTTTATATTAGATATTTTATTTATATTTATATAAATAAAATAAATGTTTATTTATATTTAAAATATAATTTGTAATGAGGAAACAGTGTATTAAATTATAAATTATTACCCAGACCATGTTTATTTTTAAGTTTGAGTTGCATGTTTCAAATTTTAGAGCTCAAGAGATTTTTCTGGATCCGTTCCATAATTAGAAAAGTAAAGATAATAGATCTCATGCAGGAGCTCTGCGCTCCGTCAGGTGTTGAATGCTTATTCACACACACACACGTGCGCACACACGCACAGTATTGTGACAGCGGTAAGCAAACATGCCTGTACAAACACAAATGTGACACCCAAGCGTGCACGCACACACACACACCTGTGATGAGACTCATTAATCACTCAGGACATAAACAGGTTTAGCGACATGTTTGACTTTGGCAGATGGCTTTGCATAATAAAACTCTCTTTCTCTCAAGTTTTCACCCCTCCTGCTCTCCACCTCCAATTTGTTCCTGTTTGTTTCTCATCACACTTCAACAAGCTGTCAATTAAAAGCTTCGGTTGATAAATATGCTCATGTTTCATGTTACCTGGTCAATGTTTGATGTTTGACACTTCTGTTTGTACTTGCAGATACTGTCAGTATGCCGTGCTATGTATTAGCTGTGTGTGTGTGTTAGGAAAGGCCTGTAAAAGTGACCGTTTTCCACAGCTCTTAGTAATAAATAAGCGTTAGTCTGCGGGTTCCTCCAGTCCGTCTGCTGTTTTCATACCCAGCGCTGCTGAATCATGGCTCAGCTGATGACATATCCATCTGGCCCTCATCTACTTCCTGTCACTCTGCTTCACTCGCTTTTCTTCTTTCGCTGAGTGTCTCTGGAGTGGTCAGTATGTTGTCCCTCTAGGGTTGAGAAATATCCTTTTTCCACAGTGCTTTAATAATTCTTCTTTTTATTTCAGTACTGCACACATGCCGTCTTCCCTCACACTGTAGACAGAACTGCAGAATCAAGACTGTTCTTCTGTTTTTCTAATACAGCTTCTCTTTCCGTTGAGCAATATTTTAATTTCAGCTTTCATTTCTTCGTGGATTTATCGGTTTCATTTCACATTGACTATTTAAACTTTTACAATGACTGTCTCCTTTTTATCATTTATTCAGCCTAGCTGTATCTTACTCTCTTTCACTTTCTGTTTTAATATTTATGATTTATGAATATTTTTTTGTATTTACGATTTTTTTTATGTTAGACTACTGCCTTATTAGGTTTCTACTTACCAAACAGATACATAAATTGATGAAATAAAATACAGTTTAGCATCATTTCACAAAAGCATTTGACCACAGACCTGTTTTAATGATTTTTTTTTAGGTGTCTCTGCCATCTTTCTTTTAAAAGCCACTTGGTTCAATTTTATTTTATTGCAAAAATAAATAAATAAATATTGTATTTATTATTATTTATTATTTTTAAGATTAGATTGTTTTTAAAACAAACTTGTTGTCTGTGAAATATTTTGTTTTCAGAAAAAAAGTGTCTCTGCTCTCTTTAAAAAGCCACTTGGTTTAATGTTATTTTAATGCAAAAATAAATAAATAAATAAATAAAGTGTGTCTGAATTGTTCAAACCCTTTATTTAAATGTATTATTATTATTATTATTATTATTATTATTATTATTATTATTAATAATAATAATAATAATAATAAATTAAAAGGCAATTGATTTGATATTAATTTAATAATAATAATAAACCAAAAAACAATTGTTTTGATGTTAATATAATGCAAAGATATTTATACAATAAGTGTGGCTCAAATGCCAAATGCTTTCCGTTTTAACATTTATTGCTCTTTATTTAATAATTTTGCATTTATTATTATTATTTTTAAGATTAGATTGTTTTTAAAACAAACATGTTGCTTGTAAAATATTTTGTTTTCAGAAAAAAGTGCCTCTGCTTTCTTTTCTTTTAAAAGCCACTTGGTTTGATGCTAATTTAATGCAAAGACATTTATATAGAGTGGCTGAAGAGTGCAAACACTTTAATAACTGTTTTTTATATCTATTTAATTATTTGTTTGTTTGTAATATTTATTTATTTATTTATCAAACATATGTTTTTTTTGTCAAATTTTAGTTTTTTTATGCTTTTTAAAGTTTTTATAAGGTAAAAAACAGCACTATTAGAATATTGGTCCTTCGTGCAACTTATAAATAAAGTCCACTATTTAATTTTATTTAGGTTTAAATGAAGCACAACACATTAGATTACATTTTAATCAAGGCAAACTGAAAATGAATGAGATTTAAATGAATCCAATCGAACTGAATCAGATCTTAGATTGATCTCCGTTCCATTCTCCTCTCATTAGTATTCATGCAGTACCGTCTGACCTATTAAAGCCATTTGTCAAATAGCAGCAAAGTGGATCCCTGTCCATTCAAGCTTCATTTAAATGCATTTTGACATCTGTTTTCCTAGATATCACACTGGTGGCCAGGAGCCTGACAGTGAAGAGCACTGCAGCATACTAATATTCCCACGAGTAACCTGTCACAAGCACGTGGCCAGCCCTATCTCTCAACGATAGCGTACCTGACAGTTACACGTGGTGATATTGACACAGACAGCAGAGAGAGTGTTTGATGCACATCAGCGTGTTGTTGTTTGTCTATCATTTCCCAATCGCCAGTACCACACAATCTAAGCAGTAATGACACAGAAAACCTTGACTAACATTATAAATGCACTTCAGGGATTAAGTGATACTAATGTGCTTAAACTGATATCGGTACAGCTGGTCAGCAGTCAGACCACACATGTTAAATGTGCTGTCATCCAATGGACCGACTTGTTCTCGTGAAGAAGCCTTCTGGCTTTTGGTCAAAAACCTGCTTTCCATCCTTCTGTCTTTCCATATCCGTCATCCCCTCTCTCTTGTCAACCATTACGGCCTTATCAATATAAATCTGACCATCTGTGTTGCTCAGGCGCCCCGTCTCTGCCAGAAGTGTTAAACTTCTGCATAAATCAGCTGTGCCTCGTTTCTGTTTGCAGATTCCTCCAAGCGTTCCTCCTGAGCGCGGAGACGCTGCATTTATCACGTTGGTAATAAAAGACAGGTGGCTGGTTTCATTTTTGGAAAAAATGCACAAAGACACACGCACTCCCAGCGGCGGGTCACATTGCACCAATCTTGTCTTTGTTTTGAAACTGGGAGATGCAATGTTTTGGCAGTGTGCATGATGCCCACGCAGCGTTTACTGTGCTGCTTCATTGTGTTCATTATGTTAATTTTTGTCAAATCTTTTGAAAGTTTTTCCAACTCAGGGCAATAAGGCCTTTGTTTTCACAGTCAGCCTTTTTTTTACTGTATTAGATTACACTTAGTTTGTCCAAAGAGTTGTTTCCAATAAAGATGTTTGGATAGAGCTTAAACTGACCTGCAGTTCTGATGGAATTTATAATTTTTTTTTCTTCGTTTTTTAGTGAAGGGCCCATGCTATGTTAAGCATTAGTATTGCTCATACTTATTTTTTTTTCATCCAGAACGTCAGCACATAATTTATCCATCACCTTTTGTGTTATGAGATGGTTTGATTTAAACTGATTTGGTAGCAAAACGCTTAGTTGTTCAGTGTCTAACCAACATGCTAAATGCATTCAGAACACTCTAGTAACATCATAGAAACCACTCTGAACATCTTAGCAACAGCATGGCAATACTCTAGACTCTATTGAGAACACCTTAGCTACTGTCTGGCAACACTCTAGCACATGCTTGACAATTCCTTAACAAACACCTTAGCAACTACCTAGAAACATACTAGCACCATACTGAATTCCTTAGTGATTGGCTGGTAACACCCTAACAGTCAGTTTTAACACTTTAACTACTGCCTAAAACATGCCAGCCCGCTCACAATTCCCTAACATCACCTTATCAACGTCTCACACCACCTCAGCAAAGGCCTGGAAACACCTTAACAACCACTCTGAACACCTTGTTTGAAAATGCCCCTAACAGTCATTCTTAACACATTAGCAACTGCCTAGAAACACGCCAAGCCCACCCACAATTCCCTAAAAACACCTTATCAACCCCTCACACCCCCTCAGCGACTGCCTGGCAACTCCCTAACAGCCACTCCGAACATCTTGTTTGAAAAAAAAACCCTAATAGTAATTCTTAACATTTTAACAACTGCCTAGAAACACAGCAGCCCCACCCACAACTCCCTAGCAACACCTTATCAACCCCTCACACCACCTCAGTGAATGCCTGGCAACACCCTAACAACCACTCTGAACACCTTCTTTATAAAACCCCCTAACAGTCATTCTTAACACTTTAACAACTGCCTAGAAACACAGCAGCCCTACCCACAACTCCCTAGCAACACCTTATCAACCCTCACACCACCTCAGTGAATGCCTGGTAACACCCTAACAACCACTCTGAACACCTTCTTTATAAAACCCCCTAACAGTCATTCTTAACACTTTAACAACTGCCTAGAAACACAGCAGCCCTACCCACAACTCCCTAGCAACACCTTATCAACCCTCACACCACCTCAGTGAATGCCTGGTAACACCCTAACAACCACTCTGAACACCTTCTTTATAAAACCCCCTAACAGTCATTCTTAACACTTTAACAACTGCCTAGAAACACAGCAGCCCTACCCACAACTCCCTAGCAACACCTTATCAACCCTCACACCACCTCAGTGAATGCCTGGTAACACCCTAACAACCACTCTGAACACCTTCTTTATAAAACCCCCTAACAGTCATTCTTAACACTTCAGCAACTGCCTAGAAACACGCCAGGCCCACCCACAATTCCCTAAAAACACCTTATCAACCCCTCACACCCCCTCAGCGACTGCCTGGCAACACCCTAACAACCACTCTGAACATCTTGTTTGAAAAAATAACCCTAATAGTCATTCTTAACATTTTAACAACTGCCTAGAAACACAGCAGCCCCACCCACAACTCCCTAGCAACACCTTATCAACCCCTCACACCACCTCAGTGAATGCCTGGCAACACCCTAACAACCACTCTGAACACCTTCTTTATAAAACCCCCTAACAGTCATTCTTAACACTTTAACAACTGCCTAGAAACACAGCAGCCCTACCCACAACTCCCTAGCAACACCTTATCAACCCCTCACACCACCTCAGTGAATGCCTGGCAACACCCTAACAACCACTCTGAACACCTTCTTTATAAAACCCCCTAACAGTCATTCTTAACAGTTCAGCAACTGCCTAGAAACACGCCAAGCCCACCCACAATTCCCTAAAAACACCTTATCAACCCCTCACACCCCCTCAGCGACTGCCTGGCAACACCCTAACAACCACTCTGAACACATCTTTATAAAACCCCCTGACAGTCATTCTTAGCACTTCAGCAGCTGCCTAGAAACACGACAACCCCACCCACAATTCTCTGACAACACCCTATCAACCCCTCACACCACCTCAGCGATTGCCTAGCAACACCCTAACAACCACTCTGAACACCTTGTTTGTTCAAAAACCCTAATAGTCATTCTTAACATTCTTAACAACTGCCTAGAAACACACCAGCACCACCCACAATTCCCTTACAAGACCTTGGCTACCTGGCAACACCCTAGCAACCACTTTAAACACTTTAGAAAATGCCTGGCAATCCTAGCAACCATAAAGCATTTGTTGTATCACAAATCAGCAACTCTCATTGAAAATGAATGACTTCCGGTCAGTCTGTCACTGCAGATGACTCAGTTTGAATAAGCTTTCTGGCTGTGGCATGACCTTCATATGGATCAGGTCTCTATTCTCCCTCTCAGTCTCTCTCTCTCTCTCTCTTACAGCCGGCCACAGGATTTTGGGACTTTGTCAGCTCACTCTTCAGCAAGGCCATCGATTTCCTCTCTTTTAGCTCGGCTCTGCCTGATTGGGTGAAGAGGAAGATTTCTGCCACCCCTTTCACTCTTTTGTGCTCTTTCTGTCTGACCACAGACTGTTCATTTATTCATCATCTCTGTCTCTCTGTCTTTCACACACTCTCTCTCACTCGTATACCTCGCACTTCCAGACGTGCAGACATCAGTATTAAAACAGTTTGACACAAGAGATAAATGGCCAGTGCTTGTGGTTGAACATGTTGCCACAAGTCATCCATTTTCTTTTACAGAAGACGAAAGCACTAAGAGACTTTCTTTTTTCTGTTTTCCCCAGTGAACATCATCATGGCATTATTTTGGTTGTTCTAAAGGCAGCTTTTCATTAATGTCTTTTTTCCAATACTGTGTGTAATCTGTCACTACACAGCAGACTATGTATCCCGTCTTAAGAGTTTTATTAGTTTGGCCAAAAAAAATCTGTCATTTATTAATTTTCCCCAATTTGATTCCAAGCTGTATGGCTTTTTTTTTACAGTGGAATACAAAATGAAAAATGATGATACTTTTATAGTGCATTTTTCTAACTTGACAGTCTGGATCTCCATTCACTTTCATTATAAAAGAGCAGCTAGTATGTTCTTCAACATTTCTCCTTTTGTGTTCCACAAAAGAATAGTCTTTTTTAGTGAGAACTGTACCTAATAACTCTTTCTTTTAATTCCAGATCCCCTTCTCACTGGTGCAGTTTCCACTCTGGGAGTACCTAAAGGTATGAAACCACTTTTTTCTCTCACTCGCTCTCATTTCAGTGTAATTTGGCCTCATAATTTCACTCTAAAAAAGGAATAATGGCCTGGTAATGGTCTGACACATTTACAACTCAAACTACACACACTTTGCCTCGATATCTGTTAATAACTCTCTTTTTAGGTGCTCTCAAAATGACGCTGCATTTTATTGGTCGCCCTCACCGGTGGTTAAGCGGAATCGTAATTTCTCACAAGCCTTGAGTCTTAGCCAACTGTCCATTTCCTTCTTCATTGTCTGGTCCGGGCCACATAAAAGTCATTTTTCTTCCAAAAAAAAGGCCCAGTTTGTGAGGGTGACATCATGTCTCCAGGGTGAGAGCAGAAAATTCCATTAGCGCTCTTGGCCTAGCGACCGGAGCGGAGCGGAGAAGTAGAGGCATCGGAGGACAATAGCACGTGCAGCTGTGGGCGAGCGTTAACCGCGATTCTCGGCCGTAATAAGGAGTGTCATTCATGGCCGCCTCTTTGTGACACGTTCAAAGGCATTCTCTCACTCCTTCATTCTTCCATGTTTTCAGCCTCTCCGGCCATCTGTGTGGAGCCGTTGGAATGTGAGAGTCTTTGCTAAACTCTCTTTCAAAAGTGCACGGCTTTCAAAAGCAAGAAAGCGTAGATGAGACAATGGTACGAGATGCCAGTGTTGGTTTTAAACGGCTGCTTTCGCTTGATTGATTATTTCCCAGCATTCCACATTCTTTTAAGTATGCATTCAGTTTTGAATGACCCTGGTAACAAATTTTTGAAAAAAATAGTGCTGCCTTCACAGTAGGGTTAATTCAAAAAGTGGTTTTTATTCTCGACACAGATTTGGGCAGAGGCGACCCAGTACACTACCAATGGATTAGAATTGAAATACAGTTTCGTATTGTTGGCTATGAAGGAGTAGGAGTGCCACAAAAATCTAATATCAGGGTATTAAAGGGATAGATCACCTAAAAAAAAAAAAAATGTGTCATCATTTACTCACCCTCATGTCTTTTCAAACCTGTATGACTTACTTTCTGTGGAACACAGACATGATATTTTTAGAAATGTCTGTTGTTTTTTTTTTTTTTTTTTCCCAACATTTTTTTATGGAACACAGACGAATAAATTTTGAAGAAAATAAATCAGAAAGTTTTGGAATGACATGAGGGTGAGTAAATGGTGGCAAAATTTAAATTTTTAGATTAACTGTTCTTTTAAAATAAAATAAAATAAAATAAATTAACATAAATAAAATAAAATAAAATAGTTATTCCAGTTGCTAGTCAAGTTAAAAAGTGCACTTCACAGATGGGACTGACCAGTGTGGTGACATTTAACATTCAAGCACTACAACATGTAATCAAATAGTTTTAAATATGTCTATTTATTTATTTATTTATTTTCATAAGAATAAGGGTATATGCACGTGTGTGTATTTAAATTACGTTTTTTTATGTATGCAAATTGTATAATATCAAAGGTACACCTTTAATTGTGCAGATAATTTTCATATTGTATTTCATAAAGTTTTTTGCTTGAATCTTCGGAGGTAAATCAATAACAATTACAATTTAACAATATTTCACATGTGATTTATGAGATTTGTTGTATTTTGAATCCAGTTTTTTTTTTTTTTTTCAAAAGGCAAAAAGTTGATAATAACTGATTTCAAAGTTAAGGATCAGTGTTGGGCAGTAACGCGTTACTGTAATTTGATTCTCTTTTTAGTAACGGAGTAATTTAATGCGTTATAATTTCCAAAGGAGTAATTAGAGTATAGTTACAAGCATGCATTACCGCTGCGTTATATCATTGCTGACGGAATGTGTTTTATCATCTAGATTGTAAAAAAGGTGTTGGCTAGCACACGCGACGTCCTCTACCTGAGACCTACTTTGACTGGTAAGCGCCTGTGAGGCGGATTCTATCAGTGAAAACAAAGTCAGCATGGGGAGAGGAAAGCACGCATTCTTTAGCTGGAAATAGAATCATTATTTTGAGTTTATTTCTGTCAAAGGAAAGAACATTATTGTGCGTTGTCAGAGAGGAAGAAAACCTTTTCAACCGTGAAAAACTCCATATCCATTTTAAAACACCTGAAAGGGCAGCACGGCACATTAAAACTTCTTGAGAATGTACCGGGTGCGGAGAGCAACGCACCAACTTCCATTTGTCTTCACATGAGTCTCTGCCCGCCCGAAGCCTCGCACCCGCACTCGCCCATCAAGTCTTGTCCCTTGATGGGCGAGTGCGGGCGCGGGTGGGCAGAGATGCGATGTGCGGGACTCCCGCAAAATAGAAATATCTAAACATAAAATATCTAAAACAAATGAATTGCTATTCATGTATTGCACAAAAGCAACAAGAACAACTAATATAAAACAAAAACGATTAACACGCGTAAGCATAGGCAGAGTTTCTATTTATAACACATTGTTTGCAGCATTAAACAGTGTTGATTTCTGGAATGCAGTGGACAATCAGAGAATCCACTCGCCGCTCGAAATGCCGTGCATTTTGCAACCACACGCAGCAGCCTATTGCTTTTAGTAAGAATAACAGTGGTTTGTGAATGTTGATGCTTTAATAACAAATATTTTATCGGGAGCGTTTATGCTGGGATGTTAGGCAACAAACAAACTTACTGTTTCACGTAAATTTTGTGGATGTACAAAAAAGTAATGTAACTAGTAATTGAAATAAAGTAATCATAACAGTAATTTGATTATTTTCAAAAGGAGTAATCAGTAATTTAATTACATTTTCAGAGTAGCTTGCCCAACACTGTTAAGGAGTTCATTAGTTTGAATATACATTGAACCAAAAACTTCATCATAACATCATAGTTGATAATCAAGTATACTTTATTTTTGACAAAACACCCAAAAAAAAACCCCCAAAGATGTCACTACCAAAATTTCACCAGATGTTTCGGTCGTGACAAGTTTAGACAATTTTAGACCATTTTCAATCAGCACATGGTTAGCTAGCACAATTCTGAACAGTTGTACACATATAAAATTAACTCCCAAAAGAAGTGTTTATTTATAGAAAAATGGTGTTCGGTAGTGACGTTCGTTAAAATTACACACAGATTTTTCAGACTATTGAACACATTAATGTCAAAATGATGGGGCCTGTCTACTCACCATGTAGCTATGAGAGAGAATGACACACAAATATTTCCTGATCATAAACCTAGGCCTGTAGGTAAAATCAGTCTCATCCAGTGGACTAAAACGTACACTGTTTCGGTAGTGACATGAAAATGCGGGACACATTTTTTTTTTAAGAAAAAAAGTTTGAAACATAAAGTTTCATCATTTGCAAAAAATATATAAAATAAATATATATATATGTCTTTTTAAATTCAATTAAAACAAAAAAATATATAGGTTTAAAAAAAAAAATTGGGGTAGGGTTCAGGACAGCCACCTTCCAACTGGAAGTACCCAATAAATGATGATTTTATATATATATGCTGAGCTTTCTAAATATTATTGTGGGTTTCAATAGATAATAAGAATTTTATTTTGGATGCATTAATCACGATTAATCGTTTGACAGCCCTTTTTTTTCATCACAGATGCAGTGTAAACGTTCTTATTCTCATAGAATTTGAGCGATTATTAATCCTCTGTATGTTATTTTTATAGTTATCTTTTATAGTTCATGATTGGTGTGAGCAGGCCTTGAGTCTACCAAAAACATAGAAGCACAGAGTATTTTTCTAACTGTAAGAAATTTGAACCATTCCACCCTTATATTATACCGTCATTCTTACAAATACATGTGTGTATAATTTCTGCTTGTCATATTCAGAGATCTGTGAGCAGCTGAATCGTTGTAATAATAGAGTGTAAAGCAGTGGTAGAGATACAGGATTAAGTGTGCTACATGCTTTATTCCTACACATAAAGGGGTCCATATCAGGATGTCCTTTGCTTTTTTTGAATTAAAGGAACACTTTTTTTGCTAATAGCTTAGCATAGATCACTGAATCAGATTAGACCGTTAGATCGAGCGAGATGCTAACGGTCTAATCTGATTCAATGATCTATGCTAAGCTATTAGCAAAAAAAAAGTGGAGTGTTCCTTTAAAAGATTTTGATGTACTTTTTTTAAGCACGTTGAGTGCAGCAACTGCTGCTGCAATGGGCCACACACAATCCACAAAATATTGCAATCAACAAGCCTGGCAAGCATTTCATGTTGGGAAATCAAACCCCAAGTATCACCAAACTAGTTCTCAAGTCATTCACACCAAAAACAACTTAAGCCCCGGCATCTGAGCGGCAGGCCGCAGTAAACCATCTGTTCTCTCCAGCGTATCCCACAATTCCCAAAGTTTATCTACCAACAATCCCCTAAACTCAGCGCTGCTGTGTTACAAAACCACCAAGCAGCTGTGTCATTACATCAGCCGGCCATTTATTTCCCACCGTGCCCACTCAACTCGACGTTTATGTGTCAGTGGATCAAACTTATTCCCATGATTAAGTGCAAGTGTTTCACGTATGAGTCTTAGTTTGGTTTGAATAATTGAGGCTGAAGCGTACATTTGGAGTAATGCCTGGTCAGGGTGGTGTGTTTCAGAAGACTATAGCAAGTAAATCTTATATTTAGAGTGCAGTATGGTTATAAAAAGGTCAATTTGTCCACATAAATGTTTTTAAATTGATCTCAGGTCTGTCCTTGATTAAACCAAGACGTTAGACGAGTCCGATCTTATTATACTTATTATCAAATGAAAAGTTCAAGCTATGTTGACCTAGCAGTTGTGGGTTTTTACATGCCATTTGGAATAATCAGGACCTTTCTTTACTCCTCATTTCCCATTTAGGTCCAAAATATTTCACAAGTAACTGCAACTCGCTTCTCATCCAGTGCCTGCTTCTCCTCTAAGCATGTTTAACCTCTAGAAATCCTCTCACACTGCACCTTTACTCGCATATCATCAGTGGCTTCCAGTCGCTGCCAGAATCATATTAAACACACTGTTCCTGTCACACAAGGCTGCCAGTGGCCTGGCTCGCTGCTTCTCACAGTCCTTTATTAAACTTTACTACCGACCCTGACCATGTCAGTTTATCAGGATCCCCATCTTTCCACATGAATGGAGCCCACCTGCTCGGGTCTACAAATGTCTCCATCCTTGACCTTTCAATGGTGAAACAAACTGAAAAAAATAATAAATTAAAATATTAAGGTCATTATCTAAACAAGCATGCCAGTTTTTGTTTTGAATGTGTTTTGAAAGTGGTGTTCGCATCAAGGACAGATTTTACATGTTTTTGTCAATGGTGACATATCATGAAAATCTTTTTCCAAGTGCTATATTCGAGTGCTATATGCGAGTCCCCGGTGCATCTACCAACCCAGAAAATGTGAAAAGGACAACCCAGTAGCTTTGTTTTGGAAAGCCTTTTTCTGCAAGCATGTGAAAAAACTAGCACATTAGATGTCGCTACCCCCGTGATATAGAAAGGGGATCTTATTATAATATTACTGCCACTTAATCTGCACATTTTCACCCACGGTGTCGTCATTTTGTTTTCGCAAACGACAACGGTGTACCAGTTCTAACGCCATGGCAAAAGTTCGAGCAAAGCATGCTAACTGTTCTGTCGTTGGCTGCACAAATGAGCACAGAACACTATTTAGAGTCCCAGCCTCAGAAGAGACAAGAGAGCAGTGCATTTAGTGATTTATTTTCTGTTTATTACACTGCTGCCACACAGATCTAATATAAACATGCAATTTCTTTCCCAGCTGTTTACCTTCACAGACATAGCCGACTGTTTTTGTAACTCCTGTGTGTTTTCAACATAAACTTGTGTGTATTTGACAGTTTAAGTGCAATAAGACATGAAAGAGAAGTTTAGTTTAGTACTCACATGCCATGTGACAGCCGCTTTCTGTGCGTATGCTTTGGATGTATGTGCTCAGAAAACCCTATATCAGAAGTTTAACCTAATATGGTATAAAACGCATAATTTCAATGTGATAGACTAAAGCAATAAGCCCCAAGAGGCTGTGGTTTACAGTGAATTTATAACAGCTAAGGTGTGTTGTAAAACCCCCTTAACTGTTAGAAATTCACTGTAAACCACAGCTTCTTGGGGCTTATTGCTTTTATAAAATGGTTATTCCATATACGTAGTAAGGTTTCACTAAATAAAACAGAGCAAATAAAATGTAATGATATAAATAAAAACAGTATTCTTCCACCAAACAATGTAGTTCCTCAGAAACAGTTGTGGTTGCAACAAAGTGGTTGCTGAGCAACACACAAATGAAAACAAAGGTGTATGTTTGTAGAGTAATTTACAACAGCTTAGAACGCGGCTCAACCAATCAGAATCAAGGACCGGAACTATCCGTTTTATAAATGATAATAAAAACTAGATGTTTATATATTACACTGTTGCCACACAGATCTAATATAAACATGCAATTTATGTCCCAACTGTTTATCTTCACAGACATAACTGACTGTTTTTGTAACTTGTGTGTTTTTAACATAACCTTCTGTGTACTTGTCAGTTTAAGCACAATAAGACATGAAGTTCAGTTTAGTAGTTTAGTAGTATTCACATGCCATGGGACCGGTGCTTTCTGTGCGTGTGCTTTGGATGTGTGCACTCAGAAAACCCTATATCAGAATTTTAAACTGCTATGTCTTTAGAACACTTTAAAATATTTTAGGCACAAAAGATGCAGCTGCAACTCTGCATCTACACAAACTTAGTACCGGTCACTTTCAGGCGCTGCGTAATATCATTGCGCCTGCTGCACCCATGCTACGTCAGCAAAGTTTTCCATCAGTCTTAGTACATGATGTAACTACAGAAGAGTCGAGTTTTAAATAGGAAAAATATTGTCAATATATATGGTCATTTTTGAGCGAGATGCTAATGGTCTAATCAGATTCAATGATCTATGCTAAGCTAAGTTAAAAGTGCTACCGCCAGACCCGGAGATTGGCTGAATGGATTCGAAAACGGTAAAACTCAACTGTTTAACTCTAGGGGAGCTGGACAATGAGCCTATTTTCAAAAAAAGTGGAGTGTTCCTTTAAATATGCATTTTTGCAACAAATTTACATTAATATAGAATCTCATCGAGTTGTTTCACTTCCATGACAGTAGTTGACATTAAAGAGGCATTCTGGCATATTTGGAACGTAACACCATGTTTTTTTCTATTATATATAATATAATTGCAGCTGAATGTAACACCTGTCTTGGCGTTATGTAATGTAGTTCATGTCAGGTACATCCTGGCCTGTAGAGCTGTGGTCAGTCAGTTTGTTTTGAGGTGAACTTGCTTCCAGTTTGTTTTCAGTAAGTGTGACGGGGATAAATGGATGTTCTCCAGCACAAGCTCTTTGAACTTGAAAACAAAGACTCTTCCTTAATCTGACAGCTAATGAAACACACATGATGTACTGACGAAGAGAACGTGTGTGTGTGTGTGTGTGTGTGTGTGTGTGTGTGTGTGTTCTTGTGCGCAGAGTTAGAGGGGATCATTCATAATTACTTCATGCTGTGCTTCAATTGTTTTCCTTTCTTAGCCATCAGATGCTCCTGGTCTGAGGCCGTAGGAAAAGTTCAGCAATTATCTGCAGCCTGGCTGCATAATAACTCCCACCAAACACAACACAAAACCAACAAACATGTGAAGTCGCTGAAACTCCCTCCTTCTTTGTACAACAGTCCTCACACACACACACACACACATTTCTCTTTAATTTAGCACATTCCTCCCCTCCTACTTCACCTCTTTAAATACTCAAGTTCAAACAACAATTAGCCATCCTAAAATTAGTACAAATTGTGCAATTGTCTGAGA
This sequence comes from Cirrhinus mrigala, assembly GCA_036247105.1. Classification (NCBI taxonomy): domain Eukaryota; kingdom Metazoa; phylum Chordata; class Actinopteri; order Cypriniformes; family Cyprinidae; genus Cirrhinus; species Cirrhinus mrigala. The sequence goes on from CM070017.1 coordinate 21,616,721, forward strand.
TCCTGTCAGACCTGTCTTACCTGAGGCTACAGATCGCACCTGTAGCTGCATATAAACGACTCATCAACAGCTCTGTTCCAGAAACTAGTGAGGCAATCATTAAAGCAGCATCACACGTATAGTTGTCAGAGAAAACAATCCCAAAATTCATTGCAACCCTGTAAAATGTTTTATCTAGATAGGATGCTTCTTCAGTAGATGAAAAAGCAGCTCGCTAGGCTTTGAAACAGATCTAATGTCTTAGCCAGCACTGGTATCTTCCCTTCGCACAATGTAGAAATGTTGTGCTCATCGTAATCTGCCATCTGCGACTCTCATCAAAGCACAATATCGTTTTCCCCTCGTTTCTTGGAAAACCCTGAACCAGCATGAAAGGCAATGTGTTTTCCAGGGATTAATAGAGTTAGCATGTGTGTACAATACTGTAGCGCCGAGCAGTATTAGTCAAGTCACATTTATTTATATTGTGCTTTATAAAACGCAGATTGTTTCAAAGCAGCTTCACATTAATAAAGCAGAAAAAATAACAGTGTTAATGTTATAAAAGTAATCAATTATGAATCAAATTAAATTTCAGCTGTGAAGCAGCTCTACGTAGAGCTGTAAAAAAATTCTGTCATTAATTACTCAGCCTCATGTTGTTCCAAACCTGTAAGATCCTTGGTTGCCTTCGTAACACACATTAAGATATTTTTGATGAAATCCAAGAGCTTTCTGACCCACGCAACTGACACGTTCAAGGCCCAGAAAGGAAGTAAGGAAATCGTTAGGAAGTAGTCCATGTGACATCAGTAAATCAACCTTAATTTTATGAAGCTACAAGAATACTTTTAAAAAATAATGTCTTCATTCAACAACTTCTTTTCTTCCGTGTCGGTCTTCTACGTAGTCTGACACAGGAGCTGGCGATCATCTCTTTTAGTTCACCATCTGTACATTCTGGTTGAAATAAGTAAGGCTTGGCAAAAAAAAAAATTGCAAGTCATCTTTGGCACAAAAATTATTCTTGTAGTTTCGTGAAATTAAGGATGAACCACTGATGTCACATGGACTATTTTAACGATGTCCTTACTACCTTTCTGGGGCTTGAACGTGTCAGTTGTGTTGCTGTCTATGCAGGTTCAGGAAACTCTCTGATTTTGTCAAAAACATCTTAATTTGTGTTCTGAAGATGAATGAAGGTCTTATGGGTTTGGAACAACAGGGTGAGTAATTAATGACAGAATTTGTGGGTGAATTATCCCTTTAAGCTGGTTTTAGCTGGTTTGTCAGCTGGTCTCCCAGGCTGACCAGTTAAAGAAGTGGTCAAAACCCAAATAAAACCAGCCTACAAACCAGCTATGAACAGGCTGAAAGGCCGACTAAAACCATCCAACCATCTTAGGCTGGTTTCAGCGTTTTTTAGTTTTGTTTTTTTTTTCAGCAGAATACAGTAGTGCCATTATTCAGATCGTCAATGTTGTTTCAATTCAGTTTTAAAATTACAGTTGCAATCAAAATTATTCAACCCTCATGTCGATATATAATGTTTTTGAGTTATAGGATTTTTTTAAATAATACATCTGTGTCATAATTATTCAACCTCTATTCAACATTGCTGTTTTTAAGTCTCTTACTTTCATAGTAGGAAACAAAATTGTCTTAAAACACAATTAAACCTTTAGAAACTTTGCATGTGCTGAAGTTAAGTAGCAAATATGGCAAAGTCAACAGAGCTCTGACAAAAGCTATACAGAAGCTATAGAGAAGAAATAGTTTTATTATATTAGAAAGTCAAAGGCTTCCAAGACATTAAAAGTTCCTAGAGACACAGCAGGCAGCCTTATTCCTTAGTTTAAAGTGTGTTGTGCCTGAAAACCTTTGAGGGTGTTGAACAAAAAAGCACAGTATCATAAAATATTTGATCAGAGCAACTGAAAAAACCTGCAATGTACAGCCAAGGATTTGCAAGATGACCCGACAAAAGGAGGAAAAACATTTCAATGCAGTGTATAATAAAGACACTAGACTTTGTGTTGGGGCATCTTGACAAATACCACTCTTAACCAAGAACAAAAAGGCAGACTTGAACATGCTAAAATTAATTTGGATCGACCTGTAGAGTTCTGGAAGAATGTTTTATGGAGTGATATGACCAAACTAGACCTTTTTGGACCTATGGATCAGCGGTCTGCTGCAAAAAAGGCAAAGCTTATAAGCAGAAGAACACCATCTCCATGGTCAAACATGGAAGTGGGCCAGTTCTGTTATGGGGTAGCAGGAAGTGGAAATCATGACCGTATGAAGGATATCATGGATTCTTTGAAGCATCAGGCCATTTTGGCAAAAATTGTGATCCCTTTGGTGCAGTGACTAAAGCTGATGATCAATGGACTTTCCTGCAGGACAGCCGTCCAAAAGTGTACATCCAAATGTATTTATGCTTGGTTCAGGGGTCAGTCATAGAATGTTCTTGAGTGTCCTGTTCAGTCTCTAGCTTATTTTTCATTAAAAATATTTGGTTGAATTTGAAGAAAGCAGTGGCAAAGTGAAAACCAAAGATCATCAGTGATCTGAAAGCTTTTTGAGGCCAAGATTGCAGTAGAGAGGTGACAGAAGCTTCTAAGCACTTCCAAGCAGCGATTATTGGTGGTTTAAAAGAATAAAACATTCTGCACCAAATTTGACTTTTGGGGGTTGAATAATTTTGAAAATGAATATTTTGAGCCAATGTGATTTTTTTTTTTTTTTTTTTTTTTTTTCATTATTCATCAACTTGCGTTGTCAGAATTACTCAAATGTGTATTCATAAACCTTCTCCAATAGTGTACTGATTCCTTTTTTGAATTGTTTTCATAAAATTTTATTCTGTGCAGCAAAATGTCTTGCAGGTCAGGGGGGTTGAATAATCAGGGCCCGAGCACCAATGGTGTGAGGACACTATTGGAATTGCTCAATTTCTTCTTCTTCTCCAAAATGAATCGCATTTTTGAGGGTCTAAACATGCTCGAAAGTAGATGCATGTAACACACCAATACCTACAAAAAAGTCTACCAGTACGAAGTCCTAAACCCAACAGTAAGTCTGTTATTTTGATTTTCTCTGCAAGTTTTGTGTCGTTTTTGCCATTTTCAGGCATGGTATTTAAATGAACTCCTCCTAGAGATTTAAACAGATCAACATCAAATTTGGTCAGTGTAATCTAAAGCCCTTTGTGACGTTAAATTGTGAAGATCTTGAGTTTTTGTTGAAGGACGTGTCAATGGTGGCCTAAAAAAAACTTAGTTGTTTCGCCGTTAAAAAAAAGTTGTTATAATTCAGGCATACAATATCTGATCTGCACCCAAATTTACATGTTTGATAAGAGTCCTGTCCAGAACACATGCCCATGACCATATTCAGAAAAGTTTTACGCTCTAACGAACTCCTCATAGAGATTTAATGACATCAACATTATATTTGGTTGGTCTAATCTAAAGGCCTTTGCAATGTTAAATTGCAAAGATCTTGAGTTTTCGTTAAAGGGCGTGTCTGTGGCTGCCTGAAAAAGTTTGATGTTTCAACATGGGAATAGAAGGTGTTGGAGCTCAGTCATACAATGTCCAATCTGCCCCAAACTTCACTCAATCAATAAGAGTCCTGGTCTGAACACATCTAAAGGCCAGTATTCTATATATACTGGCTATGTTATAATCATAGCACCACCTGCTGGCAACAGGAAATGACTTGTTTTACACTAACTTAAACATGCAGTTTCCTATCTGCACCAGGATACCTCATGCTTTGCATCTCAAACATACCATGTTCAATCTGCACCAAACTTCATATGTTTTTTAAAAGTGCTGGCTTGAAGACATCTACATGCCAATATCCAGTTCTAATCATAGCACCGCCAGCTGGTAGCAGGAACTTTTCATAAATTCCTTCTATATTTACTACTTTAAATGCATATTGCCCACCATTCGCTGTTTTCCTAAAGCCACCGGGTGGTGGTGAGGTCGAGTGCGAGGGCCCTTTCAACGCTGCTTGCAGCTTTAATTTTGATTGCAACTGTATGTGGATTTTGCAAAGTTAGTGTCATTATCCAGCTCAATTCGACAGTGTTAACAATTCATCTGTGCATATGGACTTCTCATTTCTCATCAAAGCTCAATATCGTTTTCCTCTTGTTTTTTGGAAAACCCTACACCACCATGAAAGACAATGTGTTTTCCAGGGACTGATAGAGTTAGCATGTGTGTACAATACTGTAGCGATGAGCTTTGGAAGTTAGGGTCGTTCAAGATTTCTTTCTTTCAGATTGTGTCACCGTTCCTTGTGGGGAAAATGAGACTCTGACATCATTCTGGAGATGTGGAAATTAGGATAGCTGTTCTGTTGCGTTCCCATACATGTAAACCCAAGGGCTTTGGGTGTTTTTTAAATGACTGATAAATGTAATAATCCTAAACTCTCTCTCTCTTTCTTTCTCTGTGTAGGCCGTGTGGTGGAGAAGGCAGGGGGGGCGGCTGGACTCTTGGCAGGCTGCGGTGTGCGGAGCTCTTGCAGGTGTGTGGGATTAGCCTCGGCGCAGAGGTCTGGGAAAGAGAGCGAAGGAGAACGAGAGATAGGGAGTTGGGATGGGGTCCAACGCCAGGAATATCCAAACTTTACCCAGCCGCATTCCTGTTTAATTCCACACGGGTCAAGATGGTCACATCAGGTTGTTCACCATCTGGTGTGCACCGACAGAGAGGGATAGAATCAGCCAATTAGATGTGGAGAGTCAGTGTACGACATTGACCTTTTGTTGCCCCTGCGTCAGACTTACGGTAACTTTCGTAGCTTTTGTCAGCAGTCGTTGAGTTTACAAACTAGATCCAGCGTCCAGGTTTATCCTTAGGGAGCTCAAGTCTGGCCCAGGGGTCCTTGCAGCTGTCTAACTCCCAAGTCACCATTCTGGAAAACATCTCCGTCCAGAGCGATCACTCATCAGGTAGTGGGACACAATGGAGGGACGCTGACATTTCACCCAGAAGGGGAAAGAACATGGCTGCCAGCCACGCCACCTGGAGAGTGATCTTGGATGCGATTTGTCTGTGCACATGTGCTGCTTTGGCACAGATGTATCGCTTTAGGTGAATTGCGGTTGTTAGCGTCATTGTGAAATCGCACAAACAAATGTGAATTGTGACGCAGTGTACGATCGCGGTTGTTTGCCATCACTGCCACAGCTGCGAGCCTCGAGAGAACAAATGAGAAACACTTTATTTTCCCAATTTCTCTCCTTCTCCGCTATTGTGTCCTTCATGTTCTGGGTTCAGTACAAGTACAAGTCACATCTGTGACTTGTTCTTGATTACCACTGAAAATAATTCAATCTTGTCCCGCAGGAAACAAGCAAAAAAGCTGAATGTACAATAATTTAGTTACAATGGAAGGGATAAATGTTAAAATACACTATTTTGAAAGTATAGCCATGAGTAAATATTATATGGGTCAGCATGAAAGTAATGCAGTAGAATCGCTTGCTTACTTTGTCTGTCCACACTTGTAGAATAGTCTACAAGTGTGGACAGACAAAGTAAGCAAGCGATTCTATAAATCCTTCTGCCATTACCATAATCATGCAAGGCTGGTAAATCATCTGTCTTATATGCACAGGAAAATATTTATATTTATTTATTTAGGAGATGCTTTTGAAATTAATTTGTTTAAGGGAAAATGGGGTAGAATAGGCACAAAAGACAGAAATAGATGTATTATTATTATTATTTAAATATTTTTACAATTTTATTATACATTTGTTGTTTAAATTGTATGTTTTTAAATTCATTTACTGATTTATATATCATATTTATTTATTAATTTAATTATATAGAGTGCATCAACAGGATTGTATAGAAGCAAGCTTCCACCAATGCATTTAAAAAAAAAAATCTCTTTTCTTAGAATTTTTTGATCTAAAATTAGCAATTCTGACTTTTTTCTCAGAATTGAGATATAAACTAAGTTGTAAAGTCAGAATTACGAGATAAACTTGCAATTCTAACTTTTTTCACAAATGCGAGTTTGTATCTCGCATTTCTGACTTTTTAATTGGATTTCAGACTTTTTTTCCGCAATTCTGACTTTTGTTCTCAGATAAACTCAATTCTGAGAAATGAAGTCAGAATTGCATGATATAAACTCGTGATTCTGACGTTTTTTCGCAGAATTAGGAGATATAAACTTGCAATTCTAACTTTTTTTTCAGAAATGCGAGTTTGTATCTCGCAATTCTGATACTTTTCTTACAATTCTGACTTTTGTTCTCAGAATTGTGATATAAACTTGCAATTCTGAGTCTTTTCTCAGAATTAGCAGATATAAACTTGCAATTCTAACTTTTTTTTTCCCCACAAATGCAAGTTTGTATCTTGCAATTCTGACTTTTTTCTTGCAATTCAGACTTTTTTCTCGCAATTCTGACTTTTGTTTCAGAAATGTGATATAAACTCGCAAATCTGACTCTTTTCTCAGAATTAGCAGACATAAACTTGCAATTCTACCTTTTTTTTCCACAAAAGCCAGTTTGTATCTCAGAATTCTGACTTTTTTTTCCGCAATTCTGACATTTGTTGTCGGAGTTGATATATAAACTCGCAATTCTGAGAAATGAAGTCAGAATTGCATGATATAAACTCGCGATTCTGAATTTTTCTCAGAATTAGTAGATAAAAACTTGAAATTCTAACCTTTTTTCCCACAAATGCGAGTTTGTATCTTGCAATTCGGACTTTTGTTCTCAGAGTGGATATAAACTCGCAATTCTAAGAAATTAAGTCAGAATTTCAAGATATACATTTGTGATTTGGACCTTTTTTTGATGTATACCCGTGTTTCCAACTTTTTTTCTCAGAATTGTGTGATAAAAACATTACAATATATAAACTCAAAATTGTCACTTTTTTCTTCCACAGATGCAAGTTTGTATCTCACAATTCTGACTTTTTTTATTGCAATTCTGGCTTTTATTCTCAGAATTGATATAAACTTGCAATTCTGACTTTTTTCTCAGAAATGTGAGATATAAACTCGCAATTGTCAGAACTGCAAGTTGGTATCATGAAATTCTGGAAATAGCCAGAATTGCGAGTTTATGTTTTGCAGTTTTGACTTTATAACTTGCAATTGCAAGTTTGTATCATGCAATCCTGGGAAAAAAAGTCAGAATTGCGAGATGTAAACTTGCGATTGTGAGAAAAAAAAGTCAGAATTGTGAGATTAAAAGTCTTAGTTACCTTTTTAAAAAATTTTATTCAGTGGCGGAAACGGATTTTCATAGGATTCAGTGCACAAAAGATTGCAAAAGAAAAGCTGTTTGGGTAGGATTGAGAAGATGATTCAGCCAGCAAGGAACAAAAAGAATACCAGGATGAACTGTTTATATGAAGAGAAAGTATGTTGGTAACACATAAGCAGAGCTTATGCCAAGAAAATTAGTCTAGCCGCTTCTACAGACGATTTAGACAACTTTACCACTCAAATATCACACTTTTTGTATGGATGAATTGACTCTGATTGAAAATATATGTCTGTTCATGCGATTCTTTGCTTGTTTTCATAACCTGAGGTACACGTCGAAATTCTGTTCAGTGATAATGGACAGCCTGAACCTAGAGCATTTCTCTAAAAACACATCACTTGTGTTTGGGAAGCTTTGAATTGTCGGTTAATCAAGTGAAATCAGGCAATATGGGAGAACTTGTTTATTCCAGGATTGGGAAGAGCATGTTTAAAGCTTGATGCTGTTGTTTGTCCGACCGCTATTAGAGAGGAGAGAGAACCTCTTTCTGTTCTCATTCACGCCAAAACAAGTTTATGAATGTGCATGAGTGTTTACGAGTGCTTGACATTGCCAGGCTAGTTTGAAAAATTCATCCTCGTTCGCTCTTTTTCCCCAGAGCGTTTCCATCGGGCGATCAGGGCTGATGTCATGCCACATATTTACATTTATGCTCGGGTGGTAATTATAACACAATTATCACTGTAATTAGTGCTTGTTTGTGTTTGTGTGCTGATACACATGCGCAATACATCTCTTTCCAGGTGGAGTAGCGGCCTTCGTCACCACTCCGCTAGATGTTGCGAAGACTTGGATAATGTTGGCAAAGGTGAGACTTCGAAACTCTTGTTTAAATCTGTCTCCTGATGCCTCCCAGATGGAGTGCAAGGTGAACAAACAAAAGGCCCTAATGTAGACAAAACCAACAGTAGAGAGAGAGAGAGAGCGAGTGAAGAAAAAGTGTCAGCAGACACACAGCTTGATCCAATAGCAGGGTCATTCAGGGACGCTACTGACGCACAAATGCACTTCTAATACTGTCCGCTGTCCAGTTGAGACTCAAAACAGACAGAGCTGTGTATGCGCATGTTAGATGTCAAAAGACGTTTGTATATTCAAGAGTAATTTCCAGTTGTCTATGGACTGGAACGGAACTGCACTTTAGAGCTGCACACTGCAGACTTGATATCTGGTGAAGATGTCCAACTCCAAAACACAGGCAGCACTGATGCAAAGGCTGTTCCTAAAGCTATAAGCAACTTCAAATTCCAAGAATGCATTGCAACACGTTTTCATTTTGGTATATGTATTAGACTATTCAGTGTTTCCCCTGCCTATATTTTAGGGGGGCAGCCCCTTTAAGGTCAAGTTCAATTTTATTTTCTATATAGTGCCAGATCACATGACAAAAGTCATTTAAGGTTACCTTTCCTATAGATCCGGTCTATACTTTGTTCTTTTATTAAACAAAATAAATGGTCTTATGTTATTTATCTTATTTACACGACGTCAATTCTGTCTCTACATGAACGCGCGTCTACAATTTTTCTGCGAAAACGCGGACGGGATCGCAGAGTTCATTCCTAAAAACGGAATTTACTCAGTAGCACGGTCATTTTTTGGATGAATAAATCAAAATTGGGTCTGTCACTTAATTCGAATTACGATATGAACTAATGTCTGTAAATATTAAAACGCAAAAAGACGGTTTAGATATGAATCCTGCGTGTTCCGCTTGGCTCTGTATGAATGAATGGCGGAAACACAGTTTGCTTACTATACAAATACTGAAGCACACGTGAGGCTCACGGTGATTTTCGGCCTCTGCGTCTCATTATATGAAGACATGAACACATGTACTTCATCTCCAGAGCTGCTGCGAGTCACTTCATGTGAATTTTTCATTTGAGAAAACTAGCATCATATCATACTGTATACACACAGAAACTTCACGGCAACCTGTCAAAATAAAAGTACGGTTTAACGTGTAACAGAAATATATTACTTTTGTTTTACTTTTGTGCAGTGTAATGTACATCTTTATATGTTTATATTTCTGCCCATTTTAAATAAAACAAATGATAAAAATAAATATTACAACCAGATTAGCCAGTTAATAATAATAGTAGAAAAAAATATCTACAATTATTATTAAAACTTTTTTAACAGAATAGTCACACAAATTTTCTTCCATGTATTAATTTCAACAGTAAACCTCTGTTTGTTTGCCAAAAAATTAAAGGGTTTAATTATCATTTGATTAAATACATGTTTAATGCCTTTATTTGATTATCAGAAAAATTAAAACACAAACATTTCTGAAAAAAAGAAAGAAAAAGATTGTAGGGCCATATTGTTCAAAATGTTGAAATTGAGAGTTTTGGATTCTTTTTTCACTGAAATATGAAATTTATGAAATGATACTCTAAATAAGAAACTAAATCTGCCAGTAGGTGGCGATAAATGTCTTTATGAGTCATTCACTCATTCGATTCAATTCATTCAAATGTCTGATTCATTTAGGAATTAAATAAATGGCTCTCTTTATAAATGGGCCTTTGAATCATTGATTCACATGATTCGTTCAAAACGCGGATTCATTCAGAAGGGTTTTCACAGGATTCAACACACAAATAAAAAGCTCTTTGGGTAAGATAGAGAAGATCATTCAGCCAGCAAGGAACAACAAGAATACCAGGATGAACCGTTTATATGAAGAGAAAGTAAGTTGGTAACACATAACCAGAGCTTATGCCAAGAAAATTAGTCCAACTGCTAAATAAGAAAATAAATCTGTCAGCAGGTGGCGGTAAATGTCTATATAAGTCATTCACTCATTCGATTCGATTCGTTCAAATGGCTGATTCATTCATGAATGTAATAAATGGCTCTCTTTTTAAATCTCTTTTTAAAGGCCTTTGAATCATTGATTCACACGATTCGTTCAAAACGCAGATTCATTCGAAAACTAAACACCGCTGTGTTGCTCGGAACCATGCAACAATTTTGCTGTGGCTTCAAAAGGTAATATGTTCTCTGCAAAACTGAGCAAAAACACATAATATAGTGTTTAAAATATAACACAATATCAACTTATTTACTGAACTGTTGTATAAAATCACATTTTAGCTCGTGATAGATTGGGACAAAATCAGCACTCGTATCCTATTGCTTTTGCTGCCCGTGTGATATGTGATATATATGAAACAACAACTCATACAGGAGCATTTTTGGTCCAATATCTTGAATTTTAGGGCATAACTGCATTTATAGAGCTGTTGCCCTGCATCATATTTGTCAACAGTCAACTGTACGAAATGTAAAAGATATGAAAAGATAAAATACAGGTCTGGGGGCGGGGTCAGCATGTTAACTGTGTTATATTTTAATCATGTTATTTTTTCATAACTAATTAATTAAGTTAATGCGTTAAACTGGCAGCACTATTAAGTACAGTGTCACAAACAGCTTCATTCTAATGGCTAGAGAGTGGATGGAAATGTCAAGAAAAACTAAATTAAACCTTGACTAACAGATGAAGTTGATTTTGCATTTGAATAAAATGTTGGCCATTTAAAAAGTAGAAGAGTGAGTGACAGGGTCATTTTTAAACCTGTCTCCTCACGCCTTTGGCTGACAGAGTGATGTGTTTTACTGGATGTGTCATGCTTCAGGTCATCACTTCAGGTTACCTTGAGTATCTTTTTCTGTTTTTTTTTTCCATTTGACCAATCAAAGAAATAGAGACCTCATGTTCAGGCAGGTCTGCTGTACTGTGTTTGTTTTGGCCTACAGACACTCCAGGCTGTTATCCAAGCCCTGTGGGGAACTGCAGTGTACTGGGCTGCTCAATGTACAGTCAACTCATCAACTGAAACTCTGAAAAATGAAAAACGAACCCGGTCTAAATATAGAGCCATCGAAATTAGCCTCAGAATGTGGTGTTTGCCTATGCAAAACACACAGTTGTTACGTTAACTCCCCTTCACAGTTCCCTGATATAGATGGCTGTTTTGAAGATGGTGCTGTGGGTTTGTAGAAGAGGGACTATAAATATAGATAGAGCAGAAAGGGGAGCCGTCGAACAGGTGGGGACTGGTAGAGTGTACCAGGGACAGAGCAGAATCGAAAGGAAGACAAAACACAGTGAGTGTTTACATGTTTGACAGGAAGCTTAAAGACAGATGATCCATCATTACTGTGTTTTGTCTCTGTTTGTCAGGCTGGGACGAGCACAGCCAGTGGAAACATCCCAACGGTTTTGTATGAGGTGTGGAAGAGCCGAGGAATACCTGGGTGAGTGTAAATGTCTGTGTATGAGTCCCCATACTGGATTCTTCACTCATTTTTTTCCCATTTAGTATAAGCGCCATTTGAATCCCCTTTAACTTTAATTCTTGAAGGGATAGTTCATTATAGTTATATAAAAAAAAAATGCCCTGGGTCTCACAAGCTTTTTAAAGGCAGTGAATGGCTGTTGAGATTTTGAAGTCCAATAAAGTGCATCCATCCATCATAAAAAGTGCTCCACACAGCTCCAGGGGAATTGATGTGTTTGTGTAAGAAAAATGTCCTTATTTAAAACTTCTGGAATGACACTCTCTGGTAAACGTGCATACGACAGTTAGCAGAAGCTGGAGATTTTAATTTATAAAATTTTAAATATGGATATTTTTCTTACACAAATGCATTGATTCACTTCAGTAGACCTTTATTTACCCCCTAGAGCTGTGTGGAGTACTTTTTATGGTGGATGGGTGCACTTTATTGGACTTCAAAATCTCAACAGCCATTCACTGCCATTATAAAGCTTGGAAGAGCCAGGACATTTTTTAATATAATAACTCTATTAACTCTGATTGTATTTGTCTGAAAGAAGAAAGTCATATACACTTAGGATGGCTTGAGGGTGAGTAAATCATGGGGTAATTTTCATTTTTGGGTGAACTATACATTTAAGACTTTTTTAAATTTATGCACTGAATTAGAAGGGATATATACACACTTCCATTTGGGGTCAGTATATGAGTATGTATACAGGTATATATTTGCTGTTCTTTCTCAACTTTGATAAAAAAAAAAAAAATCATGGTTTCCACAAGAATATTAAGTAGCACAACGGTATTTAACATTAAAAATAATGAAATAGGAAATGTTACTTGACCAGCAAATCATCATATTAGAATGATTTCTGAAGGATCATGCGACACTGAAGACTGGAGCAATGATGCTGAAAATTCTGTTTTGCCAGGAATGAATTACAAAATTTTTTTTTTTAAATAAATAAAATAAAATAAAATACAGTTATATTAAATTGTACTGTTGTTAAAAATGTTACTATTTTTACTGCATTTGATCAAATAAATCCATCCTTTGTGAGCATTAAAGACTTCTTTTAAAAACACTTATTTACAAATTTTAAATATTATATATATATATATATATATATATATATATATAGTTGCAGTCAAAAATATACATACATCTTGCAGAATCTGCAAAATGTTAATTATTTTACCAAAATAAGAGGGATCATATAAAATGCATGTTATTTTTTATTTAGTACTGACGTGAATAAGGTATTTCACATACAAGATGTTTACATATAGTCCACAAGAGAAAATAATAGTTGAATTCATAAAAATGACCCCGTTCAAAAGTTTACATACGCTTGATTCTTAATACTGTGTTGTTACCTGAATGAACCACAGCTGTGTTTTTTTGTTTAGTGATAGTTGTTCATGAGTCCCTTGTTTGTCCTCAACAGTTAAACTGTCCGCTGTTCTTCATAAAAATCCTTCAGGTCCCTCAAATTCTTTCAGCATTTTTGTGTATTTGAGCCCTTTCCAACAATGACTGTGAACGTCTTTTTGCACTAAGGGACCATTACAGAAGGTTCAAACACTCACTGATGCTCCAGAAGGAAAAACTATGCATTAAGAGCCAGGGTTGAAAACTTTTTGAATTTGAAGATCAGGGTAAATTTAACTTATTTTGTCTTCTAGGAAACATGTATCTTCTGTAGCTTCTGAAGGACAGTACTACATGAAAAAATATATATTTATAAAATTTAGACAAAATAAGAAAAATGTGCACATCTTCATTCTGTTCAAAAGTTTATACCCCTATACTGTACATAAATTAGCTTTAAATGTTTCTAAGAACTCTTTATGGAAGTTTTTGTTTTGTTTTTTTAATGTTTTTTTTTTTTTTTTTCAATGGCAAAGACTAAGGCCGATGGAGAAGGCCAACAGTCACTATTGTTTTTTGCACAGAGATGCCCATCTCTCTCTTCACAATAAACTTCCTCTCTCCATCTAAAATGTCTAAAATGATAGATTTTTGTAGGCAGAGCTCACGAACTCTGTGACTTCAAGGAATTCCTAAAATCTCTTCCCAGATTGCAATATTTAAAACTCTGAGAGAAGCCGGGGCTAAAAAAAAAAAACAGAGTAGGCAAAGAGGCACAGCCACACTTGCATAAGGGCAACAACCCTGGCAGTTTCACTACTGCATGCCTTGTACAAATTGCCTGGCTTTAAAGCTGTAATTACTGTAATGGCTCCAATTGCAGACTAGTGAAGCCAGAAAGTGCTTCCATGTGTGTCAGAGCTCTGCTGAGAGCTTCTAACCACACCAACCAAAACATCGGCAATCAAGGCAGCCGTGCGCTTGTGACTTAACCTTCCTCAAAGCTTTGAAGTGCTGCTACCCCAACCCAGACGACCCATACAGCTCTCATGTCCGCAAGCAAGTACGCTTTGCTAAGTAGACCAGGATGATGCAGCAGAGAGAGTAATGCTAGCAATGTTTACAACAAGCATGTTGCAATAACCTCATAATGTCCTCCAGTTGCAGTGAAACCAATTGGAGCTTTAGTTAGATATAGTGTAAGTTGCTGCTTTGAAGTATTGCAGTGACCTCAGAAATCTACTTTAGTAAGCTTCTGGTAAGCATGCAGTATTTATAGAGCTAATAATAGTGGTGTTATTAGACCTGTCCACTGTTGACTGATTGGTGATCATGACTGGGCAGGGTGATGATGTCACAATGAGCTCATCCGACTGTGACATAACTGTTTTGTCTTAAAATATGTGTAATTTCCTGTTGTAGCAGATCGGGATGGTTTGTGGGTTGCTTGTAAGATCATACATAATAAAATGAATGCTTGGTTTATTATAATGCCGTCAGGCTTGGTGTTTACATGCTGAACTATTAAACAGTTGAATAAAATCTTCCGACTGCACTTGAGCCATATGTGTAGAAATTTGTAAGTGGAACTTCTAGGGCTGGGTATTGATACATCTTGACTGGTTTTGATTCTAATTCACAAGTACTTGATTTAATTCTGTTCAGATTTCTTTTCAATTCGATTCGATTGCTATTAATTTTGGTGTATATATTAGCCATCATGTCCAGTTAGTTATAATGTTTTATTTCGTTTTGTAGGTAAGTTTTCCAGACTGATTCAACGGGAACTCATTGTGAGCTTTGCATTAAAAGAACCAAATTATATTAGTGAATCAGACTACACTGGTCGTGTCGGCACAACTCTGCTTGGCTCGCTTTGGCTCGGTTTGCTTTTCAACTGCAGTTTAGTACCGATTCAAAGTGGGTGGGATTATAGAGTGATAATTATAGTGGCACCGCCACCTCATCTGCTGACCACGATACTGTCATTTCTTTTTTCAAGTTGAGTGTGATGGATGTTTAAAGGTGACATATCATGAAAATCTGACTTTTTCATCTTTAAGTGATATAATTGGGTCCCCAGTGCATGTACCAGCCCAGAAAATGTGAAAAAGGACAACCCAGTAACTTTGTTTTGTTAAACCTTTTTCTGCAATCATGTGAAAAAATGAGCCTGCCTGTCAGATTTCGCTCCCCCCATGACATAGAAAGGGATCTTATTATAATATTACTGCCCCTTAATTTTGTTTTTTGCAAACGACAGCGGTGTACCAGTTCTAACACTTATTGATTTATTTACTGTATATATTGCGCTGCTGTCACAGAGATCTAATATAAGCATGCGTTTTTGTAACTTTTGTGTTTTTAACATAAACTTGTGTGTATTTGACAGTTTAAGTGCAATGAGACATCAAAGAGAAGTTAGTTTAGTACTCACATGCTGTGTCACACCCACTTTCTGTGCATGTGCTTCGGATATGTGCGCTCAGAAAATCGATTATCAGAACTTTAAAATAATTTGGTTTAAAACGCATGATTTCAGCATGATAGACATGATAATCAAAACCAAACAGATGTTTTTTTAGCAGAGTATCTGAGTTACGAGCTGGAAAGGCAGAGCCCGATTCCGGGCGGGGAGCAGTAGCTCATTTGCATTTAAAGAGACATGCATGAAAACTGTGCGTTTCTGCTTCTACTCAAAATAGGCATTTTTAAAATAAAAATTTGTATACTTTTTAAGCACAAAAGATCGTGTAGCACAGGCTCTGGGATGCGCATCCACGATGCTACGAATTAGTGATGGGTCGTTCTTGAACGATTCGTTCATTTTGAATGATTCTTCAACAGTAACAGTCCGACCACCATTTTTTAGCAGAGTATCTGAGTTACGAGCTGGACGTGGGAGCAGCAGCCAATTTGCATTTAAAGAGACATGCATGAAAACTTTGTTTCTGCTTCTACTCAAAATAGGCATTTTTAAAATGCTCACCCCGCCCCTCTCTTCTGTGGGGTGACGAGCTGTTCTGTTTGCTTTAGCTGCGTTTAACCGCGAAACTTGCTAACAAGCAAGAAAGGTGATTTGCAAAGACGCATAAAAAACCCTCACTTCTGCGTGAACATGGATGCATTTATGTAGATCGCCGGGCGCATTTCCTTATAAAACGAAAGTAACGTTAATCCTCTGCATCTTTAGCGGCTCAGATGTCGGGAGTAAATGACGACTGCTAAGTTCATTATTACATCCAACAACAAACACCTCAGTCGCTTAATCAGAGACATTCTTGTCTTCCCCTGCACCGGAGTCAAAACAACGGTGGTCGGACTGTTACAGCTCAGTCAGGGCGGGTCTAAGGTAAGACGGCCTTGTCAAATAACTATCGTGGGAGTGACCTTGGTCAGTGTGACGTCACACCAACAAGAAGCTAAGAATTGCTCAATTTGATAAAAGAGAAATTACTCAAGATTAAAAAAATACCACTTGGTGGATTTTTTTTTATTATACTGTAGTTGTGTACACACACAGCAGCACCATAGAGTGGAAAAACACCATAAGAGTTTCAGTAGATCAACAGTGAACTGCAGTCAGATGAGATGTTGTCAGGCCATATGTCAAGAACGAATTTTCCTATCCTGTCAGCTGTTATACTGTGCTTGTAGCATATGTGCTTCAATTGCACACACAAATGCGGTGGTACGTGCTGTAGCCTGTATCATTTCATATTAAAGTGCGAATGAAACTAAGAGCATGCATGTCAGATCTGTCACATTCAGCAGTGGCAGCTCTTAAAGGAGAACTCCACTTCCAGAGCAACAATAATTTACTCACCCCCCTTGTCATCCAAGATTTTCATGTCTTTCTGTCTTCAGTCGTGAAGAAATTATGGTTTTTGAGGAAAGCATTTCAGGATTTTTCTCCATATAATGGACTTCATTGGTGCCCTGATTTTGAACTTCCAAAGTGTAGTTTAAATGCAGCTTCAAAGGGCTCTAAACGAGGAAGAAGGGTCTTATCTAGCGAAACGATCTGTAATTTTTTTCGGAAAATAAAAATTTGTATATTTTTTAAGCACAAAAGCTCGTGTAGCACAGGCTCTGGGATGCGCATTCACGACACTACGTACTATTGAATCACGTCGAAAGGTCACGCGGAACTACAGACCCAGTGTTTACAAAGCGAATGCGCAAAGCCTAAGAAAGTGCAAGTAAGCCAAACAATGTTTACAAACAAAAAGGTACAACGATGTCGGATGATTCTGAAGTTGTAGGAGAAAATAAGATGGAGTTTTTCGCCATTCTCTACCTTTTTGAGCTGGAGTACACAGACGATGAACTTAGATGTGATTCGTAGTAGTGATGGGAAGTTCGGATCATTTTACCGACTCGGACCTTTGAGTCTTGTTCAGCAAAATGAACAAATCTTTTTTTGAGTCATTTTGTTCATTTTAGCAAAATATAATTAAAATGTTACATGTTACTTCCCTAACACATCTACTGCTTACACAAACGTTGATCACACTACAAACAAGACAAAACTATAATGCTATAAGAAACAGAAAATATTAATTCATTATTTACCTTTAGTGTATGATTAGCTCACCTCACCTCTTATCTGACAAGTTTTTGGGTTTGAGTCGTTCGTTCATCACGTGACAGCCCCATAAGATGAATGAACGTCTCGAAACAGGTGAACTAATTCAAGTACAGAACCTAATAGGATGTTGCGCATGTGCGACTGAACGAATCACTCCCCAAGATGACTCGTTCTTCCCGAGTCACATTATAGAATCGTTCAAGAATGAGCCATCACTAATTCGTAGCATCGTAGATGTGCATCCCAGAGCCTGTGCTACACAAGCTTTTGTGCTTAAAAAGTATACAAATTTTTATTTTTCGAAAAAAAACAAAAAAAACAGATCGTTTCACTAGATAAGACTTTCTCGGCTGGGATCATTTAGAGCCCTTTGAAGCTGCATTTAAACTGCATTTTGGAAGTTCAAAATCTGGGCACCAATGAAGTCCATTATATGGAGAAAAATACTGAAAAATGCTTTGCTCAAAAACCACAATTTCTTTAAGACTCAAGACAGAAAGACATGAACATCTTGGATGACAAGGGGGTGAGTACATTATTCGTAAATTATTAATCAAAATACAAAAAGAGGAAATCAAAAACCTTTGTAGGTTTAAGAATTCATCTATTTTATTTAGAATTTAGTGTTTGATAACTATTCAGTTTCTGTATATTTCCTACTTGCTGAAGGGCACAGGTAAATAATGGGTTTATGTGAAGATTGTTTTTTTTTTTTTTTTTTAGGTCTAATAAATGTTCAAATTGATAGCTCTGAGTTATACTGAATTATATTAGAACTGTAATATTAGGTGAAATTAATTATGATTAATTGTGACTTTCAGAAAAATGTGTAGTTAACTAGTTATTATTTTTAATCGATTGACAGCACCGGTTGCTTTTTTTATACTGTTAATCAGAAAATCAAGATTCAACCTTGATTGTGCAAGCAACACTCAACATTTTCTTCACAAAAAAAGTCAAAAATGTGTCAGCAGTTTTATGAAGTTTCTGTGATGCATATTTGTGGTTTCCATTGCAGAGGATTCTGACTCAAAGCACGCATGCAAGGTTTCGTGTTTCTCTTTTAGTGCATGGTCTGAAATCCCAACCCCACGCAGCACAGATGAACTGTCAGAATGCGTCCTTGCTAATTCGTTCCAGGATGAGTGTGTTTGCTCACAGGTCCACACACACAAGCTCTCTCTGACATGGCATCTCTTTGTAAAACACATGATCCCAGCAGAAGCATGCTGAAACGTTGAGTTCTGCGAATCACTGGAATAGTCAAGAGATCCCTGACATGCTTGGCACCTTGTACAGCTTTGCAGTTGACAAAATTGATGTATTAGTGGTTACACCACTCGTGACCTTATTTCCAATTTTAGATCCAACCTACCCCCACTTTCCAACCACCATTATCCCCCACAGGTGTCACACTGAAAGACTTGAGGAGGTTGATGCCAAATCAGTGAGTTTTGATGGCATGACAAGGCATTAATTCAGCAAAGTTTGAAAAGAGGAAGAGTGGGAAAATTTGAGCAAGATGAAACAAAACGAGTGCGGGAGGACGAGAAAGGAAGCGAAAGGAGCCAAAGCCAGAGAGTGTTGAGGGTGTGCTGGGAGCTTGAGGGACGTGTGTGGATGTCATCTGGCCATCAGTCATGCGGAGAGGCCCCCGGGGGCCAGTGCTTATACCAAAAGCAGCTGCGTGGAAAAGAGCCTTAGGAGACTACAGTACTTTCATGGCCTGTCGCATCCTCTAACCTCTCCAACATCAACAACCCCTACACTGCACATTCCTGCTCAAACGCTCCGTAATCTGTCAAACAACACACTGTCAGCTGAGAAATACTGAATACTTGTGTTATCGAGCATGTCTAATGTTTTATTCTGTGCTGCTCTGTAAATTTCATCTAACAAAGTTACATCCAAGCTGATGTTGCAACTGTATCTAGTTTCTGTAGTTAGAGCTGTCAATAATAATTTAAAAATGATTCAGGATCCTTGCCTACTCAATTAATGATTCTTTAGTAAATTTGAGGTAGAAATATATGGAACTTAACTATACTTTGCTTAAAAAAATAAATAAATAAAAAATAAGTGGTTTATAGCCTGCCTAAGCTGGTTGGCTGGTTTTAGCTGGTCATCCAGCCTGGCCTTAGCTGGTCAGCAGACTAGTTTTAGAGGGGTTTTGGCCACCAGTATAGTCCTTAGCTGGTCAGGCTGGGATGCCAGCTGGAATGACCAGCTAAAACCAGCCACTTCCAGTTTAAACCAGCTAAGACCAGCCAACCAGCTTAGGCTGGTTTTAGCTGTTTTTTTCCGCAGGGTAATACTGTATATTACTGACAGAACTCATTTTGTGAATCTTTACACATCGTCAAGTGAACAGCTAGTCATTCAGATCATCAAACAATAGTTTAAATCTCACAAACCTTAAAAAAAAAAAAAGGCATGTGTTCGGGAATTGGACTATACTGGTTGTGCTGTGTGTTTTGATTCACTAAAAAGAACCAGTTCATAGAAAACAGTTCATAAGAGGCATATGTTCAGGAATTGGACTGTACAGGTTGCGCTGTATGTTTTGACTCACTACAAAAAATCGGTTCGTAAGTGTCGTATGTTTTGACTCACTACAAAGAATCGGTTCGAAAGAGTCATATGTTTTGGAATTGGACTATACTGGTTGTGCCGTATGTTTTAACTCACTTAAAAGAACCAATTCGTAAGAGTCATGTGTTCAGGAATTGGACTATGCTGGTTGTGCTGTATGTTTTGACTCACTACAAAGAATCAGTTCGTAAGAGTCATATGTTTTGGAATTGGACTATACTGGTTGTGCTGTATGTTTTGACTCACTTAAAAGAACCAATTCGCAAGAGTCATGTGTTCAGGAATTGGACTATACTGGTTGTGCTGTATGTTTTGACTCACTTAAAAGAATTGGTTCGTAAGAGTCGTATGTTTTGGAATTGGACTATACTGGTTGTGCTGTATGTTTTGACTCACTTAAAAGAGTTTGTAAGAGTCATGTGTTTGGGAATCAGACTATACTAGTTGTGCTGTATGGTTTAAACAATTGTTTAAATCTCACAAAAAACTTTAAAAACTAAAAAATAAATAAACAAACGAACAAAAACTAATTTTAAACAGTTTGTATGAGTCATATGTTTGGGAATTGGATTATATTGATTGTGCTGTATGTTTTGATTCACTAAAAAGAACCAGTTCGTAAAAGTCATATGATTAGGAATTGGACTATACTGGTTGGGCACTATGATTTGACTCACTAAAAAAAAAAAAACAGTTCATAAAAAACAGGTCATAAGGGTCATATGTATGGGAATTGGACTATACTGATTGTGCTGTATGTTTTGACTTACTAAAAAGAATCATATGTTCAGGAATCAGACTATACTGGTATGTTTGTGAATGGAACTGCGCTGTATGTTTTGACTCCCCAAAAAGAACCTTCTCGTAAGAGTCATTTGTTTGGGAATCAGACTGTCCTGTTTGCGCTGTGTTTTTATTTGCCAAAAAGAAATGATTCATAAGAGTCATATGCTTGAGATTTGGACTGTACATGTTGTTCTGTATGTTTTGACTCACTATAAAGAACCAGTTCGTAAGAGTCATGGATTTGGGAATCAGACTATACTGGTTGTGCTGTATGTTTTGATTCAGTAGGAATCAAACTATTTTTTTCTGCTTCAAATACATGTATGAGAACTATTAACATCATTGGGTTCCAGTATTTTTTAATAATGGCACCTGTTCTGAATAAAAGTTTTTCTAAAGTTTACATAAACCAACAATTAAAAAATAGTGCAAAAGCAAAAAAAACATGTCCTGTGTGAAAGACCCCAAAATCCACCTCAGACTGACAAACTTGTTGCAAAGACCAATGATATATGAAAATATTTATCTGGAAATAAATTAAATTAACTTCATTTATGGTCATTTTTTCAGCAAATATTGATATGTTTGTAATTGTGAATAATCAACTTATTCTGAATTGAATTACTAGCTTAAAAAGTTATTTCTAACTCTTTCTATTATATGTTTTCTCATCATGTCTGAAGGCTGTTCGCCGGCAGCATCCCCAGAGTGACGTTCATCAGCATGGGAGGCTTCATTTTCCTCGGAGCATATGAGAAAGTGCGCCGTACGCTTTTATAAACACCATCATCATGGAACGGTGTGGGTCGGTTTGTACTGGACCGCTTTCCTCCACCCAAACTCTGACTGTACAGCCAAAACGGCAAAGCAAAGTCAGAGACCAGGGGCAAACGGCACACTGCAGATGAGTGGAGGTTGGTCAAATCTGACTGAGAAATGCACCCTCTGTCCCAGTTTGAACCGGTGGTCTTGAGGGCCACGGCGAGGACACCTGGTGCCTGGATAAAAAGATCACATAACACAGTGGTTTGCATTCCTGCTCATCAGTGCACAACAGATTGAGTTTAACTGCCTGAATTCCACTTATGTTGCACCACAGATCAAGTTCAAACTCAGATATCATTTTTGCAAGCCTACATGGATTGATTAAAAAAAGTATTTTTACAAAAATGAATCGGCTATTTGTATTAAATCATGACTGTGCTGGTATTTATACACTAAACTCTCTGATCGGTAACAAATTAAAATGCGTTATCAATATTATTCCAGTGGATTATGGTTACATGTTGAGTCTAGACTTTGATCCCCAAGCTTAAGCTAGTTGCTCTACCTGCTTTACTATTATTAGGTGAAAAAAAGTGAAAAAGACAGATTAGTCCACAGGTGTGAATGTTTGTCAGACCTGTCATGAAGCTCGGGGCACAAGAACAATACAGAACGGCGTTTGACTGGAGCAGCAGTGGGTCGTTCCAGTCCTGTGGCTCTCAGTCAACAACCACCTTTCACTGGTATGTGCTTTCTGTCCAAACACACAACTCAAGTAATACTGATGAACGAGTGAAGATCAACACATCACGAGTGATTTCTGTCATTTAGGTGTTTTATAAGTATAAAATGACAAAAGTACACTGGCATGAGTAACGGGGTTGCAAATTTAGCTAAACATAAAGGTTTGTGATAAGTAAGATTATTGCTTTTATTCAGCAAGGATGCTTTCAACTGATCAAAAGTGACTGTAAAAACATTTGTTACAAAATATTTCTGTTTCAAATAAATGCTTATAAAATAAACCTAAAAAAATACCACCGTTTCCTTAAAAATATTTAATAGCAAAACCATTTTTTTTTTTTTTTTTTTTTGAGATTAAGAAGAAATGCTTCTTGAGCAGCAAATCAGCAATTTGAATATTTTCTGAACGATCACGTGACACTGAAGACTGGAGTAATGATGCTGATGCACAATACTAAAATTGTACGTTCACACTGTCAGCTTTACTTACAGGTGTGAGTCTCCAAAAGTCCCGTTCACACAGCAGCTTACAGTCGCTTTTCGAATACTGTCTGTATTACCGTGCAACAGGAGTCAAGCCTGTATTCCTTACCAGTAATCATAGCGACAGTGACCAAAGTAATATCAAAGATGGCGACGTCCATAAAACTGGACGTCTTATCACTTTCTGACACCACAAGAGTACAATCGAGCCGCGAGTTCATCAAACCTTCATTGGCCGACAGCAGCTTTTATATTTGGGTGAAGAGCAGAGCATTTGAGCCTCGCACAGAACACAAAACGGACGGGAATGGTTCCGGTGAAGACTGGATCTAAAACTTTCAGATGATTTTAACCATTCGGTGCGGACAATCACCAATGTATTTAAACTTTCACTGCTAAATCCCAACGTGCTTTTGCGCCTTGTCTGGTGCTGAGCCAAATAGACGCACTCTGTGCTTTTAGCACGTATCACAACGATTCAGTGTTTTCAACCAGATAAAACTACCAAAAAAAAAAAAAAAAAAAGACATTTGTTAAATACACACTGATGTTTGTGAGTTAGTTAATGCACTGGTGTGTAAGGAAAGCGGCAATAATAACAGTAATAATAATCCTTTCAATAACCCCCCCCCCCCCCCCCCCCCCCCCAATCTGCTGTTAAAAATGAACCATCCATTCATCATACAAAACTAAGAATTAGAATAATTATAAATGACGATCGGGTGCGGCTATCTAAATCAGAGAAAAATATAGGTGTGAGTGGGTGGCTGGCGGATAATTTATTTGAAGTAGTGATGGGTCGTTCTTGAACGATCCGTTCATTTTGAACGAATCCTTAATGTGACTCGGGAAGAACGAGTCGTCTCGGGAGTGATTCGTTCATTCGCGCATGTGCAACATCCTATTAGGTTCTGTACTGGAATTAGTTCACCTGTTTCGAGTCTTCGGGTTTTCGTTCGTTCATCTTATGGGGCTGGCACGTGATGAACGAACGACTCAAACCCGAAGACTCGATAAATTAACTAATCAATTCTTTTCCGGCTCACACTGCGTTGGTTAAGCTTATTGGGCTGTCACGTGATGAACGAACGACTCAAACCCAAAACTTGTCAGAAGAGGCGAGGTGAGCTAATCATAGACTAAAGACACAGGTAAACAATGAATTATTCAACGGCTGTGTAAGCAGTCGATGTGTTATGGAGGCAACACGTAACATTTAAATTATATTTTGCTAAAATGAACGAAATGACTCGAAAAAAGATTCGTTCATTTTGCTGAACGAGACTCAAAGGTCCGAGTCGGTAAAATGATCCGAACTTCCCATCACTAATTTGAAGATGCGGATTCGGGTGACGTTTAAACTCATTCGCGCATCTCTACTGCCAACACACATTAAAGTTAAACAACATGTAAAAGTGAAGTTTGCATCCGATGACCTCTTTAAATACAGTTGAGAAGGAATAGACCGATTACGTCACAAATCAGCTAAAATCAGAAGAATAAAATACATTGCATCATTTATTTATTTTATTTTATTATTTATTAATATTTCTTTTTGGAAGTTTATCAAACATCTCAATAGATCTCACTATAAAAGAACCTTGTCCACACTAACACGTTTTCACTTTTTCTCTCCGTTTTAGCCTTCCGTCCACACTGAGATGGTGTTTTTGTTAAGGAAAAGGAGCTTTTTAAAAATGCTCTCCAACGTAGATACATTTGAAAACAGCGTTTTTGCATTGCTGTATGGACTCTGAAAAATAGGCTTTTGAAAACGATGATGCATGTTTAGTCATGTGACGCATATTGTACCAATAAATATGTTTATACCGGTATTTTGCCTGTTATGTGCTATTCACTTTCACACTGTTGCTACAGATGTTACTTTGTACACTTTTCATATTACAGTCCTGCAAAAATGACAGGAAATTTACTCACAATTGCCGTCCTGCGGCAAAACATGAGGGCAGTCAAACATATAATGGTGAGTGAGCGCGACCTGGACGTGTCAGTGAATGATGAGATATTTTCGTAAATAAAATGATCCTGCCAAAAGAACTGCATGAAAACTTATGTCGGGTCCATCTGTATTATCTCAGCTTTCATGAGGTTTTAAACATGCACAGTAAGGCGAATTTTTGACGTTTCAGTGTGGATGAGAAACTACTGCAAAAACCTAGTGTGGACAGAGAGCGTTTTAAAAGGAAAACGCAGTTTTCAAATGTATCTGGATCAAAGTAGATGTAGGTATTTGTGCTTCTAGTGCATAGAATGAGGCACTAACTTAACCTATTCATACAAAGGCATTTCAACCATGCATCAAAATAAAAACAAACCAGAGGGTGTAAAAGAGCAAAATGTGACTTTAATAAACACCTGCCATTTTGACACTTCAACAGTTTTAGCCTTGTGGGTGAACAGCTGTGATTAGAGTTCAATAAATTAATCTGGTATGAAACAGGGTGACCCACACATCCATAGTTAACCTAGCTGAATTAGTGGGGTAATTCACAGATCTGGATTACTCAATTAACCTGCTAACCACAGTACTGCTATGGTCCATTTCAACAGTTTTTGGGGTTAAACTGGCATGTGTTGTAATCCAACTTTAGTTTAGTAGTACAGATGTTTTTCACTATTTGGCCTATTTGGCTGTCGACATGAACCGGTTTGGCTCAGGCTAACTAATAAATGTAGCTTAGCATTAGCTGCTTTAGTCTTTACCAAAGACTTCGAGAGATCATCTGACAAGGTGTTCACTTATTCCTGCTTATTCCCTTTACGTGAAGACATTCTGTGTGGTTTTTAGCTTGAGTTTCCTAGAGAGACGCTCTTTCCCTTTCGTGATTTGACAGCATTCGGTTTTGCTGTTAGCTAGAAGTCACTGTTAGAACGAATCTCTCTAAGTATTATTTTTGGATAATTTGTTATTTCCCCAAATATGTTAAAAAAAGACTGTCAACAAATACATCATTTCAAATACCACAGGTATGTAGGTGAGCGAAGCAGCTTTTGGTGGCGTGTACCTTTGTTAACGGAAGAGACTCGATTGCATCAGAATCTCAAGATGTAAAAAATGATTTATCAAAGTGCTTATATTTTCCCTTATGTCAATATTTGTTGTTTCTGTACCATATTGGACCTGAAAATTCAATGCAGAGCTCTTCCTTCATCACAGACCAGAACATATATATTCTGACAAAGGAATATTCCAGGATAAACACCAGTTATTGGTGACTAATACAGTAGTTTGTTATCTGCTGTATTGCAAAATGCCTTTCTGCACAGTTTTTTGTTTGTTTTTACAAACTGAAGTATGAATTTAAATTATTTTTGTGGTAAATGATGTAAAGACATAGAAGCTGTAAGAAGAAATTAACTTTAAAGTTCCCACACTTTTTACCTGTGAATTTTTTTTAAATTATTTTACCAGTCATAAATACTTAAACACTGCATTTACAACAACAAAAATAATAATTTTAGCCAATTAAACATTTATACATTTACAAATATATATTTTTTGCTGTAAATATAAATTCATTTAAATGATTAAACTCATACTCACCAAGGCTGCATTAATTCGATAAAAAGAAATACACTAAAAACAGTAATATTGTGAATTAATAAAATGTAACTTTTTAAATATAGTTGAATGTAACATTTTGAAATAGTGCTACATTTTTAGAATTCTTTTGAAAGTTCAAAAGAACAGGATATATTTGAAATTTGAATTAATTTGTAACATTATAAATGTCTTAACTGTCACTTTCGATCAATGTAATGCATCCTTGCTAAATAAAAGTATTCATTTCTTAAAATTTATTTCATTAACTTTTGAATGGTATTGTATATTTACTATAGAAATGTCAATGGCTTTTCGGTTTTGCAAATCATATTAATTTCCATAGCATTTCTAGTCATCAAAAAATTAAAAAACAAAAAAAGGTAAATTCCCTGATATTTCCAGAACCCTTTATCTTGTATTTAACCTGGAATATTCCTTTAAATTGATCTATTATGATTGAGTTGTCTTCCAAGTGCATGACAAAATTCCCATTTATGAGAGGGAAAGTATACAGACATCTCCCAACAAAAAACTGAATTGTGGATTCTTTGATCTTGCAATAAGGCACTGCTCATAAAACCGGGAAAAGCAGGAGAGATCTGTTCAAAAAAAGAAATAAAAATAAAATATAACCACTCTGATCTCACCATGCACCGAATAGAGTTAAACACTCTTCTGTAAAAGTTATAGAATACATACATTCATATATTTATATATGAAAACTCTTATGTACAGCTCAAAGCCCAACGTTATAGCACTCTGTCATACATTTTTGCATGCGTCAAATGCAAGTCACATTTCTGAAGTGTGAACGAAGCCTCCCTGAGGAGGATTATATCTATATACATCATTAACGCTCGCCATGGGACGTCATCGCCCCACTCAAGCTTCGCCTTCAAACTCCGGACGCCCCTATTCTCCATTCAGATAGATGGGGGCAGCTTTGTCTGTGCCCCTCAGTGTGAGGTAGCAGTTCTCAGTGCAAAAGGATAAAGAAGAGGGTTGGTGAGGCGTTAGTCACTGGCCCGCCTGAAGGATTCGCTCTCGCTCAGGGTGGAGTCGGGCGTATGTGCGTGTCCGTTGGGTAACAGAGTCTGTTTGAGCTCGGACCCAATGTCACAGTCCCCAGACAGCAGCTTTACTGGCCGATGGTAGCTCTCTTCAAGTGAGGGAGGGGTGTCTGACCTATTCACCAACAATCCTGAGAGAAATCAGAGAGGAAGTGAGGTCAAACACTGTAATCAACCTGATACAAATCACTCAGAAAAGCATGAAAGACTGATGAATCCTCGTTCTCACCTTTTCGGTCGTCGTACTGGTGCGATGAGGGTGACACTGTCACCCTGTCGTGGTTGGTGGGAAAGATGGGAGTTTGGCTGTCTTTCCTGACCCCGTTGGGTGTGCCATTGCAGTGTGGTTCATTGTGGCTGGTGAAAGTTGATGTTTGGTGCGTCTGCTGATACTCCAGGCCTGAAGGGGGCGCTATCCCGTGAGGGAGGTAGTTACAGTGTTTGGAGTAGCTGGTACCGTTTTCCAAGCAGTCTGTGCACACGACTGGCCCATCGTAGCCTGAAATGAGAGAAGCTTGTTAATCTACGATTAGGCCCCTATGATTTCCGCCGTGCGGAAAACGCGACAGAATCGCGGAATCCAGTCATAAAAACGGAACTTACTGTATAACACGGAATTTGCCAAATAAAAGTAGGTCAGTGCAATTAAATCAAAACACGATATGAACTACTGTCTGTAAATATTAAGCTGCAAAAATAAAATTTTTTAATATGAATATGGTGTTTTCAGCTTCTGCCACCCCATTATATGAATACATGATCACGTAATCTGTACAACTTCTCTGAGAGTCACTTCATGGAAATTTCAGTTTTTTTATGAGCTGTTTCTGTTCTTTATTTTTCATATACAAACAGAAACTTAAAAGTCTTCACAGCAAATATATTACTTAAATGTAATGATGGTACCACTATTAATAAATAAAATAGCTAAATCATCAGAAATATTTATCAGAAAAATTAAATATACAATGCAGTATTTTTATTTTAAAAAAAAAGTTACGATTTTTTATATAATTAATAAATTAGAGGTGCTTTTGATTATTAAAATTTAATGAAACATTAAAAGGGAATCCAGAAAGTTGAAAGAAAATAGAATTTGGTAAAAATAAAACAGAATTTGAAAAAGTATTTCATAGGGCCTTAAAAATAAAAATAATAATAATAAATTGCTGTTCAATTGTGTGACTCATGATTTTAAATTAATTAGACATGCTTTTTGATCATTTTTTTAATTTGACCATTAAAACAGAGTTTAGCAAAATTAAAACTGAAAAAAGAGACAGAATTTTAGAAAAAATAAAATGGATTTCCTAGGGATGTCATCATATATGATGTTGTGTGAAGATCGTTTGAACAGTCAACATTTTTAAAGCTGGCATGACATGAAAATTCACCTATTCATCTTATTTGTAAATGCATGTATAGATCTTATTGTGAATGATTCATACATGTAAACACTACCAGTCAAAAGTGTTTGAACAGTAAGATTTTTAATGTTTTGGTTTTTTTTTTTGATCCAAACTACAGCAAAAGCAGTAAAATTTTGAAATATTTTTACTATTTAAAATAACAGTTTTCTATTTGAATATATTTTAAAATGTAATTTATTCCTGTGATTTCAAAGCTGAATTTTCAGCATCATTACTCCAGTCTTCAGTGTCACATGATCCTTCAGAAATCATTCCAATATGCTGATTTGCTTCTCAAACACATTTATTATTATTATTATTATTAAAAACAGCTGAGTAAAATTTTTTCAGATTTCTTTGATGAATAGGAAGTTCAGAACAACAGCATTTATCTGAAGTAACAAATGTCTTTATCATCACTTTTGATCAATTTAAAGCATCCTTGCTAAATAAACTTTTTATTCCAGATAAATGCTGATCTTTGGATCTTTCTATTCATCAAATAATCTGAAAAAAAAAAAAAATGTACTCGACTGTTTTAAATATAAAAAAAGAAAAAATGTTTGTTGAACAGCAAATCAGCATATTAGAAGGATTTTTGAAGGATCATGTGACACTGAAGACTAAAGTAATGATGCTAAAAATGTAGCTTTGATCACAGGAATAAATTTAATGTTTAAGTATATTCAAATAGAAAGCAGTTATTTTAAATAGTAAAAATATTTCACAATATTACTGCTTTTGCTGTATTTTGGATCAAATAAATGCACACTTAAAGAGCAGAAGAGACTTCATTAAAAAATTTAAAATCTTACTGTTCAAAAACTTTTGACTGGTAGTGTACATGTATTCTTAAAAAAATGTTTTGACCTTGTAATGTTTGATCTGATTAATTCAGCTGCCAAGTGGAGCATATTTGTCTTACTATTATTTTCCATTTAAAACATTTTAAATGGTTTAATCTATTCCACAGATTTTTTTTTCAAAATCTTCTTGGGAAAAGTCAGTAGATTTCATCTGGGCCTACAAAAAAAGTGTGGATACTGTACCATTGTTTTCTATGCGTCCGTTGGGTTGAGATCCACCATTGGACTCCACTCGTATACACACGTCTTGTCTCTCTGATAAGGTGCCCTGAGAGGACAGGTAACTGGGGACATCAGGAGGGACAATTGTCTCGTCTGTAAAAGGCAAGTGCAAAAGTTAAAGATAAAAGCCTTATGTAAAAAATACATGTTGAGCCCTAAACGAATACAAAATACTAATCTGTTTGAATATACATACCCGTATTTACACTGCACTCCTCGCTCTTCTTCCTCGTCTGGTAGATGATACACACCCAAACCAGTGACGTCACCACAATACTGGTGACCACAGCGATGACGATGATTCCCACAGTAACCGTGCTGGGGCTCGAAAAAGGTGCACAGTCTTCAAAGCGCTGGTAAACATTGAGCTGGCAGTGAGCACGCTCTGTGCCAAGCGTGTTGGACATGACGCAGGTGTAGCGTCCAGCATCCTCTAAGGTGGTGCTGCCGATCACCAAGAGTTGATTTCCTGGGGTGAAGTAGTGACGGTCGCTGGGTCGGAGAGGCTCCTCCCCCTTTAGCCAGGTGATGCGAGGAGGTGGGCTGCCTAGAGCCTTGCACTGCAACGCAACCGTCTCGCCCACCACCACATTTCGGTCCTCCATTTCCTGTGCCAGATGTGGGGTCTCTGCAGGAAGATCACAAGGAATAGATGGAAATCCCTTTAATGGCTTGACATTAGTGTTTAGTTTATGTCACAGCTGTGAATCATAATTTGCTACTTGCTTTTGCTAGCTGGCACAAATGACTTATGAACTGGTTCTCTTTAGTGAATCAAAAACATACAGAACAACCAGCACTGTCTAGTTTGTGAACAAATGACACGTTTGAGCCAATTCATTTTTAGTGAATCAAAAACATACAGCAGAACCAGTGTAGTCTTATTTCCAAGTGAACAACTCTTATGAAGTGGTTCTTTTTAGTGAATCATTTTTAGTAAATCAAAAACATACAGCAGAACCAGTGTAGTTTTATTTCCAAGTGAACAACTCTTATGAAGTGGTTCGTTTTAGTGAATCAAAAACATACATAAAAGCACTGTCCAGTTCCTAAACAAATGACTCTAATGAGCCAATTTGTTTTTAGTGAAACAAAAACATACAGATAACCAGCAGAGTCCAGTTCTGGAACAAATGACTCTTATGAGCCAATTCATTTTTAGCGAATCAAAAACAGAGTGGAACCAGTGTAGGCTTACTTCCAAATGAATGACTCTTGGAAATGGAACTGGTTCTCTTTAGTGAATCAAAAACATACAGAACAACCAGCACTGTCTAGTTTGTGAACAAATGACACGTTTGAGCCAATTCATTTTTAGTGAATCAAAAACATACAGCAGGACCAGTGTAGTCTTATTTCCAAAAGAATGACTCTTACGAACTAGTTCTTTTTAGTGCATCAAAAACATACAGAAAAAACAGCAGAGTCCAGTTCTGGAACAAATGACTCTTATGAACCGTTTCTTTTTAGTGAATCAGATACATACAGAACAACCAGCGCAGTCCTGTTCTGGAGTAAATGACTTTTATAAGCCAATTCATTTTTACTGAATCAAAAACTGACAGCGGAACCAGTGTAGTTTTATTTCCAAAAGAATGACTCTTATGAACTGGTTCTTTTTAGTGAATCAAAAACATACAGAACAACCAGCATAGTCCAATTCTGGAACAAATGACTCTTATGAGCCGATTTGTTTTTAGTGAATCAAAAACATACAGCAGGACCAGTGAAGTCTTATTTCTAAAAGGTTGACTCTTATGAACTGGTTCTTTTCAGTGAATCAAAACCCCAGAACAACCAGCATAGTTCAGTTCCTGAAAAAATGACTTTTATGAGCCAATTCATTTTCAGTGAATCAAAAACAGAGCGGAACCAGTGAAGTCTTATTTTCAAAAGAATGACTCTTATGAACTGGTTCTTTTTAGTGAATCAAAAACATACAGAACAACCAGCACAGTCCAGTTCTGGAATAAATGACTCTTATGAGCCAATTCATTTTTAGTGAATCAAAATCATACAGGAGGACCAGTGTAGTATTATTTCCAGATTAAGGACTCTTACGAACTGGTTCTTTTCCAATGCCACCAGTATGTAGTCTGATTCAGTATAGAGTCATTTCTTTTTTGTAAATCAAAAACAAAGCCCAATTTAGGCTGACTATACCAGCTCACATCCACATTAAAATAATTAGTATTTGACTATTTCTCCCTAGCAATTACTCAGTCAAGAATTCAGAAACACTCAAAAATACCACTATGTGAGCCTTCAGCACTTCCTCTAACCCTGAGACCTCTTTCCTGACCTTTAACCTTCAAGCCCGCACATAAAGCCCAGCTGCATCAGATGGGGAAAGAAAAAACATTCTTGCGTAGAACTAAGCAGGGGTTAGCAAAACTCCAAACAGCTTAATAAACAAATCTAAAGGGACAAAAAGAGTCTTTATATAACATATTTACATACTGCAAATATTGCAAAAATGGCCGTACCTAGCACTGTTAGAGTGACGTTTGCAGAGATCATCCCCGCTGTGTTCTTTGCCGTGCAGCTGTACACACCCATATCCTCAGGCTTCACGTCCATAATAAAGAAGACGTCGTCATCAGGCATCACACGCATGCGGCGCTCTCGAGCGGCAGGAAAATCTGTACCGCCATCTTTCTGCCACGCCACTTGGGGAGTCGGATGTCCTTCAGCCGCACACTCCAACCGCGCCTTCGTGCCCGTGCGGATCGTGATGTCGCGTGGGGTCTTGACAAATGAAGGGAGCACTGTGCGCACAGGGAGGCAAAAGGGAAATTAGCCCTAGTGAGGATTATTCCCATAATGTTGCTACATCAGCACCAAACAAACCCAGCATTCATAGCTGTGACTAACTCAATTGGCAATGGGAAATGGCTTGATTTGGACGGGCATGAAACCAAAAAGCCTCAGGACAATCAATTTGCATCTGTTGCTCGAACTGACAAGGCATGTAATCCAAGCGTATTGCTAACAGCAGAGAAGATAAAAAAAAAAAAAAAAAAAAAAAAAAAAAAAAAAACACCCAAGTTCTAGTGGTGCAGTTCAGCAAATGTTGCATGATGGGAATTTTGTGCAACTAGTGTGACTTGTATGTGGGTATACAAGTTTTATGTGTATGTGGGTTGTATGTCTGGAAAAATTGGACGGCCTTAAAATTACCTTTAAACGTGAATAATTTGACTTTATATGCATATAAATTCATAATGTTATATATATATATATATATATATATATATATATATATAAAATACTTAAATATTACAATATATAAACATTATATTACATATTATTAGATATTATAAATGTGGATTTACAGCAAATATAATTAATAATATATTATTAAATATAACATTCAGGTAGCTGGGTTTAAAAAAAATATTTGTAAAAATGGAAAGTAAAGTAAAGTTGAAATAAAAGTTTTTTTTTACATTTTTTTTATTACTTATTTTTTGATAACGGTTATGTATTTTAAACATTTAAAATATCTTAATATTTAAAAAAATATATATTTAAACTATTTATTTATTAAAATATGTATGAAATGTTGAACATATGACTGCTGTGAATTAAAGGGTCAGTTCATCCAAAAATGAACATTTGAATTTGAAAAGTTGAATATTTTTGTTACACAAATGCATCGATTCATTTCAGAAGGCCTTTATTAACCCCCTGAGCTGTGTCAAGTACTTTTTATCATGGATGGATGCACTTTTTTGGACTTCAAAATCTCAACACCTATTCACTGCCATTATAAAGCTTGGAAGAGCCAGGACATTTTTGAATATAACTCTGATTGTATACATCTGAAAGAAGAAAGTCATGTACATCTAGGATGACTTGAGGGTGAGTAAATTTTAATTTTGGGTGAGCTATCCCTTCAAGCACACAAATTTACTTAATTAACAATTAAATAAATGTACCGTTTACAGTGACGCGGGCCTTGTTAGAGTAGGAGGAGCCAAAGTGATTGCTGATGATGCACTGGTAGCGACCCTCATGGTTGAAGGTTACATGTCGGAGGTGGAGGATAGTGGTGTACTCCATCACTCCTCCGTCACTGGCCCGCACGTGGGCGAAATTCTCCACCTCGGCTTGACGTAGCGTCTCCTGGTCCTTGAGCCAGGTGAAGGTCATGGGTGAGCTGCTGCTGCTGGCGGCCGTGCAGGTCAGACGCACATCTTTGCCCAATACTGCAGCCGTGGTGACCGGGTGAACGGTGATCTGTGGTTTGGGAAGGTCATCTGGAGGGAAGTACGAGAATAACACACCTAAAGATTAAGGTCTTCCCTCTTGTGATTGATTTGTTTGGTTGTTACAGACAATATAGCACTGCTTACCACAAACAAAGCTCTGTGGTGGGGCCTGGTAGATGCTGGTGCCCTTTAGGCTCTCTGGGTGGGCACATGTGGCCTGAACACCAGGTTTCAGCCCGCGTGTAACCAGCCACTCCGGAAACCAGTGCAGCTGGCAGTCGCACAGAAAACTATCGCTCTGAATATGACTGCAGAGAGAGGGATCGAAAGAAACATTAGTCAAAGCCAGCTAGCATGCATCTGAACTGTAAACACTGATGTACATGATTAGATAGAATTGAATTACTGTGCACATTTGTGACCCTGGACCACAAAACAAGTCATAAGTCGCACGGGTATATTTGTAGCAATAGCCAACAATACATTGTATGGGTCAAAATTATCGATTTTTCTTTTAGGCCAAAAATCATTAGGATATTAAGATCATGTTCCATAAAGATATTTTGTAAATTTCCTACTGTAAATATATCAAAACATGGTTTTTGATTAGTAATTTGCATTGCTAAGAACTTATTTTGGACAACTTTAAAAGTGATTCTCTCAATATTTGGATTTTTTGCACCCTCAGATTCCAGATTTTTAAATAGTTGTATCTCTTGTTTTTCTTGTTTTCAAAAAAAAAAAAAAAAAAAGAAAAAAAAAGTACCCTTATGACTGGTTTCGTGGACAAGGGTCACATTTATATATATATATATATATAAAAAAAAAAAAAAAAAAAAAAAAAAAAAAAAACACATCTGGACTTTAACATATATAATGCTCTGGTTTCACCTTAATTTAATATTAGCATATTCTTTACATAAAGACTAAAATTTTCTTGAATTTGAAGTGATAGTTCAACTAAGAATGAAAATTACCCCATGATTTACTCACCCTCAAGCCATTCTAAGTGTATATGACTTTCTTTTTTCAGACGAATACAATTGGAGTTATATTTAAAAATGTCCTGGCTCCTCCAAGCTTTATAATGGCAGTGAATGGGTGTTGAGATTTTGAAATCCAGTAAAGTGCATCCATCCATCATAAAAAGTACTTGACACAGCTCCGGGGGTTAATAAAAGGTCTTCTGAAGCGAATCAATGCATTTGTGTAAAAAAAAAATATCCATATTCAAAACTTAATAAATAGAAATCTCTAGGTTCCACTAACTGTCGTACGTGTGTTCACGAGAGGGTGGCGTTCCAGCGGATAACGTAGGATGTAGGTGAATGTGGAAGCACAGTAGACAGAGCAAAACAAAACACCGGTCATGAATAACAAAAACAAAACGAGGAATTGTATATAGAAAAAAAAAAAAATAATTCAACATAAGCCAAAGAGGGGACTAGTTAGTTCCTTTTGCTATAAATAAATCTTGGTTCTCGCGAGACTGGCATATTCTCACTGGAGCTTACGCTACACCGACGTCATCCACTAGTCCTGTGAAAGTGCGTATGAGTTAGTGGAAGCTAGAGATTAGAGTTTATAAAGTTTGATGATGGATGGACACACTTTATCAGATTTCAAAATCACAACAACCATTCACTGCCATTATAAAGCTTGGAAGAGCCAGGACATTTTTTAATAACTTTGACTGTATTCGTCTGAAAAAAGAAAGCCATATACATCTAAGATGGCTTGAGGGTGAATAAATCACAGGGTAATTTTCAGTTTTGGATGAACTATACCTTTAAGAATACATTATTTTGATATAAGTGTCTTATGTTTAGCAAGGCTGCATTTATTCATTCAAAATACAGTACAAACAGTAAACAGATATGCAGAATAATATTTCTGTCGAAATTTTCTGTACTCTGATTAATTTAATGCATTTCTGCTGAATATAAATATTAATTTCTCTTTAAAAAAATAAAATAAAATAAAATCCAAACTTTTGAATTGTATTGTATACATAAAATAACTGAATTGTGAATTTTAATAATATTATTAAAGAAGAAGTTCACTTCCAGAACAAAAATTTACAGATAATGTACTCACCCCCTTGTCATCCAAGATGTTTATGTCTTTCTTTCTTCAGTCGTAAACAAATTATGTTTTTGAGGAAAACATATTAGGAGCTTTCTCCATATAGTGGACTTCAATGGTGCCTCCAATTTTGAACATCCAAAATGCAGTTTAAATGCAGCTTCAAAGGGCTGTAAATGATCCCAATCGAGGAATAAGGGTCTTATCTAGTGAAACGATCCGTTATTTTCTATATTTAAAAAAAAAAAAAAAAAAAAAACACATCTGGACTTTAACATATATAATGCTCTGGTTTCACCTTAATTTAATATTAGCATATTCTTTACATAAAGACTAAAATTTTCTTGAATTTGAAGTGATAGTTCAACTAAGAATGAAAATAATATACATACAAGAATGAGTATAATTTACATACTTTTTAACCTCAAATGCTCATCTTGTGTCGTCTGTTTTTTTCCGGTTCATGACAGTTAGGGTATGTCGGAAAACCACCATCTCATGTTCTACCTCAACTTCAAAATTGTCCTATATCGATGTTTCACCTTTTTTTGTTAAAGGGTGTTTGATCTTCTTTGCATGTTCACTTTGTAAACACTGGGTCGGTACTTCTGCAGCGATGTAGGATGATTTTAAAGTTGAAGGAGAAAATGAGATGGGAGGTCAGGCAGACAAGACAAGACGAGAGTTTGAGATAAAAAAAAAAAAAAGTATATAAATTGTAATTTATTTTTTATAAAATAACCAATTGTTTCGCTAGATAAGACCCTTTTTCTTCAGCTGGGATCATTTAGAGCCTTTTGAAGCTGCATTTAAATTGCATTTTGGATGTTCAAAATTGGGGGCACCATTGAAGTCCACAATATGGAGAAAAATTTAGAAATGTTTTCCTTAAAAAACATAACTTCTTTACGACTGTAGAAAGAAAGACATAAACATCCTGGATGACAAGGGGGTGAGTACATTATCTGTAAATTTGAAAAATTAAAAAAAGAAAAAAAAAAAAAAAAACTGAAAAATGGACTAATGTGCACTTCATATATTTTAATATTTAAACTGGCATTAGTCATGGCATTATATTTCTTTTAAGCCTCAGGAAACTATGCATTTTATTAGCATGACAATTAACTGTCAGCCAAACATTCATGATGTTGTGAAACATTGTAACCTGAGGAGCAGCTATGCGTGTGAAAAGGAGCGTGTGTACTAATGCGACTCACAGGTAACGCAGGTTCTTCATCTTGCTAAATGCCTCGGGTTGGATGGAGCGGATGGCATTTTCCCCCAAGTTCCTGTTGAGAGATTAAACAGGGCCCTCAGGCGTGACAGAAAGAGGACATGGGAACGTTCACATACAGCTGCTGCGCTCGCAAACAAATCTTTAGCCTATTTTTATACGGGACAACTCCGAACAAGGTGGAAAGACCCCAATATCAGACGTGGTGTTACAGCGTCTGCAGAAGTGCTTAAAAATTCCAATTCTTCTACGAAACTGACCATATGCTCCATAACTGTGTTCCTGTGCAAGTTAAAGCTGGCTCTAACGAGACAAGAGCAGCTGGCCTTGCAAACCACCCCGTCCTCTCCTTTTACAAAGACACTATTAAATTGCTAGCAGCCCTCTTAAGCATTTACTTTTGGCAGCCGCTGCTGTAGGGGCCGAACGGCATTGTGGGATACTCACAGGTGCTCCAGAGCCTCCAGGCCCGAGAAGGCTTTCTTGGCCACCGACTTGATCTTGTTTCCAAACAGAGTTCTGCCGTTTCCAGACACGCAGGGCGAGAGGGAAGAGAGAGAGAGAGAAAGAGAGTGCACAATTAGTCGGGCTGAATCTGATAAGAGAGGGGGATTGTGGGATTGGAAATCCGAACTGTGTAGAGATTAGGAGGAGGGTGAGGAATCGAGGCCCGCCGCAGCTCTTCAAAGCTTACTTTTATCTTTATTAGAATTTAATAGCGATGACAGGGTGGAGCCCAGAGCTCGAGGTCACATGAAAAGGAGCTTCAGTGGCTGGAGGACAACACGGCTTGTAAAGTAATAAACGTGGCCTTGTCAAGGCTGTGGTTCAAACCCCTTGTAGGGGCTAATCCTGCTCGCTCTTCAAAAGCGGCCGTACGTGCACACACACACACACACACACACACACACACCACGGAACAGGCTCCTTCAGGGACGTAACCCCCCCCCCAAGATGACACGATTTCCATTCTTAAGCATGTTGGACCAAAACAAGACCCTGACAGTGCACTTCCTGTCCAGGAGGCCTTAAGACTTCTCAGTCAGCACTGTGAAAGCCAGCACCTCCTCATATAATCCAGATTTGACACCTGACAATGTTGCAGTTTCAATCAGGAGATGATCTTTTGGCTTTGAGACGGCGGATATTGACTCACAATCCTGAAGCGTGTCGGGAGCTGCTGCACGCTGGGATAAACAAGACCTTCAGAGCAGCAGAAAAAAGCAGGGATGCACTGCTATTAAAAATCCAGGTGATATCGATATCTGATGATATCCAGGTGATATCTAATCTTTTTTTTTTTTTTTTTTTTTTTTTTTTGCTAAAGATTACATTTAACAGCATTACCTTTATTATTAAGTTATTATTAATAATTATTAAAAATTATTATCTATATATATCTATACAAATCTTTTTGTATTTTTCTAAATGAATTTAAAAAACCTACAATTATTTGTAAATTATTATTTAATTATCTAAATTATTATTATTTATTATAATTATTTAAGTAATTATTTATTTTTTTAGGATTTTTTTAAAATTTTTTTAAATTTGCTAAAAATTACATTTAATAGTATTACCTTTAATAATAAATTATTATTATTAATGATTAAAAATTATTATCTATATAAATCTGTTTTTTTTTTCTAAATAAGTAAATAATAAACTACAATTATTTTTAATTTATTATTTAAATATTTATTTAAATAATTATTTATTTTCAGGAACCACAACATTGCAATATAAACTACAATTATTTTTAAATTATTATTTAATTATTTAAAGTATTACTATTTTTAGGAACCACAACATAGCAATGCAAACTACAATTATTTTTTAATTATTATTTAAATTATTATTTATTATAATTATTTAAATTATTATTTTTTTAGGAACCTTGCAATGTACTAATTTT
This sequence comes from Cirrhinus mrigala, assembly GCA_036247105.1. Classification (NCBI taxonomy): domain Eukaryota; kingdom Metazoa; phylum Chordata; class Actinopteri; order Cypriniformes; family Cyprinidae; genus Cirrhinus; species Cirrhinus mrigala. The sequence continues at coordinate 21,656,238 of CM070017.1, forward strand.
TCCAATTTTCAAGTAGATTTTTCAAATTTGTTAAAGATTACATTTAACAGTATTACCTTTATTATTAAATTATTTGTGATATACATGAAAGCAAATGTAATATAGTGTGCAGAATTAAACTTACTGCAAAGTGTTCTCAAAAAAGTCACTACTATTGGCTGATATGGTCCCAAAACACACAAAAAGCATTATAATTTTTTTTATAATGTTTTCTAAAGTAGAAAAATTGACATCTCTTTATAAAAAAAAAAAAAAAAAAAAAAAAAAAAAAGCATTCATTTAATTGTCAAAAATTATAATAGAAAAGAAAAATAAAGTTTTAAGTATAAAGTTTGGAATCACCTAGTATGTGCTTACAGGAATCACCCAAGAAAGCCCAACCCCTGCCGTGTCTGTCAGCAGACTGACGGTCTGTGTGTGTGCGACAGCATCTGTCATCTCCTGAAAGACTAAGACATCACCTCCACTCATCTCCTCCGGCCCCCCCCACCATTTCTGAAGCAACCACCCATCTGCAGGTCACCCTCTGGGCAGTCTTGAGCCCCTGGGCTTCCATACCAGCCCCATAATTCAAAAAGCTCAAACGGATCACTCCGACCAAACCGTGGTTCCAAATAGAAACCATTGAAATAGATGCTAACTGGATCTGCTGACATCATGAGCAGGTGCACATGGAAAATATGCATGAAGATTTAGGGCGTACAAATGATCCACAAGCAAATTATCAAAACAAAAAGACAAGATTTTATCTATAACTTTCTAAAACTAGAGCCGACCGCTGTCCCTGCAAAAAAAAAAAAGAGAAGACTTTGATGTTGTGCACATCGCTCCCTAATTCTCCCTCACATATTCCCAGGATGGGTGAATAGGATTTCTGGCAGGGATGTGCATAGCGGCTTCCGCAGATTTGCGAACCTCTGCTCCCGTAACAAAAGGCACAAAGCGGGGCGTTTGATGTGTCTGAATGCACCCCCTCCTCCAGCAGCCTCCCATTTTACGCCCTCGCTGATTCCATCACAAGAGCAAAGCCAAGAGCTCATCTCCTATCGGTCAATGATGAAAAGTGTTCGCCCCAGTACTCAAATTCAATTGACCTCTGCCACAAAGGCTGCCCTGCATGTATGGTGTGGATTGAGGTTACCTGCTCTTCCTCATCTGTTTAACTCAAATTTAAATTGTCATGCATAAGCATGGTATGATTTTGTACTATGTAATATGGATTTTCAGGATGTCACTTATCCTGGTTGCACCTAGTATAAGAATGTCCAAAATTAAAGAAAGTCCACTTCCAGAACAAACATTTACAGATAATGTACTCACCCCCTTGTCATCCAAGATGTTCATGTCTTTCTTTCTTAAGTCATAAAGACATTTTTTTTTTTTTTTTTTTTTTTGAGGGAAACATTTCAGGATTTTTCTCCATATAATGGACTGATATGGTGCCCTGATTTTTAACTTCCAAAATGCAGTTTAAGAAGTTCAGCAGGGTCTTATCTAGCGAAACGATTGGTTATTTTCATAAAAATAATACAATTTATATACTTTTTAATGTCAAACGCCTGAGCTGTTTTTGCTCCGGTTTATGACAGTTAGGGTATGTCGAAAAATTCCCATTTCATGTTCTCCCTCAACTTCAAAATTGTCTTATATTGCTGTTTTACCTTTTTGAGGGTGTTTGATCTTCTTTGCATGTTCACTTTGCAAAGACTCTGTTGGTTCTTCTGCAGTGATGTAGGATGATTTTGAAATGATTTTTGAAGTTGTGGGAGAAAATACGATTGGAGTTTTTCGACATACCCTAACTGTCTTGAGCCAGAATACACAGGGGTTCAGGGAGAGTAAGACAAGACAAGGGTTTGAGTATTTAAATTGTATTTTTTTAATAAAAATAACCGATCGTTTCGCTAGAAAAGACCTTTCTTCCTTGGCTGGGAGTGTTTAAAACCCGTTTGAAGCCGCATTTAAACTGCATTTTGGAAGTTCAAAATCAGGACACTATATCAGTCCAATATATGGAGAAAAATCCTGAAATGTTTAACTCAAAAAAACAATTTCTTTACGGCTGAAGAAAAAAAAGACATGAACATCTTGGATGACAAGGGGGTGAGTACATTATCTATAAATTTTTGTTCTGGAAGTGAACTTTTCCTTTAAAGAATTAGTTCACTTCTAGAATAAAAATTCCTGATAACTTACTCACCCCCATGTCATCCACAATGTTCCTGCCTTTATTTCTTCAGTCAAAAAGAAATGGTTTTTAAGAAAAACATTCAAGGATTTTTTCCATATAGTGAACTATAATGGGGATCAAGGGGTTGAACGTCAAAATTGCAGTTTTAATGCAGTTTCAAAGGGCTCTACACAATTCCAACCTAGGAATAATGTCTTACGTTGCAAAATGATTGGTCATTTTCTAAAAAATAAATAAATAAATAAATAAATATACTTTTTAACCACAAAAGTCTTGCACTAGCTCTGTGATGCAAGTCAGCGACTTCGTGGTTAGTTCTTCGCCTGTGTACTCCAGTTCAAAAAGGTAGGGTAGAGTGAAAAACTCAATCTCATTTTCTCCTCCAACTTCAAAATCGTCCAACATTATTGTTTTAAATGTTTGTAAATGGTGTTTGACTTTCTTTGCACATTCACTTTGTAAAAACTGGCTCGGTACTTCAGCTTACGTCACGTGTGACCTTTCCAATGTGACTACATAATGCGTCGAGCTAGTGCAAGATGAGCATCTGTGGTTAAAAAGTATATAAATTTTAATTCTTTTTAGAAAATGACTGATTGTTTCACCAGACAAGACCCTTATCCCTCAGCTGGGATCATGTAAAGCCCTTTGAAGCCGCACTGAAACTCCAATTTGGACCTTCAATCCATTTTTTTCCCACTGAAGTCCACTATATGGAGAAAAATCCTGGAATGTTTTTCTTAAAAACCTTTCATTTCGACCGAAAACAGGCAGGCATGAACATCTTGAATGACATGGAGGTGAGTAAAACATCAGGAAATTTTTATTCTGGAAGTGAACTAATACTTTAAAGTGAAGAAGGAAAGATGACTGTAGAGATGAAGACGTGTGACACTCACAGCTTGTTGAGGTTTTCCAAGCCAGTAAAGGCCCCATTGGTGTCCTCTATAGTGCCCGAGATGTCATTGTGGTCCAACTCCCTGCAGAGAGAAGAAGAAAAAGATTAGGAAAGAAAGATAGAGAGAATGGAACAACTGACCCGTTGCTGAGCTCTGCCCACATCCCAAATATACTCGAATCTAGCATGAACAATGATTTTTAGTAGGATATTTATTCTTTTTTTAGGAAGTGTCTATTTAAGAAAGTGTGACGCACTTTTTAGCGCAGTTGCACTATATGTCCACGCACTAACCACAAGGCTATAGGCGCCAACTTATGTCAATTTAAAATATACATCTGTTTTAAATTACATTTTATATGCAATATGTTTTAGCATTTTTTTTTAATCATATCTGTACAAAAAAAAAAAAAAAGGCGGAGCTTAGTAGAAGGTCAACTCGTCGTCCATAAACCGCTGACAGGCGTTCGGCAGTGGCACAAGCTGGCCTGGACACCTGGTTGAAAACAAGAAAGTCCAACAACACTCTCTTTCTTGCTCTCTCTCGCTCTTGCCCTCTGCCAACCAAGCACATTCTTTTCTTTGTGAATTGTGACATTAAGGAGCACAGCAACGCACAGGCCAATGCATGAATAATGCATGACAGCTGAAAGCGCCTTGCACAAACAAAACTCGTTCACACAGTTGCACACATATAGTCAACTATGACAGCCGTCTGCATCCGTCAACACACCAACCGTGTTGGCAGGTAAAGGCATATGGGCACATCGCATAATACGACTCCGGACGAATCACGAACAAGCCCGGGCGGTGCCAGCGGCCTGCCCACAGGGCCTTAACTTTGACGCAAATCTCTTAAAGGAGAAGTCCACTTCCAGAACAACAATTTACAGATAATGTACTCACTGCCTTGTCATCCAAGATGTTCATGTCTGTCTTTCATTCGTAAAGAAATTGTGTTTTTTGAAGAAAACATTTTCCATCACAAGAGCAAAGCCAAGAGCTCATCTCCAATCGGTCAATGATGAAAAGTGTTCGCCCCAGTACTCAAATTCAATTGACCTCTGCCACAAAGGCTGCCCTGCATTATGGTGTGGATTGAGGTTACCTGCTCTTCCTCATCCATTTAACTCAAATTTAAATTGTCATGCATATATGGATTTTTCTCCATATAATGGACTGCTGTGGTGCCCCGAGTTTGAACTTCCAAAATGCAGTTTAAATGCGGCTTCAAACGATCGCAAATGTGGTTGTAAACGATCCCAGACGAGGAAGAAGGGTCTTATCTAGCGAAACGATCGGTTATTTTCATTACAAAAATACAATTTAAATACTTCTTAATCTCAAACGCTCGTCTTGTCTTACTCTCCCTGAACCCCTGTGTATTCTGGCTCAAGACAGTTAGGGTATGTCGAAAAACTCTGATCGTATTTTCTTCCTTAACTTCAAAAATCATTTCAAAATCATCCTACATCGCTGCAGAAGTTCCGACCCAGTCTTTGCAAAGTGAACATAAAAAGAGGATCAAACACCCTTAACCAAAGGTAAAACAGCGATATAGGACAATTTTGAAGTTGAAGGAGAACATGAGATGGGAGTTTTTCGACATACCCTAACTGTCATGAACCGTAAAAAACACATAGGTCAGGAAGAGCAAGACAAGATGAGCGTTTGACATTAAAAAGTATATAAATTGTATTATTTTTATGAAAATAACCAATCACTTCGCTAGATGAGACCCTTCGTCCTCGGCTGGGATTGTTTACAACCACATTTGGGATTGTTTGAAGCCACATTTAAACTGCATTTTGGAAGTTCAAACTCGGGGTACCATATCAGCCCATTATATGGAGAAAAATCCTGAAATGTTTTCCTCAAAAAACAAGTTCTTTACGACTGAAGAAAGAAAGAGATGAACATCTTGGATGACAAGGGGGGTGAGTACATTATCTGTAAATTGTTGTTCTGGAAGTTGACTTCTCCTTTAACATAGCCGGTTTGAACACATTTTGGTGAAATTTGTTACTTAAAGTCTAACGTAACTTCCGCTAGGGTATGTGTACAGCGCACAAGGCAAATTTAACAAAAATGAAAATTAAAACAAAACTAACAAATAGTAACTAAAATAGGACTGGGTATTACCATCCAGTGTCATTTTTGTAATGGGTTCCTATGTTTCAACGCCACTGTTGCTGAAAAAGAATAAATGTCTTTTTGAGGTGAAAAGGCGGAGGGATTGTGCCCGTTCCCTCCCAGCCGACAACCGCCCCCTTGGCTCTTTCTGTTACTTTCTCTCCATGCCTGGCTTCGGCTGCCAATTTCCTATTCTTTCTGGCTGGCTGCTTGTGAATGGACCCTGGCTTGTTAATGACAGTAGGGCCGGAGGCCCCCAGGCCTGACCTCCACCCCCTCGGCTCAAAGACGGTCCGGTTCTGGTCTTTCACACCCGACCAGGGCTCCTCTCGCCCGGCCAGAAGCGCGTACCAATTAAAACCTCCCCTGCTTCTTTTCAACAGGAGCCCCAGTAAGGCACTAAGGCCATGATTAGATTAGAACTGGCTCGGATGAGAGCGAGAGAGTGAGAGAGAGAGAGAGAATGATATAAAGGAAATCAAGCAAGTAAGACATAAAGGAAGGATGGAACAAAAGAAAACAGAAGCCCTCACAATTGCACTTCACAAGCCCCTTCCCCCTACACTCTGCCCACTGCCAGCAGCGCTGAGGGCTGTGTTGTGCCTTGGCTTGTCACCCTACTGTGAAAAAGCCTTCATCTAAGAAAGTAAAGGCAGAATTCTTCTCTCTTTTGAGACACTCAAAGAGGGGGGCACGAAGTGGCGGTTGAAACTTTGTGTGTCTATAGAAGTCAGGCTGGAGAGTTGGTCTCCCATAATGCCTTTCACTGTGCGCAAAGTACGTTGATGCTTCTAGGAGGCCTTGAGCAGGGTGCACATGAGCATCCAACTTTGGTGGGAACCAACAAGAAAACAATGAGGAAATGCAACCAGAAAGCTTTCTCACCAGACTTAATAGCTTAAGGCTACTTTAGAATATGGCACTAAATCAATCGAGATGCTTTTATGCGACAGTTTTAATTAATTTAAAAACTATGACAGTTTTGTTTACTCAGTTTAAGAAAGGAAATGCCTTTGCATTTGTGTTGCGACACATTCTGACACGGGCATTCTTTTTTTTTTTTTCTTCCTTTTTTTTACAATTTTTTATTTTAGATTTTGTTTTTTGCAGCGCTGGGTAGATTACTTGCAAATTTTGGTCCGTTACTGACTACAGATTACATGATGAAAACTGTAGTTAGAAGTGTTAGGGAAATTTACTTTTAAAAGTAATGCATGACAATATAATGCGATGAATGTGATGCCATGTGTGAATACGTAATCATGTAATCCATAAAAAAGTAACTGTAATCCGATTATGAACATTTTAAAATGCAATATAATTTAATTATGAGTACTTAGTTTTTGGGGATTTGATTATGTAATCCAGATTACATGTAATCAGTTACTACCCAGCTCTGTTTTTTTTTTTTTTTTTTTTTTTAACTAAACAGAGAATAACTCAAATTCTTAGGTAGACCTTAAAGGAGTAGTTTATTATCTGTACATTATCTGTAAATTTTTGTTCTGGAAGTGAACTAATCCTTTAAAAGGAATGGCTGAATGGACTTGAACCTTATTCCCCCATACGAGCACCACAACTCAGTGTAACAGAGCTGTGTCACGATGGCTTCCAAACCACTGTGCCACAACTTTAACACCATCAAGTGTTTTTCACATGCAGGCTTAGTCATATTCTAAATTCTAGAGGATTTCTCACAAGGTAAAGACACTTACAGCGTCCGCAGGGAACTAAGGCCTCTAAACGCTCCCTCCGTGATGTGACTGATGGAATTGTGTCCCAAACGCAGTGAGATCAGATTCACCAACTTAGCAAATCCACCCTCAGTCAGCTTCGTCAGGTTATTATAGGACAAGTTCCTGATAAAAAAATAAAAACAAACAAGAATTGCATTTAGGTTCAATTTCTTTTAGAATCCAGAATTAAGTTTATCACAGCAGGTCGACGTCTTGTCCAGAATGCAATAACAGCCGTGTCATAAACCTATCTGCAAAATAACGGCTGACCGCTCAGCTGATACCACAGTCAACATGTCCTGCCAATAAAGCCTTGTTACCCCCACAACGGACAAGAGTGTTAGCTAGAGGAAGATATCTCGTACAGAGGACACGACACGCTTGACCGGACTGCCCTGTGTATACACACATCTACCTAGATAAGATCGCTTTCACTCAGGTACAAATCTGTCTGTAACACTTGGCAGACATGTACGTGGAGGATTACGCTGTTTTCTTTAACTTGCATCAGGAGAGATGAGTGAAAATGGGGCTGAGCTCCTAAGCGCTGGCAATCCAGTGCATCATTAGGGGATAAACAGAGCTTATCTACAGCAAGACGACGAGTGCTGTGTGTTTAGTGCAGTAGGTGATACTGCGGACAAACGCTTCCTTGTAATGTAAAGATTGGGTGCAATTAATTCCTTACCAGGTGTCAAATTTGAACAATAACTGAGATTATATCCTCTTGTATTTTCTCTACTGAACTCTGAAATTGAGTTATATACAAGATATATATATATATACACAAGAAGTTATATAAAAAAAGGTCATTGCGACTTTTTAATCTCACAATTCTGACTTTTTTTCCCCCTCACAATTTCGAGTTCACATCTCGCAATTCTTTTTCTCAGAACTGTGAGATATAAACACACAATTGCGAGAAATAAAGTCAGAATTGCGAGATATAAACTCACAAACTCAAACTTTTTTCTCACAATTGCGGCTTTGTATCTCACAATACTGACTTTTTTCTCACAATTGCAACTTTGTATCTCGTAATTCTGGCATTTTTTTCCTCACAATTGCGACTTTGTATCTCGCAATTCTGACTTTTTTTCTCAGAACTGTGAGATATAAACAATTGCGAGAAATAAAGTCAGAATTGCGAGATATAAACTCGCAATTCTGGCGTTTTTTCTCACAATTGCGACTTTGTATCTCCCAATTCTGACATTTTTTCTCACAACTGCGATTTTGTATCTCACAATTCTGACGTTTTTTCTCACAATTGCGACTTTGTATCTCGCAATTCTGACGTTTTTTCCTCACAATTGCAACTTTGTATCTCGCAATTCTGACTTTTTTTTCTTAGAATTGTGAGATATAAAGTCCAGTTCTGAGGAGAAAAAAAAAGGACTGATATGTTCACAGAATTACGAGTTTATATCTCAGAATTCTGACTTTATAACTCGCAATTGCGAGTTTATATCATGCAACTGCGACTTTATTTCTCAGAATTGTGAGTTTATATCTCACATTTCTGACTTTTTTTCTCACAATAACCTTTTTATAATTTTTTTATTCAGTGGCGGAAACGGGCTTCCAGAGACTTAGCAGTTAGGCTAAGTAAAATTATATTATCTTTTAAAAACTAAATACTTGTAAATATTTATTTATACAGAAGAAGGATGAGAGTGATGGCTCACAGTTCTCGGAGTCTGTCACAGAAGCCCCAGCCTTCAGGGTTGAAGTTAGAGATGGAGTTGTTGGAGAGATAGAGCTGCAGGAGCGACTCCAGACCGTACAGAGAGCCGCTGTTCACCTCTCGTAGGCTGTTATAGTCCAGGTGCCTACAGATGACAAAAAAAGTGTTCAATCTCATCATGAGCAATGTGATAGATGTGCATTTGATTTATGAGCAACATATATGTGACCCTGGGCCTCAAAACCAGTCATAAGTAGCACGGGTATATTTGTAGCAATAGCCAACAATACATTGTAAGGGTCAAAATTATCAATTGCCAAAAATCAATAGAATATTAAGTAAGATCATGTTCCATGAAGATATTTTGTAAATTTCCTACAGTAAATATATCAAAACTAAATTTTTGATTAGTAACGTGCATTGCTAAGAACTTCATTTGGACAACTTTAAAGGCGATTTTCTCAGTATTTTGATTTTCCAGTGTTTCCCCTGCCATTATATTAATGGCCCCCCCCACCCCATTGAAGGTCAAGTTAATTTTATTTTTTATATAGTGCCAGCTCACAGCAAAAGTCATTTAAGTTTACCTTTCCTACAGAACAGGTCTATATATCCGCTTGGCTCTGTATGTATGAATGGCAGAAACACGGTTTTGTTTACTACACAAATATTGAAGCACACGTGAGGCTCGTGCCGTTTTTCGGCCTCTGCGTCTCATTATATGACGACATGAACACATGAACTTAATCTCCAGAGCTGCTGTGAGAGTCACTTCATGTGAATTTTACCATTTCATTTGGGAAAACTACCATCATATCATACTGTATACACACAGAAACTTCACAGCAACCTGTCAAAATAAAAGTACGGTTTAACGTGTAACAGAAATATATTACTCTTGTATTACGTTTGTACAGTATAATGTACGTCTTTATATATTTCTATTTCTGGCCAATTTAAATAAAACAATTAAATTATACAAATAAATATTACAACCAGATTAACCACTTAATTGTAGAAAAAAAAAAATTCAATTATTATTAAAACTTTTTTAACAGTATATTTACACAAATTTTCTTCCATGTATTAATTTTAACAGTAAACCTCTGTTTGTTTGTCAAAAAATAAGAGTTTAATTTTCATTTGATTAAAAATGAATAAATGTTTAATGCCTTCATTTGATTAACAGAAAAATTAAAACAAATATTTCTGAAAAAAGAAAAGAAAGAAAAAGATTGTAGGGCCCTATTGTTCAAAATGTTGAAACTGAGAGTTTTGGACTCTTTTTTTTAACTGAAATAAATGTTTTTGTTATTATACAGAGAGTAAAGTACCGAAAAAAAGTACTGTTCGGTATCAGCACCCCTGCCCCAAAGCTGTAAACCTAGGGGAAACAATGCATTCCACAACCTGTCGTTTTGGCAGATTGTCTTCAATACAAGAATTTGAATTACCTTGATTTTTGAGTTTTTTTTAAAGCATTTTCCTTATTATTTCTGAACATATAAAAGTTATAATAGCCACATAATAGTTTGTACAAGATGTAGTTGTAGTTCATGCACCTTTTCTGCAAAGATATTTAACAAGTAATTTGTTTAACATTTACATCATGTTGACAACTTCATGTGTGGTGCACTTGGAATAGAATTTCTTTAACTAGAGGGTTAATAAAGAAAAAGTTACTAGAATCATGTAGTTACAGTTTTAAGTTGATTAGTCAAAAATCGTAAAAACATTTAAAAAAAATAATAATAATATATATATATATAATTTTTTTTTTTTTTTTTTTGTGGCCAAATCACCCAGCCCTATTCCCTATTAGACTAACAAGAAAGTTTTGAGTTCTGAAACTTACAGGATGTCTTTATAGTACAATGACCTCTTATATTTCCAAAAGATAAAGGGAATTTTTTTTATTCTCAGTTCATGACCCCTTTAGTAATTTCATAGCAATTTTCTAGGTTGTGTTAAAGAAGGACTCACAGAACCCTCATCCGGGCCAGACCCCAGAAGGCCCCATCCGTCAGCTTGCTGATGTTGTTTCTCTGAAGCTTGAGAACTTCTAAACTGCTCAAACCTTGGAAGGTGAGTCCCTCAATCAACCGCAACTTGTTCCTGCTCAGCTCCCTACAAAACACACAATTAAAATGTGAATTACAAGCATTACCAAAAAGTTTAAAGTAACTGAGGAAATAATGCAACGGTTCTTTATTGACACCTGTGGTAAAAACCTTTAACATCCATAGAACCTGGCCACTGCAGTTTTTCAGAAAATTAAAAAATGTTCTTCACACAAAGAAAAGTTCTTTCAAGAACTGTTTACTGATTCTTTGTGAAACTTAACATGCCATTGCTGCAAAACCTCCTTTTATTCTTTTTTTAAGGAGCGTAGCATTGTAAACAGACAGCACATCCAGCTGACCATCAGCTCAAATGAAACGACTCTGATCCCTCTTTGATGTCACAACTAACTAACCTATCCATCTCGCTCACCAGCATAGCTGTGGCTTTGTGGTTGCTGAAATGCGCTCCAGGTGTGTGTGCACATGTGTGTGAGGTTTAATATGAGCTTATGTTGCCTCATGCACACAGAGATTCAGTATCACTCTGTCCACCTGAAGAACAAAGCACATTTTTGATGGAAGTCTGATATGAGCAGAAACAAAGAGCTTAGGTACAGATGGTTACGCTTGGGGCGCAGATAGATCCATAGATCTGCTACGGAGAGAAAGAATTGTCCTGCTCTGATGTTTACCAATGGTTCTCTGATCCTGAATGCTGATACCTTTAATATAACATGTGGAAGCCAGAGTCGGAGAAGGTACTTTAAACTGTAGTTTCCAAAGCTGCTGAATAATAAAATATAGTTCAAACTACTCAGCTACTCTTAAAGGGATAGTTACCCGAAAAAGAAAATTCTGTTATTAATTACTTTCCTTCATGTCGTTCCGAACCTGTAAGACCTTCATTCATCTTCAGAACACAAATTGAGATATTTTTGATGAAATCCAAAAACTTTCTGACCCTGCATAGACAGCAATGCAACTGACACATTCAAGGCCCAGAAAGGAAGTAAGAACATTGTTAAAATAGTCCATGTGACATCAGTGGTTCAAACGCAATGTTATCAAGCTACAAGAATACTTTTTGTGTGCACAGAAAACAAAAATAACGACTTTATTCAGCCATTTCTTCTCTTCCGTGCCAGTCTTTGATGCATGTCTTGAATGTGGTAGTTGCGTTGTTGTCTATGAAGGGTCAAAAAGCTCTCGAATTTCATTAAAAATATCTTAATATCTAAAGATAAACGAAAGTCTTACAGGTTTGGACAGAAGTTTCATTATATTTAAGTTAAAAATACATCATCTACCCTTTAATAAAAAGTTACACAATATCAAGCCCAAAATAAATAAATAAATAAATAAATAAATAAAACTGATGTACACTACCATTCAAAAGTTTGTGGTCAGTATTTTTTTTTTTTTTTCCAATAACATTGTGAAATATTATTACACTTTAATTTTCTATATATTAAATAATTCATGCATAATAAATAATTTATAAATGATATATAATGTATAGCATTTAAAATAATTGTATTTATTTTAATATACAAACAAATTTGTTTAAATAAATTGTAAAAAATTAATTTTCTTTAGTGCCACATGATTCTTCAGAAATTATAATATACCATTCATTTTTGTGCTTAAGAAATATTTTATTATTATTTTTTTTTTAATCAATGTTAAAACCGCACACACAATTTTCAAATTTCAACAATTTCCAAAAATCATGTTTTTTCATTGTGCATTCCAATTAATCTCAATCAAACTGCAGCTGGGTTATTTTGATTAACTAAAAATAAAAAATACAGCTAACTAACACAATAAAACAATAAAAACATGATAGCATAATAAAAAAACTTTTGAAAATGTTAAAACATCTGGCTTTAACTCCTTAGCGTTCCTGTCAAACTTAACTCAATGCAAAACGTCCCGCTGGTGGAACGTTAGAACACTAATGGTCTAAACTTTTAAATGTTAGTGTGCATATACAGTGTAGTGCACTCACAGTTGAGTGAGCTTAGGCAGCTCCAGGCCTTTAACAGGAAGCTGGGTCAGACGGTTCCGGCTCAGTCTGAGGATCTGCAGACTCCCGGCGAGGTTCTTAAATGCCCCGAACTCCAGATGAACAATCTTATTACTACTCAGGTGCCTACAGAAAAAAAATATCACGCTTCAGATTTTGAAAAAATAGAGTGTCACATGAAAACACAGATGTTCAGAGTTATATCTATTTGAGAGAGAGAGAATGAGTGTGTTTCTTACAGGTCCTTGATTTGTAACCCCAGAGGGAAGCAGTGCTCTCTCAGCTCCGTGATGTCATTATTACTCAGATCTAGAGTCTCCAGAGCAGTGAAGTTCTGCAGCAGGCTCCCCTCCAGTCTGCGGATTTTATTATGGTGCCTAGCAGAAAAAAAAAAAGAGCAGATCTATTATAACTCTATACACAGCTGTACAAACCTTCAAGAAGTATTTAATATGGTTTCACGTGACTTTCTGGACAGATTACTAACTAATCTATTGTTTAATGCCTACAAGATCAGGCAAACAAATTGAACATTCAAGACTGTAGATCTGATCTCTCAGTTCCTCTAGACTTACAACTCACATTATCGTAGGGTTTTTCAGTTTATTAGTCTATAGGCAACTATGCGAAACCATATGTTGACCCACATATCTGCACTGATAGGCGGCTGGCTGCTTTAACCATATGAGGCCCTTTCGAGGAGAATGTGTCAATAGGGCTTTGAAGCCCAATGGAGGCTTGTTTCCACACACGCCTTCAGAAGTGCCAAGTGACTGTGGCTAGATACGGTAACTTGATTTGTCAACACACACATGCAAACACACAAACACATACAGGCCAGGAATCCCAAACAAAAACCCAGCTATGGTGACAAATATCAGTCAGATGAAAGATTCATCTAAACCTGTGTATGTCTGTTTCTGTACATATAGCTTTGGATGCAGCAGAAGAGATTAACAACAGACTAAATATATTAAGACTCAGATAACTTTTGGACGTTAAAATGCTTTCATCCTATTCCAGTTTACAGTGAAAAGACAGTGACAATACCAGTCAAAAAGATTTTTTTAAATGTTTTTTAAAGAAGTCTCTTCTGCTCACCAAGCCTGCATTTACTTGATTCAAAATACAGCAAAAATTGAAATATTTTTTACAATTTAAAATAAATGCTTTCTATTTGAATATATTTTAAAATGTAATTTATTCCTATGATTAAACCTACATTTTCAGCATCATTACCCCAGTCTTCAGTGTCACATGATCCTTTAGAAATCATTCTAATGTGCTGATTTACTGTTTAAGAAACATCATCATCATCATTATTATTATTATTATTATTATTATTATCAATATTTAAAACCGTTGAGTACATTTTATTTCAGGATTCTGTGATGAATAGAAAGATCCAAAGATCAGCATTTATCTGAAACAGTTATTTTAAATAATATAAATATTTCAAAATTGTACTGTTTTTGCTGTCTTTTGGATCAAACAAATACAGGCTTGGTGAGCAGAAGAGACTTCTTTTAAAAAAAAAAAAAAAAAAAAAAAAAAAAACATTAAAAATCTTACTGTTCAAAAACTTTTGACTGGTAGTGTATACACCACTTCATAAAAAAATTATAAACCACAAAAATGTATTAATGATATCAATCACATCTAGTTTTTAGCGCAAAAAAAAAATATGTTTGTGCATATTTTATACTTTAGTTTCGTCACACAAAAGTAACAAATCAGGTATTCAAATTTATTCAAATGTTACAAATTCTGTATTTGACATGGATTCAGTTAGAACACTTTTTAAATATTTAAAAGTACAACCTTTTCAAATGTTACAAACTCTGGATTTTAAATGGATTTAAAATGAATTTTGAATTTGACTGACACTTTCGTTTCATTTGTGAACATTTGATACTTTTATCATAATTCAGTCACCCAACCTTTTTCAAAAAATAAATTAAAATGAATGTCATTTCCACACAGGACTTGATTTGAGAGTGAACATCTGGTTTTGTTCACAAACATTTTGTTTTCTTGTCATTTAGTCACATCAAGCTTGGTGTGAACAGTTCTTAACGGAGACAAATCAAATAACAGTTTTCTCTCATGGGGGCTTTGGATTTCTGTCCTTTCCCTTTTTTTCCTTCTTCTATTTCTCTTCAGAGTTGAGGCATGAGAAAGCAGCTGACTTAAGAATCACACTTGTTTTCGCCGGCCGCGGAAGGAATGGCGAGGTCAAGGCTCTCCACATCTGGAATTTGTTTTGGGGTAGTTTCAGAGTAAGCCATCCCCGCACTGCAGAACGGGACAGCACAAAAGAACAAAAATCCACAAAATCTCCCTCTAATAAACTTGCTATTAAATAAGAAATAAGGAAATGGCATCGCACTAATGTGCAAGCTTTGGGGTAAATACCGTGGGATTAGAATATGGTTCTTTCAATACAAATATCACATACCTATGTACACTGGTATTACTATGTGGCACCATTTCTTCATCATGGTACCACCACTTTTTTTTTTTTTTTTTTTTTTTTTTTTTAAGGATACAAGGATATAATGCGCCAACTGAACTTCCATAAAAGGTACTCGTAGAGACTTCTTCAATGATAGATCTTTAGAAACGTCCTCCATTGAGGCTGGCTAGTCTTAACAGTCCAGCACCTGCACTATGATCAATGCTATCACAAACCCTACAAAGCCGGCAGGCCCATACAGCAAAGACAAGTCCTTGCTGGAACAACAAAGCCTCCTTATTCGGTTCTCAATTCTGCGTAAATCTCACAGCAAACACATGGTCCGTTGAGACCAAGAGGGGATTTCTGCTCTGGTTATCTGCTGGCAGGTGTTCTGTGGGAGCCTGAGAGACCAGCGAGGCCTTTCCCAGTGAAGACGGGACCCAGCCGACACGCAGATGCTCCCTGGGTTGACCGTTTAACTGGAATTCTGGGTGGGAATTGTAAGAAGAGGGGAAAAAGGACGAGGAATGGAAGGACAGAAGAAAGAGCGAGCGAGAACGACGGAAGGAAAGAGAAAAGGAGGGAGTACCCCCACTGTCCCACCTGAATAAACAGACAGAGGGTATGGATAAGGACGAGCACTGTGCTCACCGCCCTACAGGATGTTCCTGTGACTAACAGAGCACTGAGACTCCACTGAGACTCCACTGAGTAGCAGGTCAGCAGCTGGTGACCTTCACCAGGCAAAAAAAACATGCTGACGTTAACAAGAGAAGCGGCCCACACTCATGCACTGGCCGTTTCGGGCTTGAATCCACAAAACGTTTTAAACGATCTGGATCTGCTCAGATCTAGGACCAGACTTGCTCCATCTGGGTTACGGCAGGATCCTAAAACAGACCCAATGCCAGAATGATACTTTACAAACAGTATACAAAGACTTTGCTTGTGGTTTAGCTGTTATTCTTACACTTGTTTGGGTTAAACTGAGACATAGCTTGGTTCCAGACCAGTGTCAGAATCAGTTGTTGTTGCGGTGAGAGAGCGTGGGAGCCGAATATCTTAGCCGGTTAATCCGACCAAAGCAGCACTGCACTGAGGATTAGCAGTTTAGCTTCTTTAGGCAGCATTGATTGGCTTATCTGCTTGATGAACTCCAAAAGTAAGGAGATGAAATGGTGGAGATGGTTTGGAAAGAGTGTTCAGAGCTCTAAAAGACATCAGGTAGTGATATTATGGTTTGGGATGGTCGACCAGACTAGATGGTCCAACTACTATAGCATTTTAAAGAGACAGTCACCCCAAAAAAAGAAAAGTTCTGTCATCATTTACCCAAATGTATGACTTACTTTTTTTCTGTTGAACAGGTAAGAAGATATTTTGAATGTTGGCAACCAAATAGTGCCGGTTGCAATTTGTATGAACTGTATGAACAAAGAAACACTTTCAAAATATCTTCTCGTTGCACAAAAGAATTAAAGTCATACCAGTTTGGAACAACATGAAGGTGAGTTAAATAATAATAGAATTTTCATATTTTAATACTTTAATTTTTTTTTTTTTTTTAAGTTTAAGAGTATAAATTCATACACTTACAAGTAATGCCAAAGCCAACAAAACACAGCTTTTGCAACAAACTCATTGTATTCAACAATTTAAACACAACTATCTAAAAAACAAAACTTAAAAATGTGTTTTTCAAATGACATTTTGTCTTAAATATTGAATTAATAAGCAGCAATGGCCATTTTAGTTAAACAGTGGTTCCCTTTCGAAAAAGGAAACTCACGCTGCTGTTTAAAATGTTGCTTTTTTATGAAACTTACCCATTTTCAAGTGATGATAAAAAGAATGCATGAAGCTAGAATAAAACAGGGGTTTTTGTTTAAAAGCAGAGGCTCTGTTGTTAAGAGTTCAAACTAGGGCTGTCAAACGATTAAACGCAATTAATCGCATACAAAATAAAAGTTTGAGTTTGCCTAATATATGTGTGTGTACTGTGTAAACATTATGTATATATGAATACACACAAATGTATTTTTTTAAGAGAAATATGTTATGTACAAAATATTTTTATTTATATATATAATATATATTATATAAAAATTATAATTTAAAGGGCACTCAACCCTCTTTTTATTTGTGATATACTGTCTCAGTCTAAATTACATTCACACTGGTGTTCTAGGAAGCCAAACAAAACAGAATATACTGATAACAACAACAACAATAACAACGATTTTATATTTTTGTTATTCCCATGACAGTAATAGCAATATATTGTAAAACAATTGCATTGTAAAATAAATGAAAATGAATATTTCATAGGCATACATTATTTTTGCCTTAAACTACAGTATGGAAATTACAGTACTTTCCTAATTTCTACACTTTGAATTTGGACTGCAGTAACATTACCCATTTAAATCGCTAGCTGTCAGCAATTCATACTGCACTTTTAAGCTTTTATTTTGATGGAAAACTCCAGCTTCAGTGAAAACATGCTTACAAAAATGAAATACTCTAATCATTTACCACAAAAATAAAGCATAACTGGTGGCTGCTGCATTCTCACAGCACATGAAAAAACAAGTTCACTGAAGTCAAACACAAAAAACACTGAATCATAAGCTGATCGCCTGAATGAAGTGCATGCTTTATTTTGCAACATGCAGTGAAAACAGACTTGATAAAGGGATGAAGCCATATTGTGCTTCTGGTTTTAGTTCGCTCGACAAATACCGTGCCAAAGCTTAATCGCCTAAAACACAAATTTAAAGACCTTTATGTTAGAATAAGAAGTTTAAATATAGTCATGTGACCACAATAATATCCAAAGTTTTGTTCTCGCAATGCCATGATATTTATAATATGTTTCATCCCCAACATTCATACAACGAATGGCCATGAAAGTTTTGTAAAAATGATCAAAAACACCAGCGGCGCCTGGCAATTTTTTTTTTTTTTTTTTTTTTTTAAAAACGCTGACGGAGAAAGAGTTATATAAATAAAAACTGTTTAAGCCATTTTGATATGCCATATTGAACAAATGTTAAACAGATGAAAATATTAAGACATAATACAAAGATATATTTGTCAATCAAATGGTTTAACATAAATAAATAGATGCGGTGTGGTCTCCAAATAAACCCCTCAGCCCTAGCATACAACTCACACAACTAGCAGTGTAACATTTGTCAAACACTCCCCAACAGCTGACAATCATAACGCATTAGAACTATATTTCAATGTGCATTTGTATTATATGGCTTGCACTGTCATAGCAATAAAGAGCGAGACCATATGTCCCACAGCACACTGTGAGAATATGACTGTCAACAGGCAAAGGAAATGATTAAAATCAGTAGAATGGCGACTCTGCTGTTTAAACACTTCACCAGAGAGAGAGAGAAAGAGAGAGCTACTGTTTAAATGTCGTCCTCGGTTCAGATGAAACGGGGCATTGAGGAGTTTGGTGTTGGTGACAGACGCGGCAGTATTTTAGTGCTGGCTCGGTGGCCGTATCACAGGGAGCTGCTGTCCGACAGCATTCCAGCCGGTGAACTCAGAGGGGAGGAATTCTGTGAGCGGAGCGGCGTTCCGAACAAGAGCCACGAGCAGAAGCGGGGTCAGGTGTTCCTCACAGGTGGAAACCGAGAACTCTCGCTCTTTCTGCTCCTACCCCTTCCTCTGTCCGTATCGGTAACCCACCCTTCCGACTGACCCCTCCCCCGTTTTTTACAGTACACCGCTTGATTGACAGCTACAGCTGGGCGTTCTACTGCATTCAGCTGTGCGGCTCAAAAAAGATGAGCCCTTCCCGATATGCGGCGGCCCTCCATAGCGACAGGCCTCGAACCAAGGCCAAAAAAAGAAGCACTCTTCTATTTGGACCTAAATTCCCCGATCATCACCCCCCCCCCATTCCAACCTTTCCCGATATCCTCCGAGCACAGCTCGGCATGGTAATATCAAATGTTCGAATCCTGTGAAGTGAACTGAGCAGTCATCAGGGTTTTCATCATTTCTGGGAGACGGTGATTAACTGTAAATCAATGAGGTCACACCATGACAGCACAACTGCCCGCTATAAAGACACAGATCGCTTTACCGCTCAGATGAACGACACATTTGGTAGTGGAGAGATATATTACAGATGGGAACATGATCCATGCAGAAGAAAGATTACTGCTGGGCTATCAGTCGGTGTGAAGGAGACACAGGCAAACTGGTGCTCTACAGATTGAACATGAACACGTCTGTAGCCAGACGTAATCATAAAGTAATAATAACAAAGGTGAAGCTTTACTTTTTTTTTTTCATATTTTACACTTTGATGTATAAATATCACTGCTTCATCATTTTGCAATTCTGTTTGGTGACGCACTTCTCCTTTAAAATTATAGTATAAACCTAACATCCTTGAGAGAGTGGTGTTCCAGCGAATTACGTAGGCGTAGCGAAGCTCTGATAAAAATATGCTAGTCTCATGAGAACAAAGTTTTGTTGACAGCAAAGGAAAACCTTCTTTGGGCTTATATCGAAATCCTCCAACATTTTTCTTTACAAATTCTTGTTTTATACTTCTAAATCGTGAACAGTGTTTTGTTTCGCTGGAACACACATACAACAGTTAGTGGAAGCTAGAGATTACAGCTTATGAAGTTTTAAATATGGATATTTTTCTTACAACTGCATCGATTCACTTCAGAAGGCCTTTTTTAACCTCCCATAGCCATGTGGAGTACTTTTTATGATGGATGGATGCACTTTATTGGACTTCAAAATCTCAACAGCCATTCACTGCCATTATAAAGCTCGAAAGAGATATTACATTTTTTTAATACAACTTTGATTGTATTCACCTGAAAGAAGAAAGTCATATACACCAAGGATAGATTGAAGGTGGGAAAATCATGAGGCAATTTTCATTTTTGGGGGAACTATCACTTTAAGTACTGATATTTGCAGCTTGTGCAAATCTGGCCTTTACTATAATACTGTGAAAACTCACATTCACAAACCATAACTGTGTACCTGGACGCAAAGGAAGGAATGCTTAACTGACATAAATCTCCCAGTCCCACCTGTCTGAGTTTCACTACCACAACCAACAACTTTAAACACTGTCTACTAGAAGTATGAATTTTTAGGAGTGTACAGATTTGCGTCAATAACAACAAAAGGATTAAACAAGCAACAAATGTAAATGAACTAAAATCGATATGCTAAGACTAAAATGTTCTCTAAAGAAAAAAAAGATTGCTCACACTATGCAAACAATTTTTATCATGTACAGGAAGTGCTGCCTCTGCAGCAGCCGTCAAAGCACACACACTGATGTTTTACTTACAAGAGCAGTGTAACGACTGTTGCTGCTGTGTCTCCAAATGAAGGGATGGATGTCAGCTCATTGTGGTCAAGCCTCCTGTCAATTAATAAACAGAACAAAATCCAGGTTAAACATAGCTTAATATAATTTATTTCTAATAACATTTCTTATCATTTATTGTAATAGTGTTATGCGAAAGTTTGAGAACCCCTTGCAGAATCTGTGAAAATGTGAATAATTTTAACAAAATAAGAGAGATTATACAAAATGCATTTTATTTTTTATTTAGTACTGTCTTGAGTAAGATATTTTACATAAAAGATGTTTACATATAGTCTACAAGACAAAAAAAATAGCTGAAATTATTAAAATAACCCTATTCAAAAGTATGGGAACCTTTGGTTCTTAATACTGTGTGTGGTTACCTGGATGATCTACGATAGTTTTTTTTGTTTTGTGATGGTTGTTCATGAGTCACTTCTAAGCACTGTTTTCAGAAAAATCCTCCAGGTTCTGCAGATTCTTCAGTTTTCCAGCATCTTTTGCATATTTTAACCCTTTCCAAGAGTGATTGTATGAATTTGAGATCCATCTTTTCACACCTAGGACTATTGAAGGCCTCAAACACAACTATTAAAAAAGGTTTAAACATTCACTGATGATGCAGAAGGAAACACGATGCATTAAGAGCTGGGGGGTAAAAACTTTTGAAAAGGATGAAGATGTCCAAATTTTTCTTATTTTGTTAAAATATCATTTTTTTCCATTTAGTACTGCCCTTCGGAAGCAACAGAAGATACTCGCATGTTTCCTGGAAGACAAATTAAGTACAATTTACCTTGATCTTCAAATTCAAAAAGTGTTTACCCCCCAGCTCTTAATGCATCGTGCTTCATTTTGAAGCATCAGTGAATGTTTGAAACTTTTTTAATAGCTGTGTTTGAGTCCCTCAATTGTCCTCAGTGTAAAAAGATGGATCTCAAAATCATACAGTCACTGCTGTAAAGGGTTCAAATATGCAAAAGATGCTGGAAAACTGAAGAATCTGTAGGACCTGGAGGATTTTTCTGAAGAACAGTGTTCAGTTTAACTCTTCAGAACAAACAAGGGACTTATGATCAACCATCACAAAACATACAAAAAAAAAAAAAAAAAAAAAATTCATCATCATCCAGGTAGATCATCCAGGTAACCACAAACAGTAGGGCTCCTAATCTTTTGCAGGGGGTTATTTTAATAATTTTAGCCATTTTTTTTGTCTTGTGAACTATATGTAAACATTTTTAATGTAAAATATCTTACTCAGGACAGTGCTAAATAAAAATAACGTGCATTTAGTATTTCTCTCTAAATTGTTCCCAAATGTTCGCATAACACTGTGTGTGTGTATATATATATATAGCAGTAAATATATTCATTAAAAATTATTAGAAATAATATATTTAATACATAGCTTTGAATAAAAATGTGATCCATTAAAAAAAAAAATAGATATGCTTAATTGTTATATATATATATATATATATATATATATAGATAGATAGATATATAGATATATAGATAGCAAAACACAATAAATTTATATTTATGTATTTAATTAGTTTATGTTTTTAAGCAAGAGTCTTACTGACAGTGACCATCAAAACATCAAGAGTGAGTGAAAGAGAGAGAGAAAGGGAAAGTAGGCCCATCTGGCTGAGGGCCAGACACAGTCCCTCGATGTATTAAATATTTACAGCGCAGGTTAGTGACTGGTGTCGGGTGATGATGGAAGGCGCTTATAATAGCAAACCTCTTTATTCCCAATCTCCGCCACTTTCAGGACAATAGCCACCAGCAAAAGTACTTAAATATCCAATAGCACTGACAGCACGCTTTAAAATGATTTATGACCGATTGTGGCTAATGGCTGTAATTAACGTTATTACACCATTTAATGTACTTCATTCAATTGCCTCTCTCTATGGGGCTTTAGCTGTGGGAATGTTTTGTAACCAAATATAAAAGTGGTTTTTCACGTAACCAGCACTTCAATACAGAAACAAATGCTGCTCTCAGATAAAATATATGCTGAAAGATTTTAAATGAAGCTGAATTAAGATCAATATAAAAAGACATCATTGATCTCAAAACAAGCACTGGCCATAAAGTTTGTGAAGGCCAACAACAGCCTAGAACATTCTGTTACAGCCCTGGAAAAGTTGCTAGCATGCTAATTAATTTCATTAAGCAGGGACAGATTTACAGCTGACGCTGGGCAGATCTACAGGAGGTTTGGACGGGGGACATGGGGCTGTTCTACTCACACTTCTCTCAGGTTGGGCAGATTGGAGAGGATGTCCATATCGACTGCCGCCAGCTTGTTGTGGCTCAGATTTCTAAGTGAACAGAAAGAGGGAGGGGGAAGAGAGAGAGAGAAATTTATTAAAACACTTCAGTCAGGCACTCATAACAGTTGACAAACTCTACCCCTTCAGTAAAAAGCAGCGATGATTGCATTTCTCTCACAAGTAGACCCATTCGAGCACCCTAAATCTCTCGCCTCACTATATCTCCAGCGCCAGCAACAGCTTTCAACAACACACCGGACAATCTATCAGTCCGGTTCATCACTGAAACGTGTCGTATCGACACTTATGGCCCATAAATCAGGAACATCAACAGTCTCCTTAAGCAGGACGTCATCTTCATTTCAGCGCGGTTCAGGCGAGCACTCGTCCAAAGGCTTCAGACTAGGCTTGGCAGAGCGCTGGCCTCCTGCTCTCCTTGCTGAAATGTCAGAGATTGATGGCGCTGTGATCTATAAAGCTCCTGTCAGCTCTGTGGTTTCTTCTGTCGCTCCTCAGCTACTGCATGCTCAGATTTTCCTTATGGATGAGCCGCACCATTCCGCATTGTTTATAGTAAGAGTAATTGGTTTAAAAAGGGATTTACTGACTGATTTGATATTTTAGAGGCAGTACTTTTTTAATTTTGAATTGGAGCGCATAAACTAACCGCTAGGCCACAGCTCCGACTTCAACTTTTTAAAAACGTTTGCATGTACACTACTAGAATTTTTCATGTTTTGAGTCTTTTTTTTAATGCTTACAGGCTGTATTTATTTGATAGAAAATATAGTAAAAATGTAAAATGTTATTACTAATTAAAAATTTTTTCTACAGTAATATACATTTAAAATAGAATTCATTCATGTGATACAAAGCTGAATTTTCAGCAGCCATTTCTCCAGTATTCAGTCATATGATTCTTCAGAAATTATTCTAAACAAAAATAAAGTAAAAATGTGAAACATTATTAGAAATGAAAAAAAAAACTTTTTTTCTACAGTAATATATTTTAAAATAGAATTTATTCATGTGATGCAAAGCTGAATTTGCAACAGCCATTACTCCAGTATTCAGTGTCAAGTAATCCTTCAGAAATCATTTGAATCAAAAATACAGTAAAAATGTAAAATATTATTACCAATTAAAACAACTTTTTTCTATTGCAATATATTTTAAAACAGAATTTATTCCTGTGATGCAAAGCTGAATTTTCAGCAGCCATTACTCCAGTATTCAGTCACATGATTCTTCAGAAATCATTCTAAACAAAAATACAGTAAAAATGTGAAATATTATTACAAATTAAAACAACTTTTTTTCTACTGTAATATGTTTTAAAATGGAATTTATTCCTGTGATGCAAAGCTGAATTTTCAGCATCATTACTCCAGTCTTTGTTGTCACATAATCCTTCAGAAATTATTCTAATCAAAAGTACAGTAAAAATGTGAAATATTATTACAAAATAACTCTTTTTCTATCGTAGAATTTATTCCTGAGAGGCAAAGCTGAATTTTCAGCAGATATTACTCTAGTATTCAGCCACAATCCTTCAGAAATCATTCTAAACAAATGTGAAATATTATTACAAAATAACCCTTTTTCTACTGTAATATATTTTAAAATGGAATTTATTCCTGTGATGCAAAGCTGAAATTTCAGCAGCTATTACTCCAGTATTCAGTCACATGATCTTTCAGAAATCATTCTAATCAAAAATACAGTAAAAATGTGAAATATTATTACAAATTAAAATAACTTTTTTCTACAGTAATATATTTTAAAATACAATTTATTCTCGTGACACAAAGCTGAATTTTCGGCAGCCACTTCCAGTCTTCAGTGTCACATGATCCTTCATCTAATATGCTAATTTGCTGCTCAATAAACATTTCTTATTATCATCAATGCTGAAAACAGTTACACTGCTTAATATTTTTGTGAAAACCTTGATACATTTCTTTTTCCCAGGATTTTTTTTATAAACAGAAACCATTTTTTAAAACATTACAAATGTCTTTGCCATCATTTTGATCAATTTAATGCATCCTTGCTGAATACAAAAAAAAAACGTACTGTATTAAGTGTATTAAGGGGTAAATACTCCTCCATATATTTTCAAACAAATACGCCTGGTCAAGTATACTCCAGGTAAAATTCACGTTCAACAGCTGGCAGTTCAGTCACGCACTTCCAATGGAAGTCTATGGGACAACTTTTACAGTGTAACAAAAAGTGTCCACCTGTAAAATACACTTAGCTGTTCGTTCCTGCAAACACAGAGTATTGACTTTCGGATTATCTTCAACTCCCTGACTAACAGATTCAAAGACACACCCATCAAGTTCCATTTAGCAGTGTTAAATGTTTTAATCGGCATCTCATCTGCGCTTGTAAAGAAACAACTGGATGGCTGTCCTTCCGTCTGCTGAGGTGATTTTGACAGGTTTGTGGCTCTACAGCTGGTTGTAAAGAGGCGGAATTACCTAACACACTATATAATGTGTCTGTTTCTCACTTCGAGCTGTCAGCTGCAGACTGTGAAGTCGTACGTACGCAAACATGAGAAAGAACAGACATGGACTATATTTACGATGGCTGTATACCTTCTCAAACTAGGATTGTGTACCTAAAAAAGACATAAACAAAAGAAAGAAGTTTACTAATCACACTCTCAGTAGCTCAATTTGTTCGGTAAAGTTACATAAACTAAAAAGCAATTTACTCCAGTACCTTATTTGGACAGCCAAAACTGTCACAAAGCTCGTACGGCTCGGGCCGTGTGTGTGTTTACGTGGAGATAATAACACAGAGCGAGCTGCCCTCGAGGCAATCGTCTGACAGGGGTGAGCACAGCAAAATTGCAGCCCTGTACCATGAGGCAATTACCTAATTATACCAAAGCAAAGTGAAAAATTGCAGGCTTTCTTAAAAGAGCCTTGCCAGGGGGCACGAATACTGCTGAGAAAATCACGTACGTCATGTAGAAGGCTAGCCGCTAATCTGCTTTAGCCGCTTCCAACCTGCAAATTGTTGAGAGGGAGAGTAATGAAACCAACAATCACGTCTTTCACACACCCATTACTGACTAATGTTCATATTATTTTCCACTACAGAATTTTAAGGCCTGAAAAGAAGACCAAATACCAGGTTAAGCAACTTTACAATTATCTGGACTAAGATAAAATGCGTTTGCCAACAGCTCTGTCAGTCATTAGTGGGTGGAGCTAATAAAGAGGCGGGAAGTATTGGATCTCATTTAAATGTTCTACAAAATGCTCAGATTAAATCACCTCAGTCTTCATGGGGACTTCTTGATGTTTGGAGCTGACCTATGCCTTACCAGCCAAAGGAAATGAGAGTGTTTATATAATCACAGTGTTTCATTCTCAGTCACTTCACTTTGTTTAAGCCTTTTTATCTTATCAGATAAGACTAACTTTCACACCTTCAGGCTGACCTTTGGGGCATAAATCACATGGCCGTTACAGCAGACGTAGGCCTAATTAACACTCTAGTTTTTTTAGTGACGACATCTTTTGTGGCTTCAGGAGTCTAAAATTGGAGTTTTGTGGCTCTTAATCCATGTCTGGTGACTTTGAGGGAATCTATACAAACGTTTCCAAACGTTTGGGGTCATTAAGATTTTTTTTCTTTCATGTTAAGAAATCTCTTATGATCACCAAGGTGGATTACTTTCATGAAAAGTACACTAAAAACAGTGATTGGGGCCCTATGAAAACAGTTTTATTTTTTTCCCAAAATCTGTTTTTTTCCAGTTTAATTCTTCTGGATTCTTTTTGTTGTTGTTATTGTTTTGTTTTTTTTTTTTAATTTTTAATTGTATTTTAATTTTTCTAGACTCTTAAATTACCAAAAAGTATTTTTAAGGCCCTATGTAATACTTTTTTTTTCTCAAATTCAGTTTTATTTTTAGCAAATTCTGTGTTTTCCAATAATTTTATTTGTTCTATTTTAATGGTTTCATTAAATTTTAATAATCAAAAGCATTACTAATTAATTGATTTTATTTTAAAAAATCATAATTTATTGATATTTTATTTATTTATTTTTCCAGAAATAATGTGTTGTGTATTTAAATTGTTTTGGGAAATAATTTTTATGGTTAATATTGCTTAAAAAAATATATATATACTTTTTTTAAATAATAATTTTATTAGTAGCAGTAATATTATTACATTAAATAACATATTTCTGTCACAGTTTCATCACATTTTTTTCTGCCTTTTTTTTTTTTTTTTTACTTGATAGGACAGTAGAGAGCAGACAGGAAAGCATTGGGTGGATATGGGGGCGGGATCGGCAAAGGACCGAGACGGGAATCGAACTTTCCCTCATTTTGATTTATTCACCCGAAATTTGGCAAATTACGTGACAGTCCGCGCTACACAGTAAATTCCACTGCGGAAATCACAGGGCCTTAAGTAATATTAATATATTTATAAATGTTATTTATTCCTGTGTTGCCCATTACTCCAGTCTTCAGTGTCACATGATCCTTCAGAAATCATTCATTTGCTGATTTTGTCCTCAAGAAACATTTCTTATTATCAATGTTGATACCAGCTGTTAATATTTTGGTGCAAATCATTTTTTTAGTTTAAGAAAACATGATAATATTGACACTCAGACAGGAAGATGGAAAATAGAAGATAGAAATACGTCAAAACAGCCCAAACATCAGGCTGCATCATTTATTGACTTCTCGTCTTACTAGGTTTGAATGTTTCATCCTATTGCGAAAAAGACAACTGTTTTTAAGATTATTAAAAAAAAAAAAAAGCTTAAATTCAATACTGAAGTCTGATAAGAGAATTAAAATCAGCAATGATGATAAAGGTAAACAAATTCAGCTATAAATTTAATCTCTTAGATTTCATATTATTATATTCTAATATTATTGTAAATCAAGCCAGAAAAGGCTAGAAACATTACCAGAAATTGGAAGAAATGAATGAAAAAAGCAGTATATGTAAATCAACTAATTAAACATGACTGTATGCATAAATATAGTTGCAAACTCAGACGATATGATCATGCTTCCAGTCTTAAATGATTTGTTTCATGCCTATTATGATTCAAGCTATTAACAAACCCATAAGTCTTTACTCTGAACTAAACAAACATCTCCTCTTCCTCAGAGAGTCCGACTGGACCCTTAAAGGAAACCAGAAACACTCTTTTGGATGGCTAAGACACTAGTCAGCGCAGCTGAAATTCCCTTTAAGGAAAGGTGAGTGCAATATGCTTTTCCAGCTATCCTCTATAAATTAATAATGCTATATCCAAGAATCATCTCCATCTGCTCTCAGATCAGCTGAGATACCCACTTCAGTTTCTGTGAGAACAGAGAGCTTACACACTTCTACATGCTGTTCAACCATTTTATAGCCACGCAGACAATAATGACTTCCAACCTAACCACGCTAGTACAGGCTAGTAAATTCAACTTCAACTCTAACAGCCATTGATGTCTATTTTTTCTCGTTTCCATTAAACTTGAAGGCGAGCGGCCAACAGCTTCCTATGCCAGGAAACCAGGATACGAGAATATTCACACCTAACAAAGGTCAAAGTCATTTAGGAAATGACAACAACAACAAGTAGTACAAACAAACTGCCAATGAGACTGAATAGTGCCGTTTTTGATTTTAGGCCAGAAATGATAATACTTGAAATATTACATTTCATTGCTTTGAGTGTAAACAGCATGGACCTGTTGATATGTCGGCACCAAACGGAGCTCTGACATGCTGGTTCAATAAGTTACTGAAAATAATATCAACTTTATAGTTATTGCCTGTTATATTAAGAATAAAAAAGACTCTTATGTCAGTTTTTCCCTCAAGGGCCATATCGTGAGCAGAACAGCAAAGAGACGACCTTTATCTATCTATATTTATCGCTGATAAGCGGAGTGTGAACTTCGGTCTTTGGAAGTGTGAAATGATGTCAATGATGGAGCTTTATGATGCAGCTGGAAGACAGAAGCGTCTTTAATGCACCCTGTTTCAGAGGGCCATAAACTAGTCAAAGAATAACTCTTCTGTCACAGCACTGAGCGAAGGAGAGAGCGAGAGACCAGACGGACAGACACTTGCTTCTCCGAAAGCCACACAGCTTGGGCTCCTTTCTCTCCGTTTCCTGCCATAAAGACCATTTACAGCCCAGCAACACCACTGATAGTGAAGCCAGGAGCTTTTGCGGACAGTCCAAACAAAGCACAGAAAAGGGAGCGAGAGTATCGAATCTAGAATGAAGATCATGAGATAAAGATCATCAGGAAGTGAATGTTACACGGTGGGAGAGAAAGAAATTAAATATGAGAGGGAAAGCCAACAAACAAAAGAAATCTGTGTAACACAAAGCTTAAATCCAAGACAAGCCAGACGCATTTTAAACACAAAGTAGATGACTCTCTTCTTGCCCTGGGCTGAGCCAGAACCACAGATGCCAGGCGAAACTCCAACACGCTCGCACTTGATTATATACACATTTGTTTCAATTGATAATTTTTAATCGTGTAATGAAAAGCCTGAGTTTACATAGGGAGTGAAAATACGTCCTGCATAGTTACAGAGCAGAGAGTTCCAGAAAACTTCAAAGTTAACAGAAACTTCAAAGTTATTGTTAGATATGCAGTTTTACCCTGCATACGGTTTATTATCTTAACAGAAAGGAAAACTCTGGAGTAATTGCACCACTAGTTTAGCCGGAAACATCAGAGTGGTCAACTTCAGCAGTATATTCATCATATAACGTATAAAGCATATATCAAATTTAATTTTGTGTGACGGTATGAACATACCAGGGAACATTCAAACACACACTATTAAAAATAAAGGATACAAAAGAGTTTTCAAAGTGACGCCATGGAAGAACCATTTTTGGTGCCCTAAATAACCTTTCAGTGAACAGATCTTTAACAAACCATTTTTTCAGTCAAACGTTTTTGAACAGTAAGATTTTTAATGTTTTTTAAAGAAGTCTCTTCTGCTCACCAAGCCTGCATTTATTTGATCTAAACCACAGCAAAAACAGTAAAATATTTCAAAATTGTACTATTTAAAATAGCTGTTTTCTATTTTAATATATTTTAAAACGTAATTTATTCTTGTGATTTCAAAGCTGAATTTTAACATCATTACTCCAGTCACACTTTAGAAATCATTCTAATATTCTGAGTTGCTGCTCAAAAAAACATTTATTATTATTATTATTTTGAAAACAACAGTCAAAATTTTTTTCAGGTTTCTGATTAACAGAAAGTTCAGGAGAACAGCATTTATCTAAAATAGAAATCTTTTGTAACATTATACACTTTATCATCACTTTTGATCAATTTAAAGCATCCTTGCTAAATAATAGTACTAACTCCAAGCTTTTGAATGGTATAGTGTAAAATGTTACAAAAGATTTTTATTTCAGATAAATCCTAAACATAAATAAATAAATGAATGTACTCAACTGTTTTAAATATTGATAATAATAATAAATGTTTCTTGAACAGCAAATCAGCATATTAGAATGATTTCTGAAGGATCATGTGACACTGAAGACTGGAGTAATGATGCTGAAAATTTAGTTTTGAACACAGGAATAAATTACATTTTAAAATATATTCAAATAGAAAGCAGCTATTTTAAATAGTAAAAATATTTCACAATATTACAATATCGCTTATTATATTTTCATCTTAATAAAAAAGAAAAATAAAACCCATTTATTAATTAACATTCAACCAGTTGTGACAAACTATATCAGCCTAAAATATTACTATTACATTAAGTCTATATGCAATATAAAAATTATTATTATTGTATAATTATTATATTATTGTTGATATAGACAAGGGTTTTTATGTTTTTAACTAACAATAAAAACCATAAAAAAAAACGTTTGTTACTTAAAAATAAATAGAATAAAATAAAATAAAAATACAAATAATAAAACATTTAATTTATTTATTTATTTATCTCACTTTCATTCAGTTTGATGTACTAAAATAAAAATTATTAAAGATCCATGGACATATTAAATGATATATATATATATTATATAATAAAAATAATAAAATTACTAGAATTGAAATGACAAATAATTAAATATAATAAAAATAAATAATGATTTAAAAAAAATTAACAACAGAAATAAAAATAATAATAATAATAATAATAATATTTTCAGACAGCAACAGCACAGTTAAATGTGAGAAAGATGTGTTGAAAAAAAAATTGATTTACGGATACTGATTAGCTAAAAAAGAAAAGATTACAAAAATAGAAAAACTGTGACTTTTTAATGTTCTGCTAAATGCTTGATCAACATAATATACATATTGACCTATGCGCCTGCACATTTTGGCGTAATGCTATAAAACTTCTGGAAACTATACGCAGTATGGGGTTAAGGGGTAGTTTGTCAGTAACGCTTTCACAGAATGTTAAATGGTGATTTTGCTCTCCAGACCAAATGTGCTGGGGGTGCTCTATAAGGCTTGTTACTCTCCAATTCTCTCACCCCTCCCCTTTCTTTCACTCTTTATGTCTTTTCCAGATCTCCAAACTCTTACCAGATGTACAGAATTCACAGATGACTCATCCATCACTTCGTAGACACTTAAACAAAGGAGGGGAGAGAAGGAGGTGCTCAAATGTGTCTCAACAGAAAGAGAATCTGGAATATTTGTTTGATCCTGTTGGAATTTCGATTCTGGTACTAGTGTGGCTGCCATTCCCCCAGCCGAGACATAACAACACTCGTCTACATCTAAACTAGTCCAAATTGCCATAAGCAGCATTTTGGAGGACATTCGCCCGGTCTGCTTTTTTTTTGTGCGCATTAACAGACACAAACGTAAGCTAATGCTTGCATTTTCGCTGACTGGAAAAGGCCTAGGCGTAAATCAATGGATAAAAAGTCCTTGGACGCATGGAAACTCCTCATGAGCTGTGCTAACGGAAGATGCCGTTAACCTCTGTACCATGCAGGCCAAGCTAAACACGGCAAGGCACTCCTTTAACTTACAATCCGATAGCGCAAGCAAACTCCGCTCCAGGCTACCGCACACACCTGGAGCAAACCAGTTCAGCTTTTACATGTGTTACACGTTACGCTGTCAAAAATCTAGAATGCAAGTTGCTGTTTTTGAATGCGACCCAAGTCTACAGCAAAGGGATTAATAAAGCATACTGCTCAGAAAATGAAATGAACAAGCATCAAAACGAGTTCGACTGCTGATGACATACCGCTGACTGGTTTCCACACGTTGAAAGGATAAACAATGGGTCGGAGAAGCAGATCAAGATCTAGAAATTTCGTCAATGGAAAGCAATGGACCATGACATTGAACTAACTCTTGTTGCCAGGCCAAAGAAACACCGCACCCTGAACATTCAGGTTTGCGCAGCGGCTCCGCAACAGGTGACAGGGACCGTAAAGAAAATACCGTCCCCCACAATGCGTAAAAAACACATCATGGTGAGGAAAATGTGGCGGGCTGTTTACCAAGTGACCAAACTACACTCACACATGTGGCAACCCAGGTTGCACATACAAACCAACCACCACCCCCTCTGCTTTCAAAACAATCTGGAGGGCCACCAAAGGGTCGCTGTAGTTTACTTTGAGAAGTAAGACTCATACAGCTCGTTATATCAAGGCAAACTGTTTCCATCACCTCGGTCTTCACAGCACGCTGAATAAACAGACAAAGTCAAATAGCTGTTTAATCAAAACCGGATCTCATTTATCCAGGGTCAGTTGTGATGAATGTAAGACAGGCATAAATTTCCATAATCAAAACCAAAATTGCTTAATTTTTGCCATTTCTATACTTCAGACAGATCAGATGCAGGAAACGTTTAAAAAAAAAATAAATTAATTAATTCACAAGGAATTCAGACAACTTTTTCAAATTCGCAGATGGAGAGTCTGGAGGACTGTGTCATGCAACGATCAAGCCAATACGATTACTCATAACATTCATCGGTTAATTCTATGTCTCCTCCGCACTCAGGTTAAAGGGACAGTTCAGCAAAAAATTAAAATTGTCATCATTTATTCACCCTCATATATTTCCAAAGCTGTATGACTTACTTTCTTCTGTGGAACATACACTCTGAAAAATGCTGGGTTAAAAACAACCCAGCGATGGGTGAAATATGGACAAACTCAGCGATTGGGTTGTTTTAACCCAACCTTCTGGGTGGTTTATTTAACTCAACTATTGTTTAAAAAATGCTATGTGACTAGCTTAAAATGAACCTAAAATGGGTTATAAATAAAAACATATAGACACACAATTATTAGAGGCATCGGCAATAATAATAACAATAAGTCATTTTAAAAATGTTTATTAATTAATTATTTATTCACCTAATTAATAAATGTTCATTTATTAAACATATTAATAAATCTTCATTTCCAACCTATTTTAGGTTAATATAGTATAAGAAATATAGTCATTTTTTAAGCAATAGTTGGGTACACTGTTAAGACATTTCTGTAATTTCTAGTTATTTACTGTATATCACCCAGTATAATACTGCAAATTCCCTTTACAGTAAATAACTAATAACCATTGCATCACGGCAGGGCTGTCAACGATTAATCGCGATTAATCACATACAAAATAAAAGTTTGAGTATGTATATATAAATACACACAAATTAATGTATATATTTAAGAGAAATATGTTATCTATGTAAAAAATATTTGTATTTATATATAATATAAATTATATAAAAATTACAATAAATACATATACTTGTAAATATTTCTTATACCTGAATGTGTTTGTATTTATATATACAAAATTACACACAGTACACACACGTTTATTAGGCAAACTCAAACTTGTATTTTGTATGCGATTAATCGCGATTAATCGTTGACAGCCCTACATCACTGGAATTTTCTGTGACGTCAAACCCCACATACAGAGACTTAATGTATTGCTGTGTACTACTGTATTTGCTGTAACGGCTCTTTGGCGGCATTCTATTGAGGTTGTTTTATTTTCCTCATTTCTTACATTTGGATTGACACAATTTGCCCTACACTGTGTCTACAACGCCGCAACAGCTTGGGACTGACTACTGGATGTGTTGCATTGCTTGTAATGATTGGAAAATTCATTTGTCCTTCATTTCAGACACAGCACGAGCACTTGGAGTTTGTCTGTACGTCAGAAATATACCGAGGCATCACTTTACTGTCCGCATCTACTGTAGATAGTATATATAACGGGTTCTGTATTGTCTTTTGTCGAGTCGCGCTGCGCCACTCGCTTCCGAGGAAGACAAGTAAGCAGCGGGGCAGCGGCGTGTGTTTTGCCCGCAGATGAACCCGTGAGAGTGGAAGAGTTACGAAGAACATCTACGCTGTGTGTTGATGCACCTTACGAGAGAATAAGACCAGCAAGTAAGGTAGAAATATACACACTTAAAAATAAAGGTGCTTTAAAAGGTTCTTCAAGCGATGCCATAGAAGAACCATTTTTGGTTCCACAAAGAACCATTCAGCCAAAGAATCATATCTTTCTTACCTTTTTATAATCTGAAGAACCTTCTGTGAAGAACCTTTCGTGAAACAGAAAGGTTCTTCAGATGTTTAAGGTTCTTTATGGAACCATTTAGACAAAAAAGGTTCTTCTATGGCATCATAAAGCACCTTTATTTTTAAGAATGTATGTACGTTTGTCAGATTTTTGCACATCAGTTTAACCTAGTAACATTTATCCGTCAATATGGTGCTAACAAACTTTACTATGGTAAACTGCGCCGTCGTTTCAGATGGCTTTTGTCAGCTTATTGAATTAAGTTCCAAATTAAAATGATTTTTAACAAGCAACGCTTATTTTACATTAACATTATATTAACTAATGTGGAATTTTGTTCAGGTGTTAGTAGTTAATGTTGTCCAGTAGCCTATTGAGAAAATAAAATCGTATTAGCTAGATTAAACAACTTTTATGGCTAGCTGCCTTTCTAGTTTTAGAAGTAGTTTGTAATAATTTTTAATGGAATTTAAGATTTACTGCATTTTTTTGTATTTGTTATTTTAAAGGCAACTGCAATGAAGCATCAAGAAAGACATAAGGATGCCAACCACCCTGAGACTGATAGTTCATGGTAAGAGAACAACTATAGTTATGAGAAGTTTATGTATTTTAAGTGGGGTTTTCCCTTTTAAAATTGTGCCATTTCTACTTATTGTTTTTCAGAGAAGACATTTCCGTCACTAACAAAGTGGATGGTGAGCAAAGGTGGTTGCCACGTTTTGGAGCAGCACCTGGGTTTTGCAGATGGCTGTATATTCTTTGGCTGCTTGTCTTTTTTCCCCCATTATGTTTCTGTTGCCTAAATATTCTTTGTGAGGATAAATCCAGAGGATACAACAAAATGCACTGCAAAATGTCCTAAGACAGGAGTAATGGTGAAGATGCACTGTTCCAGTATTGGAAGACTGTATTTTTAAGTGTTAGACATGCAATGTTTTAAATAAAGAATTTGATGCATTGTAATTATTGCGTCTGTTTTAATTGAACGCCAGTAGTACCTATGTAGAGTAAAAATAAAATGAATTCAATATAAAAGTGATAAAATCTAATGAAATCTATATTAAAATGAATGAATTACAGTAGTATAGTGATGAATTGGACTTTTTTATAGTAATTTACTATAAAACAGTAGAGTTTGCAACTGTAAATTAAATACAGTTTGCTACAGCAAATCTTAATTACAGCAACTTACTGGGAACAGTGTTACTGGCTAACATTGTAAAACTACCTAGAAGGTTGGGTTAAACATTTAAACCAACTGCTGGGTCAAACAAAGCAATCACTGGGTTTTTACACATTTCTCCATATTTTGTGAAATGTCTCAGTGTCCATACAATGAAGGTCAATGTCCATTGTTGCCAGCGTTCTTCAAAATTATCTTCTCTGCAAACGAACGAATGACAGGTTTGCACAGCCTAAGGGTAAGTAAATGATAACAGACTTTTCATTTCTGGCTGAACTATTCCTTTAACCCTCACCATGGGTAACTTCATCAGTCTTTATCTTAATAGAGTTTTAAGGCCCATATTTTGAATCCACAAAGGGCTGTGTGCGAGTTGGTCATGCCAACACCTCGCTGCTTCCTACTCGCCATCAAGGTCTCTGCTGGCCACGGGGGAACCATTAAACGAAAGAAAGAAAAAAATGGGCAGTATGGAGAAACTATTTGGACAACTGGAAGGTATTAAGGCTTGATTTTATACTCAGGCCATGTCCACAGGGTTTTTCCAACCAAAGCTTTTTCGACTCTTGATTGATGTATTGCAGACGGACAACCCAAGAAATATCTCTGGCCTATAACTTTAAAACCCAGCTTCTGTTGGATCTGTCAACATGAAAGCAGACGATAAAGGGACATTAAGATGCTGGAACGTGCCTTTAAGTTCATGGAAATGCTAAAACACAGTTACGCAAGCAACAGGTTTGAATGTCACAAACACAAGCACCTTGGCTGCTTGTGAATTGCCAGAGAGGCGTACAAAAGCACTGAACATGAATAGTGACATCTGAATAGGGATAGTTGTAGGGATTAATGAGAATAAATAATCAGCATTTATGACAGACCACAGTTGCCTCAAGCTTTTGAGAGACAAAGAGCCACTGATTAACAACAACACATGCCAGTTAATGCTAGTGTTATCGATGGGTTTTGAATATTAAAAACGGTTACGCTTTAATGACCATATATAAGGAAAGTTAAGAGGAAATGTATGTCCTCTGTTGGGCGGTTGCGGCCTTCCGATGAAAGCACTGTTGTTCAGTCAACGTTTCTTTAACTGCTTTTGATGCTAGTTTGAAACAAGACACTTTAAGTTGTTTTATATACTACTTTAACAGTGTAATATAAAATGCATCAATTATTTATTGCTACTTTGTGCTTAATCCATGAGAAAAAATGGCTCAGAGTTTCCTGCATTTGGACAACTTCTAGCTGAAACAACAATAAAGTCAACATAAAACAGAATTTGTCCCTATTTACTTTCTTTATACACATCTCCAACCACCTGTCATATAAAGACCACTTTTCACCATCCAATCCAATAACGGCAAATCAAGTCCAACCTCCCTGATTTTTTTCTCGTTGAATATCTTGATTTGCTCTGAAATACGCTTCCCACCAAAATCACTATATGCATTTATATTCAAGGGCCACAGACTAAAGCACTCAGGCAGACCAGGTCAAATTACTCAGCAGTAGGTTAGACAGTCCTTGAGGCAGAACATCAACAGAGCTACCTAGCCAATCATTCCCATCTAAAGCCTGATATCATGTGTAATGAATGTTTCACGGTCCTATCAGACAAAGAACGATTATGTCAACCACCCTCGGTTACAACTAATAAGCTTTTTTGGTTGTGTTTGTCTTCATATATTTCAAATAAAGCCTAACAAAGTTCCCCAAGTACTCAAATTTGACAAATGGGATAATATAAAACGCAAAATAGATAACTCATGACTTCAGCTGATGCTTCCATGTTGAAACTTGTGTGCGATAACCATCATTTAAACCTGACAAGAACAGTAAGGGAGCTGCCTTTGTGAAATCAACAGACAAAACAGGTATCTTTGCACTGATGAAACAAGCAGTAAAGGTGTTAAAGATAATACTAGGCAGTAAAATTGTTCCCTTTGAAAATAATATGATTGTGATCTTGAACACACAGGCAGATAACACCTTGGAAACTTTGTCTAGGCCACAGAGATACATTAATATCAAAACCTAACGCTGCCAAAAAAAAAAGATGTCTTTAAAAAGTGATGTCAGGTTTGAAGGAAAATGTTAAGAAAGTAGGATTATTAAAATGGCTTTTTACATTTTGTGTGTGATGTTTTAAAAAAATAATATTAAATGTATATAACACATTTTAAGTCATAATCTATAAACCAAGCCAAATATTATGTCAAACACCACTAAACTACATTATTATTACTAAATGGCAGAGTTTATGAAAAGCTCCTGTGGAAAAGTATAACCGAAAAATGTGCGTGTTAGAGTTGTAAAATGCTTAATAAAATAGGTTTTAACATAAACTAAACTCTTAACACAACCATGAAGACATTTCTAAATTGTTATAAGCTTTATACTTTGTTACTTAGTACTCCAAGTCCACAAATATATGTAAATATGGAATTTTAAAGACCTAAATTACTTTCCAGC
The DNA here is from genome assembly GCA_036247105.1 of Cirrhinus mrigala. NCBI lineage: Eukaryota > Metazoa > Chordata > Actinopteri > Cypriniformes > Cyprinidae > Cirrhinus > Cirrhinus mrigala. The sequence continues at coordinate 21,694,334 of CM070017.1, forward strand.
AAACGCACGAGTGATTGTAATCCTTGTTTCCTTTGACTCATATCAGCAGGCCTCCCAAAACTGTCTGTCAGAGTTTCCAAACTTATGACAGTAACTAGCATGTCATAACCTGGCAGGTCACAAGCAGGCCTGAGACTGCTTACAACCAATACCCTTTATGATTTTAAATGAAAATAAAAACTTTTAAGTAAGTGCATAGGACATGACATTTCATGTCATCTGTTATTCTGTGACTTTTGTGTCATTTTCTTCCCTGGACAACTTAAGTTAACTTAACTTAAGAGTGCTAAAGAACTTAAAGCGTGATGTTTTAAAGAGAATGGTGTTTTAAATGGACATTTCATTCGGACTGGGCAGTTTTGTGTACTTACAGATGCACAGTGCTCTTAGGCAAGTCTTGAGGGACATCAGTGATGTCTAAATGGCTGCAGTCGGTCGTATCAAGCGTACACGTACAGTTTTGAGGACACGGTGCGCCATAATTGATTAACAGTTCCAGCGTCAAAAGCCAATAAAACACATGATATGAAAGTGATCCCATCTGTCCCAGCCACGCCGCCATTTTGTATCCAGTTGTCTCAGCGCTTAACGACTGATCTCTCTCTCATCCACAAACGGACAGCTCGAACCTATTGAGTTTCTCAGAGTCCGAGTAATTCGCCTTCATTAAGTTGTTTGTTTACCCAACGGTAATATCAAATTATACTGCGTTGTTTTTGGGCAATGCATCAGTCCTGGACTTGAAAACGGTCCACAGTAAAATTTTATCTCCCCTGCTGCTGCACCACGTAAGTAAATCAAAGGTGAATCACGACGAGGCAATACAAGAAACTTGTCCAGAAGCCAAAACTAAATGCAGTTGTCCTTAAAAGGTTGAAAAGGGGGTCTGGATGGGAGATAGACAGGCGCTTTGTTTTGGCAAGAGAGATCCACTGGATCAAATGTAGTTTGACGAGTTTAAATCGTCAACGGTGTTTCTGAAGTTCTTAAAATGTTGTGATCCCAAGCGAGTCGTTATTAGGAAAAGTAAAAACATTGCAGCTCGCGTCCATTAACTCCATACGAGCGTGTTGAGGAAAATCTGGGACCGTCGGCGCTTTAAAGAAACTTTTCCTGAGGAAAAACCGCACTCTTAAAAAAAGTTTGCGGCTCTCGCTTCTTCCCGTATTTGATAGAAAGTTTCCGAACTGCGAATGCAGAACTTTGGATCACTCGAGCAATAATAAACCACTTTTGAAGCGAAACAGTTCCCGTGAATCCGTCCGACTGTTGTGAACTTTGCGGCTCGCGTTCGTTCGTTCACTCTCTCTTTCTCTCTCTCTGTCTCTCTCTCCAGCAACACTGCGCGCGGTTTAAAGGAACTGGTAAGCTTTTATCTTGATCTCGTTGTACGGTCCGAAAACTCCGATAATTCACAAATTCACCTCGCACTTCTGACCGTTTCCACCGCTTGTTTTCCCCCTCCCGGACTTTACTTTCTTTTTATCCCGACGTTCTTTCGTCCCACGTTGGATACATCAGAAGTGATAAAGATTCTCTCATTTTACTTTCCGATTGGTGCTCGGAGAATGATTGACGGCCAAACTCTGGCTCTCATTGGCTGCTTTGGAGCGCTCAGGCGCCACGATTTTGGACTTGCCAGGGCCCAGCTGTCAGTCACCTCGCGTTAGCCCCGCCTATCTTTCCCACCCAGAGTGCGAAACTGCGCCGCCTCCTTTCACTCTCACCGCGTCTTAAAGGGACAACGTTCAAGGCGAAATGTCTGTTTTTATAACATAACATAATATAATATAATAATTAACTGTAATATTGGCTAATATATACACACAGAATGTAAAAGGAAGGTGAAATAAACAATCGACTTTCTCAATTTTATTTATTTACTTACATTTACTCATTTAGCAGACGCTTTTATTCAAAGCGACTTACAAATGAGGACAATAGAAGCAATCATAACCAACAAAAGAGCAATAATATGTAAGTGCTGTGACAAGTCTTGATTAACCTAAGGCAGTGCATGTAGCAAGTTTATTTAAATAAATAAAAAGAAACAAGTAGGCCTAGATAGAATAGAAAAAGAATAGGTAACACTAGTGTCAGAGAGTATTTTTTATAATAAATAAAAAGAAAAGAGAATAGAAAGTAGATAGAATAGAAAAAATAATAGATATTGCTAGTGTTAGAGTCTGTTTTTTTTAAAGGAAAAAAAAGTAGTTATAATAGTGCAAGTGGTAGAGGATCAAGTGTTTTTTTTATTTTTATATATACTTTTTTTTATTAGTTTATTTTTATTTAATTTATTTTATTTTATTTATTTATTTTATATCATTATTATTATTAGTATTGTCCACATTTCCATATTGTTTTTGACAGAGGAAAGCTAAAATATTTTATTTGTAAAATACTGTTTCTTTCTCACATAAAACTTATTCCATGTTGAATTCCTTGACAAACAGGCTTCAATTAAAAAGCAACCTTATAGTGACAATATAATATAGAAAAAAAAAAAAAAAAAAACTATAAGCCAAATTGCTGATAAATATATCTACTCAAATAAGTAATCCCGCATTTTGGCCTCTTTAACCCAAATGGCATTTGACTCAGGTATTTTGGCTTTCTATTCTGAGAGAGCTCCTGACATGGTTTCACGTATGATTTATTTGTCAGTGTGCAGACTGTAAATCATTTGCTTTACAAATAACTTGGAAGTGACACGAGTGTCAAGAGACCATAAAGAGCCATAAAGAGACAGAGTTTAGTGCTCTGAAGGATAGTATCAATAGTGTAAGTGAACTTGAAAAACAATACTATAACAATGCTATACTTCAAATCCAAAATGGAAAAAGACAACTCTGATTTACAAATAGTATGCACTACATCTGCATTAAAACATGTGACAGTATGAATCTGTAACCTAAAGTAAAACATTAGGATTGTTGGATTGTTTTTATGTGACAATTTGATAATTTGATAAATATAATCAGTCTAAACCTCTGGACCCTGGACACATAACATTTCATTCAGCACACACCTGAGAATTTCAGCAAACGCTGTCTCTGGGATGTTTTTGGATCAGTTATGGTGGAGAGAAAGTTTGCAAGTAAACTAATATGCGTATCAGATGAGAGATCCTTACTTCTCTTTCTTGTTCTCTCTTCTCTCTCTCACTCACTCTCCATCCAGTGCACATCCACAGCTGGAAAAAGATGAAAGACCCTCGTACAAGGTTTTGGACAGATGGTGCAACACATGAAGACACTGGATTTGGTGCTTCTCTGAAAGAGAGAGTGAAGTGGGCCTGAACCAGAGTTTTTAAACGGTAGATAATTCAAGGTTGGAAGGGATGCCGTTCCATCTGCGTGAGTTGCGTTTCGTGTGTTTTTTGTCAGCGTGTCTGTGTGTGTTGCAGTCCTGTGCCAATTTATCACACTGGCCGTGCAGGAATCTTCAAAGATAACAAGCCCATCTGCTCAAGCTATTCGTCAACAATAAAATGGAGAGGCGTGAAACGAAGCCAGCACGTTGTGCTATCTCTGGATGTTTAACGGGTGTGCGCTATAGCGAGGAAATGCCTGGGTTAATAGGAAGCAGAGACACTTGCACGTCTCATCATATCTCGGAGTCCTGGCTAAAAAGCGAGAATCCCTAAACCCAAAGGAGAAAACGCAGTATGAGTTTCAGATGAGGCATGAAGAAAGGTTTCATATGCGCTGGTCTTAATGTGCTGTAATTCAATGAGTCTATACTGACCAGTACATTTTAGACAATTATAGTTGCATCACACCTGCACACTGCCTGGTATTTTCCAACAGCGATGGCTAAAAGGGGGCATTCATACTGACAGCGTGATTCAAAGTCATTCATTTTTTAAGATGCTTTGATGTTGATTTTTAGTGATATCAAAATCAACAAAGCTCAAACTTTATGCAACAGCTGGGTCGATGAAGTGTAAGCACATACATGAAAGTCTAAAGGAATGAAAAACTCTAGATTAAAGGGATAGTTCACCCAAAAATGAAAATTCTGTCATTAATTACTCACCCTCAAGTCGTTCCAAACTTGTAAGATCTTCGTTCATCTTCGGAACACAAATTAAGGTATTTTTGATGAAATTCAAGAGTTTTTTTGACCCTGCATAGACAGCAATGCAACTGATGCTTTCAAGACCCAGAAGGGTAGTAAGGACATTGTTAAAATAATCCATGTGACATCAATGGTTCAACCCTAATTTTATGAAGCTATGAAAATAATTTTTGTGCATCAGAATGCCGGCTCCTGCATCAACAGCATCACAACATGCATCGTGATACTCTCATGAATGCAGTCTTAAAGACTGAAACGGAAGAAAATTAATCGTTTAAAAAAGTAAAAAGTATTCTTGTAGTTTCATAAAATTACGGTTGAACCACTGATGTCACATGGACTATTTTAATCAAGTAGTGATTTCCTTACTAACTTTCTGGGCCTTGAACGTGTCAGAAAAGCTCTCGGATTTAATCAAAAATATCTTAATTTGTGTTCCGAAGATGAACGAAGATCTTACAAGTTTGGAACGACTTGAGGGTGAGTAATTAATGACAGAATTTTCATTTTTGGGGCGAACTATCCCTTTATATTCTTAGTCAAATTCTGTATATATTTTGGTTTCATATGGTTTAAAAAAAAAACCTTTTATACCATTTTTGTAAAAGGTTAAAAAATGAAAACGTATTTTTTCTTACACTTTGAATATGCAAGTGTGAACATCTCTAATTAACACAAATTAATTAATATTATACAATTCATATAATACAAATTAATTCATAAATATCATTAAGAGTCAGACCACATGACTTGAACTCAATTTTCTATATACTATCAGTAAAGCTTTTTCTTTTGTAACAATTAATATGTGACCCTGGACCACAAAACCAGTCTTATGTTGCACGGGTATATTTCTAGCAATAGCCAAAAATGCATCGGATGGGTCAAATTTGTCGATTTTCCTTTTATGCCAAAAATCATTAGGATATTAAGTAAAGATCATGTTCCATGAAGATATTTTGTAAATTTCCCAACATAAATATATCAAAACTTAATTTTTGATTAGTAATATGCATTGCTATGAACTTCATTTGGACAACTTTATGGGCAATTTTTTTATTTTTTTGCACCCTTGTATCTCGGTCAAATATTGTCCTTTCCTAACAAACCAAATCAATGGAAAGCTTATTTATTCAGCTTTCAGATGATGTATGATGGTTTTGTGGTCCAGGGTCACATATAAAGGATTATGCCAAAATTAAGTTTACTTTGTAAGATTTTCAGTTTTTCTTGAAACTTCATTATGAAGAACACAACTTTTCACTTCACAAGACGTTAAGTGATGGACTTGCGTTGTGTGGATTACTTGTGGATTATTGTAATTTATTCTGACGGCACCTATTCACTGCAGAGAATCCATTGATGAGCAAGTCATGTAAATTTCTCCAAATCTGTTCTGATCAAGAAACAAACTCATCTACATCTTAAATAGCCTGAGGGTGAATGAATTGCCAAAAAATTTCATTTTTGGGTGAACTATTCCTTTAAAGCCATCATGACAATCAGAAACCAACTTTTCCTTGATCTTTTGACATATAAGAGGTCTTTGTATGCTTAATACACCCTGCAGGTTTTATAATTTAAAATGTCCTCTTCATCAGTAAAAAAGCATTTGTGTAATAACCCTCAGAAAACAGCTCATTTGGATCCGAGGTGCCAAGGTGACGTCAACTGGACGCAGTCGTTTGCATAAACACTGCCTCCAGTGCAAGACATCGACGAATAGTCTTCTTCTCACCACAGGCCCCGCCCACTGGTGTTCAGTCGCTTAATCGCTGACACTTGAATACGCTGAATGCGAGTGTCGTGTCTCGTCAAAAGCAAATAGAAATAACAATCACTGCCGCTATCTTGTCTACACTGGATAGATGTGCGTTAGCTTGAGTCTGTCATCAATAGGATGGAGTAAAAGAACATTCGCCTTGACGTGTTTGGTTTAAACATTTCTTTCGTGTCTTTGTACAAATATCAGAAGGATCCCAGCATAAAGAACAAGTGGATAGTTAATTTTTGATGGCATCCCAGATCATGTCAGAGCATTGTTCAGAGGATTTTGTTTTGTAAATGAGGCACAATGTCATGGAAAGTTAAAAAGAAATGGAAAAGATGAAGCGGTATTAGTTCTGACTGCAGCTGCATCATAAACGGTAAGTAAATTATTTCATAATGATTTGTCTGAAAATTACGTTTTATTTTTATCATGTTATCAAATGCCATAGCGAGGGGGCGTTAATACTGTTTCCTATGCAATTAAGTTAACCAATCATAACAGTGGCCGATTACTGACAAACATTAAAGGACCCGCCTCTTAAAACAGGTCATTTTAGACAGAGGGTCAGAATGAGGGTTGAAAATAATCATTTCCCCACTTATTTATTTAATTTTTGTGCAATAAACTTTATTAACAGTTTAAGTAAACATCAAGGAACAAATTAAAATAACAATAAAAAAAATCCATGTCATGACCCCTTTAAGAAACACTCTCTTAGTTAGTCTTTATCCCAGGCCCAGTGGCATGAGTCAAGTGGAACTTTGCACAGCCCCTGTGCAGGTGTCCAAACAAGAAGGTAGAGACTTTTTTTTATTGTGTATGTACACTAACATTTACATTTCTCACTGTTGTTTGTTTAATAAAGTGAGTGGATCTCGCCAACTTCTGCCAAGTTCCTTTCATTTCCCAGAGCAAGTTGCGTACCGGCCAAAATCGTACATGTTGAAAGATGTCTCCTCCTTGACCTGTTCTTGAGTGTTACACAGGTTGCCCATCACTTGATGTCATCCCTAGAGAAGGCATGCCTTGTTGCAACAACCTTGTGTTAACAGCTTGCTTCTTTTAAGTGTTTACCTGGGCAACGTCTCCTTGGTGTTTATACGTCCTCAATCAGCACACAGATTCAGGTGTGATGTATAGACACTGTCTCCCATATACTGGCAGGGTGGAGAGTGCAAACGGCAAAAAGCTCTTGTTTATTTGAGCAGGAGTGTTTTAATAGGGCCAAGCACAAAATATGTGATAAAAGAAGTGATGGTCTGGAACAGGTTTTTTTGTGTGTGACGCAGGGTAGGAATGCAGTGTGAAAGGTGACTTATGTATGGCCTAGCTTAAGAGGTGATGCATCTTTTGTTTGGCAGCATTCTTTTGTTAAGTCTTTTTTTAGGTCTGCTTATACCAATGCGGGTTTTCTCTTTAAAAATGGGTAGGGTGTTATTTTTAGGATTGTAAACCATGATCTCAGACCAAAGGTGTAATTATGTAATTTGTGCAGATAACATAATAAAATATTCATATTTAAATATTTTACATTATATCTTACAATTTTTTTTTAAATGTAATAACATTTTTTTTTTTTTTAAATATATACATATATATATAATTATACCAAGGTGACAAGGTACATTTTCCATCATGTGCATGCACAGTCGAGGAAACTGGAGATGAAATGTAATTCATGCAGCATTTAGCAAAACTTTGAGAAAAATTCAAGTCTAACATGGGTCAACGGCAAAAGTTGTACAAACTTTTCACTGTAGCTTCAAAACCTTACACGGTGTGTGCATAATCTTATCAAGCTGGCAAATCTACAGAAACTCCAGTACGTATATTAAATTACGTCTTCAGTGGAGTTCAGTGAACATGGAAGCCCGGCTGGGGAAATTCAATTTATTTAAAGCTACACGATCCTCATTCCTGTCCACCACAAATGAGCGCATGGCACATGCTTGGGGCACAGATTTATGGGTGATTTATCAACGTCATTACATTATCTTAAGTGGCTGATGAGCTGTGGGGAAGTGCTCATTACGTCTTTGCAGGGGGGGTTATGGTGAACAGGGGCACACTGATTTACTTAGACTAAGAGAGTCTCTCAAGAGATAAAACTGATAAAGTGGCCCACTGGGGATTGAAATGTAGACAAATTCGGATCTGAATTAACTACTTGTTTAGCTGCCCTCACAAACTCACACTACCGTCAAATTTTAGACATTTTAAGATGTAATATATAAATATTACATTACACATTCAAATGACTAATATCTGATTTAGGGCTGGGCTATATGGCCCAAAAAAAACATATATATATATATATACATAAATAATTTTTGTTTGTTTTTTTTTGGGCTGAAATGCAATATACAGGCTAAAATCACATTAGCAGAAGTTCAATTCACTAAACTAAAAATGAAAGTAAACACAAGGGCACAGATTAATTGCATTATATTTTAATTACCCCAATACTGCTATCTGATATCATAAAATACACTTACTTGTAGGTTTAAAACATATCTACATGTGACACAATTATCGCGCTCCTACTCAATTGACCTTATGTAGCCCCGCCCCTTTTTAGCACTGCGTTTTTTGTCTTCTGTCTTCCGGTTGTATTTCCACAATCTGACGGATTTATGAATGAACCACTCGTTTTAAAATCTTCTTGTTCTACTGACATTTGTTAAGATATTTGCTTTAAACGTTACAGTCGTTAACTCTACAATAGATAAATCCACTTTACCAGCTAAAGTACTTTTAGACAGTGATGCCATAGAAATATACACAAACGGAAGTTCAAAGACAATCAGGCAAATAATTTTCATGGAATACAGTCGTCAAAGACGCCATTTGAAGCTAAACGCAGATGTTTAAACGGACACACTATGGATGAAAACTGCTATGATTACTCTACTTTTCAAGCATAAATTTGATTTAAACAATAGGTCTACATAATATTCACATATGCTGTTCATAGGGGACATATTGTATTAGCCCTACAGTTACAGCATGGAATATTATGTAAACCCACTATTAACATTTTTACATACTTTTATTAACTTCTATTAACATTACTTTTTTTTTTTCTTAATCTCACAATTCTGACTTTTTTTCTCACAAATGCAAGTTTATATCTCCTAATTCAGACTTTACAACTCAATTTAACAAAACTAGTGAGTTTGTTCATTCTTAGGGGAAAAAAGCAGTAGTGTGGGATATAAACTCTGAGCTGAGGGGAAAAGAGAGAATGACAAGTTGTTTTTCCTCTAGAGTTGTGGGATATAATCTCGGAATTGCAAAAATGAAGTCAGAAATTTGAAAATATAAAATCAAATTTACCTTTTTTTATTCTTTTATTCAATGGCTCCGCCCACAAAAAACGTCAGTCCTGTTTCAGATCTGTAAGACTATCTCACTGTTAGTTTTGTTGAATAACAGTGCTTATCGCTGAGTGACAAGCTGTTGTAATATGCAAATAACATTTTGAAAATGACATCTAACCAATATAATCTATATTATTAAAAGTATTTTGTACCGTATCCATGTACTTCTCTAGCTGTAAAGGCTATCTCTCCCGGGTTTTCTGCAACCATGCTGCGCGCACATCCCAAATGTTTACAAAGAGATAATTGGTCTATAGGCAACAATACATTGTATAGGTCAAAATGATCAATTTTTCTTTTATACCAAAAATCATTAGGATATTAAGTAAAGATTACGTTCCATGAAGATATTTTGTCCATTTCCTACTGTGAATATATCAAAACTTAATTTTTGATTAGTAATATGCATTGCTAAGAACTTCATTTAGACAACTTTAAAGGCGATTTGCTTAATATTTTGATTTTTTTTGCCCCCTCAGATTCCAGATTTTCATTGTATCTTGACAAACACTGTCCTATCCTAACAAACCATACATCAATGGAAAGCTTATTTATTCAACTTTCAGATGATGTATAAATCTCACTTTAAACCCATATGACTGGTTTTGTGGTCCATGGTCACAAATAGGCTATATCGATATACCGCCATGCCCTGACTTGGATCTTTTCAGTCAACTCTAAACTCAGTGATCTAGTCGGAGCAGTTAAAGGAATAGTTCATCCGAATATGAACATTTACAGATAATTTAATCACCCACAGGCCATCTGAGATGTAGATGAGTTTGTTTCTTCATCAGAACAGATTTGGAGAAATTTAGTATTACATCAGGAGAGAAATATGCACAGATCAAGCACAGTTTACAAGCTAAACAGTCAAAAATGGTTTTAAACAAATATGTGGGTGACTTTGATGTGAGAGGACAACAGGGGATGGACTTTTTAACAGGACTTGTATTTTGGCCAGAAGTGACAGCTTAAAGTTAAAATGCCTTCTACAAACATGCAGCTTTTTTTGCTTTAGACTTTAATTGATGGAATGGAGTGGTGTGGATTACTTGTGGATTATTTATCAGCTGTTTGGACTCTCATTCTGACGGCACCCATTCACTGCAGAGGATCCATTGATGAGCAAGTTACGTAATGCTAAATTTCTCCAAATCTGTTTCTTTGAAGAAACTCTTCTACATCTCTTATGGCTGAGGGTAAGTACATTTTTTTCAGCAAATATTCATTTTTTCAAGCTTAAATGCTCCCTGCCCTATTCATTGTAACTACAGGAAGAAGAGTGTCAAAATTTCCTCTTTGTTATTCCACCAAAGAAAGAAAGTCATACAGGTTTGAAACGGCATGAGGTTGAATAAGTAAGTAATTTTTGTGTGAACTATTCCTTTAAAAGTTGAACTAAGAAAACCCCACCAGGAATATAACCCTATTCAAATGACCTAGAACACCATGTTTCTTGTTTTCTTCCTCTTCCTCCTCCTCTTTCTTCTTGCCCTTTATTAGGCACAATAAAGGAGGGAAGGTGAGAGAAAGAACGAAGACGGAGATGAGAAGGGCCAAAGCCCTTTAGTGGTCTGAAACCCACGCATGCTCGGCAATCTCAAACCCTGCGTTTAGCAGCTGCAGCTGTGAAACCTTTCTTTCTCCTCTCGCTCACTCTTTCTCACTGGCTCTCTTTCTTTTCCCAGACCTGAATAGAGCTGCGCTGAATAGATTGGGCCAGGTCGGCTGAATAGTCGCACCGGAGGGAGGGGTGGGAGTGGAGCCCAAATGAACCGGAACCCCTACAGAGAGCTCCGCTCCTGGCGACGGCTATGATAGGGAGGAGGGGGGAGCTGCGTTTAATCGCTCATAATAGAAATTAGCATGGTGTAATGAACCCGTTTCAAAAGTCCATTATTTGCACAGTTCAAAGAGAGGGGTGACTTTGTAGTTGGAATCCGTGAGCCCAAGCCAAATATCAAAAGGAAAGCATTTGTCAAAACTTCGTACGACTTTGTCAAAGCAAACAGCAAATTTTCTGTTTCTTTTTGCACGGGAAAGAACTTGTGCATAAATCTTGTTCGGTTTAAGGAAAGAAATCTAGTGTGTACACAAAGCAAAGTGTCACCTGGTTACTCTGACTAAGGAGAACATTGCTAAAGCAATCGCATCGCTCTGGCATGTACGTTCAACATGATTTTACATATTTATTTAGCAATCAATCACGTTGCACAAAGCATATTTCAAGTTTGAGCTGTACTTTTTTTGTCTCCCATCCAAGCAGAACTGTCATGACGGCACATGTGCGTAAAGAAATTACTTTTGTCATGCGTGATTCTTTTAACCTTTTGACCAAATTACACCAAATATTCAAATCACAAGTTGACAGTCGAGACATATTGCTGTTTCCGCCTGTTTTTTTACATGCGACCCAACGCCGTCTCATAGGGATGAGTAAAAATATTGATTTCTCAATTTTAATCAATTTTCATTTTTACAAAACGACATCGGCTCTTAAATCCCAAGAATCGATTAGTTGGGATTTAGGTTAATCGAACCTTTTTTGACTAAATGGTTCCATAAAGAACCTTTAATATCTGAAGAACCTTTCTATTTCACAAAAGGTTCTTTGTGGCAGAAGAAAGTTCTTCAGATTATAAACAGGTAAAAAAGAGATGGTTCTTTAAAGACTGAATGGTTCTTTGTGGAACCAAAAATGGTTCTTCTATGGCATCGTTGTGAAGAACCTTTTAAAGCACCTTTATTTTTAAGAGTGTAGTCTCAAATTTTTAATTATGCAAATTTTGTTACAATATTCAAACAATAAATGCTGGTTTGGCACTGATTAATGTGGAGTGACAGATCGCTGTAGCGCCTCAGTTCAAGAGAAGTGGCAGCACTAAGCACACATGAATGTGAATAAACATCTGAAGGTATTTTAAAAGAAAACGTATAACTTAAAGTCTGTATCCTGTCTCATGTAATCGCTCAATCAATGTTTCAACCGTGCAAAGACGTCAGTATAACAGCTTGTAAACAAAATGTCACGTAACATCACATAAATCGAATTCAATCACAAGCTTGTGACTCAGAATTGAATAGTGGATTTTGTGTCACAACCAGCCCTAGCGTCTCGTGATTGCTTGCGAATACAGTTTAGGAATGACATGAGGGTGAGAAAATTCAATTTTAAATACACGGAAAGAAAATAAAATATAAAATAAAAAAGTAAATAAATATAGAGCAAATATAGCACATAATTTCACAAAAAACAGTTCAACATTACATTATAATGAAAATCTTTAAAATTATTAAAATGAAAATGTATTAAAGGAGTCGTGGAAGAAAGGCCTTATCCCGCGAAACGATCAGTTATTTTATAAAAAAATTAAATTCATATACTTTTTAACCTGAAACGCTAGTCTTATCTAGCTCTGCGTGAACTCTGTGTATTCCAGGTCATGATGGTTAGGGTATGTCGAAAAACTCTTCTCATTTTCAAATGAGAGCGTCTCATTTTCTCCTCCAACTTTAAAATCGTCCTACATCACTGTTTTACCTTTTCTTTGTAAAGGCCGTTTAACCTTTTTTGCATGTTCACTTTGTAAACACTGGGTCGGTACTTTTGCAGCGATGTAGGATGATTTTGAAGTTGGAGGAGAAAATGAGATGGGAGTTTTTTGACATACCCTACTGTAACTGTCTTAAACCGGAATACACAGAGTTCACACAGGGCTAGACAAGGCGAGCGTTTGAGGTTAAAAAGTATATAAATTGTAAATTTTTTTTTAGAAAATAACTCATAGTTTTGGTACATAAGACCCTTCTTCCTTGGCTGGGATCGTTTAGAGCCCTTTGAAGCCGCATTTAAACTGCATTTTGGAAGTTCAAACTCACGGGCACCATAAAAGTGCATTATATGGAGAGAAATCCTGAAATGTTTTCCTCAAAAAAAACAATTTCTTTACGACTGAAAAAAGAAAGACATGAACATCTTGAATGACAACGGGGTGAGTACATTATCTGTAAATTTTTGTTCTGGGAGTGAACTACTCCTTTAATTATTAAATTAACTAATTAGTTATGTCTTTCTTTCTTCATTCAAAAAGAAATTAAGGGTTTTGAGGAAAACATTCTAGGAGTTTAGTGGACTTCAATGGTGGCCACTGAGTTGAAGATCCAAATTGCAGTTTTAATGCAACTTCAAAGGGCTCTACAAAAAAAAAAAAATGTATATACATTTTAACCACAAATGCTCATCTTGCACTAGCGATGCAATGCGTGTCTACGACTTCATGCATTATGTAATCACATATTAAAAAAGGTCACACACAGTTAGTTCTTCATCTGTGTACTTCGGTTCAAAAAGGCAGGGTAGGACGAAAAACTCCATTTTCTCCTCCAACTTTAAAATCACCATCATTGTTTTACCTTTTTTTGTAAAGGCTGTTTGACTTTCTTTGCATATTCGCTTTGTAAACACTGGGTCGGTACTTCCGCCTGCGTCACATGTGACCTTTCCAATGTGATTACGTAATGCGTAACGTCGTGAATGCAGAGCTAGTGCAAGCATTTTTGGTGAAAAAGTTTATAAATTTTTGGGGTTTTTTTTAGAAAATGACCAATTGTTTCACTAGACAAGACCATTATTCCTCAGCTGGGATTGTGTAGAGCCCTTTGAGGCTGCATTAAAACTGCAATTGGGACCTTCAACCTGCTGATCCCCACTGACGTCCACTATATGCAGAAAAATCCTGGTTCCTTAATTCGAATGAAGAAGGAAAGACATGAACATCTCGCATAACATAGGGATGAGTAAATTATCAGGAAATTTTAAATCTGGACTGAGCTAATACTTTAAATAATAAAAATAAATTAAATCTTTACAATGGCTCAGTCATTCTTCTTAACTGAAAAGATCTATCTCTCCAATTCTCTACGCAGGACTGAAAGTTATTTACCAGAGTGCACTGCCCGTCCGATTGCCTGACCTCTTCACCTCATAATCACCCACCTCTGAGAAGACAACAAGTTTGTCCCTCCCTTTCCACCACGCTGATCTGAGACCTGTTACCCTGATGACACCAGCGCTCTGGTAAAACGCTCTCAATGGTGGTGATTTTGCCATTGATTGCTGCAGCTGCACAGCTTATGGCTATCCAGCCCTGAGGCCCCTGTTATAGATAATGGGATAATGGTTGCCACCTTCTGAACACTTGTGGCCCACAGCGGTGAGAGATACTGCGCGGTACAACATTTGCTGAAAACAGAAGAGGAATACATGTTTCTTTAACGTCATCCTTGATGAATAAAAGTATCAATTTCATCTATTTAAAAAATCATATTCACCCCAAATTTTTAAAAAATGGTTTCTACAAAAATATTAAACAGCAAAAACAGTTTTCAGCATAGATAATAATGAGAAATGTTTATTGAGCAGCCAATCAGTTTTTTAATGTAAGCCTGCACTGTGGGAAACCAGTGGCAGCTAATTAATTTATAACAATGTCAAAGAATATGACAAAGAATCAAGCAAATAACCGATTTCCAAGAATTGGATGAATAGCTTTAGTCTTTCTTCATCCAGCCGTGCTCAGGTATGCATCTCAATTTGAGCTCAAACACAAGAGGTTCCAGCTCCACGAGTAAATAAGGACAGAGGCCTATACAGCGAGGCCTATTCAGTCTCCTGACACGGCTTCAGTTCTCTAGTCTTCTAGAGCATCCAGCTGTGAGCACTTGAGACAGGCCAGGGCCTCACACTGAATACTCAATGCACCAACTGCCAGAGGACTTTCCAGAAACTTCCATTCCTTTAGCTGACAGCACTCTGAAAGAGCCATTATCTCCAAACCGCCAATTAGGCCGAAACGCTCCATCCAGAATGTGAATACCCTAAATAGAAATAATCATTTTGGCTGAGGAACGCTCTAATTTGTATTGATATTTTGATGCTTATCTCTCAGAATAATGGAGGTTACTTGAAACGACGGGCTTTACGAGAATGCGACGCTGTTCGGTTTAATTTGTTGTGCCTAGAATACAAAGACCATGGAAGAAAAGACATTTTTTCCTTAGAAACACTTCGGTAGGACTGTACGCTTGCCAGCGGAGTCGCGAGAGACAGTGTCAGGTTTTCACATTTTTTAATTTAGTGTTACATGAGCTAGTGTGTCTGTATATAAACAGCAGACTGCCAAAGCATGCTTATGTGAAGCGTCCGGTTTACTGGCCAAATAAAAGCTTCTGTGGATTCGGCTCTGTCGAAATATGCTAACGCTAACCCTACAAAACCACAAGGCAAATTGGCCCTTGTTTAATCAGGGGGGAAACTGAGCCATGTTCATTCATTCATGACAGAGTAAAACAAACGCAGAAAGAGAGTCCGAGAGAGAGAATGTGTTAAAGAAAAAGAGAAATAATTTGTTCTCATCACTAAAAAATTTGAATATTTGCTAAGTTGAATTAGTCTAATTAGTCTAGTGCTGGTTATATTTCATTTAGGGGAGACCAGGACTAGTTTTACACGTTTTACACCAATGAATATTCATAGAAACAGTAACTTATAAATTCATAGAAGACATAACATATAAAAACATTGTTTTGGGCACACAAATCTCAGAATTAATGAATTTAATTCAAATAAATAAACAACAGAAATATGATATAACATTTAATAATGTAAATATAAAATATGCATAATAACATAATTTATATATAATTTAATACATAATAATCAAAATTTTATATATATATATATATATATATATATATATATATATATATATATATATATATATAACCAGTCTAACAACTTGTCCCGGTCTTCTAACTCTAAAGCACCAAACATTAAAAAAATTATATAAAATCTGAATATAATAGTAAACGGTGAACATATGGAAGTAAATCTGATTATATATTTATGAATCAGTATATATAAACATAAAATCAGAATATTACTTATAATTCTAAATATATATTGTAAATCAATTACATATTTAGAAATCTGAATATATAAATGTAAATCTGAATATAAGTCTTAATATATAGATAAAAATTATAATATAAAAATGTAAGTCATAAATATATAGAAGTAAATCGCAATATATGTAGTTTTAAGTCTGAATATATAAATGTAAATTGTAATTATGTACATATAATTTTGAATATATGTTATATAAGCAATATATAGACATATAGCATATAAACGCAAATCATGAATATATGTATAAGTAATCTAAATATATAGTTAATAGTCTGAATGAATAGAATTAAGCCTAAAAAGTTGTAAGTTTGAATATATAAATGTAAAATGTGAATATATAGTTTTTATTATTCTGACGAATTGTAAATCAGAATGTGTGTATGTGTAACATATGAAAACTTGTCTGGGTTTCCCTTGTTAAATATAATTATTATTAAACATTTATGTGAACAGTTGTGAAATTGTTATCTGAGTGCTTTATTTATTTTGCCTGCAGATGAACATTTTATTAAATGACTGAGAAACACTAGGAAATGTAAAACTAACAAGAATGAAATGTGATATAGACACTGAAATGTTTTCAAAAGAAATAAAACTTCTAGTTTTCCTTGAATTAACCCTAGAAACAATTATTGCACTATATAAGAGCAATGGAGAGCTCAGTCACACAGGAAACACAGTAATCAAAAAATAATGACATGTCTTACATGCACTGCTCTGTAATGCCAGGTTCTGTTCTTACTGAAAATGATTCCAGCATGATGCATCAACCGAAGCCAAAGCTGTGCTGTAGCTGATTTACAAGGGCATGCTGTCAAACAAGAAATCTGGTGAATAATGGACCTTGTTCTTACTTCCAAGAGAGCGGAAACATACAGACCAATAATTCAGTGGGGGTGTGAAGCACAAGTGCGATGTGTTATATGGAGTCTGCCTTGGGTTTTCAGGGTGGGGCGGTGGATTCGTTCAGGGCGTTCAGAAGGGGCTGACTGACAGGACCGTGACAGGGAAGATGCACTGCAGTTCTGCATGTCTAACTCCCAACAGCTGCTGCTGGAGCAGACTGTACCTTCATCACTGTCATCATCATCGGCGTGTTGTAGTCATTAATATCACTTGTGCATTGCAATATCATTCACCATTACTCAGTTTATTGTTAACAGCATCTTTTGTCAGCATAAACATAAGAAAAGAAAGTCACCATCACATGATTATTCATGCCCAAGAGCATGCTGGGAACCTATAACCCACTTATATGAGGCCTGTCTGAACTCAGCAAATGCATTAATCCAACTGACATGCAAAACTAGGATAATCAATAAAATCTTTGTTTATTTAATTATTTAATTTCATTATTCTGCTGCAGTGGATGACGTAGGATGTAGGTGACAAACGTGGAAGCGCAGTGGAGAGAGCAAAGCGAAACATTGGTTACTAATTATAAATACAAAACGAGGATTTGTGAAGAAAAATGTTGGAGTATTTCAATATAAGTTTGAATGCCGCTCTTGTGAACACACATACGACAGTTAGCTGAAGCTAAAGATTACGGTTTATAAAGCTTTAAATATGGATATTTTTCATACAAAAATGCATTGATTCACTTCAGAAAGCCTTTATTAGCCCCACGGAGATGTGTGGAGTACTTTTTTATGGTGGATTCATAAACTTTTATTGTACTTCATCTATCCAGCTTTCTCTTAAACCCCATTCACTGCCATAATAAAGGCTAGAAGAGCCAAGACATTTTTAATGTAACTCTGACTGTATTTGTCTGAAAGAAGTCATATACACCTAGGATGGCTTGATAGTGAGTAAATCATGAGGTAATTTTCATTTTTGGGTGAACTGTCCCTTTAAGAATTTGACGTTCACACAGGCAACTACGAATAACACAAAATATATTTTTAGTCATAATACATTTACAAAAGTTTAAAACTTAACAAAATTTTGCACTTTTGCTATATATTATTAAATAATCTTCTTTTTTTTTGCCCAGAATGTCGTAAACAAATCAAGCCCGATCCAACACAAACAAAACTTATAAGCTAACGTTACTCATTGAAAAATGAGCTGACAAAAACACAAGCTAAGGGTTTTGGTTTGCGTTTTTCACACATACAGAATATGTTTTCTAAAATCACAGAGCACGTACCTTATTTTGCAACGTGGAGGTTAGATATTTTCTGTAAATGTACCAGATTTCTGATTCATTAGCCGCTTGTGTCGCTACGCCATTCGGTGGCTAAGTTACATATGAGTGAATCACCTATCACTCACTGAACCGATTCGTTCAAACACATTGATTCGTTCAGAGACAAGCAACAGTTTTGTTTTGGTTAGACAAACTGATCGATAATTACCAAAAACAAACCTGGCAATTAGCAATAACTGTGTCTAAAATGTAAGCTACACAATGTTAGCTTCGTGATTATCAAACTATTGTGTAAAGGCAAAACTGGTATTGGTGCTGGTTGATATTCGTAGAAAACAGAGCTCGTTCTGGATATTGCTTAAGTTTTGTCGTGTAATATTTGCATATTTATTTGAGTAGCTTGTATGTTTACTGCATAACATATTTCTCCTGACATATATCTCTAAGGGAGAAGATAAGTGGATCTTATGCTAGCTGATGGTCTGTGTGAGACAGGAAGGTAAGATGGCATGAAATTGATTCTCCTTGAAATTGTACAATCCATTAAAAACAAAGTTTTATCCCTATAATTTTAAAAATGTTCAAAATTGATCTTAAACCATTGGAACCGTGTTGCATCTCAGAACACTGATCTTTAGTAAATCATGATACAAACCTGTAACTTTACATGACCAGTCACAGGACATTGAATTTTAATAAACTAGCTTCATCTTTCAGTATTTTCAGTAGTTTCAATGTATTTTCCATACTTGTTTCATGTGGAGACGTTAGACAAATGTTTGCACGTGAAATGTCCAGGGTCACTGCTAGCTGGAGATGGCTGGTGTTCTCCTCAGCCCTGTCCTTGGAGAAAGGATACAGATGGACATAAAGCAGAATTTAAAACTGCTGACTTGTGCCTGCTTGTTATTGTCATGGTTTATCTGTAAAGCAGTAAAACGACAGGACAGATACGTGTTTGGGGAGTTTTTCAATGTTGCAAGTTCCTTACCTGTGCAATCAATTTTATCCATAAGTGGTTTTTATATCAGTTCTCTTGTGTGAACAATAATGAAAAATCCAGATATACTGTTCCACATACCCCATTCTCTCCATCCTTCCCCTAGGTTTTCACCTGTAATATTTTTTTCATTCATTTCACTGAATTATATATATATCAGGGGCATTTCCTCCGAGAAGGCAAGGGAGGCAGTCTCTCCTTAAAATATTGGATGTGAAAAAAATTTGTAGTTCAAAAATAAAACAATGCCAATATTACAATAAATAACATTAAAAGTGTTTTTAAAGAAAAATAGAAAACAGAAAACCAGTCATAAAGGTCAGTTTTCCATTGATGTATCATTTGTTAGGGTAGGACAATATTTGGCCGAGATACAACTATCAAATCTGGAATCTGAGGCTGCAAAAAAAAAGAAATCTAAATATTGAGAAAATCACCTTTAAATTTGTCCAAATGAAGTTCTTAGCAAGGCATATTACTAATCAAAAATTCAATTTTGATATATTTACGGTAGGAAATTTACAAAATATATTCATGGAACGTGATCTTTACTTAATATCCTAATGATTTTTGGCATAAAAGAAAAATCAATAATTTTGACCCATACAATGTATTGTTGGCTATTGCTACAAATATACATGTGCTAATTAAGACTGGTTTTGTGGTCCAGGGTCACATATTGTTTAAATTAAGAGTTAATAATATTTTGGAATAAATGTAAAATGCTTAAAATCACTAAACTGCTTTAATAAACAAAATATTGATTACATTAATGTAAAAATATAAAATTGATTTTTTTCTTCTTTTTCTGATTGATTTTCTGAACATAAGTACTGTTTATATAACCAAGAAAATGCAACTGAGACATAAATATTATTTTATTATTTAAAAGTTTTTAAAGAGACTTTAGACTTTAGATGCAGTCAAAAGGCTTTTGAACACTTACATCACACTTAAAAATGTATGATTTTACTAACATGTCTTTAAGTGTCCAATAATGCCTAGATACAAAATAGTAATATATCTAAATATATAAATGATATCACCTAAATACTAACAAATACAATAAATAAATACTAGCACATGGGCAATGGCTTATGAAAAAGTGTTTGTACTTGCTACTTGTACCAGCTGTGCAGATGAACACACAAACCTTTGCACAGATGGGAAGTCAGCCATTATTATATATTACTGCTCATTTATTTTTAAACTGCAGCATTTAAACACAATTATCTGTAATGCTCACCAAGGCAGAAAAGAGCAGACATCTGCAAACAGAGATGGAAAAATTTGCATCCATGTGTCTAATTTAAAACGGCTTTGTATAATTCACACACATTCACCTTTAAAGATCAAATTACCTTTCTTATGAAAACACTGGGAAGTTGATTCAGACTGTGTATTTTGAACATGCACCACCTTTCAAACCATTCCTTGCTGAAAAAAAGTATTAATTTCTTAAAAGAAAAAAAAAACACTGTATGAAAGGACTAAAAAATACACATTTCTAAACAAGCAATGAGAAATGGCCTCAAACGAAAACTAGCGTAAGCTGTTTTCAAAAGTTTCCAGGAAGTATTGATGTTTTGGAAAGAATAGTGAATGTATTACAGAACAATTCTCCACTGCAGGTGTGCTGCTCTGTGCACCCGACAGAAATACAACACTGACAGAGAAAACAAACAAAGAAAAGAAAGGATGACAAATGTTATTTTCCTCATTCCACAGATCTGGGCAAGGCCTCACTCGGATGGAATAAAGCAGTCAAATGACATGTGCGTATGTGGGCTCATTTGTGTGTTTGTGACAGCGGTGAATCATCAGTAGTTGTTGTGATATGTGTGTGTTGAGTGAACATGCAATGTTGGAATGGCAGACATCTTTTCTTTTCTTTTTTTGCTTTGTTTGTTGTTTTTTTTCTAGGTGATATGCTTTCAGATTCGGTGCTTCCCACCTTCACCTGTTAAGCTGTGACAACAAAACTAATCGGCCAACATTGAGGCTGCTGTTGACCTTTGACCTCAGCTGTCAGTTGCCCCCTGGAGATGCGGTTCGAGACTCTCGAGTTCAATAACACCTCCAACCAATTGGAGTATGTACCCAACACACACACACATACACACACACCTGTGTGACAGTCTTCAACAAGCACATCCAGACACATGCTGGGACACGAGTGCATAGACACACAAGTTTACATAGTTATTTAAATGGAGAAAAACCTTTATGCAATGAATTTGTAAAATAAATGCTATTTATTTTATTTATAAATATTGTTAACTTTTAAACCTTGTCATATTTAGCTAACTTCCAGGGCTGTTCAAAAGTTTGGGATCAGTAAGATTTTTAATGTTTTTTTTTTTTTTTTTTTTTAAAGAGATCTCCTGTGCTTATCAAAGACAATCGTGCTGCTTAATGTTTTTTTTTTTTTTTTTTTTTTGGTACCTGTGATACTTTTTTCAGGATTCTTTGATGAATAAAAAGTTAAAATGAACAGCATTTGTTCAAAATCTAAATATTTTCTAACAATATAAGTCTTTACTATCACTTTTTTTTATCAATTTAACACATCCTCGCTGAATAAAAGTATTAATTTCTTTCAAACAAAGAAAGAAAGAAAAAAATTACTGACCCCAAACTTTGAACGGTAGTGTATATTGTTACAAAAGATTTCTATTTTAAATAAACGCTGTTCTTTTTAATGTTTTATACATCAAAGAATCCTGAAAAAAAGTATCACAGGTTCCAAATATTAAGCAGCACAACTGTCTCTAACACTGATAATAAATCAGGATATCAGAATGATTTCTGCAGGATCATGTGACACTGAAGACTGGAGTAATGATGCTGAAAATTCAGCTTTGCATCACAGAAATAAATTCTATCTTAAAGTATATTAAAATAGAAAACCATTATTTAAAATTGCAATAATATTTCAGAATATTACAGTTTTTTTGTTTTTTGTTTTTTTTTAATCAAATAAACAGCCTTGATGAGCAAAAAGACTTTAAAAAATAGTAAAAATCTTACTGATCCTAAAAAAATAAAGAAAACAGCAATATTATGAAATATCATTAAGGTATTACATTAAAAAATATTTTAGTAACTATTTTAATGTTTTCTATTTTATTGTAGTATGTTCCCATGATGGAAAAGCTGAATGTTTATCAGATAAAAATAAAGTAAAACAGTAATATTGTGAAATATCATTAAGTTATTAAAATTATAAATAACTATTTTAATAACTATTTTAATGTTTGTTTTTTTTTTTTTTTGTTTGTTTGTTTATTTTGGTTTTTTTTTGTTTTTATTGTAATTTATTCCTGTGATGGCAAAGCTGAATTTTTAGCAGATAAAAATAAAGTCAAACCATAATATTGTGAAATATCATTAAGGTATTACAATGAAAAATAACTATTTTAATGTTTATTTTATTGTAATTTATTCCTATGATGGCAAAGCTGAATTTTTAGCAAATAAAAATAAAGTAAAACTGTAATATTGTGAAATATCATTAAGTTATTACAATTAAAAATAAATATTTTAATAACTATTTTAATGTTTTCTATTTTATTGTAGTTTATTCCTGTGATGGCAAAGCTGACTTTCAGCAGACAAAAATACAGTAAAACAGTAATATTGTGAAATATCATTAAGTTATTAGAATTAAAAATAAATATTTTAAGAACTATTTTAATGTTTATTTTATTGTAAATTATTCCTGTGATGGCAAAGCTGAATTTTTAGCAGATAAAAATAAAGTAAAACAGTAATATTGGGAAATATCATTAAGTTATTAGAATTAAAAATAAATATTTTCATAACTATTTTAATGTTTTCTATTTTATTGTAATTTATTCCTGTGATGGCAAAGCTGATTTTTTAGCAGACTTTACTACAGTATTGAGTGATTGCAATTTTGTCACACAATAGTTTCAAACCTTGTTTAAAATTGTTGCAAAAAGTATTTGTTTGTCATGCATCATGCAAAATTATCATACAGCTTCAGTATATACACTTAGAATTTAGCAGATAAGTTACATGGACTATTTTTATGATGCTTTAAAGGTGCTTTTTTGTCATTTCGAAAGCTTAACAGACATGATCCTTATGAAACCTATGTAAAGATTTATCAAAATTAGAAAATTAAATTAGAAAGCCATGTGGATTTGGAACAAAGTGAGACAATGAAAGAATTTTAATTTCTGGTTGAACAATTCCTTTAATACCTCATTCTTTAATACCAATTTTGCCCTCTGTCTCTGTTTAGTTTAAGTTTTTGATTTAAAAAAAATGAAGGTGTAGTAGAGTTTAAAGTAGAGCCCTGCGCGGGACTGTTTTCTTCATCCCGCTCCTGCCCGCGCCCGCCGAATTTCTGACCATTACCGCCCGCTCCCGCAACGTGTGTGTTACACTCCCACCCGCTCCCGCAATATGTATGTCCACTCCCGCCCGCACCCGCAAAACTCTGAGAATTTATTCCCGCACGATAATAGAGATGCATTGATTTTGTGTCTTCTCCCGTCCCGCAGGAAAAAAAAAACGTATTGTATTGCTATTATTAAAGAGATTCATGTTTGTTTCTTTCCCTGACCTGCATGTATTCTGACGCACTGGTAGGGAAGATGAATATAGCCTGGGCTATCGGGGACATCTAAAACGCTTAGGCTACCGCGCGTTTCTTTAGACTTCAAGTACTTTGATTTTGGCTATTGAAGTATTCTGTAGGCTTGATTGGTCCTGGTGTAAATGTGCAGAAAGCATGTCTGAAAGCAGCTAGCCTATGAGAACACAGAAAGACAAAACACACAATACATTCAAATATAATTTCGTTTTTATCAAAAACGTTGCACCATCACACGGCACATAAAAATAGACTGCTTTGCAAAAAAAATACAATGATAAACTACATAAAAACAGCAGTTTTGCAATTATTAACCAAAGCCAGATGTCACAGGTATTCTGTTTGAAAAAATGCAAATAAGAATTAAAACACTAGGCTACCTCCCGATCCCGCAGTGTTTTTTTTAGCCGCCCATTCCCGCCCGCAGCAAAGTTCAAACCGCCCGCTCCCGCGAGAATTTGCGTTGGGTCCCGTGGGACCCGGTGGGTCCCAATCCCAATGCAGCCCTCTAGTTTAAAGTTAATGATATCATCTATGTTTATGCATAACATTGAACAAGGTTAGTCTGGCTTTTGTAATAATTGCCTGTTTGTGAAAATATATGAATGGTTTCATGAACTGTTCTTGGGTTCAAGTGTTTGAGGAAGTTGGGAGCACATATGGCTCAAATTGATCTCTCTCTCTTTTTCCCTGTGACCCAGACCCCACTTCCTTACCGCTACCCAACGATCTGTGGAAGCGTAAACACATCCGGACTCAAGGTGCACGGTGCAATCAAACATGTGCTGTTCATCAGAGAGCCCCAAACTTACTGCCCTCTGAAGAGCAAAGCTAACACACACACACTCCATGTGTGAAGCCATAATGGTAAATGCCTTCGCTGCTCGAAACCGTGAAATGCTTGTTTGTGTTTGAATACGCAGATTTGCAAGGCCCCAAATCTTTGCGTTAAGAAAATAAACACGGCGGACACATCAGAAGCCTACAGTACATTTTCATCTACCCTGTTCCTTTTCCGTAGACACTGAAAAACAGACTCAAACTCCCTCACTAACAGACAGTCTGTCTCTCTCACACACACACGCTGTAAACAAATCGACACAATCAAAACTTTACTGTTTGGTGTAAGGATACAAACACATGCAGCTAAGCATTTTACCTTAGATAAATAGTGCCATGATGCTTTATATTTCAAAAGATTTGAATCAGTAAGATTTTTAATGTTTTTTTTTTTAAAGAAGTTTCTTATGCTCATCAAGGCTGCATTTATTTGATTAAAAATCCAGAAAAAATTTTGATATTGTAAAAAATTATTTCAGTGTGACTATGTTTTAAAATGTAATTTATTCCTATGATGCAAAGCTGAATTTTCAGCATCATTACTCCCATCTTGAGTGTCACATGATCTTTCAGAAATCATTATAATATGCAGATTTATAGTTGTGATGCTTAATAATTGTATACTTTTTTTCAGGATTATTTAATAAATAAAAAGTTAAAAAGAACAGCATTTATTTAAAATATAAATTTTTTGTAACAATATAAGCTAATAAATATTAAATACCATTTAAATGTTTGTGATCAGTAAATATTCTCTCGCAAATTAATACTTTTATTCAACAAGGAAGTGTTAAATGAATAAAAAGTGAGAGAGCAGGAAAACTGTTTCCTGACATTGATAAAACATTGATACTAGTGACACTGAAGAAACGAGTAATGATGCTGAAAATTCAGCTTTGCATCACAGAAATAAATGATATTTTAAAATATATTAAAATAGAAAACCATTATTTTAAACTGTAATAATATTTCTCAATATTACTGTTTTTCTGTGTCTCTCTCTAACATTTACATATAATGTTTTGAATATAAGTTATTTCTATAAAAGTTTAAAAATATAAATATTTAAAATAGGGCTGTCAAACGGTTAATCACATACAAAATAAAAGTTTGAGTTTGCCTAATATGTGTGTGTACTGTGTGTAATTAATATGTATATATATATAAATACACAAATTAATGTATATATTTAAGAGAAATATGTTATTTATGTACAAAATATTTTTATTTATATATATATAAATTCTATAAAAATTATAATAAATACATATACTTGTAAATATTTCTTAAATATGTACATGAATGTGCTTGCATTTATATACACATAATAATTACACACAGTACACACACATATATTAGGCAAACTCAAACTTTTTTGTATGCGATTAATCGCGATTAATCGTTTGACAGCCCTAATTTAAAACAAAAATTATATATTTAGTTATAATAATATTAATGTGTTATTATACAATTTAATAAATAAGCAATATCACAATAAAGTTTAGCATTCACAATAAAATTTATTATTATTATTATTATTATTACAACAACACTACTATTAATATGTTTGGGGTCAGTGAGATGTTTTTGAAACAAGTCTCTTATGTTCACAGAGGCTGCATTTATCTGACCAAAGATGCAGTAAAAACGGTAATATTGTGAAATTATTATGCAAAATTATTTTTGCAAATTGAACCGTTTGTGTTTCAAATGTAATTTACTGCTGTATTACTTCAGTCACTGTCACATGATCTTTTTTTTCTTTTTTTTAGAAATCATTCTAATATGCTGACTTATTTCTAATCCATGTTTTGCCACTTAATATGTTTTTGGAAACCAAGATTTAGCATTTATTTGAAACAGAAATCTTCTGAAAAATGTGTTTACTGTCACTTTTGAATAGATAAATGCATCTTTGCTAAATAAAATAATTAAAAAATAAATAAAATAAATAAAAAAACATACTGTTCCTAAACTTTTAATCTAGTGTTATCTACTGAAATATGCTATTAATTATACATGTAGTGTTACTAAAATGGCAAAGTATTCAATTATTACTAAAGTTGCAAAACAGGCTCACCTAAAGTTAACTTATCAGTGGTGTTTGCCGCCCACGCTGTGCACACACCCTCTGCACCTGTGTGCATGAGTAATATGGAACTGGAAGCCAGAAAAGACATGATGCAGCAAGATGACACAGGCTCATATTGCACATACCAAGCATTAGTACGCACACAAAAATGTGAAACTGTTTAAAGTTTTGGTCCATTTCCCACTGACCTAGGAACAGTTTTTCTGTTTCCTAATTCTTGCATACATACTGGTTCTAAATCAGTGCAACTGGGAAGTTTGATCTATAGTTTTAAGGTCGGAGGTTTAAGGGAAGTATTGGTTAGTTTCTGCAATACTTGGGCCGGTCAGAAAGTGTTTGAGGGTCATAGTGGTGGGTTAGTGTGTGTGCGTGTGTATTTTGAGAGTGTATTGGGAGTACACAGGGTAAATAAATATTTGATGACTGTGTCACCTCTGCTCTAAGTCCTGGGCGGCACAAGCCAGATCATCATCTGACCTTCACACACTCGGATGAATTATTTAAAATAAAATTGTCAATCATTCTGTCCGTCCATGTGGAATAGAGAACTGTTTGTGTGTTTTCAAAAGCATGTAAACTCAAGAACAATCCAAAATAGGCAAAATCTGTCAAGAAAGCACACTAACAGTCTGACAGTAATGTGCCTAACACCATCAAGTCTATAATAGTACTCAAAAGCTATCCATTAGCATTCACATTCATTTCAGTGGCTACTTTTAAATGCCAAATGTCATGAAGTGTCTTGGCCGTCTGTTGAGCTGAGTCAACCCAGGGTAAACAATTATAATGCCTGATCAAACAAGCAATTAATGTATAATTAAATATTTGTTTTGGATATAGGCTAAGCTAACAGGCTAATTGCCACGTGATATGCTAAGCTAGCATGCAAAAAAAAAGCTAGTGGTTAGCTTGCAAAACCTAAGCAAACTAAGAACAAAAAATGTTTGATTTACATTTTTTTTTTCAATATTAAATACTAAACACTTTTAAAGTGATCATGATCATGTCATGAAGTTTGAAAGAATATTTTATTGATTATTATTGATTATTAAACTATAAATGTGTTTTTTCCCCCTAGCATTTATTCTACCGTTCAAGTTTTAGATCAGTAAGATTGTAATTCATAGAAATTAAAATTAGAAATTAATTATTTTATTCAGTAATGACCCCTTGTATTGATCAAAAGTGACAGGAAAGACATTTATAATGTTACTAAAGACTTTTTCACTTCTATTTATCAAAGAATCCTAAAAAAAAAAAAAAGTTTACACAAAAAATAAAAAACAGCACAACTCTTTTCATCTTTGATGATAATAAGAAAAGTTTCTGGAGCACAAAATCAGCATTAGAAAGATTTCTGAATGATTATGTCACACTGAAGACTAGAGTAAATTTAGCTTTGCCATTGCAAAAATAAATTACACTTTAAAATATATTAAAATAGAAAACAGTTATTTAAAATTGTAATAATATTTTATAATATTACTTTATTCTACTGTATTTTTAAACATAAATGCAGCCTTAGTGAGTATAAGAGACTTGTCTGTTTAGTTGCAAACATAAACATTATGTAGTTTTAAGGAGACCTATTATGCCGCTTTTCACTAGATGTAATATACAGTTTTATGCCAAAGTTCGGGAACCTCTTGCAGAATCTGTGAAAATGTAAATAATTTTCACAAAATAAGAGAGATCATACAAAATGCATGTTATTTATTTTACATAAAAGATGTTTACATATAATCCACAAGACAAAAAAATTGCTGAAATTATTAAAATAACCTTCTTAATACTGTGTGTGGTTACTTGGATGATCTACGACTGTTTTTTTGTGATGGTTGTTCATGAGTCCCTTGTTTGTTCTAAGCACTGCTCTTCAGAAAAATCCTCCAGGTCCTGCAGATTCTTCAGTTTTCCAGCATCTTTTGCATATTTGAACCCTTTCCGGCAATGACTGCATGGTTTTGAGATCCATGTTTTCACACTGAGGACAGTTGAGGGACTCAAATAATAGCCGGGGGGTGAAAACCTTTGAACAGGATGAAGATGTCCAAGATGAAGATGTTTTTCTTATTTTGTTGAAATATCATTTTTTTCCCTTATTTAAGTACTGCCCTTTGGAAGCAACAGAAGATACATGCATGTTTTCCGAAAGACAAATTAATTACAATTTACCTTGATCTTCAAATTCAAAAAGTTTTCTTTTCAGAAATTCTCGTGTTTTAATTTTTCTGATAATCAAATACAGGCTTTAAACATTTATTTATTTTTAATGAAATACAAAATTAAACCCTTTTTTTTTGTTGCCAAACAAACAGAGTTTTTTCTGTTATTATTATAATTTCTGCATTTAATTGTTTTAGAT
Source organism: Cirrhinus mrigala (assembly GCA_036247105.1). Classification (NCBI taxonomy): domain Eukaryota; kingdom Metazoa; phylum Chordata; class Actinopteri; order Cypriniformes; family Cyprinidae; genus Cirrhinus; species Cirrhinus mrigala. The sequence continues at coordinate 21,723,614 of CM070017.1, forward strand.
AAATTTTCCAGAAATATGAATATTTAAACACCTACATTATACTGTACAAACGTAATACAAGACTAATACATTTCTGTTACGTGTTAAACCGTGCTTTTGTTTTGACAGGTTGCCGGTTAGTTTTTGTTTGTATACACTATGATTTGATGCTAATTTTGTCAAATGAAACGGTAAAATTTACATGAAGTGACTTTCACAGCAGTTCTGGAGATTAAGTTCATGCGTTCATGTCGTCATATAATGAGACGCAGAGGCCGAAAATAACCGCGAGCGTCACGTGTGCTTCACTATTTGTGTAGTAAACAAAGCCGCGTCTCCGCCATTCATTCATACAGAGCCAAGCAGAACATGGAGGATCCATATTTAAACCGTCGTTTTGCGTTTTAATATTCACAGACACTAGTCCATATCGTGATTCGAATTAAGTGAGAGACCTGCTTTTAATTTATTAATCCAAAAATTGACAAATTCTGTGGCATCCCGTGCTACGGAGTAAATCCGTTTTTATGAATGGACTAGACGCGTGACCACGTAACGTTAGAGACAGAAATGACGTGCCGTTGTGTAAATAAGATTAATAACATAAGGCTATTTTGTTTGTTTAATAAAAAAAAAAAAAAAAAAAAACAAGGTACAGACCTGTTCTATAGGAAAGGTAACCTTAAACGACGTCTGTTGTGATCTGGCACTATATAGAAAATAAAGTTTACTTGCTCTGATATTATGGCAGGGGAAACACTGTAATTTGTAACACAAAACTATGGTAAAATATCTATTTAGGAGTCTTAGACCTTTCCAACGATGTATAGTTTGTCATGATTAGATTAGGATTTATTTGTGATATGGTGAAGTAAACTTAGTCATCCCACAGAGTGGACGGTGACAGTTAAAGTGCACACATTCGAAGCATGTGCAGAGAAAGCATCTGTCACACGGCATGTGAGTACTAAATTAACTTCTCTTTCAAGTCTTATTGTGCTTAAACTGTCAAATACACACAAGGAGTTACAAAAAGAGTCGGTTATGTTTGTGAATGTAAACAGCATGTTTATATTAGATCCATGTGGCAGCAGCGTAATATACAGTAAATAAATCAATAAATCCCCTGCTCTCTTGTCTCCTCTGAGGCTGGGACTCTAAATAGTGTTCTGTGCTTTTATTGTACTGGTCGCGTCAAAATACTGCTTCATCATACTAAGACCAGGTCTTCTAAGCTCCAGACCCACATATTGAACCGATTGGTGTTCTGTAAGTTTGTTTGGGTGGACCCTTCGATTAGGGCGCTGAGCTCTTAAAGGCCTCTGTATTGATAGATTCAAAGGCTGTGTGTGAGAGAGAGTCAGAGAAGCGAGACAGCAGTAAGGCAAAGTCCAGTAGTCAGCTCTTCCTGTGTCCTGTGTGAGTATTACATGGGTCCTTACAGTGGTCTGCCGTAACCTTCTCACATGGAGGTGTCACATACGATACTTCCTAACGCCCAGAGCCAAACATCATCTGATCGCTCTCTCTCTCTCCCCCCATCCTCCCTGTCTATGTATCTTTCTGTCTTTGCTTTTGATGAATGATGGTCCCATCTTCCCCTCTTTCCCTTCTCCTCTTCCACCTGATTGGCATTTTTCTTATTAGAGCAGCTAGAACGAAGTATTCAGTGCCAATCATGGGTCCCAAATGGCATCAGTTTGTGTTTACTGTTCTTTTTCATAACCATCTTGTGTCATGATACACAAAGACAAAGGCTATGATATCCCACAGTCCCGTGCTTGCATTTCGGAGGTGACTGAAAACAACAAAAATGGTATCTGGAAGCGATTGGAAAGACTCAGTTTCTATTGTGAAAGAAGCATTGCAAAACAATGGCTGTTTGGTCACTGACTGACTGGACAGTGAAGTAGCTATCTTAAGATTTTTGAACACATCTGTAGTCTTCGTTAGAAGTTTAGTCATGTGTTTATGTGTAGAACTGGTCCAAAGTTTGTATTACATTTGGATGTTACTTTCTAATCTTTTAAACAGTCATTTGGTATTATCGATAAAGTAATACACCACATGAGCTTTACTAGTTTTTTGGATCAGTGTTTGTGTTTTCTTTCACTATGTATTTATATGTGACCCTGGACCACAAAACCAGTCATAAGGGTCAGTTTTTTTTTTTTTAAATAAGCTTTCCATTAATGTATATAGTTTGTTAGGATAGGATAATACTTGGCTGAGATACAACTATTTGAAAATCTGGAATCTGAGGGTGCAAAAAATTCAAAATATTGAGAAAATCACCTTTAAAGTTGTCCAAATGACGTTCTTAGCAATGCATACAGTATTACTAATCAGAAGTTAATTTTTTATATATTTACAGTAGGAAATTTACAAAATATCTTTATGGAACATGATCTTTACTTAATATCCTAATGATTTTTGGCATATAAGAAAAAGCATTTTGAACCCATATAATGTATTGTTGGCTATTGCAAATACATCTGTGCCACTTAAGACTGGTTTTGTGATCCAGGGTCACATATGTTTACCAGTTTAATAAAATAAGAAGAAACACTTGTAACCTGTAATATTAAGGTGGCATGCAGAAGCAGCACTTGCTTCAAGAAATTTTTATTTATTTTATTTTATTTTATTTATTATTTTGTTTTATGTCATTTTGAAATTTTTCAGTATAATTTTATTTGATTATTTTATTATATTTACATTTTTTATTTAATTTTAATTTTATTTTTAAGTTTAATTATATTTCAGTTAATTTTATTATTGTGTTTTATTTTTACTTGTTTAATTTTATTTAATGTATTTTTTATTTTATTTTATTTTATTTTTTTAATTTTAATTAAATTTTAATTTAATTTTGTTTAATTTGATTTTATTATTTTTTAATTTAATGTAATTTTAATTTAATTTAACTTTAGTTTAATTATATTTTTAATTTCATTTAAATTAATAATTTTTTTATTTTTTAATTAAATTAAATTTTGTTTAATTTAATTATTTTATTTTAAATGTTAATTTAATTTAATTTTATTTAATTTTATTATTCATTTATTATTTTTATTTAATTTTACTTTGTTTTATGTTTATTTGTTTTTAATTAGTATTAATGTTTAATTGTTTAATTTTATAATTGAAATTTTATTTTATTATTTTAATTTTTTTATTTAATTTATTTTTGTATTTTTATCTTATTTTATTTTATTATTTTTATTTTATTTTATGTGATTGTTTTATTTATTTATTTATTACTACTATTCAGTAGTTTGGGGTCAGTAAGATTTTATTTCAGTAAGAAATTAATACTTTTGTTCAGCAATTTTTTAAATATATTACAATAGAAAGTAGTTGTTTTAAATTGTAATAATATTTCTCAATATTAGTATTTTTACTGTATTTTTGACCAAATGTATCAAATACCAATGCAGCTCTGGTGAGCATAAAACACTTCTTTCAAAAGCAATATTATCAATCTCAAACTTTTGAACAGTAGTATATACTGTTGTCATTCTGCAATTTAAATATGCAATAAAATATTTAAATGCTTATGCAGTTTTATTCAGTCATATGTTCAGTCGTAAAAAATATAATAATAATAATAAAAAAAAAACAGTTGTGAAGCTTGAGGATAAAGGCTTGCTTTAATAAATGTTGTTTTACTAGTTTATTTTATTTATTTATTTAATTATTTTTGCACTAAAAATCTGCTTATGTGGCATTTAATGCTTGGATAAAATTATTTGTGTCTCTGTGTTCCCAGATCATACAAACCGTTCACAGCTCTCTTGAGTTTAAGTGTTAAAAGCGTGACGGGGCTGGAGGAGGATCATAGATGTGCCCCCCAGAGGAACGTCAGCTTGAGGCCATTTGCCTTTATGCTTGCTAAGCTATCTTCCCTACTATCATCTGGGGAGGTAGTTTGTTTTGGCCTCTGCATTCTTCTGCTTCTCCTAAGTAAAAAGACAGGGTAGAGGGCCACGGGTCTCGCAAAGTTTCACACAGAAAATTGCTTTAACAGGGAAGGGAAACTTTAAGGCTGCATAAGGCTAGCTGGCTCTAAATACAGCGCTGTAGTCTTTGTCAGGGATAGAGGACACCGTCCAAACAAGAGGGAATGAATCAAATTGTTTGTATGCTTTTGGCAGGATTCTGTGCTCTCCGATGTCTGTTAGTTATGGGACCCATTTTTGCTGTTACAGTGTGTTGCAATATTTTCCTGCACATATTGTATATCTAGAGCTGTTTTCCATATAACTAAGCAGACTTTACATACAAAGAACAATTGTTGAAAGAATAGTGAAGGAATGGAAAGATTAAATCTTTTCAATAGTCACTTACAAAAGATTGCTGTGCCGTTATGTGTAACTACCAATCATGGAACTGCTGCAGTACTTTCTAAGTTGATCAAATTGTCTATTAAAAGTCATTAATATGAAATAGCATCTTACATAAATGAGACACACAAATTAATTTACCAATATTTAAGAACTCACTAAATTTAAATAACTTTTTTTTAAATTAAACTAATCAAATTCATATCTTGTGATTTAAAATATAGGTGTATTTGTCCTTTTAGTGACAAATAATTCTATAGCTGAATGATGGGTTATATTTAAATGATATAATTTACATAGAAACAGAGCTATTTTTATGGTTGCTTGGCCTCAAGGCCCTTTCTATGGAAGCCTGTTTCCGCAACTGACGGTTATTCATAGGTTATTCAAGGTTATTGTGACTTTTTATCTCACAATTCTGACTTTCTTCTCAGAATTGTGAGATATTAACTCAATAAAAAACAAAAATTCTGAGTTTATATCTGACAATTCTAACTTTCTTACTTAGAATTGTGTGGTACAGACTCACAATTCTGACTTTTTTCTTGCATTTTCTTGTATAAATTCTGAATTGCGAGTTATAAAGTCAGAATTGTGCGATTTAAAAACTTGCATGATAAAACCCGAAAATTCTAAGTTTATATCTCGCAGTTCTGACTTTCTTAGAATTGTGTGATACAAACTCGCAATTCTGACTTTTTTCTCGCAAATGCAAGTTTATATCTCGCAATGCTGACTTTTTTACTCAACTGCCAATTATAAAGTCAGAATTGTGCGATTAAAAACTTGCATGATCAAAAATGAAAATTCTGACTTTATATCTTGCAATTCTGACTTTCTTCGAATTGTGTGATATAAACTCGCAATTCAGACTTTTTTCTCGCAAATGCAATTTATTTCATAATTCTGACTTTTTTTCTCAGAATTGTAAAATATAAATTCACAATTAAGAGTTATTAAAGTCAGAATTGTGCGATTTAAAAACTTGCATGATAAAAAACAAAAATTCTGACTTTATATCTCGCCATTCTGACTTTCTTAGAATTGTGTGATACAGACTCGCAATTCTGACTTTTTTCTTGCATAATTCTGACTTTTTTTTCTCAGAATTGTGAGATATAAATTGTGCGATTAAAAACTTGCATGATAAAAAATGAAAATTCTGACTTTATATCTTGCAATTCTGACTTTTTTTTTTTGCAAATGCAACTTATTTCATAATTCTGACTTTTTTTCTCAGAATTGTAAAATATAAATTCACAATTAAGAGTTATTAAAGTCAGAATTGTGCGATTAAAAACTTGTGTGCTAAAAACAGAAATTCTGAGTTTATATCTTGCAATTCTGACTTTTCTGCGTAGAATTGCATAACACAAACTCACAATTCTGACTTTTTTCTCAGAATTGCATGATACAAACTTGCAATTCTGACTCACAATTGCAAGTTATAAAGTCAGAATTGTGTGATTAAAACCTTGCATGATAAAAATGGAAAATTTTGAGTTTATCTCGCAATTCTGACTTTTTACTCAAAATTGCATGATGCAAACTCACAATTGCGAGTTATAAAGTCAGAATTGCATAATAAAAACTTGCAATTAGGACTTTTTTTCTCACAATTCTGACTTTTGCAATTCAGAATTGTGAGTTATTACGTCAGAATTGTGAGATATAAATTTGCAGTTATGAGAAAAAGTCAGAATTGTCAGAATACTGCAAAGAAAACAAAAATAATGACTTTATTCTTCTTTTTAGAGAAGAAATTTTTGAATAAAGTCATTATTTTTGTTTTCTTTGCACACAAAAAAATGATTCTTGTAGCTTAATAAAATTAAGGTTGAACCACTGATGCCACATGGACTATTTTAATGATGCCCTGACTACCTTTCTGGGCCTTGAACGTGTCAGTGTTGCTGTCTACGTAGGGTCAGAAAGCTCTCGGATTTCATCAAAAATCTCTCAATTTGTGTTCCGAAGATGAATGAAGGTCTTACGGGTTTGGAACGACATGAGGGTGAGTAATTAATTTTTTGGGAGAACTATCCCTTTAATTTTACAATTATGGAAACTCGTTGTAAATTGTTACCGAGTTGTTTGTTACATATATGATCAAATACAAAGATGTTTTTTTTAAATAATTTAATTGTACACTGTTTTTAAAAATACTAAAGCAATTGCAGAAAAAGCAAAAAGTTGCAGGGCTGCGTAATTGCTTTTCTCATCTAACTGGCCCTGTTGATGTTCTCCTTATTTTTCTCTGGTCCCTCTTCCAGCTGATATCACAAGCAATTGAATGCCTGTAAAAACTAGCCTGCCCAACGGCTCATTCCCTCCCCTCTCCTCTCTGATGAGAAAAAAAAATAGCTGACTGTATTTGCCTTCTGCGTCCTGCCAAAATCCACCTCGCTCACAGGCCCGTCTGCTGCACCTTAGGGGTTTCAAATTCCTGCGAGCTGGGGATGAAACACTCATTTCACAATTAAACTGACCCGTCCCTATTAGCTCAAGCCCCCCGGGGGATCACTTTCCGCAAGGTGGTGACAAATTGCTCTTTTGAACCGAAGCCTGGGCTGTTATGGATGCCACATAGACTTTGTTTATCAGTCTGCCCATACTAGAGGTCTGAATGGAGTGGGATTGAGTAGGGAATGTGGTGGCACTTGTTTGACACTGAGAGAGACTTAGTCTATTTATTTGACTCTGTCTTTACTATTTTTTGTATCAAATACATTTGAGATGCTAGTATCCTTTTCTAGAGCTTGTGGCTAAAACGATGACATGAAATATCCATCGTTATGTTAAAGGAATGTGTGCTAAGCACTACAGATGGTGGACTTTTCCCCATATGTGCCTCGTACAAGGACTCTTAAGCCTCGTTGGACCCCTGGGACCTATTTGTCAATCCAACATGGCACTTTTGGGTTATCACTATGTTTTTTTTTTTCTAGTATGAAATCGGATCCAGGATTAAAATGAGCTCCAGCTAAAGCTCTTATATGCTGACAATGTTTAAAAGGACATTTTTAGGAAAGCCAGCTGAAGGATTGGTCTGAATGATAATCATTGGTATGAAAATGTATTTCAAAGCTTGAGTGACTCATGTCACTGTGTTAATGTTGTTTAGCAAGATGCTTTTCATCCATTTTCAAGGACAGTCCCACTGGAGCAAGCATGTGTTAAGCATCATAACGATGATACAGCAGGATTGTAATGTCAGTAATCTATGGGTTAGTCTTATGTAACCAACACCCTGACGCTTAGGGCCGGTTTTGTATCCAAAAGCATACAGATTTCCCAGTATGTTTTCATTGTTATTCGTAAGCTGTCGATCCAGTCTGATTCAAACCAAGTGTCGATTCCAATTGATTTAGTTGTTTTTTATGGTAAATATTCAGCTGTAAAATATGCTGTATATTACAGAGGACAGTGTTTCAGACTGATTCAAATCTGTAATAGTCCTTTTGACTGAACTTTACCTAAAGAACGCATCATATGAATCGGTCGTACGCTTTTGATTCGCTCTTTGATTCACAAGAAGAAAGGAAAATGAGAGACCTGGCCTACATTTGCAATGGTCTCAGACTGCGCAGGGGGCAGATCTGGGGAACAGGAAGTGCAGCAGACACCTGTGATTCTCATTTCTGCTTCCATCAGCACAGCAAGACTGGAACAAAACCCTGAAACACACACAGACCGTTCATGCATGCAGCAGCTCACCTGGTTCCTGTCTGACCTGGGAGTTTGAGCCCTTGTGCCAGCTAAACCTTTACTGACCCCTCAGAGCCCACTGTACGCTCACAGACCCACATAATCCAAACCACAGATAGAAGTCATAAATCCCCCCACTCCACTAAAGCGTTCCCTCTACGCGCAGTTGCGATGGCAACCCGTTGGTCTTTTCCAGATGTTTTGGAGGCCCTCGCTGAGCGAAATCCCTCTGTGCTGCTTTCCTGCTGAGCGCTCACAAACAACTTCTGGGTTAGTGCCCCGCTTAACACCCACCTGCTGCCCCCTAGAGCCACGCGCCCAGACCTGGGAGAACCATCATCACTAATTTTGAGTGTAGGTGTGGATTTGGGTTTAAGTGTTGGGTTGTACGCTAAGGGAACTCTTGAATAGCCACGGCTTCATGACAGTGAGTGGTGTACAGGGAGTTCAATGGGACAAGTCCGTGGTCCAGGTTTCATGAGAAAGGATATCAAGTTACTGCCGTGCACTCATTTACACACCAGGGGGATTGTAGCCAGTCTTAAACTATTCACTCTTAACTATTGAAGTTAAGGTTGCGTAAAATCCAGAATGTAGGAAATGTCTCACTTCTATTCATGAGCATAGAAGATGAATTAAAATTGGAACCTATCTATCTATCTATCTGTCTGTCTACAGGGTGGGCCATTTATATGGATGCACCTTAATAAAATGGGAATGGTTGGTGATATTAACGTCCTGTTTGTGGCACATTATAAATGGTCAGAAACTTGTAAATAACTCATGAAAGAATAAAGTTACGTTAAAACCAAGCACACCATTGTTTTTCTTGTGAAATTCCCAATAAGTTTGATGTGTGATGTATCCATATAAATGGCCCACCCTGTATATCTATCTGTCTATCTATCTATCTATCTATCTATCAGTCTGTCTGTCTATCTATCTGTCTGTTGGTCTGTCTGTCTGTCTATCTATCTATCTATCTATCTATCTATCTATCTGTCTGTCTGTTGGTCTATCTATCTATCTATCTATCTATCTATCTATCTATCTGTTGGTCTGTCTATATATCTATCTGTCTGTCTGTCCATCTGTCCATCTATCTATCTATCTATCTATCTATCTATCTATCTATCTATCTATCTATCTATCTATCTGTCTGTCTGTCTGTCTGTCTGTCTGTCTGTCTGTCTGTCTGTCTGTCTATCTATCTATCTGTCTATCTAACTATCTATCTATCTATCTGTTGGTCTGTCTGTCATCTATCTATTGGTCTGTCTATCTATCTATCTATCTATCTATCTATCTATCTATCTATCTATCAGTCTGTCTGTCTATCTATCTGTCTGTTGGTCTGTCTGTCTGTCTATCTATCTATCTATCTATCTATCTATCTATCTGTCTGTCTGTTGGTCTATCTATCTATCTATCTATCTATCTATCTATCTATCTGTTGGTCTGTCTATATATCTATCTGTCTGTCTGTCCATCTGTCCATCTATCTATCTATCTATCTATCTATCTATCTATCTATCTATCTATCTATCTATCTATCTGTCTGTCTGTCTGTCTGTCTGTCTGTCTGTCTGTCTGTCTATCTATCTATCTGTCTATCTAACTATCTATCTATCTATCTGTTGGTCTGTCTGTCATCTATCTATTGGTCTGTCTATCTATCTATCTATCTATCTATCTATCTATCTATCTATCTATCTATCTATCTATCTATCTGTCCATCTGTCTGTCTGTTATCTGTCCATCTGTCTATCTATGTCTCTGTCTATCTATCTATCTATCTATCTATCTATCTATCTATCTATCTATCTATCTGTCCATCTGTCTGTCTGTTATCTGTCCATCTGTCTATCTATGTCTCTGTCTGTCTATCTATCTATCTATCTATCTGTCTGTCTGTCTGTCTATCTATTTGTCTATCTGTCTGTCTGTTATCTGTCTATCTATCTATCTATCTATCTATCTATCTATCTATCTAGGATATGGTTTATGCGACCATATCTGAATGTGTCATATCTGCTTTATCTTGATCTGAAACATTATTATCATAAGAGAGGGCCCTGAAGCCTCTCGAGTGTTTATTCTGTGAAGGGCAAGATAAAGGCTCACTAATCACTGACAGCAAGTGTATGTGTTTGCTTTGTCTGATTTTCCAGTTGTGTGATCATCCGTCATGGCACCTGCCAAAGTGGCGTGTGCTGGGGCCTTGACCAGACCGTTCTAGAGGAGGGCCACGTGTCTCGGCCACCCCCTAAAGAGACGACAACACCCCAGAGAGAGCGGAACAGTGAATGGGGGCAACAGGTGTGTGTTTTTAATAGTGGCACATAGAGCACACATTTTTCCCTATCCTCAGTGATGCTAATGATGGACGTGATGTGACATTCTGAGGGACAAGAAGACAGAAGGAATGACTGCTGGTGTTTGCAGACTGCCTGGAGAGACCCTTTATAAATAGCAACACAGCACAGTTGTTGGAGTGCAGCATCAGACTGATCATTCTTGAAATTTAACTGCCTTGATGATTTACTTCGGTGTTTTGAATCATTGTCGTGTTGCATGGTCCAACGGCTTCTTGCCTGCTAGCTGCCAAAATCAACAGCCAACTCTGCTATATCACTGTAGTGTACACACTTCTTCTTTGACCTTTACTGCAAATGTATTTGTGCTGTAACTCCTCATTGTCTTGAGTGATCTACAGGACTTGTGGCAGTGTGTCACTTTCAGCAATAGTAGCTATCTTGTATCTTGACTCCGACACTGTAGTAGCATTCTTGCATCTCAGACTTCACAGTGCTTAACTTTGTAGTAGCAACCGTGGTGCTGAGTTTCCTAGTTTGTAAACTATCTGCCTGAACGTGGACTTATGGGGCCTCAGGCCTTTAGAAATCCTCGCATAATTACTTTCCAGGCTTGTAGTTTCAAGAATTGGCCTTCTGTATGGCTTTAAATATGAAATCTTATGGTCAAGCAGGCCAAACCTCCACCTGAACTGAATACACTCTTTTTCAGTCTTCCAAAATGCTGAATGTGAATGTTCGTGAAAATTTTCTTTAATTATTTGTTTAATAAAGATAAATTTTGTGAAAAATATTAATTAATTAATTAATTTTTAAAATCTTACTTAGCCCAAACTTTTGAACAGTAATCTACACTTTAATGCACAGTATCACAATGACCAGTAATATTTTAGTTACAAACTATTATAGTTAATGATTTGTAATTTTTTGGGAAAAATTGTGCCCCATTGCAAACAAAACTAAAATTTTATAATTGTGTAATGACTAAATGATTATATAATTTTCATTCATTTCAACAAGTTTGCCTTTGTGTAAACTTATGGATTAATATAGCATCAGAAGTAGTCATAGCATTGAACATATTTATGTTGCATTCAGTGTTCTATGAAATGTATAAACATTTCATATATAAAGCTGTTCATACTTAAAATATTTATGTATTAGATGATGTCAATATATAAACTAAATGAGTAAAGTTTGAAAACAAACTTTGAAGCTGGCTTGAGAAAGCCTAGCCTGAAAATTTAAAGCTATTGTTAAAGGTTGAAGTTTCAAAGCTTAGATGGATAGATAGTTCTTAGCATCTTTGTAGCATAATTTAGCATGTTTTAGCACAATTAGCATGTTTTAGCATGTTGCCAGCATAATTAGCATGTTGCAAACTTATTTTAGCATGATTGGCAAATAGCTAAAATGTAACGTTTTTATTGCATAATGTTTTGTTATTATGTTTCTAACATGATTAGAATGTTGCTAGCATGTTTTAGCATGATTCGTATGTTATTAACATGTTGTCAGCATGTTGCTAGCATGTTATGCAATTGCTAGGGTACTTGGAATGGTTGCTAGGGTGTTGCTGGAGTGATTTAATATTGTGGTTACATGAATGAAAAATAGCTAAAACAAGCAGATTTAGCAAAAAAAGTTAACAATCTGCTTAAACCACCTGATTCAATAAAAAAAAGACCAGCTAAAACCTGCTGATTTAGCAAAAAGCAGCTAAAACCAGGTGACCTAAAACAAGCTGTTTTAGCAAAATAAAAAATAAATTAATTAATTAATTAAAAAAAAAACAGTTAAAACCAGCTAATAATGAGCTAAAACCAGCTAACATAACATAACAAAAAACAGCCTAAAAACGGCTAAAACCAGCTGAAAACAGTCCATTTAGCAAAATGTAAAAAAACAGCTAAAACCAGCTTATTTAGCAAAAATAAATAAATAAACAGATAAAAAACAGATAAACCAGTGAGTAGTCTTAGCTGGTAAGCTGAATGTAGCTGGCTTGACCTTGCTTCGCCTTTTAGCAGGTCTCCCAGCTTGACCAGCTAAGACCCGCCAAAAAGTGATCAAAACCACTATAAAACCAGCCTGGGAGACCAGCCGAAGCAAGCCAACCAGCTTAGACTGTTTTTTAGCTCTTTTTCCAGTAGGGAGTTGTTAAGCTTTGCTATAGCAATAGACAGCTTAAATACACATTAAATCTCTTTGTACACAAGTTTTCACCCCCTCAATGAAAGCATATGGGATTTTTGGCAGTTTTGTTTAGTCTGGTTTACAAAAACCACAAGTTGAATCAGTTAGAAAAGATACAGCACACCAAATCAGACCAGTCTGAAGGTTTGACCTGAGTTTGGTCTATGTAGGAGGAGTTAGTGTCTAAATTTTGCTGGCTCAGAAGAAGAAGCAGCTTAAATAGTAGAACTTAATGACATATGTTTATGCTTTAGTAAGGAAACCTATGATTACTAATGAGATCACGTTGAATAGTTCAAAATGAGTTAATAAGACTCCTTTTCCCATGAACCCAGTGCTCTATCCGTTGGGTCCAGGGAAAAGTGCAATCCAGGGCAGAGCGGTGTGTGAGAACCGGAGACACCTTTAGCAGGGCTGACCGGTTAAAAATGCGGCCACGGGTTTTGAGGGCCAGCGGTTCCATTATCCATTATCTGAACGCGAGGCTGCGGACACGGCGAGATTTTGCACCGGGCTTTTTCACCGGCTGCGGCATCTCCTAACACCTGCACCAAAGCTCTTTTGTCTCGGTACGCATATGCGCTACGCGGGAGCTGGCCCTACATCTAGGCCAAGCTGTAAAAGAGTAGCAGCCTTTGTGCGTGCGAGTTGAAGTAATGGACCGATAAGATCTTGATGACCTCCTCTCCGTGCTCTTTTCTCCATTCTTCTGTCAGTTTGTCTCTCTCTCATGTGAATAAGCGAGAACCGGTCCGATTTGGTTCCCCTGGCCTTCCGAGGACACCCCGCTCTGGCAGCCCCGCCGAGGCGCCTCACCTCGCCCCGGTGGCCTCCCCTTGGCCCGAACCCTTTATTGTGCAGGGACTACCTCTCGGTGCGTGTATGTGTGTGTGCTTCCCGGGGGGGTAATCAGGTCTTCGGGCCGCCCCGACAGCAGACATCATCTCTACACTCTTTCAGCATGTGAGAAGATCCCTGTCCCTGCGCCCTGAATGAAAGGAACCCTTTCTTTTCCCACCTCAATCATCTGAAAACCCAGTCTGGTAGGTCTACAGTAACCAGATACGTCCAGAGCCTCTGTCCCCCCCTCCGATAGGAACTATGGCTTGTTTTTCACCCGCCCCGCTTTCTCTCTTCTCGCTCTGGCTTTTTTCCTGAAGTCTACAGAGTGGCGATCATTTGCAGTGCAGGTGTCTGATTTTCATTAAAATTGCAAATTGAAGTGGATGCCTCATCTGATAAGAAGGGACAACTGGGACTCTCTCTTTCTGCCGCTTTCTGTTTCTCTCTTTCTTTCACTCACTCTCACACTATCAGCCTGTGAGGACAAGCAGGGATGTATCTCACCACACAACAGTGAACACACTATCTTGACCAGAAAATGTTTAATCACTGATTAAAAGAACAGCTCAACCATTTACTCATCTTCATGTTATTCTAAACCTGTACAAGTTTCTTTCTTTTTGGAAAAAAATCTGATATTTTTTTAAATTTTATTTTATATTTTTAGTAGGGCTATCAGTTTAATGCATTAACTTAATTACTTATAAAAAAATAATGTGATTAAAATATTTTAACACAGTTAACGTGCTGGCCCCGCCCCCAGACCTGTACATCATCTTATATTTCATACATCTGACTGCTGACAAATATGATGCAGGGCAACAACTCCATAAATGCAGTTATTCAAGATACTGGGGCAAAAATGCTCCTGTATGAGTTGTTGCTTTATATTTATATATGTATATATATATATATCACATATCACACGGGCAGCAAGAGCAATATGATACAAGTGCTGATTTTGTCCTGATCTATCACAAGCTAAAATGTGATTTTATACAACAGTTCAGTAAATAAGATGTTTGATATTGTGTTATATTTTAAACACAATAATATGTGTTTTTGCTCAATTTCTGCAGAGAATGAAGCCATTGCAGAATTGTTGCGTGTCTCTGACCAACACAGCGGTGTTTAGTTTCTGAACGAATCTGTGTTTTGAACGAATCACGTGAATCAATGATTCAAAGGCCCATTCATAAAGAGAGCCACTTCATTCTTGAATGAATCAGCCATTTGAAGGAATCGAATGAATGACTCATATAGACATTTACCGCCACCTGCTGGCAGATTTAGTTTCTTATTTAGAGTATCCTTTTATTAAAATAATATTGTTAAAAATAAAAACATTAGAGGGATAGTTCACCCAAAAATTTCTCACCCTCATGTCATTTCAAACCTTTCTTTTGTGGAACATGAAAGAAGATATTTTGAAGACTGTTAGTAACAAAGCTGTTTTGGTTACCAATGACTTTCATTGTATGAATAAAAAATACTGAGATGTTTCTCAGATCTTTTTTTGTGTTCCATAGTTTACGTTAGGTCGTTGCAGCCTAAATGTTTATGTGTAATCTTATGCTGAATCTAATAAAATATTTCTTTCTAAAGCTACAATTTGTAATGTCTACTTTCTCATTTAATACAAAAATAGCTTTAAACAATCATTTGTGGGTATTTTCACAGTCAAATTTATTTTGAAATATCATGTAATTAATTAGATTAAAAATTTGAATCAACTGAGAGCCCTAATTTTTAGATTAACAATCAGTAAAGCCAAGTATGAATCTCATCAAGTTTTACTTTTTTTTTTTTTTTTTTTTTTTTTTTCCAAAATAATCTCAAGGCAGTAACAATTGAAACGGTATATTTTATTTGTGAACTTATGTTCAGCTATTCTTTTTAATAGTTAACCTTTAACTATTTTTGAATTTTTCGGATCATCAGTCAGCAAAGCTTGGTAAATATTGGTCACACAGACACAGATTTGCTTTCAGTTTCACCAAGCTGATTACTTACTAAAAAGTCCCTCAGATGCCATTTTAGGTCTTATTTTGACAAAATAACAAGGTGGTGTGTGAGTTCTGAGACCTTTTTTAAAAGGCCATTATATTACATTAACGCCATTATATTGTTCTGACTGATGTGCGAGAACGCACAAACACAAGAGGCAGGATTTACTGCATGAACCAATCAAAGGTGATCATAACCAGTTATAGCCAATCATATCATGACGGAGGCATTGCCTCCTCTCACCAGTGTTGCCAAGTCCGCCATTTTCCAGCAGAACTGGGATACTTTAACACTGTTGCCGTATGTTGTTTTTCCATGTCCGCAGGTTGAAGCGACCTAAATAACGTGATATTCAGCCCCTGGAATGCAAATTTTACCAGGGGAACCCCACCAAAAACATGTATTTTATCCCCTGGAACACGCTTTTTATCAAGGGGACCCCCTTAAATGCGATTGGGCTAGTTTTGAGTAGCAATACGGCAGGTTTTGCTATAAAAACCTGGCAACCCTGCCTCTCATGTGACTTTTCCTCATTCATTCTCACTCACCAAACTCACCGCATGCTTTAGGGGGTCTGTTAAAACTCAATGGGCTCAGGGGAGGCGAGAGAGACGCGGACTCCCGCTGTAACTTTACCTGCTGGTGTCGCTGTTAGACAATATTTCTTAGATAAATTAGTGATTTCTACAGCTTTTACTGTTATATTTTTAAATATTGGCTTTTTTTTTTTTTTCTCTTTGTCCCTTGCCTCCTCGGAGGAAACAAACCTGGTTGAAGTGCTGTCTACAAGGCGATTGGCTCCTATATATATGTTTTTATTCTATTTTTTTTTTTTTTTCCATATACTTGAGACTTCAGATTTCTAATTAGGACTCAGATTTTCTTGCTTCAGACTATAAAATTACAATTCTAAATTAAATGTTTAAAAAAATAGATTAAAAAAATGTTTTATATTTTGAGCCGATTTTACATTTTGTTTTCATTTGTCACTTATGATCTAGCAGCAAGACGCGGTTTCTGTTTGAGTTAGTTTTGTTCAGAATGGAAGTCTGTGTATGATACTCAGTTTCTTTCTGTAAGCATTTACAAAGTTGGCAAGTGTGCTTTCAAATCTGTTCTTCTGTTCTTAGATTTGTTTCAGATTTTTAAAGTTGTGTAATGCAGTGGTTCTCATTTCTGGTCCTGGAAACCCACTGCTTGGCACATTTTGAGCGTCTCCCTTATCTGACCCACAGTTAGTTCTGTAGGAACTGGTGTTGCTAAATAACTTTTAATAAGTTTCAAGATACATTACAAATACACTTGTGTCATAAGCCTGTTTGTCATTACTAAATTAAAAATGGTATATTTCAATGCTTATTAGGGGTGTAACGGTTCATGTGTTTGTCCCAAAGAGGAGGCACAGTTGTTTTATGCAGGTGTCTTACGTAGCATAATTTCACAAATCTAAAGTCAGACAATTCTGTTTTTGCTATAAATCTTGAAATTATACAGTCTAATTCCAATCACAAAAAAAAAAAAATGCTCATACTGCATGCATGTAGCACTATTGTCTGTTCAAAGTAATAGAAAAAATACACTTCTCTGTACCTGTATCGAACCATGACCCCAAAACCGAAGTGCATACCGAATCGTGACTTCTGTGTACCTTTAAGCCCCTACTGCTGATTAATACTTAAAAAACTAAGATGCCGAAACATACAGTAAAACAAACAAATAAGGTCGGTAATTCTCTTAAAATGTAAGTTTTTTTTTTTTCATGCTTTGTGTTACAGGGCTCTACACTTACATTTCTTTTTAGGAGCACAGTCAAAATTTTAGAAGCACCTTCTGATCAATAATCAAAAAGTCTGATCAAAAATTAGCCTTCCCATTATGAGGTGATATTTGACTCCTTAAAGTGATTTACAGGGGATTTTTGGTTTTACCTTTGTAATGGTATTTTTCTAACTTCATTAAAAGTATGTCAACTTTTATGTCAGATTTAAAAAAAACTATATATTTTATATGCTGTTTAAAAATTTTCTAATTAAAACAACAGAATAAGAACAAGTAGAATAAGTTACCGATCAAATGAAATCAATATTAACAAAATAAATTTGTAAGGTGGCACAGAAAAACACAAAAATGGCTTGTAGGTGTATTTTCATGTTTAATGAGGCTCAGGGGTGGCATGAGTGCAGACAAATTCATAAATTCATGTTGAGGTTAATCTTTTAAATATAAAATTTTGAATAGAGAAATATTAAATGATTTAAATAACTGAAAAGATCTTTAAAAATGAAACTAAAATTGCTAGTAGGTGGCGGCAAGTCACTGATTTAATTACTGAATCATTCATTCATTTGATTCCTTCAAACGGCTGATTCATTCAGGAATAAAGCAAGTGGCTGTATTTATGAATGGGAAATTGATTCATTGACTCGCACGTTCATTCATAAACGAAACACCGCTGTGTTTGAATGGAGATGCACAGCGGCTCAATTGTGACTTGTTTCAAACTATTTTTGACGACAAAATAGAGCAAAATCAGGCAATAGTGTTCTAGTCAGACAATGTAAGTCACTTAATATTAACTTCTTGTTTATTTAACTGTTGTATTAAATCAATATCTCATTTACAAACTCCCTTAAAAATCATTAAAAGCTGTCACTCATCTTAGTTCATCGCAATCACGCAAAGTTCCATTATAATCAACGAAGCTCTCTTCACTGCACAATCAATCTCTTATTTACATTCTCTCTACACTTTGTTTTTAAAAGGATTCATCAGATATGTCTGTGTTACATTACTCAATGTTGCAAAAACACATAGAAACCTTTGAAGCTCCCCTCAGCTCAAACACAAATATGCTGAACGGGTCAGTCACACTGGTGCTCCTAAATATTTTTTTTATAGTCACACGCAGTAGTTTTCAGTCGTACTGTGTTAAAGTTGAGTAAATGATGACAGTTTAATTTTTGGGTGCTTTTCTTTTCACTATGACAGAAGTATACCTATTAATCTGTCTGTAAATAAAGGTGGGAGAGAATGGAGCTTATCAAATATGAGAGATATTGTGTCAAAAATCTCAGCCAGCTTCTTTATCAAAATGAACGAGTGATTTTCCAGAACTCTCCTTTGTGTCACACAGCTGTGTGCGTCAGGCTGTCTTTTAGCCTTTTTAGTTTAGTTTCAAGGCTAAATGTGGCATTTAGCAGTTTGGGGACAAATTAGTAACATATACAGAAGAAAAGGAAAGAACGAGAGGGAACCTCACAAGCTGGAATGCTGTGACTGGAAACAACAGCTGTCCTCTCAGCCCGCAGTGAAATGTCACACCAAATTTCTTTGTCCAAATCTCTAAATTAGCAAAGACGTTTGCTTAGCATGGAGAGAAGACAAAATCACAGCAGCTGTGACCCATCTTTCTCATTTTCTCCTTCATTCGGATCTCCATGTTTGACAACGAAGTGAACTGGACCGTTAAAAGCTTTACGGCTGCAGACAAACCACTTTCATGTGAGACTGAACTCAGCTCTTGCCACTACAAGCATTTAGATTAGAGCACTAGGTGTGCTTAATAATAAGACCGTACATAAAAAAGCAATAATAATAATTGTTGCACTAATGTTTTCACATTAATATAACATTGACTCTTCTCACTTAAGCCCTAATTTATGGCTTCACACAGCTGGTTTCAACCCATGTGGTCCGGCTGATCCTGACCGGTGCCCTTTATAGAGGTTTCCGGTTGGTTCTGGTTGGTTTAGCACATGGATTCTGTACAGCTGGACCTGTCTACAGACTGCACCTGGCTAAGCAGGTCCTGACAGCCTGCGCGTTCTCACGACATCATGCCACTGCAGCGCACCTGTTAGTTACCAGGCAGCACATGTGCATTCCAGCTCAAAACAGCAGTGGAATGAATCACGGACAGTGAAAACGAGCTGCACTAATGATTCTAAGTGTGAAATCATGTCATCCTGTCATTACACATTTAACATACTGCTTGTTTTAACAAAAATATAGACGTGCATGAACTAACACTGATGTGTTTTTGCAATAAAATAAACCATTAAACAGACAGTTCACCCAAAAATGAAACTTCTGTCATTAATTACTCACCCTCATGCCGTTCCAAACCCGTGAGACCTTCGTTCATCTTTGGAACACAAATTAAGAAATTTTTGATGGAATCCGAAAATGTGTTGACTTTTACAAATAGCATAAAGTATCCTCATACGGTTTTCCACGTTAACCTCAGCTAACATTGCCGTGTCATAAAAAGGTCAAATTTTCTGATATTTTTAGTAGACTAGCCTTGACACACCATCATGAGGGTCTGCAGGGGTCCTCTCTCTGATATCGTTTCCAGTTTTATGGTTTTCCAGTCATATGACGATATGTATGGCTTCCTGCATTGACCTTTTTGATGCCCAGGTTTCAAATATAAATATAAATAATATAAAAAATGGATTATTACTTTTTATTTGTTTTAAGATTTAAGACCCATATACAATTATAGTTCACTTTTGATATTTAGGATAGATTTTCACGTTCATTTTTAACACTGGGTTATTTTTTTTCACCCAACCTGTGGGTTAAGCCCGTCTCTGATGAAACAACCCAGCTGCTGAGTTACATTCAGTCAGAGCGTAGGCTTTTTGAGTCCTCTAGAGGAGAGAGCGCTTCTCAGCACCGTCGAATTGCACTTCTTCAGCAAAATAAAAGTTTGTATACATTTTATTTAATTTATAAAGTGCTGTAAATTGTATTTTACGCAACGCAACATTTTTTTCGCATGATGGAAATGCCTTTTGCCTTGCATAAAATAAATGGGTTTTATTCGTTGTTGTACTGAGTTTAATCTTAAAATATATTCTCTAATGTCAGTACTGTTTATTTATGGGAAGGTTCTGGATTCAGTCACGGCATCTTTTTAGCTACGAGCGAAACGTGAGGCCGTGGTCTGAAGTTCGCAGTTAACCCGCCGAACAGCAGCCCTTCACCGGCTCAGATTTCGGCGACACACTGGCATGATAATTAGCACTATTTCGGTAAAAAGCGATTACAGAGAACGGTTAAATGCACAAAAATTAAAATTCTACTTTTAAATGTTACATTTTTATGTCTAAAATGTTTGTTAAACAAGTTTAAATATATTTAATATTGTAAAATATTGTATGCTGTATTCACGCAAAAAAAAATTCAATTTATGATGTGGATTTTGTCCATGTGTTCTTGCTTAATAATAAATGTTCATCTTTTGATTATTGCTGTTGCCTCTAGCAATTCTGTGTGTGTTTTTTATAAGTACCAGTCAATTTTAAACCAGCAAAATAATAATTTTTAAACAATAGTTGACTTAAATAAAATAACCCAGCATGTTTGGTAAAAACATTTAAGCCAACCAGCAGGGGCAAAATAACCCAGCATGTGTTCTGTCCAATATTTACCCAGCACTGGGTTGCCATATAACCCAAGTTGGGTTCTTTTTAACCCAGCATTTTTTGGAGTGTAGTAGCTACACACTGTGTCGACTTCTGCCTATTCGTAATTTTTTTTGTTTTATGGCAGGTGGCAATCAAGGGCACATTTTCATGACAAAAATTGTACTAAAAATGGATGTTTTTCCTTTGCGTTTTTTTGCGTTTCACATACAGACAACATCATTGCTGAAACGATCCACGAAATCCACGAAAAATGACTAAAAACGCTGTATTATACATTCCAGGCAGGGTTGCCAGGTTTTCACAACAAAACCCGCACAATAGCTACTCAAAGCTGACCTAATTGTGTTTCAGTGGGGTAAAAATTGCATTCTGGGGATTAAAATGCATGTTTTTTGGCAGGGTTCCCCTGGTAAAATTTGTATTCCAGGGTCTAAATATCATGTTATAGGGGTCGCTTTAACTCGCAGATATGAAAAACAGCTTACAACAACAGTGTTAAAGTAGCCCAATTTCGCAGGAAAACCACAGACTTGGCAACACTAATGCCAGGACAGTAGTTGACGATGTCGCTTTGTAAAGAAGCACTACATGTATGCGCACATACCTATCGAATGAACACGTAATTATCATCGGCATAACGTCACTGTTTTGACAAATTCAAGTTTTCGTAGTTCGTAGTTTACACAGAGAAAATAACAATAACATTTCAGGCCTCC
This sequence comes from Cirrhinus mrigala, assembly GCA_036247105.1. NCBI lineage: Eukaryota > Metazoa > Chordata > Actinopteri > Cypriniformes > Cyprinidae > Cirrhinus > Cirrhinus mrigala. The sequence continues at coordinate 21,745,159 of CM070017.1, forward strand.
AAAATGATGTTGTTGTGTAAATTAATGGCCAATGCGCATTTTTAGTTGAAAATGGTGTCGTGTAAACAAGGTGCAATACTGCCACCTACTATGCTGGAGTGTCAACCAGATTATTTATGACATTATCGAATGTTTAATATTTATATAATATTTATATTTATTTTTTTAAATATCACTGTCATTGTCAATAGCAGTATACACTACCAGTCAAAAGTTTTTGAACAGTAAGATTTTTTTTTTTTTAAGTCTCTTCTAGGAAGTTTAGAAGAACAGCATTTATCTGAAATGGACATCTTTTGTAACAATATAAATGTCTTTCTCATCACTTTTGATCAAATTAAAGCTCAACCCTCAACTGCCCCCCCCAAAAGTTTTAAATATTGATAATAATAATAACAATAATAATGTTTCTTGAACAGCAAATCAGCATATTAGAATGATTTCTGAAGGATCATGTAACACTGAAGACTGGAGTAATGATGCTGAAAATTTAACTTTGATCACAGGAATAAATTACATTTTAAAATATGTTCAAATAGAAAACAGTTATTTGAAATAGTAAAAGTATTTCACTAATCACTATTTTACTGTTTTGCTGTACTTTGGATCAAATAAATGCAGGCTTGCTGAGCAGAAGAAAACTCTTTTAAAAACTTTAAAAATCTTTAAAAAAAACCCAGCTGAATCCAGCTGCTCTGAAACATTGCTACGATTTAAACACACCAACTTTTTTGTGATGCAGTGACATATCCTGAGCTTTTGATGCTTGTTCTCTTTGGGCGATTGTGAGGTTTCTGTGAATGGGTTTGAAATGCATCTGGCTAATTGGCGTGGCGATGTCTGTGTGAAGTGATGTACGTCCCGCGCGCAAACATAAACACAGACTCCATCTGTTTGGTGGCTTGCTGTGGTCTGGGAAGCAGAGAGAAGCTGAAGAGTTCACACACGCCACAAAGAGACAATTATGGGTCGCACTGGATAGAGAGACAGCGGGACAGAAGAGAGCAAGCGAGAGATAATAGAGGCTTGTCTATCCCTGATGGGACAGAGATGTTCTCCTTAAGTGTCACCCTCTTTTCTCTGTATCCAAGACAAGCAGTCAATGTGTCCATTAAGCCTGAATGAATACATACCCACAAGCACAAGATTGCATTCACTGGGCCCATATTCAATTAATTCAATGAAGTAAACACTGTGTGTTAAAATAAAATGTGTAAAAAAAAGAAAAAAAAACTAAATTGTTCAGGGGATCTATATTGTAAGTTATAGTTATAGCTATAACTTTTTATATATTTATAATTCAGATTCAGAAAGAAAAATAGAAAGCAAGATGGTGAGTTCAAAAACCAGACCACGTTGAAAATTTGGTATTTAAAATATAATTTAAACCTAGACATAAACTAAGTTTTAAAGCATTATGATATATCATATTATATATATATATACACACAATTGGAAATATACAAAATGTTACACAAATTAAAACTAAGAAATATTATAATGCAAAAGGAATAAAAAATATTTTTTTAAATTTTGGATCATTTTGCACTATAAACCTGCCTATAAATAATGTTTTGAGATTTTAAATTTAAAGCAAAGAAACATGATGCAAAATTAAATAAACATTTTTTTTTCTGCACTGTAAATCTGGAAATAAACAAAATGTTAAAATTTTAAACAAATTAAAAAGGAAATTATGATGCAAAATGAATGGGAAATTAGTTTGCACTATTTTTGCACTATGAACTGGGAAATAAAGTTTTAATATTTTTAACAAATTAAAACAAAGCGATGCTATGCTATGATGATATCTATATATATATATAAATATTAAATTGAAAAATGAACTACTATTATTTTATTTTATGTTTTAAGGACAAAGTAGACTTTATCGTAAGTGTGTGAAGTTTCTCTTGAACTTTGGAGCACCTTTAAACCAAATTTGTACTATTTTTTTCCCATAACTGGGCTGATAGGAGACACTTCATTTCTCAGTTTGCAATTTTTCGGAGTAGCCGTTTACCTTTAATCAAGTTTTTGGACCAGCAGTCCTGTCAGACGGCAAAGTTGTTTTATCATCAATGATGACGGTGCCAGAACTTTCAAATACAACAAACAAAGGACTAAGTTTCTCTTTTGGCTTTTTTTAAACATTTTTCTAAAGCTCTCACTTACCTACTCTGATAACACAGTTGGGGTACAATGGTTTTGAACATGGTTACAGTAAGAAACCTCTCATCATCATCATCATTTACCGTGTAATTGATGGAAAAACAAAGAACTTGAATTCATTCAACCAGAAATTCCTGTGATGTGTTCTGGCAATCGGCTCTTTCCAACACCCTCTGCTGGGAATTACACTTGTCTGGAATATGAGCAAACAGGTCACACTCAAAGCATTCCAAGATTCAGAACTTGGGAGAGTTTTGGAAAATGTGCAGCTGTGTCCAGACGGTCATTAGATATGGACGCCTGCAGCAATGAACAAACTCGGAAAATGAGTTAGATAGTCAGGAATGGATGTGGAGTTTAGATGCTTGATTTGTAAAATTTGAACATTTACAGTAACAGTAAATACAAATATATGGGGGGTTTGTATATGCATGTCGAAAACATGCTCATGCATGCATTAATATTTGAGGAACAGCATTTGCATACTGACTTATAGGCATTCAGAAATGAATGTGTGTGTGTGTGTGTGTGATACTAGAGCATCAGCATCTGGTGAAGTCTTCTCACACACCAGGTGCGACTGTAGCTCTTGTGCTGCATCAGCACATAGCATGGAAATATGAGAGCGTATAATATAAAACACACACACACACACACACACACACACTTTGCTTAAATAGCTTTGAGGCTGCAGCATGCCCTTTAAAAACACCTGCATATGATGGATATAGATTTGAACACATAAGCAAGGCTTGATGACATGATGCTTCATTTTTTTGTCTGGATTTATTAATTTATTCAAAATGCATTAAAATGCAATTCATACATGCATTGAAACCTCCTTTTTATTTTATTTTTTATTTTTTTTCAAGTGTAAAAGTTAAAAATGTCAGGGTGATACAGCTACCCTGATATTATAATAGAAAAAGAAATAGAAAATTTTGTTTGACATCATCTTTAATCATCGTTTGACATCATCATTTTATTTCTTAGAAAAACGTAATTATGAATCTAATATTTTTATTTGATATTAAACAATATGCTTATTTTTTATTTGTATTTATTAATATATTCAAAAAATATATTAAATATTTATAATATAATTTATATTATATATTTTATAATGTATTAAAAATGCAATTCATGCATGCAATGAAACCTCCTTTTTATTTTATTTTTTTTTCAAGATTAAAAGTTAAAAATGTCAGGGTGATACAGCTATCCTGATATCACAATGAAGAAAAAATAAAATAAAATAAATGACATTTTGAATAGAAATAGAAAATTCAGTTTGACATCATTTTTTTTATTTTATTTCTTAGAAAAATGCAATTATGAATCTAATACTTTATTTGATATTAAGCATGATGCTTATTTTTTATTTTTTTAATCTGGATTTATTCATTTATTCAAAATGCATTAAAAAAGCAATTCATACATGCAATGAAACCTCCTTTTTCTTATTTTTTTCAAGAGTAAAATTAAAAATGTTAGGGTGATACAGCTATCCTGATATCACAATGAAGAAAAAAAAAATAAAATAAATGACATTTTGAATAGAAATAGAAAATTCAGTTTGACCTCATTTTTTTATTTTATTTCTTAGAAAAATGCAATTATGAATCTAATACTTTATTTGATATTAAGCATGATGCTTATTATTTTTTTTTTAATCTGGATTTATTCATTTATTCAAAATGCATTAAAAAAGCAATTCATACATGCAATGAAACCTCCTTTTTCTTATTTTTTTCAAGAGTAAAATTAAAAATGTCAGGGTGATACAGCTATCCTGATATCATAATGAAGAAAAAAAGATGAAATAATAACATTTTTAAATAGAAATAGAAAATTCAGTTTGACATCTTTTATTTTTGTTTCTTAGAAAAATGTAATCATAAATCTAATATTTTTATTTGATATTAAACAATGCTTATTTTATTTTATTTTATTTTATTTGCTCTGGATTTATTAATTTATTAAAAATGCATTAAAATGCTAGTCATACATTCAATGAAACCTCCTTTTTAATATTTTTTTTAAGGGTAAAAGTTAAAAATGTAAGGGTGATACATCTATCCTGATATTTTAATGAAGAAAAAATAAATAAATTATTAAATAATGACATTTTTTGAATATAAATTTAGTTTGACATCTTTTATTTTTATTTCTTAGAAGCACAATTATAAATCTAATATTTTTATGTAATATTAAACATAATGGTTATTTATTCATTTATTTATTTATTTTGGTTTGGATTTATTCATTTATTAAAAATGCATTAAAAATGCAATTCATACATGCAATGAAAATTTTTGTTTTTCGAGGGTAAAAGTTAAAGCTATTATAAATGTAAAAATATCATGTGGTGTGACTCCCTAAAAAACTTATATAATAATATAATAATATATATATATAATAATTAATAATTCATGATGTTGATAATCACTTTTTACCTATATATATATATATATATATATATATATATATAAACCTCTTAAATATTCTTATTGAAAATACATGTACTAACATGTACTTAATGTGTAAGGAAAATATATGAAAAGATAAAAGTAAAACAATGTGAACCCACCATGAATACAAATTATACTATATTTCTAAGAACTTACTTTTGTCCTAGTACGTACTTTATTTAATACATTTATTTATCATCAAATCTCCTATATGTCATTGACCCAGCTACAAATGTTATAATAACTCTTTCTGAATCTAATAATTACGACTCATTTACTTTGTGTTGTTCTTAAGACATGCTTTGCTTGCATGGCAGCTGAAAATACTTATAAGCCTCAGATCAGTAATGAGAGGAACATACTCAGGAAAGTGATTCGAGCAATAAATTGCATTTGGCTTCCACTTGTCATGGTTGTGACCATGAACGCCCCGCTGACTGTAACCACACAGCATGCTTTCCACCACAGTCCAGTCTCTGTCATTTCATCGCCTTCACAAATAACTGGATTTGAGGTTAGAGGCATGTTTATGGTTAAGAAACTGTTTGTGGGGAGTCTGGATCGAGCCGCTAACTGTACTTGGAAAGTTCTACCACATATTTTTCGTATACATGATAGACGTCACGTGCCACATAACAACATCTACATTTACACCAAGTACACACATGTCAGGATGAGTTATTGGAGTGGCTACTACTGTACATTTGGCAACGATTGTAAGGAATTTTACTTTAATATGCTGGAAGAGTCTAGCTGAGCTTTTAAGCAACATGCAATGTAGTTGATTCAGATCCAAACCAGGGAGACAATAATGAGAAACAAATGGCAAGGGGAAATTCTGTCATTATTTACTCACCCTCAAGTCATTCCAAACTATGTGAATTTCTTTCTCCTGTGAAACACAAAAGGAGATATTCTGAACAGAGTTTATGCAGATATTTTTCAATGACACCTAATAATAAAATCAAGGGTTGCCAAAATTAATCATGAAAGCACCACAGAAGTCTGTATGACCTCTATGCTGTGTTTCAAAATGTATAGTCATACGATAACTTTATGTGAGAAACGTTTGAAATTTAAGTGATAATTAAATTATAATCTTATAACAAAATGGCATGTTTCAGAGTCAGAAATTGACATTTCCTTTAAGGAGCAATTTACCCAATTGCTTCAATCAATATTTTAAACTGTTATCAATAACAATAGACTATTTAAAATTCTTTCTATTCATGTAAAAACTAGGAGTTCATAGGGCTGCAATATTATGACAAAAATCCTTATGTAGATTATTCCTCTTTATATTGTAACTAGATGAGTAAAGTTTGAGAACAAACTTGGGGTTGGCTTAAGTTGGCTTGAGAAAGCCTAGCCTGAAAGTTTGAAGCAGTTAAAGTAAAAGTGTGAAAGTTGATGTTGCTATCATGATTTAGCACATTGCTTACATGGTTTATGTTGTTAACATGTTTTAGCATGATTACCTTGTTGCTTGCATTTTTATAGGCTGATTACAATGTTGTTAGCATGATTAGCATGCTGTTATCATGATTCTAGTATGTTTAGCATGTTGCTAGCGTGTTTCTAGCATGATTAACGTTACTAGCATGTTGCTAGCATGTTTTCTAACATGATTAACTTGTTACTAGCCTGTTGCTAGCATGATTAACATGTTGGTAACATGTTTTTAACATGATTAGCATGTTTCTAGCTTGTTGTTAGCATGTTGTTAACGTGATTAGCATGGTGCCAGCATGTTTCTAGCATGATTAGCATGGTGCTAGCATGATTAGCCAGTTACTACCATGATTAGCAAGTTGCTAGCATGATTGGCATTTTACTAGAATGTTGCTAACATGATTAACAAGTTACTAGAGTGTTGTTAGCATGGTTAACCAGTCCCTAGGATGTTGCTAGCTTGATTTGCAAGTTACTAGCATGTTGGTAGCATGATCAGCATGTTACTAGCGTGTTGATAGCATGTTTCTAGCATGATTAGCATATTACTAGCATGTTGTTAGCATGATTAGCATGTTACTAGCATGATTAGCATGTTATTAACATGTTGTTAACATGGTTAACAAGTTACTAGAATGTTGCTAGCATGATTAGCATGTTACTAGCGTGTTGATAGCATGTCTCTGGCATGATTAGCAAGTTACTAGCATGTTGTTAGCATGATTAACAAGTTACTAGCATGTTAACATGGTTACCAAGTTACTAGGATGTTGCTAGCATGATTAGGATGTTACTAGTGTGTTGATAGCATGATTAGCTAGTTACTAGCATGTTGTTAGCATGATTAGCATGTTACTAGCATGATTAGCATGTTACTAGCATGTTGTTAACATGATTAACAAGTTACTAGAATGTTGTTACGATGGTTAACAAGTTAGGGATATTTTAGAAAGTTGCTATCATGACTATCAAGTTACTAGCATGTTGCTAGCATGATTAGCATATTACTAGCATGTTGTTAGCATGATAAACATGTCACTAGCATGATTAGTATAATACTAGCATGTTGTTAGCAGCAAGTTGCTATTATGTTACTAGCATGTTTCTAGCATAATTAGCATGTTGCTAGCATGATTAACATGTTTCTAGTATGATTAACATGTTTAAACCAGCTAAAACCAGTTTATTCAGTAAAAACCAGCTAGTTTTAGCTGGTTTAAGCTGAAAATAGATGGTTTAACCTTGAGTGGTCTTTTAGCAGGTCTCCCAGCCAAAACAACTTTAAACCACTTTTAAAACCAGCCTCCCTGGTGAAAAAAACAGCATATGCTGGTTAGGTATGTTTTGATGCTGGTTATGCTGGTCCTTTCCTGGTTTATGCTGGTCATGTTGCTGGTCAAGGACCTGCATAAACCAGCTAAGGACCAGCTTAAACCAGCATCAAAACATACCTAACCAGCATCCCAGCATCAAAACATACCTATCAGCATATGCTGGGTTTTTTTTTTTACCAGGGATGGGAGACCAGCCAAAGCAGCCATTCAGCTTAGGTATTTTAGGTCATTTTAATAGTCTGGTTTTCAGAAACCGTAAGCTGGATCAGTTAGAAAAGATATAGCAACTAACTTCAGACCAGTCTGGAGATCTGACCTGAATTTGGTGGTTGTAGCTTTAAAGCTCTAGGAGATACTGATTAGGTTTTAGCTCAGAAGAAGAAGAAGCAGCTTATATAGCAGATCACTTTCTCAAGCCAACTTAATAATGATTATTAATATTGATATAGAAAACAATATAGAACGTTTTTGTTTTGTTTTGGCCACGTCACATTCTGCGCAAGTCTAGCACAAGTTATGCAAAAACTCCCGTTATAATCACTGAAGCTACGAAATTCATCTTTTAACTTTAATCGTATCTGCAATGTGTTGTTTACGTTGAGGGAATTTGTGAGCGTGCACGTTTTTAGCATCTCTGATTGCCGCGTTTTCATTGTGGACTAATTTAAACGCCTCTGATTGGCCAATGCACACTTAAACAGAAACACGTCTGATTAGTGAAAAGGCTAAACGCTGCACAAAAAGCGCTTTAAAGCAATCTGACTCAGTGTAAACGACTATAAATGTAATTTCGCGCAATTGATACTTTTCATTCATTTTCACATTTCGTTTTAATCGTTTAATTGCGTAGTTGTCTTGTATTTATGGGATATTTTTGTTAATTTTGGTGGCATTTTTGTCTTTGTCTTCAAATATATAGGTACCAAACTTGAGTTTCCAATTTATTTATGATCTGATTCTGATTTATTTATAATCTTAGAACCAAATTAATTCCATATTAAAAATGTCTGGTCTTCAAATATGTAAGAACCATGCTTGAGTCATTTAGTTTCCAATTTATTTGTTTCTGCTAAAACTATTACTTTCAAATTTAGAAAGTGGCCAGGACAGTTTTTGGGTTTTGGACTGAAGACACCTGTCCCAAATGTGTTGTCAAACACAATTTTTTCAGTATGATCTATTTTCTTAGATTACTCTTGACTTGGCAAAAACACCAAAAGAGGAAGTAGACAAAAAAAGGCGAACTGACTTTTGACTAGATTATTCATTGTACTTCTTTGAAGTAATTATTCTCCCTGCAGATGTTTGTATGGACATGTGGAAACCAAACTTGTACATGGGGGTGAAACTTCAGCCACATGTAGATGAGATTCAAATGAGGAGAATGACAAATGTGTAGAGGGAGTTTGCCCCCTGGTGGACAGGAGTCATATTGACATGCTCTACAGTTGCTCCTTTCTGCTCTGGAGGTCCTGTGAAAAGACTCTTATAAACTTCCTGATTTCTGGATTTAATCCAATCTGAATTTTTATATGTCTGCATCTGTACCATATGTTGTAAAATCACACATTCATGAGGTTTGTGGGGCTTTACAATAACACGAGTAACGTGATGGACTGTTGTTGAGCGTCTTGTAATGGTTTGTGTACATCCTGGCAGACTTGAGTTAGAAACAGCTTGTTTTGAAGGAAAATCAATTGCCTTAGACTTTCTTTTGCCCTTCACTTGAGTTCTCAGCTGCTGAAACGTGAAAGTTGTTGGTCTAACAGAATCACAGCCGCAGGGTGGTTCCTCAAAATGCTCACTCACTCTCACACACACACACACACACAAAAACCTTTAACATACCAAAGCACTTATCTTTTTGTGTCCATCTCTAATTGTAACTGACTACATCCATATGTACACAGAGACTTGGCAAACAACGAAAGAATTGGCCAACTCTGTGAACAATTTGGAGAACAGAAAATATACACTACTGTTCAAACGTTTGGGGTCGGTAAGATTCTTTTATTTCCACAATGGCTGCATTTATTTGATCAAATAAATGCAGCTATTTCTATACTTTAAAAACTATGTTTTTCCTTTTATGGAAAAGCTGTATTTTTATCAGTCATTACTCCAGTCCTTCAGAAATCATTATTATATACTGATGTAATGCTCAATTATTTTATTAAAGAATTGTGCAGCTTAATATGTTTCTAAACTTAAAATTATATGAACCGATCATTGAAAAAACAGCATGGAAATGGAAATATATATTTTTTAGTATTATAAATTTTTTTTATATCTTTTTTTTTTTTTTGCCCCAATACAGTACCAAACCTGCTTGATCTACCATATTTAATCAGTTTAAGCTATTATTTGCTTAGAATCGTTGATTCATTCAAACATTTTGCCTTATGACACTGTAACCCAGGTTTGATATCTATATATATCTTGTGATCGGACACAACACAACTTGTTTGAACTGTTATTGGAAAGTTTTATGTCCATAAATGTAAATATACTAAATGTAAGCCCCTTTTAACATCTTCAAACATGAACTGAAGTTGTATTTAAATGCAGTTTCAACGTCTGTTAACAAGAAAGTTAGAAAAACATCTAGAATTTGTGCCATGTTAAATAATCTTCCTTAATATACTTGTATTTTTATTTGTATGCCCTCTCTCTGTCTATTATATTGCTCTTTCTGTTAACTATTAATCCCTAATTTGTTTCATATTGAAAGATTGTTTGTATATTTAGTACGTACTGTATTTTCTGTTTGTTTTGTACGTACTGTAATCTTTGTTGTTCTTTATTGCAATTAAAAAAAAAAACTGAACACAAATCAGTTTTTCAGCTAATGACAACTTCAAGTTTGGTCTTTTCTGCATCCAAATGAACTTTCTTGTAAAACAGAGGTGTTTTTTGTTTTTGTTGGAGATTCATTTTATGGAAAAGAGCAGTTTGGACATTCTGCTAAACATGTCCTTCCTGTGTTCCACAGATGAAAGAAAACCATACTGGTTTTAAAACACGTTATGGTGAGTAAATGAAGACAGGATTTTCATTCTTGGATGAAGCATCCTTTAAACATCAGGTGAAATCACAACAAAAACAGAAAGTAAGCATCCACCAGATGGCATTAGTGCTCCATGATTAATCTCTCTGTTTACCATAATGTGAAGTAGTAAAATAGTGTTTGATATATTTGATTGCAAATTAAAACTTCTCACTTACAGCTCAGCATCTTTTCATTGGATTTTACAATGTGATTCTTCTAGCTGTCAAAAGAAGAAGCACTTTGAATATGGTAACATCACAATTATGTCCTTCACTACACTGAAAGTGGCCACTTGAGACGGCATGATTGACCATTTGACAGCACTTTAAAAAGCTTGATTAATCTGAGATAAACAAACTACTTATTACAAGTGATCTTGTCTAAATCAACACATACAGACAAGGACATCCACATTATAGGTCTCTTGTTTAATTGTATAATGCTATGTATGTTGCATAATGCCACAACGCTCAAGGCCTAAACAATGAATGTGTTTGTCACATAGTGATGAGGTTATTGCTGTTTTAGAACTAGGTGCTGTTAGCAACAGGCTGCTGTGCTGGGTGTGTGTATGTGTGTGTGTGTGTGTGTGTAACATCTGTTTGGGCCGATCTGTTTAGGCGTTGTACTGGCAGCAGACCTATTTGTCCATATGGAAAGGAGGATTAGATGATAATCAACATTTTATCTCCCTGCAATAATATTTAATTTGCAGTGACACAAATCGAAGTACATGCATCTGCATGAATCTGGCCTGAACACTTTAGTTTAACGCATAGTTTGAGTTTGAATACATTCACAGGGGTTTCCATCCAGGTTTTCTTTTAGCCTTGTTAATTTTAAAGGGATAGTTCACCCCAAAAATGAAAATGCTGTTATTAATTATTCACCCTCGTGTTGTTCCAAACCAGCAGACCTTCTGATGTCACATGGACTATTTTAATGATGTCCTTATTACATTTCTGGACCTTGAACATATCAGTTGCGTTGCTGTCTATGCAGGGTCGGAAAGATTTTGGATTTCATCAAAAATATCTTTGTGTTCCAAAGATGAATGAAGGTCTATGGAACAACGTGAGGGTGTGTAATTACTGACAGAATTTTATTTTTTGGGTGAATTATCCTTTTAAGAAAAGCCTCTTTAAAAATTCACCAAGCCATTTATTTATGTTGTAATATTTTATGTAATAAAATAAAATATTTATGTTGTAATATTTTATTAATACTACTGAGTTCCAGACTTCTAAGCTAGAAGTTTGCAACCATTTTGACTTCAAGGCCCCCCATTGTCCAATTTAATATCCAAAATCCCCTCATATTAGAAGAAATATTTCTTCCAGTATTTTCTGCTGCAATCATGACAAAGTGGCTTTTTTCAAAATTTTAACAACAGAAACTGGGATAACGTGTTTAGTATTATATAATAATACAATAGTAATTTAATATTAATAGTGTATATTTCAGAATCAGAATCTATTATATGATATGTTCAAATTAAATATATATTTAAAAAAAAATAAATAAATAAAAAATACACTTATTTTTGTTATTCCAGAAGTTTCAAGAACTGTTTTTCCTTAATATAGCATATTTTCTGAGGGGGAAAAAATATTCAGAAATATTCAGTTTACAACGTTTTTGTCATTTTAGTTCATATTTAATTTAATTTCAATTTAATTTAATTTATAAAAATTCCCCCCAGTGGAAATATGGTAGGAAAAGAAAATTGACAAAGTGTGTTTTAGATATGTAATAAATAAATAAATAAATAAATAAATAAAAAAGCTATTATTGTTGTTTAACTTAACAAATCAACACTTAATTTACTAAATATTACAGTTGCTTTTAAAATGCTGGTTGGGAATTGTGATGATAATTGAGATTAATTGCAATGGGATAATTTTATTTATTTATTTTTTATTATTTTTTTGAAATGTATTCCATAAATATCTCTTTATTTTGTGTTTCTGACAATCTTACACTGTCAGAAAAAAAGGTACAGTTCTGTTGCTGGGGTACCCTGTAAGGTACAAAAGTGAAAAGGTACATCTTTTTACTTTACCTACCCCTAAACTGTACATATTAGTACCTTAAAGGCACATATTAGTACTTTTTCAGTTTTGTACCCAGCGAAAGAACCATACCTTTTTTTTTTCTCACAGTGTAGTTGTTGTTTTTTTAAGATCTTGGCCTTTATTTTGATAGGACAGTAGAGTAATAACAGGAAGTGAATTGGGAGAGAAAAAGAGAGAGAGATAGGGGCAGGATCAGAAAAGGTCCAAAAAAAATTTAAGATCAAAATTAAGTCTTACATATAATTTTATATAGCTTTCAGGCTTCCATCTGGGGTTCAGAGCAAAGTCTCTCCCACATAGTTTTCAACTCTAGTCTGCAGTAAACTTCTAAGTGCACTAATGAAGTATTTGCAGGCATATCTGGATAATTAAATGCAGTGTGAAATGAAGCTCTGCAGCATTATTTCCTGTCACAACAAGAGCATATGTTGTCAGTCTGGCTGCTGTCTGATATTTCTGTCTGTTCTTCAGAAGAACTTTTCCTTTCTGAGACTGATTAAGATGTTTGTCATGCTTTGGAGAGCCCTTCAGAAGAAGCACACTCACTCGGCATTTCTCATCGATTGAGGCGTGTAGAACTCATTTGTCTGAATCACTGCTGGATATCAGCCGATAGGACGTGTATCTTATGACAGACTTAAGGTTCCCCTTCTTTTCGTTTCCCAATGACAGACGTCTTATTAATGAGTCCATCACAAACTCTAGACTAAAATCTGGTCCTCCTCATCATTTACTCACCTTTATGATGTTCCAAACCTGTATGACTTTCTTCTTCTGCGTTACACAAAAGAATGTTTCTCCACATAATGAAAGTCAGTGAGGTCTAAAACAAACAATGGACTGAATTTTCATTTTCCGGTGAACTGTCCCTTTAATCAAGGCAGTGTGACACTCTTCAGGTTGTCTGCGTTCTGCCAGTGTGTTCTGACATTTACGCAATTCCATGCATAGCTGAGTAAATGTCATTTTGTGTGGATATGAACTGTTTTTCAACATTGAATTACAGGCCACTCTGACATGTACAGTACCTGACAGGCGAACGCTTTGAGAAAAACATGTTATTCTTTCCTCATGTCAACAACTGCAAACATGATGGAGCTGTTTTATTAACCTCGGTATTGCTTTTGTCCTCTCAACCGATTTTTTACCTGTCATACAGCTGAGATACATAGATATATCTAGTATAAATGATAGTGCACTTCCAATGAAGTGTGCTTTCGATGGAAACGTAAAGTCATGTTACCTGATCTGTCAGGTAGTCTGACTAATAAATCAATGAAACTTGTCTTTTGGTTATGTTTGTAAGATAATATTATGGACATTATCATTTGTACAACAAAATACCCCTTTTATGCAACATATACACTAGGGCTCGGTATAAAAAATAACAATTTCTTGATTTTAATCGATTACGAAACAATATAGATTCCTAAATCTCAAGAATTGACATTACAAAACATTTAAGCTTACCTCCCATCCAATGAATCACAATAAGCTTTGCGCTCTAATAAATTTTGATTTCTCAGATGTCAAATTCTGTCCATTTTATTGCAGTATTCAAACTAAATGCCGTTTTGGCGCTGTTTAATGTGAAGTGACATATTTCTGTAGCACCTAAACTGATCGCCTCCTCCGCTTTAATAGCAGTTTCAGCACGAATGAACGTGAATGAAAATCCTAAAGTATGTTAAAAGAAAGAGTACAATTTACCGAATCCGTATCCGGTCTCATGTAATCGCTTAATCAGTTTTTCAACCATGCAAAGATGTCAGTATAATAGCTTGTATACAGTATGTCACGTAAAGTCACGTTTACCTCATAAAAAACATATTCAATGACCATAAACTTGTTAGTCACCTAGAAAAAACTGAACTCTACACCCTACACCGTGTCTACAACGCCGCAACAGTTTCGGACGGCTACACTGGATGTGTTCATTGGAAAATCCGTTTGTCCTTCGGGTCAGACACAGCGGGAGCACGTGGAGTACATTTGTACATCAGAAATATACCGGGGCATCACTTTACTGTCTGCATCCACTGCAGATATTATATACACTGCTCAAAAAAATAAAGGGAACACAAAAATAACACATCCTAGATCTGAATGAATGAAATATTCTTATTAAATACTTTGTTCTTTACATAGTTGAATGTGCTGACAACAAAATCACACAAAAATTATCAATGAAAATCAAATTTATTAACCCATGGAGGTCTGGATTTGAAGTCACACTCAAAATTAAAGTGGAAAAACACACTACAGGCTGATCCAACTTTGATGTAATGTCCTTAAAACAAGTCAAAATGAGGCTCAGTAGTGTGTGTGGCCTCCACTCCCTACAACGCCTGGGCATGCTCCTGATGAGGTGGCGGATGGTCTCCTGAGGGATCTCCTCCCAGACCTGGACTAAAGCATCCGCCAACTGCTGGACAGTCTGTGGTGCAATGTGGCGTTGGTGGATGGAGCGAGACATGATGTCCCAGATGTGCTCATTTGGATTCAGGTCTGGGGAACGGGCGGGCCAGTCCATGGCATCAATGCCTTCATCTTGCAGGAACTGCTGACACACTCCAGCCACATGAGATCTAGCATTGTCCTGCATTAGGAGGAACCCAGGGCCAACCGCACCGGCATATGGTCTCACAAGGGGTCTGAGGATCTCATCTCGGTACCTAATGGCAGTCAGGCTACCTCTGGCGAGCACATGGAGGGCTGTGCGGCCCTCCAAAGAAATGCCACCCCACACCATTACTGACCCACTGCCAAACCGGTCATGCTAGAGGATGTTGCAGGCAGCAGAACGTTCTCCACGGCGTCTCCAGACTCTGTCACGTCTGTCACATGTGCTCAGTGTGAACCTGCTTTCATCTGTGAAGAGCACAACTCCCACCTGTGGACGTCGGGCCCTCATACCACCCTCATGGAGTCTGTTTCTGACCGTTTGAGCAGACACATGCACATTTGTGTCCTGCTGGAGGTCATCTTGCAGGGCGCTGGCAGTGCTCCTCCTGTTCCTCCTTGCACAAAGGTGGAGGTAGCGGTCCTGCTGCTGGGTTGTTGCCCTCCTACGGCCTCCTCCACGTTTCCTGATGTACTGGCCTGTCTCCTGGTAGCGCCTCCATGCTCTGGACACTACGCTGACAGACACAGCAAACCTTCTTGCCACAGCTCGCACTGATTTGCCATCCTGGATGAGCTGCACTACCTGAGCCACTTGTGTGGGTTGTAGACTCCGTCACATGCTACCACTAGAGTGAAAGCACCGCCAGCATTCAAAAGTGACCAAAACATCAGCCAGAAAGCATAGGAACTGAGAAGTGGTCTGTGGTCACCACCTGCAGAACCACTCCTTTATTGGGGGTGTTTTGCTAATTGCCTATAATTTCCACCTGTTGTCTAGTCCATTTGCACAACAGCATGTGAAATTGATTGTCAATCAGTGTTGCTTCCTAAGTGGGCAGTTTGATTTCACAGAAGTGTGATTGACTTGAAGTTACATTGTGTTGTTTAAGTGTTCCCTTTATTTTTTTGAGCAGTGTATAATGGGTTCTACATTGTCTTTTGTCGAGTCGCGCTGCACCGCACCACTTGTGTCTGAGGAAGACGCTAAAGCAGCGGGGCAGTGCCGCGGGTTGTGCCCGGGGATGAACCCGCGAGAGTGGAAGAGTTCCGGAGAACATCTACACTGTGTATCGATGCACCTTACGAGAGAATAAGACCACCAAGTAAGGTAAAATATATGGACGTTTGATATATGAGTGTTTGTCAGATGTTTGCACACCAGTTTAACCTAGTAACATTTACCCGTCAACATGGCCATAATAACATTAACAATGGTAAACTGCGCTGTTGTTTCAAATGGCTTTTATCAGCTTATTGAATTAAGTTACCGAATTAAAATTATGAACCTGCAATGCAGGTTTTGAGAAGTTTGTGTATTCTGTGTGAGGTTTTCCTTTTAAAAGTGTGCAGTTTCTACTTCTTGGTTTTCAGAAAGTAGATGGTGAGCAATGGTGGTCATGTTTTGGAGCAGTACCTGGGTTTTGCAGATGTATTCTTCGGCTGCTTGTTTTTTTTTTTTTTTCTCATTATGTTTCTGTTGCCTAAAGATTCTTTGTGAGGAGGATACAACATAATGCACTGCAAAACATCCTAAGACAGCAGAAATGGTGAAGATGCACTGTTCCAACATTGGAAGACTGTATTTTAAAGTGTTATACATGCAGTGTTTTAAATAAAGAATTTTATATTTTGTAATTATTGTGTCTATTTTAATTGAATGCCAGTAGTACATATGTAGAGTAAAAATAAAATTAATTCAATATAAAAATTATAAATTGAATGAAATATATTAAAATGAATGCATTACAGTAGTATACTGATGAATTTGATTTTCTAAATAATAATTTACTGTAAAACAGTATAGTTTGCAACTGTAAATTAAATAGATTGCTAAAGTAATCTTAATTACAGTAACCTACACTGTAAAAAATAAAAAAACACAATTTGTTGAGTCAGCTTAAAATAATTTGTTACCCTGCTGCCTTAAAATTTTAAGTTCAGTCAACTAAAATAAGTTTATTCAACTTGAAATGTTAAGTTTTACTAAGTAACAACTTAGATATTTATTATTTGTTCAGTCAGCCAGGTTACAAATTATTTTAAGTTGACTCAACAAATTGTTTTTTACAGTGTACTGGCAACAGTGTTGCCAGTTAGTTACTGTAAAAACTCTTTGAAATGTCTAACAGTGTAACGACCCAGTGTTTACAAAGTGAACATGCAAAGAAGGTCAAACACCCTTTACAAAAAAGGTAAAACAGCGATGTAGGACAATTTTGAAGTTGGAGGAGAAAATGAGATGGGAGTTTTTTGACATACCCTAACTGTCATGAACCGGAATACATTGAGCTAGACAAGATGAGCATTTCAGGTTAAAAAGTATATAAATTGTATTTTCTTCTTCTGTCTTTTGTTCTTTCTTCTGTCCTTCTTTCTTGACTGGGATCATTTAGAGCCCTTTGAAGCTGCATTTAAACTGCATTTTGGAAGTTCAAACACGGGGGCCATGGAAGTCCACTATATGGAGAGAAATCCTGAAATGTTTTCCTCAAAAAACAATTTCTTTACGACAGAAGAAAGAAAGACATGAACATCTTGGAAGACAAGGGGGTGAGTAAATCTTTACATTTTTTTCTGAAAGTGAACTACTCCTTTAATTTTAACCTTAAATATTATAGTAATGTAGTACCAACTGACTCTCATGTATATTTTACAGCATTGGTTGAGAGATTGAATTGGAAATCAGACAAAATCGCAAGCTTGTGAATCAGATTCGAATTGTGAAATTTGTCAAAACAGCCCTAGTATACACTACCGTTCAAAACTTTGGGGTCAGGTTGAGTTTTTTTTTCTTTAAGAAAAGATAAATAACTGTTATATCCACTATTCATTACATACCACATCTGCATTCGTGTCCATAACCCCAATGAGACATCAACAATGACAAAAATAACACTGGCCAGAACAGAGCAAATGAAAAATTTGGTTTTCAGAGTGACAGAGACAGATACTGCTCTGACGCAAAGGGAGAACCTGAATGGCAAGTGTACTTTAGGCAGGCGAAAGGTGTAAAAAAAAAAAAAATGACATGCCCGCTTGAATAATTAAACAGCCTCTCCCTTTCAGAGATCAATCAACGACTTTACTCGACCTACAAGGTCTTCAGATCTACCAAGTTTAAAATGAACAGCAAAATGCCTATCGCAGGCGAAGGGTGGTCTGAAAGTAAAATCACATTGCAATAAATAAAACAACTCCCTCGGTTTTCATACAAAGCAATACTGCTGTGAGACAAAGCAAGCATTCATAATAAGCGGCGCAGACCGCTCGGCATCAGCTAGGGAGCCGGATTAAAGGTGTGCTTATTTCCTAAAAGGATTTTGACCTCTGTGTCTCTCTGACAGGAGGAATCATTAACCACTCGAAGCGCCGGCCGCTGCTTCAGCTCCTCTGATGCAAATTTCATGTCAAAACATCAAACGCGCTTCTGATCAAAGGTCATCTCCTTTTTGTGTAGGTGTTTGATAGCAAAATTTCTATTTCATCTCCAACTGTCATAGTGCGTTAGAGTGCGCGAGGAGACAAGGGAGGCTCTGTGCTCGGAGCGCGTCAAGCGCGAGCTGAGAGGAAAGAGAAAATGGTCTTTTTGAGGTGTTTATGAGTAGTTTAGATTTTGAAATTTGTTTGCTTTTCCAGATAACAGACTTACCATATGAGGGCAGCAGCTGAATGATAACTTGTAAGGCAATATCTCTGCAATTTAAGGTGGGCAAATCAGTTTTTTGTCCTGTTGCAATATAGTCTTTGCAATAAACTCCTCATCTAGACTTATATATGTTTGTGTGTGCCTGTGTGTGTGTTACAGCACAACCCACAACTTAAATTGTACTGTCAGGTTTATATGTATATGTGTGTATATATGGATGCATGGGGCCTAAAAGATCTAATAGCATTTTGAAAATGATAATGAAATAATAATGTTTTTAAACATAGCTTTTTGATTTTTTCTTTTTTTAAAAGTAAAGTTCAAAAAAAAAAAAATGTAATATATTTTCTTTGTAAATGATGAAACTTTATGTTTAAAAAAAGCTGTCCCGCATTTTCATGTCACTACCGAAACAGTGCATGTTTTAGTCCATTGGTTGAACACCCCTACATCTATGATCAGGAAATTATTGTGTGTCCCTCTCTCTCATAGCTACATGGAGAATAGATAGGCCCCATCATTTTGACTTAAATGTGTTCAAAAGTATGAAAAATCTGCGTGTAACTTTAAGAATGTCACTACCGAACATCATTTTTCTATAATTAAACACTTTTTTGGAAGTTATTTGGGAGTGTACAAGTGTTCAGAGCTGTGCTAGCTAACAATGCGCTGATTAGCATCTTTGAGCTAGCTTCAAAAGTATCTAAAATTGTCACTACCGAAACAGTCATGACCAAAAATTTGGTGAAGTTTCAATAGTGACATCTTAGTTTTTTTGGGTGTTATCCTATTAAATTGTCACTACCGTAACAGTCACAACTGAAACATGTCATCATTGTTTCGGTAGTGACAAAAGGGAACACATAATCATTTTTTTTTTTTGTTATTTTAGTATGTTTCAGACAGTAGTGTTTCAGTATGTGGGTTAAAATTCTGTAATGTGATCGAAAATGTGCAGTCATGACCAAAACGGATGTTTTGTTAAAAATAAAGTATACTGAATTATCAACTAAGATGTTACGATAGTGTTTGGTTGAATGTATATTTAAACTAATGAATCTTTAAGTTTGAAATCAGTATGATTAACTTTTTGCCTTTTACAAAGAAAAATTGGATTTAAAATACAACAAATCTTATAAATCACACTTGATATATTGTTAAAATTGTAACTGTTATTGATTTACCTCTGAAAAATGTTAAATAAAATATAAAAAATATATATTTACAAGGAAGATGTAAGCAAAATCTTAATATAGAACCCTTCTTATTAAATTAAATACTGTATTACTGTAGTGGGGAGAGGACAAATATTCCAAAACTTTCTGAAAACACAATATGAGAATTAACTGCACAATTACTAGAAATGTGTAATTTGCATATTACACAATTGCATACATACAAAATTTGTGGGATTTTTTTTTTTTTTTTTTTCCACTAGAGTTTCCAACTCTGGTTTTAAACCAGTTCTGTTGAATGGCCCATATATTCTAAGAATAATATTACAGAAATTGATATTAGTTTTATACTTTTGAATCCCGCTATACATACAGATTTTAATCTGCATACTATTCGCAATTCCATCTCAGCATACAAGAGTCGCATCCCAGCATTCACTAGGTCTTCGGAAATAAGGTTGTGAAATTAAACAGGCTGCACTTTTGGAGACGTCAGAGCCCATTGCACTGCATTATCATTACTGCATTTTCTGCCGACCTCTTCTAGTTCCCATGCAAATGCGGCACCTGCAGAGTGTGGCTGCTCAGACGCAGGCCGGTGGAATAGATTTCACGGCTCATAATGCATAGCCAGGGAATGCAGGTATTAGAATGTGACACTGCATGCAAATGAGCACAAGCCACGTGATTAATAGTCAAAACGGCCCGGTGCATTTGCAGCTGGAAGCATCCCTCAGGTGTTAAAATGTTCATATTTTGAGCCGGAAGACATCCATCATTTTGACCTCACTCTCCGAGCTTGACGTATCAGTGCGTGTCAATCATCGGAGAACAAGTTCCCTGTCACAAACGCTAACACTCCGATAGCACAGACGAATCTCCGTTCGCTAACAGAATGAGACGTTCGCGTGTTGTTTATTTCACACCGCTGACTCGCTAAAGTGTGTAAGAATAGAGATGGATCTACTACTAAGAGGGGCGCCTGCTGTTCTTTTCCACACCGATAGATGGCACTGTTGCACTTCCGTTCAAAGCAATTGACATTTGCATTCTTAGCGCATCCACATATTCAGTCTTTGTGAATATGAGCATAGGTGTGTATTGGTTTAACACCTTCACTTTTTTAAGGCAGCACGCTGTGACTTTGTCCCTGAGAGGATGTGTTAGGTATTTCTGTTCCTGATTACTAGCAAAGTTCATAACGGAGATGCGATTCAACTATTGCGTGTATGTACAGTCAGTGAGGAACCGAAAGTGGCTCGCTTACAGTGTTGTGTGTAACTTTTTTCATAATCTTGAAAAATGATCTTGAAAACTTTGTTTTGCCCAATTTTGTTATTTCTGTGATGTAAATTAGTGGTTAAGTTATTCTTAAAAGCAACAGTAAGCTTATGGGCGAGACTTCCGGTTCATTTGCCGCTATATAAACAACGAGAACGGTAAACGGTAAAACTCTTTGCACTACAAACCAGTTTGTTCATAATTAAGATAATACATTAAAATAATATGGTAAGACACACCAATTTGCAATATCAAGCAACAAAACAAGCTGTTTTGTACAGCTAAAAATCGATGGATGTGGATAAGACCGAAAGCTAGACCCATAAAATTTACAACTGGCTGCACCCGCTCTTACTGGAAAAATAGGGTGGATATAGTTTAATTAATTAATCACAATTATTATTCCAGAATACTATATATATCACTAAGAACAATAGTTAAATTGCAGAAATATAAAATATGATTTCAGTTTACCTTTTTAATATGCTGCAGTTCATATTTCTTTGGTACTGTAATTATGTTAGATAATTTTAATTTATGTATAAATAATATTAATATTTATTTTATTTTAAATAATATATACATTTAAATAATTTTTAGTTTAGAAAAGTTTGCTGAGGCCCACAAGTGGGTCCCGGCCCCCTGTTTGAGAACCTTTGATCTATGGGAAACTGATTTGTATGCCACTCAGGTTTTCTAATATGAGAATATGATGTCTGAAAGACCATCAGTGTTAGAGAAACACAAAACTCATCTCCGTAACAGATTGCCTTGTCGTAACATGTCCAAAGTGAGTCAATGGGAGATAGATAGATTCATTCCAATGGGCAATTTATTCTCTCCCGGCTGCATATTAAAGTCGAGCCTCAATGTCCATTGTTGGGCATAAGGGATTAAGACTTTCACCGCGGCACTAATAGAGAGAGAGAACGAGATTAGGAAAAGTTATTCAAGATTTATCCACAGATATTTTTTGAAGGACCATCAAAACGCCCGGCGCAGTCCCTCCAGTGCAGTTTAGCAGACGTATTTATTTCAGTCTTTGTATTACTGCCATTAAAATTTGCAATGTTTGCACGCTCATTCTCTCCCCAGGTCAGAGCCTTTGCCACACAAAGACCCGTCATTAGTATTCCTTATACGACTTTGCGCCAGACAGCCAGCGCTGCTTATAAAAAGCTCCTCTTCTATCAGAGACACCGCCCCCTACACATAGTGATGGGCTTATTTAAGCATGAGATATAGGTGTATAAATGGAAAGAGAAAGCCGAAAACCTTTATCCAACAACACAAAACCTATTCTGACTAAATCTGTTCCATTTTTTGTTTAGGTCGGATTCAAATGGAATATGTAAAGAGAGTCAAAACATCTTCTCTTTCAGAAAAGATGGATTTTCATGCACGCATATGCATACGCGCACACGCCTGCTCATGAATGCAGAACACTGGCCTCTACTAACAGTTGTCATGTTGTCAGATGAAATGACCTTTACCTAAATGACTGCATGTCTCTTCACGCCACATTGAGTGGCTTTGCATCGGCAGACAGGCTTCTGTTGGACACCGTCACGTGTGTGTTTAGTTGCCTGATGAGATGCAGTAAACTTGAAAGAAGTTAAAGGAATAGTTTGCCCAAAACTGAAAATACACTAAAATTTTACTCACCCTCAGGACATCCAAATTGTAGATGAGCTTGTTTCTTCATCGGAATAGATACCTGCAGTGAATAGGTGCCGTCAGAATGAGTTCGAACAGTTTATAAAAACATCACAATAACGCACAAGTAATCCATATGACTCTAGTCCAACAATTAATGTCTTGTGAAGTGAAAAGCTGCATGTTTGCAATAAACAAATCCATCAATAAGACGTTTTTAAATTCAAACTGTTGCTTCCAGCTAAAATATGACTTCTCTCTATATTATTGATTTCAAGAAATATGCACACTTTTTACAAATGAAAATAGAGAACTAAAACAGTTCAAAACATGTTGGTGATTTTTTTGATGTTGCATTATTATGGATTATGAACCAGTAATTTGGCCAGAAGTGACGATTTAAAGTTAAAATGCCTTAATGGCAGATTTGTTTATTACAAACATGCAGCTTTTTGCTTCACAAGATGTTAATTGATTGACTGGAGTTTTTGTATCAGTGTATCAGTGGATTTTTGTATCAGTGGATTATTGTATCAGCTGTTTAGACTCTCTTTCTGACGGCACCCATTCACTGCAGAGGGAGAGAAAAGTTCGATTTTTGGGTGAATTATCCCTTTAAGAGCTGTATTAGCAGATTTGTGTTTTCTACAACAAATCCTGAAAATGCTCATTAAATAATCTTCAGCACCTGTTCTGTAGCATTATAGTTAATATATTCCAGATTTCACTAGGCAAACTAATCTGTTTATGAAATGTATGAATATTTATCTGGACTCTGAGAGGATATTACATTTTCAAAATGTTAATCCAGTAAGAACAAGCAGGGACTTTTTAAATTCATTTTTAATAACTAAATGACATTTACATTTGCCGTAATATTTGCTAAATCAAAAGACAGCATTCATGATGAAGATATTGTCATGTATTTTCTGTCTCTTCTGAAGCACAAACCCAGTTCAGCTCTACTAGGTTCCAGTCAATTCACCTCAGTTCGCATTAACTCCAGCAGCTAACTCAGCTCAATGTTATTCAATCAGCTCAATTCTGTGCAATCCAACTACAGTTTACTGAGCTCAATTGATTTCAGCCCGAATAAACTCAATTTCTGCTTGATGCAGAATGCTCAGTAAGCAGGATAGCCGGAAACTGCTATAATTCATTACCTCAAACATCCAATAACATGACACAGCATCTATGCAGCATAATCTAAGATATTACCATGCTAATCAGAACATCCATATTGCTATAAAATTACAATATAGTAGCCTTATTTAGTTCCATTTGCATTGCGTGTATTCTTAAAAGACAGTTTCTAACAAAAGCTGCTTAAAATAGAGAGACATCCACCTCATGGCAAAAGGTGGATGTCTCATTTGGTTCCACTTATTTTGGTTCCGCCTATATTAGAAATAAATAAATGGTTATAGTAATAAAGAAAATATTCTAACTGAAGAGGGTTACTTACAAAACTACTGCTAGAGAACATGCAATTGGACATACTTGTGTGACAACTTGCCCCGGTCTCCTCTATATGGTGTTTGCATAGAGTACGAGTGTAGCAACTGTTGCATGTGACAATCAATTGTTTTTATACAATAACTGTACACATTACTTACTATTACTTCTTGACCGTTTCACAATTTTTCATTGCACAATAGATGTGCTAAAGTATTGTTGAATAAAGCATTGCATTTCTTCGCATGGCAGTGGCTCACACTGTTGCAAGGGCAGTAAAGCTACGGTGCCCTTGTTAAAGGAATGGACGCCTGAGGCTGGTTCAGATGCATCTATATCCAGGGTGTGATCTTAAGCTGGAACATTTTCATCTGACCCGGGATCAGTCCAGCCCTCTGGAAACACAGCCAGGGAATCAATCACATAGTAATGCCGACCACCCTCTCCCTCAGAGCTTTCTAAAAAACACAGCCCTCCTTTCCCCCCCTTCTCTGCTCTCTAGGTCAGAGTTTGTCTATGAATTTTTCTGTCTCACTCTCCCAAGGGCAGCTGGACACTTCAAGCCGCTCGCTGAGACTGTGCTGTGACCATTTACTATGATGTGTTTTGGTCAAGATAATAAGGACACTTGTGTCATATTTATGAAGTTAGCTGTGGTGCTTTCAGCTACTTCATTGCAAACTTTTTTAACTTAGAATGCCATACACAGGAAATGACTCGAACCAATCTAATGTATCACCTAATGGTTGTAAGAAAGCTAGAGTTTAGGGCTGTTATCAGGAGAAGACACCCAGGACGCCATTATATTGTTCATTCAGACTGATTCGTGAACGCAGCACACGTACAAACACAAGAGGCGGGATTTATCACATGAACCAATCACAGCCAAACATAACCAGTCATATCCAATCAAATTGCTTCCTCTCACGTGACTTGCCCCATACATTCTCAATTACCCCCCACCAAAGTCATTACATGCCTTAGAGGGTCTGTTAAAACTCAATGGGCTCAGGGGAGGCGATAGAGACACGGATTCCTGCTGCAACTTTACCTGCTGGTGTTGCCATTGGATAATGTTTCTTTAGAAAAACAAGTGATTTATGCACTCTTTAATGTTGTAATATTGCCATTGTTTTATTTATGTACTACAAATTATTTTGCAGTGCCTCATTTTCCTCCTCAGAGGAAACGCCCCTGAAATGCCTTGCATTAATGGTTTTGTATATATTAACAGAGCTGGATAGATTACTCACATATTGTAATCGGTTACTGATTCCGAATTACATGACAAAAATTGTAGTCAGTAACGTAATACATTACATTACACATTTTAGGTAATATAATCAGATTACTTTTGACCTAACTCATTTATCACATTGATTTAAACAGGATAATCTTGTACAATATTGATGTAAAAATACAAAGAGTGAGAAATTATATTCCTTTCATTGTAATTAACAACATGATGTGCATTAAACATTATGTTACATCAAGGATTCCCAAACTAGTGTTCGTACAGGAACTGCAGGGGGTTTGTGAGTTTAATGAAGTGCTAAAAAGTAAATCATAAAAAAAATCAAAAATAAATCATTTTAAAATAACAATTAAAATAATACACTTACTAAAAAAAGATTAAATATTTTTTATGTTTACCTGCAAGCCCATTAACCAGTGTCAGAGAACCGTAAATGTGCAAGTGTAATAATTAATTATTAAAATATTGATTTTAAAATCTCAGGGGTACTTAAAGGGGTCATTGATTATGATTTCACTTTTTAACCTTAGTTAGTGTTGCTGCAAAGTTACGACACTCAAAGGTCAATGCAAAGGAAGAAAATTTATTTTACAGAATTGCTGATTTCTGAGGTTCAGATGACAAAATGTTTGAAAATGTCTGCAAAGAAATAACGAGAATTTGCGCATTTTAATGAGTTTGAAGGACAAAAGCCTTTCAATAATACATAATAATCCATGGTTGATAGTTGATAGTGATAGTTCAAATAAAAATGAATGTGTTCACCAGTAGTTTATGCAATGTTGAAACACTTCTTGAACCTGAAATGATTTTTGTAAATCCATTGATCAAATGCTGTGTCGCCACATGACTATTGACTGTGTGAATGTCCGCAAAACTGGACTTTCTGATTGTATATAAGCGGTATGCTATTTGTGACCTTGGACCACAAAACCAGCCGTAAGGGTAAATTTTTTGAAATTGAGATTTATACAGCACCTGAAAGCTGAATAAATAAGCTTTCCATTTGTGGTTTGTTAGAATAGGATAATATGTGGCCGAGATACAACTATTTGAAAATCTGGTGCAAAAAAAAATCAAAATATTGAGAATATTGCCTTTAAAGTTACTAATCAAAAATGAAGTTTTGATATATTTATGGTAATTTACAACATATCTTCAAAGAACATGATCTTTACTTAATATCCTAATGATTTTTTGGCATAAAAGACCCATGTAATGTATTTTTGGCTACAAATATACCCATGCTACTTATGACTGGATTTGTGGTCCAGGGTCACATTTTAGTGAAAAAAGGAATTAGAGAGAATCAGTAAATGATTAAAGGAGAAGTCCACTTCCAGAACAAAAATGTACAGATAATGTACTCACCCCCTTGTCATCCAAGATGTTCATGTCTTTCTTTCTTCAGCCGTAAAGAAATTATGTTTTTGAGGGAAACATTTCAGGATTTTTCTCCATATAATGGACCTCTATGGTGCCCCGATTTTGAACATCCAAAACACAGTTTAAATGCGGCTTCAAACGATCACAAATGCGGTTGTAAACGATCCCAGCCCAGGAAGAAAGGTCTTATCTAGCGAAACGATCAGTTATTTTCATAAAAATAATACAATTTATATACTTTTTAATGCCAAACGCTCATCTTGTCTCATCTCTGCCTGAACTGTTTTTTCCGGTTCATGACAGTTAGGGTATGTTGAAAAACTCCCATCTCATGTTCTCCCTCAGCTTCAAAATCATCCTATATCGCTGTCTTACCTTTTTTGTTGAGGGTGTTTGATCTTCTTTGCATGTTCACATTGCAAAGACTGGGTCTGTACTTCTGCAGCAAGGTAGGACGAAGTTGAGGGAGAAAATACGATTGGAGTTTTTCGACATACCCTACCTGCCTTGAGGCAGAATACAGGGCCCCAGAGTTCAGGGAGAGCAAGACAAGACGAGCGTTTGAGATTAAAACGTATTTAAATTGTATTTTTTTAATGAAAATAACTGATCGTTTCGCTAGATAAGACACTTCTTCCTCGGCTGGGATCTTTACAACTGCATTTGGGATCGTTTGAAGCCGCATTTAAACTGCATTTTGGAAGTTCAAAATCGGGGCACCAGCAGTCCATTTTATGCAGAAAAATCCTGAAATGTTTCGCTCAAAAAACACAATTACTTAACAGTGTGTGTGTGAAAGAGAGAGTGTGTATTTTTCCTACAGGTTATCTTAAGAAGAAACTATATATAAAAATGTGGCATGCAGTTGCTTCAAACAATAGTACAAGGCTATTCAAAACATCATTCAGTGTTAATTAATAATCGTAATTACAATTTCAAGGGAATAATTGACAATTATGATTTTTGTCATAATCATGCAGCCCTAATTTATTGCTATTGTGTGAGTAATATGTAATCATGTAATCAATAAAAAAGTAACTCTAGTCTGATTACGAGTATTTTAAAATAATTACTTTGGAATCTGATTACGTAATCCAGATTACATGTAATCAGTTACTACCCAGCTCTGAATATTAATAAGTTATTCTTTTACCAAAAAACATGCATGCCAAGCAGCGCTGTTATAAAGATGTGTTAGAATGTTTGTGTAGAAATAAAAACAAATAACTTACATTATATCCACTGGAATTGCATTAATACATATACTGGGCTAAATTATGTGATGGAAAGGCAAATCCAGAAATGTGGATTATGAAAGATACTGCTTTCAGTACGAAAATCAAATGAAGCAACATATGAGAGATGGTCTATTGGATTGACTGGCATACCGTCACTGTACGGCACTAAGATCAAATACTAAAGTTGCATTTTCTGCCTCCAGTCCTGAACTGAAGGACTATGTGATTGCCACTGTGTGATACATTACGTTGACATGATTGCTGAATATTCTCCTGAGGAATGGGATAAAAAATGAAAAAAGGCCAGAGAAGTTTCTGTTGGGACCTCAGAATTCATGGCATGCAATTGGATTTGCTGAAGGATCTTTCCGTGTGGCTGCAGCGATATTGATGACAGGCAGAGCTTTCACACACGGTCGCTCACCGCTCGTGCTGAGGGACTTTCTCTAATCCGATTCTGCTATTAGAGCAGGAGACCTCTCAGACGGGGGTCCGTCGGCCTCTCCCTCGCTCTCTGTTCTCAGAGCTAAGCAACCGAACTGAGCTTCACGGGGCTTACTGCTGTTGAGAGGATAGGCTGAACAGAGAAAGAGAGAGAGAGAGAGAGAGACAATTAGAAGGATGCTAAAAAAAGCATGATTGTACAAAACTGGATCCATCAGCTTGACAGTTAGGACAAATGAGTTCCCTTACAGCAGGTTCCACTGTGCCTTATTTATTTGCATTAATAACCTGAAGGACAGATGCAGTGCGGCCACTAAAGCTAATGAAGTGTTAACACAGAGAAAGAGAGAGAGAGAGAAACTGTGAAGAACTGTTAGTATTATAAATGAATAATGTGGCATTAGGTTACATTCAGCAAGATTGGACTATATATGTATGTATACATTTTCAATAGACTGTATATATGAAAAATAACGACTGTTTTCAGACAGGTTTCCTGAGCACAAATCATGAACACACTCCACAATTGCTGTGGAGGAATGAAATAAAAAGCTCCGCAAGGATTTTTTGATTTACTTATAGATGTTTCTGCATATTAAACTGTTATATGAGTATTTTAACAAACAAACAGACAAACAAACAAATAAATAAATAAAATACACACATTGTAATTTTTGGAAAAGCCTTGTTCATCAAAATAAAATAAAATAAAAATAAAATAAAATAAAATAAAAAGTTTGTATGCAAAATTTCCATATTGATGGGCAAAATGCATAAAAATAAACACCACAGAGAAGTGTTAACACTAACTAAATCTATTGAAAATAGTTTTCAGTAATTGAAGTAACAAAATTTAAAACTAAAATATAAATATTATGGAAAATTAGAAATGTCACCTTGGCAACTAACTGAAATAAATTTTAAGAAAATTACATTTTATATATATTTTATAATTTATATAAAATTAAAAAAAAAAGTTTAAGTTACTAAAATTACTAAAACTGAAACAAATATTAATTAAAGCTAAACAGAAATAAATAAAAATGACAAAAGCACATAACGAAATTGCTTAAAAATATAAAAAAATATAAAAATAAAAGCTAACTTAATACATAATATAATATTACATAAATAATTAATGAACACTGCTACAGGCAAAATAACTCAGATACCACATTTCGGTAACACTTTACAATAATGTTTATTAGTTAACATTACTTAACTACATTAGTTACCATGAGCTAAGAAGGAACAATACAAGGTGGGTGAAAAATAACTAGGCAATATTTATTGGCTATAGAACTTGTAGTATCAATAATTATGATAATTAATTATTTAATAATAATTTATATAATATTAATAAATAATAATAATTAATAATTAATGTTTCAATAAATTTGTATTATAAACTTTATTACCCATTTTTAATGCCTAGTTACTTTTCACCCACCCTGTACTTCTACAGCATTTATAAATCTTAGTTAATGTTAATTTCAGCATTTACTAATGCATTATTAAAATCTAGTTCTGTCGAACGATTAGTCGCATCCAAAATATGCGATATGCAAAAACATTTATATATTTAAGAAAAAAATATTGTTTACATATCAAAAATATATATGAATACATGAAATGTATACATGTAAATACATGTAAATATCAATTTCAAAATATATACTGTATGTGTGTGTATTTATATATACATAAATATACACAGTATGCACACATATACACAAAAACTTTTATTTTGGATGCGATTAATCATGATTAATTGTTTGACAGCACTATTAAAATCACAAGATGTGTTTGTTAACATTAGTTAACGCACTGTGAACTAACATGAACTAAGAATGAACTGATTATTTTTATTAACAGTGTAATAAATGTTTTGTTCATTGTTCGTTATTGTCAGTTAATATATTAACTGATGTTAAAAGTGTCACCCTACCGTAAAGTGTTACCCAGAATTTTTGCTATGCAACTACATGATGTTCTCAATAAAATCATTTCATTATAGACACATCGGATGATTTAAGAAGGCCTTGCGGCTTAATCGAGAAGTTCCCCTGTCAATGCGGAAACCCCTGTAACACATTAGCCTAGCATGCTGGGCTCCTCTCATCTTTAGCATTCCTCTGCAAACAAATTGAGAAATAATTGTTCAGTCATTTGAATAAGTGGCTCCCCGGCATGAATGATAACCATTGTTAAGACACACATAGCTCCGTTTCCATGCCGGGGAAGAAGATTGTTCTCTCTGTGAGACGGAGCCACGAGTGATAGACATGCTACTCGCAGATGCTCGCATATTCATTCCACGTATGGGGGGTAGAGAGGCACTTTTTAAACATGAGGCGGGAAGCTCGGGCAGGTATTTACTGCTGCCTCCCATCGCGCTCCTATTTGCCTCATCACGGGTGGCGAGGGAAGACGCGGGAGACTGAACGGTTTCTCTGAGCATCTGCAGATGCTCTAACACGGGTCCCCGGAGGCATATAATAACCTATTACCTCCATCTCTGACTAAAACACACATTTAAACTACAATTACACCCCCTGCTTTTTCTCCCTCTTGCTTTTCATTTCATTCCCCTACAGCGTCTCCTTTGCAATTCAGTACTGGAGCTCCGGCATCTGTGTTCCCTGTACAGCTCTCTCTCTTTCTCTCTGTCGCGTTTCCACTCTCTCTCTTTCATCAGATGGGGAAAGAAGTGAGATCGTCTCACAGTCTGAGAGGTGTTTGGTGGGCCAATTTATTACCTAGTGCAATTGCTCTCAGTGCACATTTCCTCCACTCACATGCACACATGTGAAGAGGCTTAGTCAAACAGGAAAAAGCTCTTTTTTACTGTGATTTCTGCACTTTTCTGTTTGTTAAAGCTGAATTTGGTGAGTCAGTGTTTTATATTATTTATATTTAATTATTACAAAATACATGGCAGTATTAATTACTCACCCTCATGTCATTCCAAACTCATAAGACTTTCATTCCGGAACACAAATTAAGATATTTTTGATGAAATCCGAGAGCTTTCTGACCCTCCACAGACAGCAACACAACTGACACATTCAAGGCCCAGAAAGGTAGTAAGGACATCGATAAAATACTCCATGTGACATCAGTAGTTCAACCTTAATTTTATGAAGCTATAAGCTTTTTGTTCGCAAAGAAAGCAAAAATAACAACTTTATTCAACAATTTCTTCTTTGTCGTGTCACGCTTTAGATATCATAAGAAATTATATATCAGCTCAAAACTTAAAATGAAAGGCATTTTAAAATCAGACATTGCATTACCATGGAAAATGTACATCAAAATCTTATTACAAGATTACAAGTTTTCATTCATTAATTATAAAGATTTAAGTCTTTATGTCTGTGTTCAAAAATGGGAGTGACAGTTAAAGGGTTAAACCAGCATTATTCTCTTGACTGTCATATTATGGCATTGCAGCAGTTATCGATTATACTGAAAATCACTTCAGAGGACTTCAGTAGTGATATTACTGTAAAATTGTATTTGGACATTTGCCACAATTCCATATAACACAATCAAACACAGCTCATTGGAAAAACATGCCTCTACCAACATTGTTGCAAAACTCCAAAAATCTACCTGCAATTCTCTGCAGTTTTCAGCTGAAATGAACGCAAGAAAACTTTCATTCCTTTTTAAACATATTATAATTTCAATACATTTTGCTGTTTGAATTGCATATCCAGCTTCATACGTTTTTTTTTTTGATATGTGAACCATTCATAAGGGTCAGTTTTTTTTAAAATTGAGATTTATACATCACCTGAAAGCTGAATAAGTAAGCTTTCCACTGATGTATGGTTCGTTAGGACAATATTTGGCTGGGATACAACTATTTGAAAATCTGGAATCTGAGATTGCAAAAAATTCTAAATACTTAGAAAACTGCCTTTAAAGTTGTCCAAATTAAGTTCTTAGCAATGCATATTACTAAGCAAAAAGTTTTGATATATTTGCAATAGGAAATTTACAAAATATCTTTATGAAACATGATCTTTACTTAATATCCTCATGATTTTTGTCATAAAAGAAAAATTGATCATTTTGACCCAAAAAATGTATTTTTGGCTATTGCTACAAACATACCCGTGCTAATTAACACTGGTTTTGTGGTCCAGGGTCACATATAGTAACTTAAGTTAGTGCTTAAGTACGAGCGCTATGAAGCACGATTTGACAAAAGAGCTCAAAGCAGTATAAAAACAAGGTAAAATGGCATGGTTGCTTCAGCAAATGCATTTTATTCCACACTTTTTCTTTAACACCATTGGTTAGGGTGATTAAACTTTTAGCGCCACTCATCTGGCATTTGATTTCCGTCATGTGCATCAGAGTTTCAGAGAAAACTGAACATGCATCTTAATGCCATTACCTGAATAATTCACTTTGAAACTGCTGTAAAATGTACAAGAAGCAGTGTTATATTATTTTTAGCAAAAATGTTGCAACAGGCCAATATCTTTCATTAGCCAAAAATAAGGGCCAGAAAGTTCTCAGATTTCACCAAAAATATAAGATGAATGAAGGTCTTACGGGTTTGGAATGACATGAGGGTGAGTAACTAGTGACATTTTTTTATTTTTGGGTGAACTCTCCTTTTAAAGGTCTGATATACTATCGTAAATGACGATGAGTATTCTAGTGAACTTTGTAATAAATTAATTATAAATAATATAAATATAAAGAAAAGTGTGGAAATCACAGCTTCATATGGTTTTTCGTATATAGTAAACTTGCTCAGTAGCCCACCTGATACAGCATTGTGTTTGTGAGCTGGAGCGCCCGAGTATGAGTCCCGTGAAACACGGTTCGGCAAAAGAGCTCAAAGCCATGTAAAAACAAGGTCAAATGGCATGTTGCTTCAGCAAATGCATTTTATTCCACACTTTTTTCTTTAACACCATTGGTTAGGTTTAGGGTAGGGTTTAGTGTAAGCAGAATGTCTATTTACACTAAGTGCAAATATACTGCCTTGTTGGCAGTGGCTATTTACATTAACTCTGCCCACCAACATGTGCTAGGCTTAGACAAGATTACAAAAGATGGCTGTTAAGTAACCGCTCCATTGGTGTGAGTAGTAAAGCGCTTAATACTGGCTTTTTGACACGATCAACCCGAGTTCAAATTTGTTCTTCTCCCTTTTCACATCAGAAAGTCATTTATTTTCAATAAAAATGAAATAAATAATTGAAAAGTAGAAAATAAGGTGTTTATTGGGTAGGATTAGGGGTAGGTGTAAGGAGGGCTTTAATCTCCCAATAAGGCGGCAACTATTTATTAATTTTAATGAAAATGGCAATTTACACTGAATACATTATTACTGTATACTGTTTCATAATGTCCTACAATACTGAGGTGCAAATATAAGTAGTATAAATAGCATTATTACTGTTTTTTGCAAAGAAAATACTACTTTTTTAACATAGTATAAACAGACTCTGTCGCTATTTGCACTTAGTGTAAATAGCATATTGTTAAGAAAATACTGCTGTTTGCACTTAGTGTAAATAGCATCTATCGCTAAGAAAATTTTAGCATCTTAAAGCCACTCACTGGATAACTCACTTTGAAACTGCTACGCAATGTACAAGTAGTGTAATATTAATTTTTGCAGAAATGTCGCAACAGGCCCATATTTTTCATGAGCCAAAAATGACTATTATACTCATGGTAACATTATAATACTGGTTTTCTCCAGTTCTTAACATGGTGACTGGGGCACTGCATATACGCTGAAGTTTTGTTCAGAATACATAAATGCACATGTAAAATGTAAAAATGTGAATTTGGATAGTTTAGGGTTCATATAAACAGAACTTTCAAAATTTGAAATTTTTCACTTTTAGGTTTCATTTATCTTCAAAGATGAAAAAAGTCTTAAAAAATTCATTGTTTATTGTCAATAGTGTAGAGATGAATGAAGCACAGCTCACATAAAAATGACTTTCAAAGTAAGCAGCTTTCTGTTGATCTTGAGCTCATTGCAACTGGATTTTTCTTGTGAAAATCAAACAATGAGAAATATTACCACATGGATCATATTTGGAACAACATGAGCTTGAGGGTGAACTATCCCTTTAGGTAAAATTATATAATAATTTAAACTCAGATCAATATTTTTTTCTATGTTGTTTATTTAATGAGCATCCATGGAAAATGGATGCGAGATAATGTACAGTCAGCCATCATTATTGCAAAATAAACCACTTCATGGCAATACAAGAGTTCTGTACTACGGTCAAAATGACATCATACCCTAACCCTAATGATGCCATAAATTGCTTTGAGATGCAATGCAAAGCAAACAAGACCAAATTTGTTGTTATTGCTGTTGTCTGTTCCTGAATGCATATCTTGAAAATTGTGACTGGCTAACAAAGCAAATGTCTTTACTGTCAAAAGCTGAAATGGTAATGCCATAAATGCCTGAAGCAATTCCAGATAAAAAGTACAGCAGCTTATCATGTAGGATTGCTATATTGGACAGGAGAGACTTTCCTGAGGGAATACTACAAGGTTAAAACGTTACAGTGTGATTGTAGCTTTCCGCAGTCCTGGGCATATTCTGAATTTTGCAAGGAATACAGCTTTTCGAGTTTGACCTGTTCGCATTTTGAATTAGTAAATCCGCTTTGCTGTGATGTTAGTACAAAGTGTGCAGTCCCAGGGATATATAATGATATGGCGCGCTGATATCAGGAAATCCGGCACTATATATAAAAGTAGCAGGCTATGGAAATGTAAACATAAGCAAAAAGATATTATACAGCCAAGCCTTTCATTTCAGTGCAATTTCATGGCCTGTTCTAGTTGTGGAGGAAAGGAATTGGAAAAAAAGTGAAATCGATTGCCTGGATTGCAGTGGACCACCTTTTTGTGCAGTGTTAGACAGTGTCAAAATGGATCACCAGTCTGTGCTAGACTGACAGGAAGAAAAGAAAAGAACACAGTTCAAGCTGTGCCAAAACATGTGCTTGTATCCTCTGGCCTGAGATAAGGGCACATAGAGCCAAGAATCAGGAAGCAATGAGAACAGGAGTGCTGTAATGGATGACTTAAACTGAATTTGTATATCAAATATATACCAAGTCCATTGTTTTATATTATTATGTGAAGCTAATATGAATAA
The DNA here is from genome assembly GCA_036247105.1 of Cirrhinus mrigala. Classification (NCBI taxonomy): domain Eukaryota; kingdom Metazoa; phylum Chordata; class Actinopteri; order Cypriniformes; family Cyprinidae; genus Cirrhinus; species Cirrhinus mrigala. The sequence continues at coordinate 21,781,038 of CM070017.1, forward strand.
TGTGTATTATTTTGAATAAATTATTCATATTCAGGTTGCCTGTATTAATGTAGCAGGAACTGCTATTGAATTTAGGAAATAAATTACCTTGAAAAATAGCAATGTCTGAGACAGCATGTCTGCAAACTACAGAAATCTATATAATTGAAGATAAACCTTGAAACAGTCCTAATGTTTCTTTGAACTGATTGACAACATAAATCTATTTCCAATTTATTTCCTAAATGCATGTTATTGATCTTATTGTGAATGATTCATTCATGCACATAATCAACTTTTTTTTTTTTTTTTGCATTTTCTGAGCTTGCAATTTTTAATCACAATGTCATAACTTCTGGTAAAACATAGACTTTCTTACAATTGACTGCAAGCTCACATTCAGATCTGCCTCTATCCAATTAACTAGAGACAGAACCACATCCCAGCTCTTCTTTTATTTCTTTTTCAATAACGAGTTTCACTGGGATGTACAGCACAATACAGAAGAAAAGCTCTGTTGCTATTTAAGTTTCATCAAGACTTTATGTAGTTGTTATTTACCGGATCTGTGGGGTGTGGGTTTCTGAGTGAATCTTACACAACCTGTACAACGTTTCAATGCAAAATCAGAAAAAAAGACTATTTAGATTTATTTATATATTTGTGCTACATGGCATTACTGCAATAAACAAACTGTGCTTAATTACTTAAACAATGACTAAAAATTGAAAATTCAGTTTTTTTCCATTGATTTTGGGAAATCACCAATATTTTGTCAGATTCGTCCTAATCAGAAAACCTAAATCTATGAAAAAATGGATAAATGAGCGATGATTAGGTGAATAAAATTGGGCATTGGGTTACATTTCCCCAATGTGGGGTTTATAAGTGGGTTTATTAGTTGATGAAAAGCTAATAATAATAAATCATAAAAATGTCGAATTAAAATTAATCATTTCAAAATAAAAAATCTAAATAAAACACTTCATAAAAATGTATATTTTATTTGTTCACCTGCATGTAACCATTAACCAACATCAGTATACCATGAACGCAAATGCGTTATTAAATAACAAATCTTAAAAGATTAGTTCACTTCCAGAATGAAAATTTCCTGACACTCCCATTTCATCCAAGATCTTCATGTCTTTCTTTCTTTAATCGAAAAGAAATTAAGTTTTTGAGGAAAACATTCAAGGATTTTTCCCCATATAGTGGACTTCTCCATATAGGTCCAAACTGCAAACGATCGGTAATTTTCCCCCCCAAAAATTACAATTTATATACTTTTTAACCACAAATGTGTGGCTTGCACTAGCTCTCTAATGCGCGTCTGCGACATTATGCATTACATAATCACGTTGGAAAAGTCACGTGTGGTTAGTTCTTTGTCTGTGTACTCCGGGCGAAAAACTCCATCTCATTTTCTCCTCCAACTTTAAAATCAAGGGCGTTTGACTTTCTTTGCATGTTTGGTTTGTAAACACTGGGGCAGTACTTCTGTCTACGTCACATGTGACCTTTCTAACGTGATAACAAATTGTGTGAGGTCTAGCTAGTGCAAAACGAGCATTTGTGGTTAAAGAGTATATACATTTGTATTTTTTGAAGCTGCACTGAAACTGCAGTTTGGACCTTCAACCCATTGGCCACCATTGAAGTCCACTATATGGAGAAAAATCCTGGAATGTTTTCCTCAAAAACCTTAATTTCTTTTCAGCTGAAGAAAGAAAGACATGAGCACCATCAATTCCAAGCTGATCTGGAACCACTGATTACACCCAACATTTCTCCTTTACTTTCAGGGAGTTTTTCCTGGCCTGTGGCATTGTGTTTGCTCTCTGGGGGTCTGGGCCTGAAATTATGTAAAGCTACTTTACAACAATTACTATTGTTAAAAGTACTATACAAACAATTAAGTGAAAAGAAAAGAAAAGAAAAGAAAAGAAAGAGGGGGAGCTACCTCTGTTTACCAAGCTAGTTTTTACCTTTACTCTTTAAGCTGTGGAAGTGGTAGCCCTTAATTTCAGCTGGAACAAAAGATAAACAGACAAGAGTGAGGAAAGATAAGATAAAGTAGATTTGTCAATATTTTTCAGGACTGTAACCACCATATACGGGGCACATATCCAAACCAGTATTCAGACATCAAAATAATAATTTTCATTAAGCTATTGCTAAACTTGTATATTTAGTCTAATATTTTGTTTACACTCTAATATTTTACATTCTAATATTTTGTTTACATTCTAGGTATTATTAATTAACTGTATTCATTTAACTTCCTAAATGCTGGTTTATCTTTATATGTATCAGTTATCCATATCACAAACACATGCACAGACGTTCATAATGGAATATAAACTCCCTTGATATTGTTTTTAACTATTTTGCGAAAACAGCCGGCCTCGAAAGACTATTGGCTGTCGCTGGGGTTCGGCGACGCTGATTGGTTGCTGCCTGTTTCCGGGGCTCCATTCCATTAGTGACGTTTTCCCAGTCGCCGTGAGACAGATTGGGGAGAATGGCTGCCAGTGGAGGTTAGATCTTCTCTTCAAAATCCAAACTTATTTCCGAAAGTTTACCAGCCTGTTTGTGTTTTATTGCCCTGTGTTATTATATTATTTTAACGGAATGAGATAGAGTTAGACTGCTTGTTCAAATATACGGCGAGTTCCGGTGGTTGTTTGGATATAGGCAGAAAAGTACGGAGAGGTAGCGGCTAGCGAGACTAGCTCAGCGAGAGACTGTGTAAACACTCGCTTATTTGCTCGCTGCTTTACGATAAAATTCATTCAGCTATGCTGACCCTTGTGTAACTGTGTACTTTCGTGATATTTAATGCGTTGTCACGTTTTATTTAGTGTTACGAAAGAGCTCTAGTCTGGACTTAAATGGCTCGAGACCGGACTAGCCTGATGTTGTGCTAACCGGTAAAACAGCACCTGGATTAGCACAGCTAATAAGTTAAGCACCGAAACTCGCTTACTCGAAGTAAATAAACACATTTCTTCGATAAGATTATCAGGAGAGTATGAAATGTATGAGGTGGTCAAAAACAATACTAGTTCTTTGGACCATATTGCTTATTTTCCTGTGCTTAACTAGTTTCATAGTAAAGCCATGTGGGTGCTGTGGGTGTTGTGGTTGGTAAGTTGGTTAATGGACAACAAGTTTGGTTTGAACAGCTCTGAATGAATATTATTATGTAAAATTTAATGTCACTGACTTTGCACAGAGCCTGTGGGTTGATAACATCTGCTGAATGAGCTCTTTTTTTATTTATGCATTGAGACTCAATGTTTTGTGCTCTGCCTTTAGTTCTAAAAAAAAAAAAAAAACAAGGGCTGATAAAGTGTAAAAATGCTCTCTTTCCATATTACATGTCACCTTTATAATCTTTATTGTCACTGTAAAACCTGGAATCATCTCAGCTGTTGAACAATTTTGTCTTGTAGACGTAGGAAAGCTGTTACAAGTACAGAATGGGACTCCAGCAAGCACAAGCTACAATGGGGTAGATGCCCTACATGCCTGTAACATCCTCCAACAGCTTAAAGCCTTGTACGACGAAGCTCAGCTGACTGACATTGTCGTGGAAGTGGACCATGGGAAGACATTTTCTTGTCACAGAAATGTCCTCGCTGCCATCAGCCCTTACTTCAGGTAGCACCTGCACACATCGCACATCTAGACTATTAAAGTTCACCCAAAAATTAAAATTCTGTTATTAATTACTCGCGCTCATGTCATTCCAAACCCGTAAGACCTTTGTTTATCTTCGGAACACAAATTAAGATATTTCTGATGAAATCCGAGAGCTTTTTGACCCTGCTTAGACAGCAAGACAACTGAAACATTCAAGGCCTAGAAAGGTAAAGAAGACATTGTTAAAATAGTACATGTGACATCAGTGGTTCAACCGCAATGTTATGAAGCTACGAGAATGTAATGGACTATTTTAACAATATCCTTACAATATTTTTGGGCCTTGAACGTGTCAGTTGCATTGCTGTCTATGCAGGATCAGAAAGCTCTTATATTTAATCAGAAATATCTTAATTTGTGTCCCAAAGATGAACAAATGTATTACTGGTTTGGAATGACATGAGGGTAAGTTATTAATAACAGAATTTTCATTTTTGGGTAAACTATCCCTTTATGTATCAAGCTTTTTCTTAACATTTGTTGAGAAATTGTGAAGTGATAGAAGCTAAAATTAAAACAGAGACCCTTCATTTATTGTATAACTTGATATTTAAAGATTTAACCATTAAATGTTTTACTATAAATAGGTATGAAAGCTTTAAACAGATGTTTTCAATACTATACATTTAATGTATAAAAACTTTAAAGGAATGTTCCTGGTTCAAGACTAGATAAGCTCTGTTTGCAGCTTTGGTCCCTCAGTTTGTTTGTTTTTTTTATTATTATTATTTACAGTATGCCAATGTATATATACATGGCAAGCAATACACACTAAAATATGTACTATTTTAAAAATAAAGCTTCAAGACAGATATATATGTGATCAAACAATTGAAGACATTATGTATAGTTAAATAGAGTCTTTCAGCTTAAATATCATGACCATGTAAACCTGTTAGCTCTGGCGTAATATGCACAATAATTAATTTTTATTTATTTTTTTGGCCATGTCAGAAATAAATATTTAATAATTTCATAGTTCAAAGGCTAAGCAGGTTTTCACTCAATTCATTTAAGCTCTTGAACCAAGATATAAACTATAAAATCTCTATATTAAGTGATTTATCATTTTTATCATTTATCAGATTTATCATTTTGCTTTGTTGTGTTCCCGTGGTAATGGTGTTTGTTTTATCTTTTGTCAGATCCATGTTCACAAGTGGCCTTACAGAGAGCAGTCAGCGGGAGGTGCGAATCGTTGGCGTCGAGTCAGAGTCCATGCATTTGGTTCTGGACTATGCTTACACCTCACGTGTCACTCTCACTGAGTCTAACGTGCAGGCACTGTTCACTGCTGCCAGCATCTTCCAGATCCCAGCCCTCCAAGACCAATGTGCCCAGTTCATGATCAGCCGTTTGGACCCTCAGAACTGCATTGGGGTCTTCATGTTCGCAGATGCTTACGGCCACCAGGAGCTGCGGGAGCGCTCGCAGGATTACATCCGCAAGAAGTTCTTGTGCGTGATGGGAGAGCAGGAGTTCCTTCATCTGACCAAAGAGCAGCTGGTCAGCATTCTCAACAGTGACGATTTGAACGTGGAAAAAGAAGAGCACGTGTATGAAAGCATTGTGCATTGGCTGGAGTATGACTGCTCACGTCGGGAGGCAGATTTACCGGAGGTTTTTGCCAAATGCATCCGCTTGCCCCTGCTGGACGAGGCCTTTTTGAGCCGTATACCCCCAGCCTTCGCCCTGGCCTTGTCCAGGGACTCCTCTGATAAGGGTCGGCTCAACGGCACCAACGGCTGCCCGCAGCGGCTGGGTATGACTGCATCCGAGATGGTCATCTGCTTCGACGCGGCTCACAAGCACTCAGGGAAGAAGCAGACTGTGCCTTGCCTGGACATTGCTGCCGGGAAGGTGTACAAGCTGTGCAAGCCACCCAATGACCTCAGAGAGGTTGGCATTTTGGTCTCGTCAGAGAACGACATCTTCATCGCTGGAGGTTATCGGCCGAGCAATAGCGAGGTGTGCATCGACCATCGCGCAGAGAGCGACTTTTGGCAGTACGAACATGCTGGCAACAGGTGGCTCCCGCGATCACCCATGTTGCGGGCGCGCATCGGCTGCAAGCTAGTACACTGCTATGGGAAGCTCTACGCTCTGGGTGGTCGAGTGTATGAAGGGGACGGACGAAATGCTTTGAAATCCGTGGAGTGCTATGATGCCAGGGACAACTGCTGGACGGCGGTCAGTCCCATGCCGGTGGCCATGGAGTTCCACAGCATAGTAGAGTATAAGGACCGCATCTATGTGCTGCAAGGTGAGTGGGGTTATTGCAGAGGCACCTGAAATCAGGGTCATCAAAGTGTGCAAACACATATATCCTTGTAATTCATTGGCCTGTCATGTCTTCTAGCTCTGCTTAGATGATAAGGTCAGGTGGGTTAACCTCTCTCAGCAAAATCAGCATTAACAGAGCACAGATGAGCTAGACTAGCACTTAATATTAGGGATGTACCAAAATTTCACTTACTGAAAATGGTCAACAGAAAATGGCATATAAATTCATTAGTCAAAATGAGCATTGTGGAGCAAAGCAATGTATTGAATTGTAACATTTGTATTATAATGTGCAGTTGAAATAAAGACTCTTGAAAGTCAATATTGCACACTAAAACGTATAATTAGGGCCCTATGATTCCAGTGGTGCGGAAAATATGGATGAAATCGCAGAATCCAGTCATAAAAATGGAATTTACTGTATAACACGGAATGTCACGGAATTTGAGGGTCAGGAAAGTAGGTCAGATTACATAAATCAGATCGCGATATGGGCTGGTGTCTGTGAATATTATGGGTCAAAAAGACAAAAATGAATCCTGCAGGGTCTGGGTGAATGAATGGTGCAGACGTGTTTTTTTTACGCTTGTGGTGTTTTCAGTGACTGCCATCTCAAGTGAATGATAGTAACTTTATGAGCATTTGACAGTTTCATTTTAGAAAGACTGTCATCATATACACACAAACAAAACTCATGACAACCCATCAAAATAAAAGTCTGGTTAAACTTAAAGAAATTGTGACAGAGAAAGATTAGTTTTGTACAGTAGAATGTACATCTTAATGCAATACTACTGCTAACAGTAAAATTATTATTAACTTTATTCTTATTCCATATTTTAATAGTACACCTGTTTTGCAGCAGTTTGCCAGAAAAATTAAAAGGCTTTATTGGATTACAAGAAAAATTAAACTAATGTTGTATACCTTCATTTGATTATCAGGAAAATCTTAAAATAAAATGTATTTCATAGGGCTCTAAAAATGTCACTTTTTTTTAAAAACTTTTAATAAACTGCTGTTAAATCTTAGAAGCTTCATGATTTCAAGATTCTCTTTGATTAGTAAACCTTAATTTAACCATTTAAGTTAGTCCAAAAAATAATAAATAAATAAATAATACGGAATCCAGAAAAATGAAAACGGAAAAAAGGGAAATTTGAAAAATGAAACTGATTTCATAGGGCACTACATAATTAAATGCTTTCTCTTCCATGGGTTGCAGCAGGCGCAATGATATTACGCAGCCATCAACTCTGCTGGCTGCAACTCTGCATCTACACAAACTTAGTGCCGGTCACTTTCAGGCGCTGCGTAATATCACTGCGCCTACTGCACCCATGGTACGGCAGCAAAATTCCTTGATTATTACGCCGGAATGAGACTATAGTCCCTAGCCATGTCAGCCTAGAAAATCACAACTTTTAATTTTCCGCCAGTCTTAGTACACGATGCAACTACAGAAGAGTCAAGTTTTAAATAGGAAAAATATCAAAACTCTTTAGTCGTTTTATAGTGAGATGCTAATGGTCTAATCGGATTCAATGATTTATGCTAAGCTATGCTAAAAGTGCTACCGCCAGACCCGGCGATCAGCTCAATGGATTCAAAAACGGTAAAACACACCTGTATAAGGGGGAGTTGGAAAATGAGCCCATTTCAAAAAAAGTGGAGTGTTCCTTTAATGACCAAAAGCATCATTATAAAAGTTCACAATGTTGCTGCAGATGAAATGTAATGTGGACAACATTAAATAAATATATTTTTTAATCAGGTTAGAAATTATTTATCACTCTGTCCGTCTGTCTCGCATATCCACCATGTTTGCAATGTGTTGTGGCGAATATTAGCCATTAGAGTGTGGCATACTTTTTTTAAACATACTACGATTTGGGACTTACTCATTCTATTTTAGATTACTATTTAGGACGGATAGTATGCGAATTGGGACGCAGCATTAGTTTTTAACAGCACATTCAAATGCTCACGTAGAAGAGCACTTTTATATTTCACTGAGTAATTTTAAGTGGTTAAATGTAGCTGCACCTCGGCTTTTATGATGTGAAATTAATGTAAACACAGCCCACTGTGAACACTCTTGTAATTCGCTTCAGCCTTTTCAAGCTTTAAGGAAGATTATTTTAAGTTCAAGTGGTGTGTAAGGAATTGAAAGCAAGCAGATTGTCTGTTTCTAGATGCAGTGAATGCAGTGCCATGTGCAGTTAAAAACTAAGCTCAGAACTCGATTCAAGAGAGAATTGCAATGCATTTGATTTGTCGTGACACCCCTATTGTGAGTCTAGAATTTTTGGATTTGGCCAAGTAGGTTAATTGTTGTGCTAATATACATATAGTATAATAATAGAAAATACATATTAAGCAATTTTGGCCATCAGCCTGGATATCGATCATTCTTTTATTCTAAATTTTTTCCCCAGGAGAGTACTTCTTCTGTTTTGACCCTCGCAAAGACTACTGGGGGCATTTACCGTCCATGAACGTTCCCCGTTCTCAAGGCTTGGCCGCCCTGTACAGAAACTGCATCTACTACATAGCAGGCATCTGCAGGAACCACCAGCGCACGTTTACGGTGGAGGTGTACGACATCGAGCAGAACACCTGGTGCCGTAAAAGAGACCTCCCCTTCGACCAAGCGACCAGCCCCTACATCAAGGTGCTTCTGCTTCAGGGCAGACTGCACCTGTTTGTTCGAGCTACGCAAGTCATGGTAGAAGAGCACGTGTTCCGCACCAGCCGCAAGAACTCTCTCTACCAGTACGACGACGAAGCCGACCAATGGACAAAGGTCTACGAGACGCCGGACCGCCTCTGGGACCTCGGCCGCCATTTCGAGTGCGTGGTGGCCAAACTATACCCTCAGTGTCTTCAGAAAGTGCTGTGAGGAGGGGGAAGATCATACACAACGTGTGCTGTTTGAGACAGCGGATCAATATTTTTGCAGAAGGGGGATGGTGGTACTGCTCAACACATGGTGCTGTTTGTGTCCCCGACACCAGAACTGCAGGGGAAGTCTTAAAGCGTTAAAGGTTTCAATCAATAAACTCGAGGGTGCTGTTCGGAAAAACGCAGTATTTTATGTTCAACAGTTGTGTGCAAAGCACCCACGCAATCGCTTCTTTTACAGTTAGAAAAGTGAATCATAAGTGCAATTATCTTTTGTTTTTGTTTCGCAGATGTCGAGTCGTTTCTGCTCCATTATATCGTTGCTGTTTTGGTTTGGGTTGTTGGCATGCATAGTTGGCGAACATGAGCAGTATGTCAACAGTTGAGTAAAAAAAAAGAAAAAAAAAAGTGAAAAATAAATATATAAAGCTATAAATATTCATACGGGTATGATGAGCGTTTTGGCTCACTGTTAGTGTGAATACTGAATATTTTTAAAATGTCGTTTCTTTCAGGTTTTCAGATAGATCCATGCCACCTACAAAAAGGCTTGCTTAAGAATTTAGTTAGATTATTAATGGAAAGTAATTTGTTTGCCAAGACAGGTGCATGTACGTAGGTGGCTCTTTTTTACATTTTTGATTTTTCGTTTTTCCTTTTAAGTCAACCCATGTGCTATAACATCACAGCAGTTTTAATTTTCAATCAGACTCTGCTTTTATGTTTCGTTGAGCCCAGCTCCCACATCCAAATCTATATCTTTGCAATTTCACATCACCAGCCAGATCTTTAGTGAGGTTACAAGATTTTACTCAGTCTCCATATTGGAGAAGAACAAAGGATACCAGCTTTATGTGTAGCTGAAATCAAAAGCGGGCAATTTGTTCACAGCCAAACAGGACATCGATAGGGTTGGCCAAAATGTGGATGCCTACATTCCACCGTGATTTTTGACTCTGAAACCTGCAAGTGAGGTTTGAGTATAGATGCCTCCAAAATGCCAAAATGAGTTCAAGAAGTCTTAGCCTGCACCCCACGGCAGCAATAACAGGCGTTCTGTCATTGTTCCTTAGATAAAGTGCATTAGAAACTTAAGCGATGATGTTTCCATGAAGAATTCCAGAAAAATGGCCTTTGTTTTGCCACCGTAGGTTGGTTAACGTTCAGTGAGATGTGTTGCTATCCAGGGATGTTACAGTGCCTGTTCACATAAAAAAAAAAAAAAAAAAACAAGCCCAGGCATCAGTGATGGAGTGCGAAAAGCCGCTCTTAAGTCTTACAGTTTGGTTTGCACTAAGGTGCTTTGACTTTAGGAAATCCAGTCCTCCTATATTAGCATTTCCATGCCCTGTAAATGAACACTTTTTCTTCCTTCCCATCCCCTCATCTTCCAGTCTCAAACTACGGAGAAGAAGAAGAAGAATTGTTTTTGGTGCTGCTTTTTTGACAATCTTGTACAGTGATTTTACAGCCATTTGTCATTGCTCAACACTTCCAAAAGTCGTCAGTCTTATAAGTTATTGTTTCTCGACGTTCGTTTTGTTTCTCCAGCCTCATGTTTATTTCGTCATGCAGGTTCCTGATTTTGCACTACATTATATCCTCCCTTGAAAGCGACTCTGTTTTCAGACACAGAAACCAAGGACGTGGTATACGGCGTCTTTAAATAGGACGGCTGATGCGCTCTCTCATGTCGGGCTCTTTGGCGCCTGCGAGGCCAAAGCTTCATCTGGGGCTTCGGTGAAGGGAGAGGGATGAGAAATCGCATTGGCTTTGGTGCAGTTGCCGCACGGTTCACATACTTGCATACGCTCAGTAGCATGGGAACCAGAAATGGACACTTCTCAGGATTATTGTCGATACACAGTACTGTATTTAAATGGTTTGTTGTATGTGTAATATACTGTACCATATGTTTGCTGTACTTGCACAGTTTTTTTTTTGTTTGTTTTTTGTCCTTCATTTCTAACTTGAAAAATAGATGTTTTTTGGTTTGCTTTTCCTCCTTTCGGATGGGTGCGTGTGTGTTTTTCTTTTTCTTTCTATTTTTAATATTTACTCTTAGGTTTGTTAGAGTTTTTGATTTTGCTCTGTTAAAAAATTGTGAATCACAAAACATGGACATCAACATAAGACATAAGCATTTTCTTTTTTTTCCTCAGTGTTCTTTTGTTTCTTAGTGGTTGCGTCAGTCTTAAAGAACACAAAGCATTACAGAAAATAAGTTATGGCAGTGCTATTTTCCAAAGCACCAGTCTGTCTAGATGTTGAAAGCTTTGAAAGAATTTATGAATTATACTTTTGTGTTGTTGGCTGCTGCAGGTGTGAATGCTCTACAGCCAGTTCTTTCATTCGTCACAGCTTGCAGTTAACTTATCCTCAGACGTTAAAACAGTGTTTTATTTTCCTTTTGCATTACTGCTTTGCATTTTGTTCATTTTTTTTAATGTATTTGGTTTGCTTGTATGTATGGTGTGAGAGTTTAGTAAACATTCATTGATCTCTACTGTGAAATTCACCTTGCACATAATTTGAAAAATAAAACAATAAAAAGTAAACAAGTGGTGCTGGTATTTTTAAAAGTGAAGAATTAATATAGGAAGTTGACAATTCTTAAAATCAAGATTTTTTTTTAAAGAAGTCACCAAGCCTGCATTTATTTGATCCAAAGTACAGCAAAAACAGTAAATTTTTAAAATATTTTTACTATTTAAAATAACAGTTTTCTATTTGAATACATTTTAAAATGTAATTTATTCCTGTGATTTCAAAGCTGAATTTTTAGCATCATTACTCCAGTCACACGATCCTTTAGAAATCATTCTAATATTCTAATATGATTTGCTGCTCAAAAACATTATTATTATGTTGAAAATAGCCGAGTAGATTTTTTTCAGAAGAACAGCACTGATCTGAAATAGAAATCTTTTGTAACATTATAAATGTCTTTATCATCACTTTTGATCAATTTAATTTATCAAATTAATACTGATTAATTTATCAAATTAATACTAACTCCAAGCTTTTGAATGGTATAGTGTATGTTACAAAAGCTTTTTATTTCAGATAAATGCTGATCTTTGGATCTTCCTTTTCTTCAAAGAATCCTGGAAAAAAATAAAAAATACTCAACTGTTGCAATATTGATATTAAAAATAATAATAATAATAATAATAATAAATGTTTCTTGAACAGCAAATTAGCATATTAGAATGATTTCTGAAGGATCATGTGACACTGAAGACTGGAGTAGTGATGCTGAAAATTCTGCTTTGATCACAGGAATAAATTACATTTTAAAATACATTCAAACAGAAAGCAGTTTTTTTAAATAGTAAAAATATTTCAAAATTTTACTGTTTGTGGTGCTCTTTAGATCAAATAAATGCAGGCTTGGTGAGCAGAAGAGACTTCTTAAAAACATTAAAAATCTTACTGTTCAAAAACTTTTGACTGGTAGTATGTGTGTGTATATATATATATATATATATACAGAAAATTTCTTATTCATGGGTGGAAAACAAGTCGCTGAAATTAATTTATATCTCATCTCCAACAAAATATTTTACACAGGTTTGCACGGGTACAGCGTGAGCTTTTTTTTATTATTATTTATGGCACTGCTTGCATGTCCTGGCTGATAAACAGCCTTATTTTTTGGTTACTATAGCAAATTCATTGTACTGTTTCAGCAGACATTAGGTGCAGTGTTATACTGCGCCCTTTAAAATGTTTCTTTCATATTTAGAAAAAAGCTATGAATGTAAAGCAAGGAAAATGCTTTACTATATTTGCAGTGATCCAGGCAGCTACTTTCGTTTAATATAAAATCACAAATGGGGGAAAGAAAATACAAACCCAGACTTCATTCAATGCTCCTTTCAGTTCATTGCACCTATCAGTTTTTAAGGAATGCCTGTGCTGTTTTCACTGCTTTTTTCTCTATGAAGTGGTTATGTCTCATAAATCAGCCTGAGCTTACTATCATATCGATCCTGACTGACTGGAGTTGCTTTCATCTAACTTGACCATCGACTTTAAAGAGCTTCTCCCTCATGCTGGGGTATGCACTATTTAATTATTTAACAAAAACCTATTTAGCATCAAACTGGGAGGAGAACTGAATATTCATTTGCTCCAAAATTGTGACAAATGAGAAAATTAACTCGTCTAACAGACTATTACTCTCAAATCTAAAGAAAAACCTATGCAGTTTAGAGTTCATTTTAAAGGGATAGTTCACCCAAATATGAAAATTACCCCATGGTTTACTCACCCTCAAGCCATCCTAGGTGTGTATGACTTTCTTCTTTCAGACAAATACAATTGGAGTTATGTTAAAAAATGTCCTGGCTCTTTTAAGCTTTATAATTGCAGTGAATGGCTGTTGAGATTTTGAAGTCCAGTAAATGCATCCAACCATCATAAAATGTACTCCACATGGCTCCGGGATGTTAATAAAGGCCTTCTGAAGCAAACTGATGCAAACTTTATAAACTGTAAAAAGTGTCTCTGGGTAAAAAATTCAGAATGTGGCAGCACAGAGGAGCGAGCAAAACAAAACATCCGGTCACGAATTAGAAGTACAAAACGAGGATTTGTAAAGAAAAATGTCTGAGGATTTAGAAATAATCCAAGAGGAGACAGGTTTTCCTTTCCTGTAAACAAAACTTAGTTCTTGTGAGATTAGCATATTCTCACCAGAGCTTACGCTACACCAACGTTATACGCTGGAACGCCACCCTCTCGTGAAGAGATTACAGTTTATAAAGTTTTAAATATGGATATTTTTCTTAAATAAATCGATTCGCTTCAGAAGGCCTTTATTAACCAGTGGAGCCATGTGGAGTACTTTTTATGATGGATGGATGTACTTTATTGGACTTCAAAAAATTAACAGCCATTCACTGCCATTATAAAGCTTGAAAGAGCCAGAACATTTTTTAATATAACTCTGAATGTATTTGTCTGAAAGAAGAAAGTCATATACACCTAGCATGGCTTGAGGATGAGTAAATCATTGGGTAATTTTCTATTTTGGGTGAACTATACCATTAAAGGAGAAGTCCACTTCCAGAACAACAATTTACAGATAATGTACTTGTCATCCAAGATGTTCATGTCTTTCTTATCCTCAGTCGTAAAGAAATTGTGTTTTTTGAGGGAAACATTTCAGGATTTTTTTCCATATAATGGACTGATATGGTGCCCCAATTTTGAACTTGCAAAATGCAGTTTAACCCTTTAACTGTCACCGTCCACTCAGTGGGATGCCTAAGTTTACTTCACCACATTACAAATAAATCCTAATCTAATAATGACAAACTATCCACCTTATTTTTCTCATAAGAGTGGGTGCAGCCATTTCTAATTTTTTTTTTGTGTCTGGCTTCTGGTCTCATCCACTTCCAGCTATTTTTAGCTGCACGAAAAGCTTGTTTTGCTGCTTGATATCGCAAACTGGTGTGTCTTACCATATTATTTTAATGTACTATCTTAATTATGAAAACACTTGTTTGTAGTGCAAACTGTTTTACCGTTTACTGCACTTCGATATTCTTCTCATTATTTCCCTATGGCGGATTATGAAACGGATGTCTAAAACATTACCAGAAAACAGCTTACTTCCACATTGAAAAATAAGGTGGATACATCGGTGGAAAGGTTTAAGACTATAACATGAGTCCTGACCTTTGTCACAAAAGACGTTCTTCGTTTCCTTTCACACTTTAGATTTCATAAGAAATTATATTTCATATTATTTCAGTTCAAAAATTAAAATCTCAAAATTCATCCTTTGAAAGGCATTTTAAAATCAGACATCAGACATTACCACGGAAAATGTACATCAAAATCATATTACAAAATGTTTTCATTCAAGAATTACAAAAATTTAAGTCTGGATTGCATTTTTATGTCTGTGTTAAAAAATGGGAGTGACAGTTAAAAGGTTAAAAAGCCTTTCAAAGGATGAATTTTGAGATTTTAAGTTTTGAACTGAAATAGTTTAAATAATTTGAAATAATTTCTTATGATATCTAAAGCGTGAAAGGGAAAAAGGAAACGAAGAAAGTCTTTTGTGACAAAGGTCAGAACTCATGTTATGATGTAGATTTTTTAAGTTGCACTCTTGACATATATTAATCTATTACTTCTCCTACATAATTTGTAACACAAAAATATGGTAAAATATCTATTTAGGTGTCTTAGACCTTTCCAATGATGTATAGTTTGTCATGATTAGATTAGGATTTATTTGTAATATGGTGAAGTAAACTTAGGTGTCCCACAGAGTGGACGGTGACAGTTAAAGGGTTAAATGCGGCTTCAAACTATCCCAAATGTGATTGTAAATGATCCCAGCCGAGGAAGAAGGGTCTTATCTAGCGAAGCGATTGGTCATTTTCATTAAAAAAAATACAATTTAAATACTTTTTAATCTCAACCGCTCGTCTTGCCTTGCTCTCCCTGAACTCTCTGTATTCTGGCTCAAGACAGTTAGGGTATGTCGAAAAACTCTGATCGTATTTTATCCCTCAACTTCAAAAATCATTTCAAATTCATTCTACATCGCTGCAGAAGTACCGACCCAGTCTTTGCAAAGTGAACATGCAAAGAAGATCAAACACCCTTAACAAAAAAGGTAAAACAGCGATATATTTTGAAGTTGAGGGAGAAAATACGGTCAGAGTTTTTCGACATACCCTAAATGTCGTGAGCTAGAATACACAGAGTAAGACAAGGTGAGCTTTTGACATTGAAAAGTATATAAATTGTATTTTTTTTAATGAAAATAACCAATGGTTTTGCTAGATAAGACCCTTCTTCCTCGGCTGGGATTGTTTACAACCGCATTTGGGATCATTTGAAGCCGCATTTAAACTGCATTTTAAACCAGTCCATTATATGTAGAAAAATGCTGAAATGTTTTCCTCAAAAAGCAATTTCTTTACGACTGAAGAAAGAAAAACATAAACATCTTGGATGACAAGGCAGTGAGTACATTATCTGTAAATTGTTGTTCTGAAAGTAGACTTCTCCTTTAAGACGCAATCGACACTGACAACCACATTACATATCAAATATACCATATAAACAGGTTTCTAAGTGTCTAGTACAGCAGCAGCACACAGGAAGAACATATTAAAAAAGACAGAGAGCGAGAGAAGGGAGAAAACGAGTGTGAGACCCAGCGGTCCCGTGTGTAATAGCAAAGGCAGAGGGCTTCATCATACTGCCCTTGGCTTCACTTTCCCCAATGTCACCCTATATGCAGTGGAAGAAAGACAGCAGGAATACATCAGACACGCTTCCATTGCTTCTCTACCACACACACAAAACAAATGCTCCCAGCTGGAGCTCCATCATAAGCTCACCTGAGCAGCTTTGACTTTGGCAGTCGGGCCGTTGGAAGTGTAATGGAAGAGAGACCCCTGATACTGCCAGAGAGCCCACCTCACTGAAACGAGACAAATGCACAACTGCTATTTCTTTTGTGTAGAAAGCAATGACATAAAAACCAAATCCATTACGACAGAGACAATCAGAACGCAAGGAAAGCATGAATGCCTGCAGCTCGTGTGAAATGAAAGACTTTTATGTTTGTATTTTTCATCCATGTTTTTTTCTCCGAGCCGTTCCTGTAAGGACTCCTGTCTTGTGCTTATTCATGAGGACGTGTGGTTTCCTATGTAATTTATAAGCTAAACACAATCACAAAAGCTTTTCAAGGTTGTAAGGATTTGCAATGAAGGATAATCGTCAGCTGGTAACTGTAATCTTTGAAAATGATCCATGTCTCACAAACGTGTAATCTTCCTTATGTTTATGAGAGATGCTGAATTATGAGAGGTTGTGTATTTTGTAAGCCTGGGAAGACGCGCATGTAGTAATCACCTTTGTGTGGAAGCGTCTTTTGATTGATGTTTTCTATTGTTCCTTCACTGTGACATTGTAAGGTGGATGAAATATGATTAATTTTCTGTCTCGGGGGTGAAATAAGAATCCAAAATATTTTGATTATGGAATCGTTTTTTTAAAAAGCCTACAATAAATGTGTTTGTGTTTTGCAATTAATTTCCAAAACTGTCTTCACAATGCTTTAAAAAATCAGTCATACAAATTATTTGGAGCAACTTTTTCTTAAAAGACATCCTGCAATTGCAAAGGCCTGGGGTGACTTTAACATAAATACTTTATGATTACACAGGAATAGGAAATTGCTCATGGTCATAATCTAGGCAGAATTTTAATAAAGCCCAAATATAAATATTTGGGCTGTCAGTCGATTAAAATTTGTATTCTAATTAATTACATGTGTCAATTAATTAATTGCAAAATAATTTTGACTGTGAAAATACCCACAACAGATTATTTAAAGCTATTTTTGTGTTAAGTAACAAAAGTACCAAGCAGACATTACAAACTGTAACTTTAGAAAGAAATATTTTATTTGATTCAACATAAAATTTACTGCACATAAAGATTTAGGTTGCAACCACCTAACATAAACTGTGAAACATAAAAGAAGTTAATTTGAGAAACATCTCAGTATTTTTTTGTTCATGTAAGTCATTGGTAACCAAAACAGCTTTGTTACCAACAGTCTTCAAAGTACTTTCTTTTATGTTCCACATGTTTTTTGTGGGGAAAAAAAAAACACGAAAACTATCCCTTTAAAGGGGTCATCGGATGCAAAGTTCACTTTTACATGTTGTTTGAACATTAATGTGTGTTGGCAGTGTATGTACACATCTATCCTATAATGATAAAAATCCATGCAGTGATTTTTAAATAATCTGTAAAAATAATATCCCCTTTTTCAAATCGAGCCATTCTCAGATGCCTGTCGTTGTTGCGTCACACTGACAGAGGCCGCTCCCACAATAGTTGATTGACATGAGCGTCTTACCTCAGATCAGCTGTAACAGTCCGACCTCCATTGTTTCGATGCTGGAGCAGGGATGTAAGTTAGACAAGAATATCTCAGATTGAGTGATTGAGGTGTTGTGTTGCTGGATGTAATAATGAACTTAGTGGTCGTCATTTACTCCCTACATCTGAGCCGCTGAAGATGCAGTGGATTACGTTTGTTTGTGAATGGAATGCTCCCGATCTACATATATCCGTCTATGTTCGCGCAAATCATTCGTGATCCAGCTTCACTTACAGCAGAAGGGAGTATAAGGGTTTTTTTATGAATCTTTGCAATCACCTTTTCTCATAACATGATAGTTAGCAAGTTTAGCGGCTAAACGCGACTAAAGTAAACAGGCTTGTCACTCCACAGAGAGAAGAGAGGGGCGGGGCGAGCAGAGCTCATTAACATTTAAAGCAACCTCAACCAGAACAGGATGATTTTTTGCAGAGCTGATTTTGGCAAGGTAAAAAGGGTGTTTTACACTACCATTTAGAATTTTTAACCAAAGTAGATTATAGACTTTTCATTAAGACCCTAAAGAATCATATCAACTTGTGGAAAATGGGCATCAGATGACTCCTTTAATGTTTTTATTATTATTATTTTATTTTATGTTTTTTTTTTTTGTTTTGTTTTTTAATGCAATGATACACTAAATAAGAAACCAAGTCTGCCAGCAGGTGGCGGTAAATGTCTTCATTCACTCATTTGATTTGATTCGTTGAAAGGGCTGATTCATTCAGGAATTAATTAAATGCCTCTCTTTAGCAATAGCCCTTTGAATCATTGATTCACATAGTTCATTCAAAATGCGGATTCATTCAGAAACTAAACACTGCTGTGTTGGTCGGAGATGCGCAACAATTTTGCTATGGCTTCAAAGGTAATATGTTCTCTGCAAAACTGAACAAAAACACAATATAATGTTTAAAATGTAACACAATATTAACTTCTTATTTACTGAACTGTTGTATAAAATCACATTTAAGCTTGTGATAGATCGGGATAAAATCAGCACTCATGTCATATTGCTCTTGCTGCTTGTGTGATATTGTGTGATACATGATATATATAAATATGAGACAAAACACATACTGGGGGGCATTTTTTGGCACCAATATCTTGAATTTTAGGGCATAACTGCATTTATGGAGTTGTTGCCCTGCATCATATTTGTCAACAGTCAACTGTATGAAATATAAGATGACGTACAGGTGGGGGCGGGGTCAGTGCATTAACTGCGTTAAAATATTTTAATCGCGTTATATATTATAAATTAAATTTCACACAAAATATATCAATTAATGTATTTCTTTTTTGTCCATCAATTTTGAGAACTAGAACTAATGTAATTACATTATGTAAGGCTTATGAGATCATTGTTTATATTTCTCATTAGAACATTATTAAAAGTTAGAAACATTAATAAAAATTAGATACATTTTATGCATCTTTTATTTGAAAACCTGGGCTATAAGACAAAAAAGCACTAGCAGACTGATGTGTATCATTTAGCTGATAAGTTTCTCTTCTTGCTCGGGGTTGTTTTCTTCAATACGAAACGTGACTGTGATCTAATAGGTGTCATCAGAAATGGGTTTTTATTCAAGTTGGAGAGGATATGGGATGAATTGAAAAGCAATCTTGTAGGTGACTGATATTTGAGAGTTTATGGGCGTAATGGCACTGAACAAATCTTTCTCATCAAAATGCTTTTCTTTTGCTCACTGTTTTTCCCTCTCCATATAATGTGAGCAATGAATCACTATATGAGCAGTCAGGTGTTCAGAGCTAGTGATGTGAGGTGTTGCTGCAGTATTAAAAACACTATCACACATTTGCACATGTGTAAATATGCATAAACATGTCATTGGTCTGAGACTCTGATATGGAAGTTGTAAATTGTCATTACTGATTAATTTAGCAGTAATATATGAGTGCTGTTCTTCAGAACAAACGATTCATTAAATTCAATAAAAAGTTAATATCAAGTAACTTACATTTTAGACAATTATTACACAGTGCCATAATACAGAATGCTTTTTTCTATTTCACTAAGCTGCTTTTCTTTAATGTAAAAAAAAAAATCGCTAAACAGAAGTGTTTGACCATTGCACTCACACATGATATCACCATCTTGCTTCCACCAAAGTTTTTTTAAATACACCAGATGCTACAATAGAAGTAGCCGAATCACAGCACACTACACATAGTATTAGCCTTTTGTTCCCTTATAAATTAGTGTTTTTGAAATATCAGAAGCGTAATTCAAGGACTCGCTCACCTGAAAAAAATCAGTGGTCTGAATGAATGGGAGTGAACTAATTGAATCACACATAATACTCTTAGGGCTGTCACGATTCCTTATTCAATTCGAGTATTTGATTTTTTTTTTTTTTTTTTTTTTAAATATACTTGACTGCATTTTGCGCGTGTCGAGTACCCGGCAAAATACCGGAAGTGGCGCATTCCATGGACAAGAGTCCATGAAATGCATTATTAGAGTGTTTTATAAGGCTGCATGATATATTAAACCAATTTAAAAATCATCATAAAGCATAATGCTATTGTGAATTCACAAACGCTATGATTCAATTAAATAAATACATGCGATGCAGGTTTAATATATGCACTTTAATTGTTTACATGCGTGGAGGTACGTGCGGCTCAGAGCGACTGGAGGAACTGTTATCATTTACATGCCTGGAGCTTCTCAAATGCCATCTCTACATATTGCTGTTGAGTTTGGATTTATTATTACGTTCATCTGGGAATGCAACGTGTGCCATTTCATCAGATTTGTAAGGTAAATCGTTTATAAACATACGCAATCACAGAAGAGTACATCAATGTATTTGTTAATATGCTAACTGTTCATCGCGATTTCAAAATAAAAGTTTAATCCCTCTCTCTGAGTTTAGACGTTTTGATGTCCACACAGAAATTACAGAAATGGCTGTTGCATTTCGTAAAGAAATGGCCTAATATCAAAAATTAAGTGGACATTTGAATAAAATCTTACTTAGTCAATATTAAACTAGGAGTAGATCACTCAGTAAAGTGTAAAAACAATCGTCAGGCAGTTGGCGCCCTCTGCAGGCATTTGTTGTAATGCATAATGTACATTAGTTCTATTGTTTATAATACAGTATGTTTTTTAACAGTTTTGTTCAATGAAACCATATGGTTGCTTGCTTTTGAGCTAATTAGTACTGTCTCATTGCTATTATATATGTATTTTAAGTCATTTTAAAGGCTATTGTTCATTTAGGTCTATTTTGTTACCACAAAAAAATTATAGTTATCTGATTACTCGATAATTAAGAATAATTGACCCATTACTCAATAACAAAAATAACCATTAGTGACAGCCCTAGTCTTGTCACCAGTGTTGGGGAAAGTTACTTTTTAATGTAACCCATTACCAGTGTTGGGGGTAACGCATTACAAATAACGCGAGTTACGTAATATTATTACTTTTTCCAAGTAACTAGTAAAGTAACGCATTACTTTTTAATTGACAAGAAAATTTCTCAGTTACTTTTTTCAAATAAGTAACGCCAGTTACTTTTCCATCCATTTATTGATTAAAAGCTCTCCTGTCTCCATGTTGAGAGAAATTGTGAGTAAGATGTTAGTTCTAGAATAAATAAACATGCATAAATTCATCTCACTCACAAAAAACAGATTCAGTATTCCTCAAAATGAATAAAAACAATTCAATTCAGAATATGACGCAAACCTGCAATAATTAAATATGTTAAATAATACAAATATCCTTTATGCATTTTTTTTACTTTTCTCAAAGCCTGAGGCTTTTGGTGTCAAAAGGCTTTTATATTTGCAAAAAATTGAACTTTTTATATTAAAAACAAACAAGCAAGCCCTGCCCAGATTTAAAAAGTAATGCAAAAGTAAAGTAATGCATTACTTTCCATAAAAAGTAACTAAGTAACGTAATGAGTTACTTTTTTAGGGAGTAACTCAATATTGTAATGCATTACTTTTAAAAGTAACTTTCCCCAACACTGTCCATTACAATATTGCGTTGCTCCATAAAAAGTAACTAATTGCATTACGTAGGTACTTTTTATGGAAAGTAACACATTACATTACATTTGCCTTACTTTTTGTCACCTGGGCTGTACTTGCTTATTTGTTTTTTAATAACAAAAAACCCATAAGTTATATTTTTGGCAACTGTAAAGGCCCATTTCATACCAAAAGTGAATTTAATATAAGCTTCTGTTAAAAAAAGTTAAAAAAAGTTAAAAAGTAACTCAGATATTTCATTGTAAACTTAAAGGTAATGTGTTACTTTACTACTATGTAATTTATGTAATTAACTACTGTGTGTGTGCACTTGGATGGGTTAAATGCAGAGCACAAATTCCGAGTATGGGTCACCATACTTGGCCACACGTCACCTCCTTTCCTTTCCTTTCCTTAATTTTATTACTATGTAATTTACGTAACTTGTAATGTGTTACCCCCAACACTGCTTGTTGCACTGGCATGTTGTTGTAACCTGCAGAAACAGTCACAGAAAAATCCCCACTACTAATGCACAGACTGACAGTAATATCTGCCAAACATGTTTTGGTTGATATCGCCAGAGGGGGAGTGGATGAGCACTCTGGAGTACATGTCATTGGGCTTTATTTAGCGAAAGCCAGATTTCCAGTTGTTTCTCATTATTAAGGCCTTTGGGTCTCTGCTAAAACTTGTCTCCACAGATCACGATGGTCCCACTGTCCCTCTCCAGAGCGCTGAGTATGCACACTCAGGGACAAGATCATGGCCTGTAGGCCTCTGCATTGTTCTCTTTCTCTTATTTTCACTCTCTGAATGTAATTACGTCTGTGCCATCCCATTGCCCCAGGATGGGAGTGTGGTGCGTGTGCCAGCCCTGAAGGACTGCCCAGTGAGCCTCATTACCCTACCACAACCTGCCACAGAGGACAGGAGTATAGATAAAGAAGGAATTAGTGGCCTCTGTGGCCACATGGCATCCCAAAGTGCAGCAGTGCTTTCTGTAAGCAAAAAGATCCAGTCCAAACACACTTAAAGGGACAGTTCACCCAAAAATGAGAATTCGGTCATTAATTACTCACACTCGAGTCGTTACAAACCCATAAGACCTTCGTTCATTTCAAAACACAAATTAAGATATTTTTGATGAAATCCAAGAGCTTTCTGACACTGCATAGACAGCAATGCACCTGACACGTTCAAGGCCCAGAAAGGTAGTCCATGTGACATCAGTGGTTAAACCATAGTTATATGAAGCTACGAAACACTTTTTGTGCGCAAGTTGACATTTCTTTCCACAATCATGATTTTCGACTCGAACTCGACTTCGCACATGCTCAAAACATTAACCTCACAGCTTTGTTCACACATAGCATCAATACAGAACTAATCTGGCAATGTTACAACTTCTGAAGCCAGCAAACCGCCACAGCTGATCTGCCACCGTTTTGACAACGGGTCCTGTTCGCAGATGACCTCTAAATGGAAAAATGCAGTTACATTTACAGAAAGTGCTGCATGTGTGAAAGCCCTTCTAACATCTTCAAAACTTTCCACAAAAATGTCACCCCCTCTCCTTCAAAATCTTCAGGAACTCATCGATATGACTTGAGAAATGCTGACTGCCTCCTTCTGACAGGAAAGCTGTCACTTCCAGGAATTCTCAACCTCGTTCACACATACATCATGCTGACAACAGTAAAAGATAGTCTGCCTCTGATGTCTTCTGATGCCGGTAATGCCCTAAATCCTTGCTCCTGGGATGTGGCGTTACATGATCTCAATTATTTCTGAATTTCTAAATCACACCAAGCACATCAATCCGAATGAAACTTTAGTGATGTCATTAAGACAAGAAGACTCATATTGAAGGGTTTACAGACATCATTGTTCAGCAAAAACCTCTGAAATGAGAAACCTTAACTTATATCTCTCTCTGTAGGTGAAGACGAGAGCGATGCTCATTTGGAAGATGAAGCGGCATTAAATTGGATTTTTTGGTGAAGGAGGCAGCGCTCAGCGAATTGTCCAGAGTCTCTAATTTATTACCATTTAAATAGAGGAATCATTTCTGAAATTATTTCAGCTTCCGTTAATGAGTTTTTAGTTGCCAATGTGAAATGAGATGGAACCCTAATGTGCACAGAGCAGAAATGGTCTTAATTTAATCACAGACCGCACCACATTTAGGAATGGCCACACTAGCCTCGGAAATGGAACTCATTTGGTTTCAATCTTTATTTTTCACAGGCTTTGGGCTCTCCTTCAACCTCCGGCCTTCCCTGACGATTACTGGGATGTATTTCCCAGCCAGAAGGCCCCTAGCACATGGTTTTGCTGCCATGGCAGAAGGTGCAGTATTGCTCTGCGCTCTGGCTCCTCTAAATCAGCAATGTTTTATCCGTTTGTCTTTATCCTGGTTGCTCGAACAAATCAGAGAGTTTTCAATACATATTATAGCTGAGTAATGTTGAGTGATACTTCATTTTCAGCTTAAGATTGATTTTTTTTTTAGTCCAAAACTAGGCTTTCATTCTTTTTCATTGTCATCGCTACATCTTTTTCAACCCAACCGACGATTAAACGATGTTTCGAAGCGCACAAATTGATATTTAATGAACTCTTTTGATATGACAGACTGTGTTAGCCTATTACAAAGCGCACTATAGTAAAAAGTGATTTATCAAACATGACTTTTCAAATTGCATTATCAATATCATCACATTTTTCTTGCAGCAGATATAGATTTTAGAGCCGCCCAAACAGCTTAGCGTAGCTTCAACAAAGGACCAGCTGTGACTAGCAAGAGCTGCAGTTTTAAGGCCATCAACTTACATTTTCTTTCTCATTTTAGTAACTGGCTGTGTGCTCAACATCATCCACTGTGCCCATCAGCCAAACACTGTGACATGAATGAATACCCACCACCATCAATTAGATACTCTTGCCATAGTGAACACATTTGCCAAGCTGGAAGTAGTGCACTGGCCACTACCAAATGGATTCAGACTTGAATGTCCCATTTGTTTTATCCCCCGATTCATGGCCTAGTAGTGTATTTGGGATTGCATTCATCATGGTTGGTGCTTTTTGGACCAAACTAAGCATTGGCAACTTGTTAAAAGGTCAGACTAAAGACTTCTCATAGAGTGCCTTTCAAAAGTATTCATACCCCTTCATTTTTTTTAATGTTTTATGTTGCTGCCTTAAGTTAAACTGTTTTAAATGATTATTTTTTTCCACACTTCAATCTACCCTCCATGCACCATAATGACAAATCAAAAACAGAATTGTCATAACTTCATAAATGATTTAAAAATAAAAAAAACTGAAATAGTACGTTGCAAAAGTATTCATACTCTTAACTCAGTACTTACCTGAAGCACCTTTATAGCCTCAAGTCTTTTTAGGTATGATGAAACAAGATTTGCACAACAACTTTTGGCAATTATCTGCCATTCTTCGCCTCAACTCTTTACCGCTCTACCTCTGTCAGCTTGGATGGAGTCTGGCAGACATTTTCAGGTTTCTCCAGATTGACTGGTTAAACCAACTTAAGGACATTCACAGAGTTGTCTATAAGCCACCCTTTCTGTGTGCTTAGGGTCATTGTCCTGTTGGAAGGTGAACCTTCTTCCCAGTCTGAGGTTCTAAATGCTCTGGACTGGGTTTTCATCAATATTTTGGTGCACTGAGCTTTTCTTCTACTCTGATGAGTCCCTCAGTCTCTGGCACTGAAAAACAGCCCCGTAGCATGAGGCTGCTACCAACACACTTTACTTTTGGGATGGTACTCTGCAGGTGATAAGCAGTGTTTGGTTTCCTTCAAACATGATGCTTGGAAGTGAGGTTCATCAGACCACAGAATCTTGTTTCTCACAGTCTGAGGGTCCTTTAGGTGCTTTTTTGCTAATTGTTTTCATTTGTCTTCACTGAGGAGAGGATTGAGTCTTGCCACACCACCATAACGCCCAGACCGGTGGAGTATTGCAGTGATTTTTGTCCTTCTGTAAGTTTCTCCCATCTGCATATACGATCATGGAGCTCAACTAGAGTGGTCACCACTCTAGCCAAGGCCCTTTTCCATCAATTGCTCAGTTCAGACTACATGCTTCTGTGAACCTTCAATGCAGCAGACCTCTTCCCCAGATGTGTGGCTTGATGCAGTCCTGTCTCTGAGCTCTACAGGCTTTTTATTTGACCTTAGGGTTTGGTTTATGCTCTGATATGCATTTTCAGCTGTTAGATCTTTTATTAAGACTGTGTGTGCCTTTCCAAATCAGACCCATTTAATCGAATTTGCCACAGGTTAACTTTACTCAAAGTGTAGTATCATCTACAAGCAATATGAATGCTCCTGAGCTAAATTTCAACTGTCCCAGATAAGGGTATGACTACTTATGCAATGGAATGGTTTTTTGCTTTGCCATTATGGTGGATGGACTGTAGACTGATGTGAATAAAAAGTAATTTAAAACTTAAAACTTAAAAACTTAAAACCCCAAGGCACTGTATATGTCAGAAGAGTTTACCTGTGTGTCGAGGAGTTTCAGATGCATCATGGTACTCCTGTGAATGCACAGTGGTGACTGACATGCACGGAAGAGAAAAAATTGTTGAATAAAGTCATTATTTTAGTTGTATCTCCACACAAAAAGTATTCTAGTGGCTTCATAAAATCAAGGTTGAACCACTGCTATCAAATGGACTATTTTAACAATCTCCTTTCTACCTGCCTTTCTGGGCCATGTCAGTGGCGTTGCTGTCTATGCAGGGTCAGAAAGCTCTCTGATTTCATCAAAAATATCTCAGTTTGTGTTCCAAAAATGAACGAAGGACTTACGGATTTGGAACAACATAAGGGTGAGTTATTAATGACAGAATTTTCATTTCTGGTAGAACTATCCCTTTAAATATTTAACCATTATTAATGGTTCAGAAATATGATTTATGGGCCAAGACCAAAAGGCTGGTAAGCCATTGTTTTCCACCCCAAAGCTAAAAAAGCCTCAAAGCTTTCTTCATCAGACTTTCTTCATCTGAGTCAACCATAATATTTCCGATCCCCTGTCTCGCCATAGGTATTAACCGCCTGTCTCAGGCATAGCAGGACAATGACATTTACCGTGGCTTTACAGTTCTTCACTTTCCCTCACTTTTCCCTCAAAGGAAAAGGTCACACTTGAGGCTTAATAAAGTAGTTGGAACAGAACAAAACAAACAAAATCAGAGCCGAGCCAAAAACAGTTATTCTCTCTCTGCTGCCTGCCTGCCTAATGTGAGTACACAGAGGTGGTGCTGTAACGCTTTCCAGGGTGTCATTATTGTAAGACATTCCAGCAGAATTGGATTATGGTCGGCGAGTGAGATTTCGTGGTGAGCTCGGGGAGGGAAAGAAAGGCAGTAATTGGTCACGCGTATTTACTGCTGTGAATCAAGTCGCCCCGCTTTGAGTTGCGGCGCACGCCCGCTTGAGGATTTGGCTCTATGCACAAATTACGGAACGTTTTCCGAGGATAAGTAGCTGGAGGCGTAATGAAGTCTCTTTTCACCTCACACTCGCTTACTTCACCACCGTCCCTATCGGCCAACAATAAACGCCGGGAACTGCCCAACGGACCCCAGGCTGCTGACCAGGGCCTCTGTATGTGTTAACAGCACATTACATCATACCTCAGATGGCCGGCTATTATTGAGGACTTTTCTGTATTGAGGAATGTATTTCTAAATAACCTTTCTATACTATGTAAATCCAAATAGGAAAAACATGTCCTCAGTTTGGTGTATTTGAACATAGTGTACTTACAATAGTGCTCTACAGTACATACAGTACAGTTGGAAGTCCAAAGTTTACATACACCTTGCAGAATCGACAAAATGTTAATCATTTCACCAAAATAAGAGGGATTATACAAAATGCATGTTATTTTTTATTTAGTACTGACCTGAATAAGATGTTTCACATAAAAGATGTTTACATATAGATCACAAGAGAAAATAATAGTTGAATTTATAAAAATTACCCAGTTCAAATGTTTACATACGCTTGATTCTTAATACTGTGTTGTTACCTGAATGATCCACAGCTGTTTTTTTTTTTTTTTGTTTAGTGTAAGTTGTTCATGAATCCCTTGTTTGTCCTGAACAGTTAAACTGCCCGCTGTTCAGAAAAATCCTTAATTTTTTTTTTTTTCAGCATTTCTGTGTATTTGAACCCTTTTCAACAAAGACTGTATGGTTTTGAGATCCATCTTTTTACACTGAGGGCAACTGAGGGACTCATATCCAACTATTACAGAAGGTTCAAATGCTCACTGATGCTCCAATAGAAAACACAATGCATTATGAGCCGGGGGGTGAAAACTTTTGAAATTTGAAGATCAGGGTAAATTTAACTTATTTTGTCTTCTGGGAAACATGTAAGCATCTTCTGTAGCTTCTGAAGGGAAGTACTAAATGAAAAAAATATGATATTTAGGCAAAATAAGACAACCTAAAGGATTTGGGACTTGAACGATTTTTCTAAAGAACAACGGGCAGTTTAACTGTTCAGGACAAACAAGGGACTCATAAACAACTGTCACTAAAAAATAAAATAAAATCGTATGTCAACTTTTGCACAGGGTAATTTTTATAAATTCAACTACTATTTTCTCTTGTGGAATATTTGTAAACGTCTTTTATGTGAAATATCTTATTCAGGTAAGTACTAAATAAAAAATAACATGCATTTTGTATGATCCCTCTTATTTTGGTAAAATAATAAACATTTTTGCAGATTCTGCAAGGTGTATGACTTTTGACTTCAGCTGTAGGCCTACTTACTTGATACAGTATGTTGAATATCAGCTGAATGGCAGAACTTTTGAAGTGTCTCTTTCCTTTGCTTTCTTTGAAAGCAATTCAAAAAGTGTTCCAGACGTAAAACCCAAGCCAGTGGGCTTGTGACTAGGGGTGGGCGATATACCCGTAGACACGATTAACTGGTAAAAAATTGCCAACCAGTAGGGATGTTTGACTATCGTCTCTATCGCAGTTACATGCTCATGTGACGTTGCTGTGCTACGTGGTCACAACAATGTATTGTTCGCATGCGTTTTTAAGCATAAAGCAATCGGCATTGAAAGTGAATTCATTTTGCTATAAGCGCACGCTGTCTGAGAGACAGAGTGCGATTTCTGAGTGCTGTCAAGATGCTCTAAGAGTGCGGAAATATTGAAGTAGAGTTATTTTACAGCTTTATAGGCCTTATACGGTTAAATACACACATTTGTAAATGTCAAAATGCCCATCTTTGCATGTATCCTCGTAAACACAATAATTTAGGTCTTAAAATAAAGCAAACAGCTGAAAAAGAAAACACATGTGTAACAATATATTGGATCTGGGCAGCTCCTAAAGTGACAGCAGTCTAATATTCCTGCTGTCTGTCATTTATGTTAAAGGAGAAGTTCACTTCCAGAACAAAAATGTACAGATAATGTACTCACCCCGTTGTCATCCAAGATGTGCATGCCTTTCTTTCTTCAGTTGTAAAAAGAAATTATGTTTGAGGAAAACATTTCAGAAATTATCTCCATATAGTTTAAATGCAGCTTCAAAGGGCTCTAAATGATCCCAGCTGAAGAATAAGGGTCTTATCTAGCGAAATGATCGGTTATTTTCTAAAAAAAAAAAAAAAAAAAAAAAACCTTTTTAACCTCAAATGCTAGTCTTGTCTATCTCTACCCTAACTGTACTGACCTGAAATAACCTGAGTAAACCTGAGTAAACATGCGAATCGCAGAGCTAGATATATATATATATATTTTTTTTTTTGTTTTGGAAAAAATGACCCACCATTTCGCTAGATAAAATCTTTTAGAGCCTTTTGAAGCTGCATTTTGGACGTTCAAACTCACGGGCACCATTAAAGTCCACTATATGGAGCAAATTCCTGAAATGTTTTCCTCAAAAATCATAATTTCTTCATGACTGAAGAACATCTTGGATAACAACGTGGTGAGTACATTATCTGTACATTTTTGTTATGCAAGTGAACTACTCCTTTAAACAACAAAAGAGAGAAAATCTGTTACTGCTATTTTTAATTTACACAGTAAGTATGCAGTGTTTTGTCAATTTGATTACTTTATACAATGCTTGTAGCATTTCTGTTTATTTGTTCTACTGTAATTTTTTTTTGCCCTATTGATTATAATTAGTTCTTCTTTAATTGTTTACTTGTTTATTTGTCTTCAGTGAGATTAAGGTTTTTTTGTTTGTTTGTTTGTTTGTTTTTTAAATTTAGCCTAGCATTAGTTTTATTAGATATTGAGACTGTAAAATAAAATTACTTATATCGTAATACATTTTGGTCATATTGCATCCACTTGTGACTTGTGTGAGTTTTGCTTCAGTGACAGGCAGTATCTGGACAGGAAATGGCCACCTCAACAGATTTATTCTTGTGTTTTATAATGAGCTGAATTTTCTAGGCCTACTATTTCTGCGTTGTGACCCCTTTTTGAAACCCATGTTTAATGGAGTAAATAAGCACCCATCCACAGGCATACCCACACAAACACACTTTTAGCTCTCTCCTCCGGAGGGCAGAGTCATTACATTCCCCCTTTATGTCCCAGCTCCTTGTTATGACCAGAATCTGTATCCCACTGCCAAAACCTGCGGGTCAAACTAATGAGGATGAAGACAGAAAATTGCAGTAATTAGCCTTTTGCTTTTCTGTGTTCTTAATGAATCTCAGATCAGCCCTTCACTCATTAAATGCTTTTACCTGTGTGATAATTAACCAATGAATACATTAGGAAACAAAAAGAAAAAAATTAGGGGTGACCACCAGATGGAGACTCATTACCGGTGCACCAATCAGGCGCAGGCCCTAATGAGGGCCCTGGTCATAGGCAGACACCCCGAAACGCTGAACGTGATCAATCAAACTCTGGCGGTTGGTTGTTTGGTGTGACGCAGAGCGAAGGGCAAAGAGAACGCCCTCATCATCATCTGCACAGCAGAAAAACTCATTAGCTCACGGTTTTTAATTGCAGCGCCAATGCGTACGGAAATGTTTTTATAATGTATCAGAGTTTCTTAGTCCACAATCAAGTTTCCAAAGCATAGCTGATCGGTTAGGAATTGCTTCTCATCACTGGGGTTTCAATGTCAAGAATATCTACATTAAACTTACAGATTCTGTGTTAGAAATATTCTCTAACAAAGTGTTTTTCTTTAATAATTTGGTAAAAACCTAGAGTATTTCTATCAATCTTCATACATGTTTCTTAAATATTTTGTACAAAAAAAAAATATTTGATACATTTAATGTTCTTTGTTTCTCATGATCAATATTTAAATGTCTCAGTGTGACGCTATATACCTATATAATTTATTTAAAAAATGTCCTAATGAAAACTATTTATATATATATATATATATATATATATATACACACACACAAAACACCTGGCACACTTACCAGGAAGCATGGTAGACAGGTTTGACAACTACTGGAATATGTATAACCTGTATGGTGATCTTATTTTTACTGCAGGTTGCTTCTTGTTCCCTGTGAACGACTACCGTAACAGACAGGGAGAGGCAGATGAGGCACAAGACAAACACTGAATGGAGAAAAAGAGGGGATCTGTAGGGTAGAGCAGAGATCAAAGGTCAAAAAACAGAGCACGTACACTGGCTGCATCAAGAAGATAAAAACAACATAGAGTGACATTAAAATTGCAAAACCATCTACCTTCTTTATTAATGAACTGTATTTTAACAAATATGTAAATTGTTTCTTAAAAGACTGCTTTTCACATTTGTAAAATTCAAAGAACTGTCTCTTGTATAAAAACATGCCTAATTAATTTGTTCTGTTTAAAGTCTGCTATTTGTTTTTTCCCCGCTAATTTTATTTCATTCTGTTTAAAAATTGCATTTTCAATATTGCAACACATACAACAAGTTCTTAAAAATACTTCAGTATGATGAAAATTAAGATTCTAAATAATGACTTTAATTGTAAAAAGTTCACTTTATTGTCTTACATTTGAGCATTTTCTTTGCCTATTTAACATCTTGTCAACCAGAAACCCTGAAATACAATATTTTGAATGTTTGGAAAGTGTGATAATGACCAAAGAATGGCAAACTAGAATAAAAGGGTGGAAAAAATCTCTCCCAAGGACAAAAACATGGTGTCAGATCAGGATTTACTATGCAGCCATGACTGTTTGGAGCTTTGCTCAATTTTTCACGCCAATTAGAAAGCTGGGTAACAAGTTTTGAAATGTCATAGCTAAGGGCGTGACTAGCTAATGAAGCGAGTCCCGGATGTTCTGAACCAGTAGCTTGGAGCTGAAAACTCTCTATTTCTCTCCACTGTATTTTTCTTCTTCTCTCTGCGTCTTACACACACACTTTCTCTCACATTCAGCAAATTGCCAAGCCCATAAATTAGGCAGGCCCCGTTCAAGGTCTGGGGACAAGGCAAAGGACGCAGAAGAAAGCCCCTGAGATATAGAGGGGTCTGCACGCTAGCTCAGTGTGGTTGTCTCTGCTTGATTCCCCGACCCCTCCACACCCTTTGTATTTTTCGTCTTTTACGTCCCCCACCCTCGTCATCCATCCCCTAGTGCTTTGGTTTGTAAGTGTTGTCCTTCATGGTCTGGCTTTTACAGAGCTTTCCTTTTTTATGAGTTTGTGTCCAAAGGTTATGAAATGACCCATGCTAGAACACATTAATACACTCTATGACCAAAAAAAACCCCTTTATCCCAGATCAACTCCACCATTTATAACACTGATGAAAATAAAGTTGGATTTAGAGCTCATGTATAATGTTCAAACGTCTCGCTTGCTCTATGATCCGTTTAGACCGGCGGTTTTCAGAGTGGAAATAAGTGGGTCGGGCAAAATGTGAAAATGGTGCTGTGTTTTTGTCAGAAAAATGTAAGTTCAAATTCACTTCTTAAGTTTGCGGTTATAACTTGTACTTACATGTTTGTTACATGACACAGCAAAACTGTGTCGCAGATCACGGCGTTACTATTCAGCTGCAACGCTCCTCACGAGCTGCAAGAAAACAGACGTCTTCGATTCACGTCCAAGTGACTCTTATGAGTCGGTTCTTGTAATGAATCATTTCTTGAATCAGACTCTTGAATGCTTTAATTAATGAACTCACTGACTACGACGAAGCTGTTGCTTTGATTTTCATTGGTGACGATCGTCACAAACACACCGCGAATTGGATCTTGCAATGAATCTTTTAAAATGACTCGCGAATTTATAAGTTTTGAATTGGTATGACGAATCTTTCACTGAATGAATTCACCGAATCTGTCAGGGGCGAGTTTCCCAAAAGCACCTATGGTCGCAAGTTACGTCGTTACCAAACTTGTCCTTTAACATGGAAGTACGCCTTTGGGCGCGACTTCCGGTTCATTAGCTGCAATCGAAAAAAAACCGAGAAGAATAACAACGTGCAGCAAACTGTAAAACTGTCTGCACTACGAACCAGTGTGTTCATAATTAAGATAATTAATGAAAATAATACGGTAAGACACACCAATTTGCAAAATCAAGCAACAAAACGAGATATTTTGGACATGATTAGACATACTGAAAGGCCAGATAAAATTTACAAATTTCCACGCCCGCTCCTACAGAAAAATATGAGCATTATTACTTCAATATTGCCATTAGGCTGTTTTTAATTGTGACACCCAAAAAGAAAAAAAAGTAAGCAATTTAAAATATTGTTTACTGTTGTCATATAATCCTTCAGAAATCGTTCTAATATGCTGATTTTATGCGCAATAAAAATCTCATATTATTATCAATGTTGAAAACGATTGTGGTGCTTAGTATTTTTTATAAAAACCATGATACATTTTTACATAATCATTTGATGCATGAAAGGTTCAAAAGAACAGTATTTATTTACACGTGATAATATCCAAGGATCGCCAGTGCCAATGACAGTATCATACGCACTGAGTTAAGGAAGAAAAGTTGCTACAAAAACATTTCCCTGTGAGACTCCATGCCGAGATCAGCATTTAGGTTTACTGTACTCTTCAGATGCCTCTGTGGAACAGTAAAAGATCACAGATGAACTAAACTGCATTCAGCGAAGATCTGTTAAAGCGGTAGAGAGCAGCAAAAAGGATGAGAAGCATGAGTATGTGTGTGTCGGTATGTGCGCGTGTGCCTGTTCCAGCCCGCATGTTGCTAAGGGAGGTATTGAAATACTGCTTCATCAGTCACTACGCTGTGTGTGTCCCATCTCTGGAAAAGGGGAGGAGATGAAAGTAATTTAATGTACATCTATAATTAATTCCCTCTGTGTGTTCGTGCGATTGTGTGTGTGGCGGTCGGCCTGGGCCGCTGTGATGGAGTGTATTTATTATGTGCTTTTGAAGGAGGTGGCATGATAGGGCGCGGCCCAGTGACATCGCAGCGCGAGACTCATCAGTCCTGTGCCGGGCTACGGCACAAATGTGGGGCACGACAGAGCTGCAGTGGCACTTGCTTTCTCTATAATTCTCTTTCTTTCTTTTGCGTCCTTTTCAATGTCTTCACTTGCCTGGCTATTTTGTCACAATCTCCTCTCCTTGATAATCCTTCATTAGATTCACTGCGCTGCTCAGACTGTGATTAAACCTGTCAGTTCAAACGCTCTCAAAGACGCATTAGTCTCTCCTGATATCTACAGTAATTAATGCATGGTAAACAGATGTTGAAAGAGGTCAGCTGGCATTAGACAGGTGTGAAAACAGGTGACTGTAATGGGCGGCATAAGGAGGTGTGATGGATTAATGTCTTTCCCCCTGTGGCAGCTGCTGACGGGCGCTCTCTGTGACCCTCCACGAAGAGCGGACCAACATTTCGGCCAGTGTTGGCAAACTCTCCATCCCCTTATTTCTTCTCTACATGGCTCTTGAACTCTCACAGTTCACATTTACCTTTTATCACTTAAATGGTTAGTAGTAGCAGCTGACTGCTACACTGTCAAGGCCGATATTATTGGCTGACATTTGGCATTTTTTAAAGTTTCTGTTTGCCTGGAAAGTGACAGAAATTGGACTTTTATTATTTTAACAGCTTTGAGAACCAGCTGCCTGTGGGCTCTTGTTCTTATAATTACACACTACCAGTCAGTAAGATTTTTAATGTTTTTTAAAGAATTCTCTTCTGCTCACCAAGCCTAATTTTATTTGATCCAAAGTACAGCAAAAACAGTAACATTGCAAAATATTTAATAAAACTGCTTTCTATTTGGATATATTTTTTATTCCTGTAATCAAAGATAAATTTTCAGCATTATTACTCCAGTCTTCAGTGTCACATGATCCTTCAGAAATAAGTCTAATATGCTTATTTGCTGTTCAAGGAAGCATTTAATATTATTATTATTGTCAATATTTGAAACAGCTGAGTACATTTTTTTCAGGATGAATTGAGAAAGATCCAAAGATCAGCATTTATCTGAAATAAAAAGCTTTAAAAACCTGAAAAAATTCTACTCAGCTGTTTTCAACATAATAATGATGATAAATGTTTTTTGAGCAGCAAATCAGAGTATTAGAATGATTTCTGAAGGATCGTGTGACACTGAAGACTGGAGTATTAATGCTAAAAATTCAGCTTTGAAATCACAGGAATAAATTACATTTTAAAATATATTCAAATAGAAAGCAGTTATTTTAAATAGTAAAAATATTTCAATAATTGTACTGTTTTTGCTATACTTTGGATCACATAAATGCAGACTTGGTGAACAGAAGAGACTTCTTTAAAAAACATGAAAAATCTTTTGACTGGTATTGGATGTCTTAAAGCGATAATTCACAAAAAATAAAAATTCTGTCCTTAATTACTCACCCTCATGTCTTTCCAAACCCAAAAGACCTCATCTTCGGCACACAAATTAAGATATTTTTGATTAATTCCAAGAGCTTTCTGACCTTGAATAAACAGCAACACAACTGACATGTTCAAGGCCCAGAAAGGTAGTAAGGACATCGTTAAAATAGTCCATGTGACATCAGTGGTTCAACCGGAATGTTATGAAGCCACACGAATACTGTACATCAGAAAGCTCTCAGATTTCATAAAAAATTAATGAATGAAGGTCTCAGATATCAGCATTCACACTGGTCATGAAAGAAGCCATAACGGTCAACCACTAGTTAACAGGCTGGTTTTAACCCCATTTTAAAGGAAAAATGCAATGTCTTTACTTGTCCTTATGTCGTTCCAATCCCATATTGCTTTCTGTCTTCCATCGGGAATACATTATAAATCACTTTTATGGTGTCATTTTTGGAGCATTTGTCCTATTCACTTTCATTATGTAAAAGAGCAGCTTGGACATTCTACAAAACATCTCCTTTTATGTTACACAGAAGAAAGAACATAGGTGAAAATGAAATGAGGAAATGATTACAGAATATTCATGTTCACAAATGCAGATATTCATAAAAATGCAATATCTGCTTTTTTCCTGTGGAACTTAATCTCAGTCTGAGGAACAAGATCTAGACCGCACGGTATGATAAATTTAATATCAAGCTGTAATTACCTCATTGTCTTGAGAAAATGACCTCATTGTCATCAAGTTGTTGATTACTGACAGCTACAAGCAGATTCACTTCTTATATTACATGTCTACGTCTCAGCAACTTCCTTACGCCCACACAAACACACACATACACGATGCTGTAGGTATTCTGTGTCACTTGGCGAACTCTCAGCAGAGCTTGTTTTTACGGTGGAGATTATTTCATGTAATTGGGCCCTCTGTGGTAATGACCTTGCATCTTTTTTCCCCTTCCCTCTGTAAATTGGAGAAGGGAAATCTAGTTTGACATGGAGCCCAGAAGATGTATTAGGATTCTATGGTAACTGCCTGGCACAATAAGGTCGCAGCGTAAGTGTTTAATTAGAGTAAGTGTGGCCGTCCCTGAGGAGAGACATTTTATTACCTCAATATGTCATATGAAAGATTCACTAACAGAGAGAGAGAGAGGGGGTACTGTAAAATATAAAAATGAGTTATATTTTCAGGTATGCAGTAATTACAACGCATAATGTGCTGAGTTTTATTAGGTACCTGTGTAAAACTCAGGTTAAACGCATATGGCACAGATAATCAGATATATTTTGTAAGGCAGCATAATCCATTTACACCAGCCACATACTCATTTCAGTTTTGCCTTAAAGGGATAGTTCACCCAGAAATGAAAATTCTGTCATTAATTACTCACCCTCATGTCGTTCCAAACCTGTAACACCTTTGTTCATCTTTGGAACACAAAATAAGATATTTTTGATTGAATCCGAGAGCTTTCTGACCCTGCATAGACAGCAATGCAACTACCATGTTCAATGCACAGAAAGGTTGTAAGGACATCGTTATAATAGTCCATGTGACATCAGTGGTTCAACCGTAATGTTATGAAACTACGAAAATACTTTTTGTGTTCATAGAAAATAAAAATAACAACTTGATTCAGTAATTTCTTCTTTTCCATGCCAGCTCTCAGATTTCATCAAAAATATAATATATATATAATCTTTGTGTTTCGAAGATGAATGAATGTCTTACAAAACGACATGAGGCTGAGTAATTAATGACAGAATTTTCATTTTTGTGTGAACTATCCCTTGAAGCAATTTCTAAAGCATGCAACAAACTGCAAAATGCACCAAAGTGAAAAATGATTGTTTCCAAACAGGTTTCCCAAACACTATATACAGCTGTAAAACATGATTTCTTATCATTATAAGAATAGCTGTTTTTGATTTATGAATACATTAGGATTTGTGGTGAACATTACTTAAGGTGTTCCAAGCATACTTCATCAAGAAGGACTACACTGTAAAAAAAAAAAAATCCGTAAAATTTACAATAAAAAAAAAAAAAGGCCGCTGTGGTTATTGGAATTTTACCGTAAAAAATATGGTAGTAACATATTAGGTTTTACAGGTTTAACTTAAGTTTACAGTTAAATAGTGTAATTTCATTAACTGATATAATGTTAATATACCAACCTGTTGAAGTACTAAAGTCCGCTTTCTACCTTTGTAATACACTGATAACCACCAGATGCAGGGGGGGATAAGAATATCACATAATAAACCAAACCCATCATAATCTAGTTTTAAATTATAACATCTATAGAAGGTCCACACTGTCATTCACACAAACACTAAACACCATCATGGTAACACACGAAACTGAAGTAATGCAATAAACATTCTTTTAACAACATTAAGTGTAACATACAACCCTAATGTATAAAACTGATTAAAAAAACTAAGAAGAAAAATAGAAAAAACTAAGAAAAATTTGAAATGTAATGCAGGGAATTCTGGGAATGTCAATTTACGGCTATTCACCGTAAATTATACGTTCTTTTTTACTTCCAAAGATGATATATGGCTTTAAAATTACATGTAGTGTCCAATACAGTTTTTCACCGTATACAGTAGGGGAATTTACCATTAACCATTTAACAGGTTTTTACTGTAGCATTTTTACAGTCTTTTACCATTAAATTCAGTCTTTTTTTTTTTTTTTTTTTTTTTAACCACAAGAATGATCAAAAATCAGATTGCTGTTGTAGTCTTTATATAATGGCTTATTAAAAAACACATCCTCTTCACAATTCACATTTGAAGTTTGAATGTAAGTAATTTATTCTGTACAAAGAGTCTTAATAATAAAACCCAAATGAAATCCTGAGAGGGTCTATTGTTTGGACAAACAGATAACCCCACCACTGATTAAGAGGAGATTGTGAGTTTTCAGATTGGTTATCACATCCTGGTCATCCTGGTTTATTTTTTGCCATTTACAGAGCTAGGTTGCCATAAAAGCGAGTGATACCAAACCCACTAGATGGCAAGCCAAAAAAAAAAAAATAAAATAAAAAAAAAAAGGCGTAACGGCTAAAGCTAACGCTTCCGGTCTGGCAGTACGTGGGAGACCAGAGGCAGTTTTGTTTTGAATGGATGTCAGTGGAGAGGCTGTACTACGCTGAATAAACAAGTTTTTAGAGGAAA
The DNA here is from genome assembly GCA_036247105.1 of Cirrhinus mrigala. NCBI lineage: Eukaryota > Metazoa > Chordata > Actinopteri > Cypriniformes > Cyprinidae > Cirrhinus > Cirrhinus mrigala. The sequence goes on from CM070017.1 coordinate 21,819,937, forward strand.
CAGCTTATCATTTAATCAATCGCCAGCCTATCTGCTAATCTACAACATGTTTTACACTAAACAATACTTTCGGATTGAATTATTTTTAGAGTTTACCACGAAAAAAAATGCTGTTTTATAAGATAAGTCACTGACTATTTGCGACAGGTGGGATTCTGCTTACGGCACTTCTCATTCATTCCTATGGTATCAGTAAACGGCGATTTGGTGTCGCACAACCCTGAATGAAATTCAGTGACGTCAAGGCTGTAATGTGATTGGTTATTAAGGGACCGTTACGCTTTCTCCAGTAGTAAGTAATACAGTCCCTCTCATCTCTCTATAGTAAGAAAATCTCTGGTGATAATATTCAGAACATCTATTTCACCAAATGTATTAGATTTTAATAAATAAGATTTAAGAAGTTACTCGAGATATTTTTATGCTACAATCTCTTTGTCCAGTCACAAACTTTACCCTGTTAAGATGACATCTGAATATATGCTTTCAAAGAATTCAATGAGGTTTTAACTTATAGATGGCCGTGTCAGACACTAGAGGTCAGTATTGCTCCACCATACAGATGAACACAGCGGAAATAGATTTACATGCATATCTCTGTGTGGTCACAGGTGTTTTCTCTATTAGAATATTTAGGGGAAACAGTTCAATCTGCTGCTGAGAAAGAACATCATCAGAGAAATGGCAGTGTAATCTCACTCACCTCAATTCAAGAAACACAAGTCGTGATTTAAAGCTGTGTTCTTTAATACTGAAACAAACAACGCATTCCAGGTTACAGTGTGGAAACAAACACCAATCACAGACTGAAATATAGAACTGACCTTCTGTGAGAAACTACAAAAGTAAAATTTAGAGTAACACTTTTTAAAGTTGTTTCCAATTTGGCTCAAAATTTTTAAGATTATTTCTCAAACAAAAGTGTTATCTTTTTGTATTATTATTACTACTGAACTGAGAAGAACTAAGAAATCAACAGTTGTATAAGAATAATAATACTGTAACAAATATGATGCTATTTAATGCAGTAACTAATGTTAACTAATGGCACCTTGTTGTAAAGTGTTACCAAAATTACTTTTGTACTTCAGACGACTGACGTCAACTGAGGTTAATGGAACAAATACAGAAACCTCAATGGTAATTTGCCGTTTTTGGCTGGTGGGGCCTAAACATTATATTGCAAAATAAATTAATGTCTTGGATCTCAAGCCACAGTTATTAACATTGAAAACACAGTCTCAGTATAGGTACCAAAAGCGGTCAGAGAGATTAAAATTCAGAAGGGAAAACATGACTATTTTCCCCCCTGCAATTGATTGGCGAGGTGTTGTTGTCAACATTAAGATTTGATTACTGCTGACACGATGGCCTGAGTGGAAAACAAAGTCGCGTAATGCCAGTGATGCAGTGTGCATATTAAATATAGCACGGATCCTGTCGCTGTAATTAATATGCTGCTGTGGTTTATGAATTTCCTGTCAAAAACAGAGGACCACAGCAGCATGGACAAACATATGTTGTTTCAACGCTGATTCATTCACTGTTATGTGCTTAATAGGTGGAAAAAGACTTGTTTGAGGTAAATTATTAATCTAATTATTTGTAAATATTATTTTTTGAGTACTCAGTTATTTCCATGAACACCAGTGTGTGTATTTCACAGTAAAAATGGTTCAAAATAAGCTTGCTGTGTCTGTGTGTGAAGGTTGCGTGCCAGAGTTATGTTAGGATCTGTTACTGTTTCTCTTGAGGATTTTTCTCACCTGCTCTTGTGATATTTGCCACTCCATATAACACATCAAATGTCATATATGCCTTCGGTCCTGAAGGCTTGCTGATCATTATCAACCTGTTAAGAAATGTGACAATTAATGGATTCATTTAAATATAATTGCAATGTGTGCACTGAGTCAGATGATTTAATCTAATGTCAGTAAAGAAGAGATTTTATTTTACCCTTTCATTCTCACTGTTTTGCACTTCAGAATAGTGTATCTACTTATCTGTTCATTATTTTCTGAGGCCAAAAATCTGAAAGTGAATGGACCATTATTCTGCACTCTTAAAAATAAAGGTGCTTCACGATGCCATGGAAGAACCTTTTTTGTTTAAATGGTTCTATAAAGAACTGTCTCACAAAAGGTTCTTTGTGGCAAAAGAAGGTTCTTCAGATTCTAAAAAGGTAAGAAAGAGATGGTTCTTTAAAGAACCTTTGACTGAATGGTTCTTTGTGGAACCAAAAATGGTTCTTCTATGGCATCGCTGTGAAGAACCTTTTAAAGCACCTTTATTTTTAAGAGTGTGTGTACTTTCTTAATTCAATGTAAATATTATAGAGTGTTACCCTTTAGCCTTATTTGATCAAAAATACAGTAAAAACAGGGATACTGTAAAACATAACTCCATTTTAAAATAACTGTTTTATTATGAAAAAAAAAAAAGATCCTTCAGACATCATTCTAATCAGCAATTGCAATTTTAATATGATTTGATGATTAAGAAAACGCTTGTGCTGTTCAATATTTTTCAGGAAATATTGTTCTTTTTTCCAGTTTTCTTTGTCAAATGTTCAAAACAACAGCATTTATTTTTAATCTTTTATAACATTTTCAATATTTTTACTTTCACTTTTGATACTTTCAATTTAATGCATCCTCACTGAATAACAAAGACTTCCAGACCCCAAACTTTCAAACGGTGTATCTAAACTTTTATTTTTAATTATAAAGTCGACCACTGCTGGGGAAAGTCACTTTTAAAAGTAATGCATTACAATATTGGGTAACACTTTACAATAAGGTTCATAAGTTAACAACTTTAGGTTAACTAAGAATTAACAATACTTCTACAGAATTTATTATTCTTAGTTAATGTGAATTTCAACATTTACTAATGCATTATTAAAATGAAAAGTTGTGCTTGTTAACGCATGTTAATGCACTGTGAATTAACATGAACTAACAATAAACAACTTTATTTACAGTAACATTAACAACGATGAATAAATATTGTAATAAATGTATTGCTCATTGTTCGTTCATATTGTACTGTAAATTTGTTGTAAACTTACCAAATATTGCGCTATTCCCAAAAAAAAAAAAAAAAACAAAAAAAAAAACGTTTCTTAGTTACTTTGGTAACTCTTTACACTAAGGTTCATTAGATAACTACATTAGTTAACATGAACTCACATTGAACAATACTTCTACAGCATTTATTAATCTTAGTTAATGTTAATTTCAGCATTTAATGCATTATTATCACAAGTTGTGTTTTGTTAAAGGAGAAGTCCACTTCCAGAACAACAATTTACAGATAATGTACTCACCCCCTTGTCATCCAAGATGTTCATGTCTTTCTTTCTTCAGTCGTAAAGAAATTGTGTTTTTTGAGAAAAACATTTCAGGATTTTTCTCCATATAATGGACTGATATGGTTCCCCGATTTTGAACTTCCAAAATGCAGTTTAAATGCGGCTTCAAACGATCCCAAATGCGGTTGTAAACAATCCCAGCCGAGGAAGAAGGGTCTTATCTAGCGAAACTATCGGTTATTTTCATTAAAAAAATATACAATTTAAATACTTTTTAAATCTCAAACGCTCGTCTTGTTTTGCTTTCCCTGAACTCTGTATTGTGGTTCAAGACAGTTAGGGTATGTCGAAAAACCCGTATTTTCTCCCTCAACTTCAAAAATGATTTCAAAATCATCCTACATCACTGCAGAAGTTCCGACCCAGTCTTTGCAAAGTGAACATGCAAAGAAGATCAAACACCCTTAACAAGAAAGGTAAAACAGCGAAATATAGGATGATTTTGAAGTTGAGGGAGAAAATACAATCAGAGTTTTCGACATACCCTAACTGTCTTGAGCCAGAATACACAGAGTTCAAGCAGAGCAAGACAAGATGAGCGTTTGACATTAAAATGTATATAAATTGTATTATTATTATGAAAATAACCGATCGTTTCACTAGATAAGACCCTTCTTCCTCGGCTGGGATTGTTTACAACCGCATTTGAGATCGTTTGAAGCCGCATTTAAACTGCATTTTAGAAGTTCAAAATCGTGGCACCATATCAGTCCATTATATGGAAAAATGAAATGTTTTCCTCAAAAAAAACAATTTTTTTACGACTGAAGAAAGAAAGACATGAACATCTTGGATGACAAGGGGGTGAGTACATTATCTGTACACTGTTGTTCTGGAAGTGGACTTCTCCTTTAACATTAGTTAATGCACTGTGAACTAACATGAACAAACAATGAACAACTGTATTTTTATTAACTAACATTAACAAAGATTAATAAAAAATGTAATAAATGTATTGCTCATTGTTCGTTCATGTAACTAATAGAACCTTACTGTAAAGTGTTACCAATATTTCAATATATGAATTGTTTTAAATATATTTTATTTTAATATATTTTAAAATAAAAAAGTATTTTAAATTTTTTTTTTTTTAAATGTTTAATTTTTTTTTTTTTTCTGAGGAAACTGAAATATTTTTCTTTTTTCAGGTTTCTTTATTAAATGTTCAAAACCACATTTGTTTTTATTCTTTTGTAACATTCTAAATGTTTTTGCTGTCACTTTTGATCAATTTAACGCATCCTTGCTAAATAAAAGTAGATTTCCAGACTCCAAACTTTCAAACGGCGCATGTAAACTTTGAGAATTATGAAGTTGACCAGTGTTGGGAAGAGTTACTCCCTAAAAAAGTAACTAATTAACTTTACTTAGATACTTTTTATGGACAGTAATGCATTACTTTATACTTTTGTGTTACTTTTAAATCTAGCCAGGGCTTGCTTGTTTGTTTTAATATAAAAAAGTCCTTTTTTTGGCAAATGTAAAAGCTCTTTCACACTAAAAGTGAAATTAATAAGCGTCAGACTAAAGGAAAAGTAAATTCATGTCTGTACAGTAAAACACAAAAGAAAGTTCAACATTCTATAAAAAATGAGGCTCAAATGTTAGTTTATCTAGAGTAATTTTTGCTTATTAGTATGGTTGAATTGAATCATCGAAGGTCAGCAGCAAAGACATTGATTAATAAAATGGGACTAAATACAAAGAATATTTGTGTTATTTAACATTTAATTAGATTTGAGTCATTTTCTGAGTTGCATTTCACTGTTTTTATTCATTTTAAAGAAGTAACTCAGCTTTTTTTTTTTTTTTGTAAATTAAAGTTACTTGAAAAAGGTAATCTGATTATGTAATCAATGCATTACTCCCAACACTAAATATGGCCAAATGTTCCTTCTTATTTCCAAGCAAATATTCCGGCAAATTTGATTGGGTGGATAGACTGTCAGTCTGGATGGAACAGCGTGATCCCGCCCTTCTACATGACCTCACCTCTGAATTGCATCATTTGGGCTCTCAAGCCTCTGACTTCACTGTCACAGATACTCCCATTCAAAAGCTCCCTGTATATAAAGCAGACATTGCAGTGCACATCTCAGGTCAAAAGCACTGCTCCTGAGATAGTTTGAAAATAGAAAAATGTTCTTTCAGGCATTAGCCCTACAGAGCAGTTTTGTCCCTTTTTTTTCTCCTACGGAGGAGAAAATGAGTGATTCGGCTGTATCTGGGCTCCTTCCTCACTTTCTGTCATTTTCAGGCCAGCGCTCCCCAGAGAGTCCTCCAGCCGTAGGCGTGACATATATAACGCATGGACTCTGTCACGCTGCCTTATTTTAGAGTGCCCCGCTTGGCTGCGGGAACTTTAACTTTATGTAAATCATATTAATAAATTTGCGCCAAAGTTGCTCAAAGGATTTTCACCCACGTTACTGGAGGGTGACAGAAGCGGGGACCGTAATCCCTTTTGTTCAGTTCCGGCTCGCTGCGAATCCTCTGTGTACTTGTGTATGAATGATCGTAGTATGCATGTGTGCAGGCGATTCTTCGCCACCTAATGTCAACTTTCCATTCATTAGGACAACACACAACAACATGCAGTGCCACTATAATAATTACAGACATGTCAGAACAACAGTGAAGACAAAATATTATGAATAATTGATTCATTTGATCCTTTTAAGACCTAATTTACCACCTGAGCACTGTTTGCATTCAATTTTCATTTAAAACAATTATTTCAGCATTGCTTACCGAGTTAAAAGCATTGCTTTGGTAATGCAGGAATGGAGTTAAGAGTGATGGATGAATTCAGCCTGCTGACATGAATGCTAATCTCATATGTAAATGCGGCTGCTCTAAGTAGTTGAAAGATTGGTTAGTTAAGCGGCACTCTTAAAAATAAAGGTGCTTTACGATGCCATAGAAGAACCTTTTTTGTCTAAATGGTTCCATAAAAACATCTGAAGAACCTTTCTGTTTTTACAAAAGGTTCTTTGTGGCGAAAGAAGGTTCTTCAGATTATAAAAAGGTAAGAGAAAGATGGTTCTTTAAAGAACCTTTGACTGAATGGTTCTTTGTGGAACCAAAAATGGTTCTTCTGTGGCATCGCTGTGAAGAACCTTTTCAAGCACCTTTATTTTTAAGAGTGTGGTTGAGGATTTTTCTCAATGATCTGTCATTACAGTCTGCACACACAGCACTATATAGTTGTCCCTCTGACTCTCAATTATCAGAGCTGTGTTAATACAGGGACGTTAATTAGTTCCCTGCAGGGTTAAAGTTTAGAACTGTTAAAACTTAAATGTGTGCAGTCTTTTTCGTCTCTGGTGATGTTGGCTATGAACTCAGACTTACTGATTACACACACTCGTACAAATATAGAGACGTAGAGGATAATGTACAGTCAAACGGTCATTAACATGAATATTATCACAAAATAAAGCCAGGTGGGGGGTCTTGTGTCATCTTAGGGGTCTATTTAAGAAGAAATTATTACTTCTTACTTGTAGAAACCATTGAGAGACAGAACATGGGTATGAGAATCAGTTATAGCTGCAAATGATCAATTACTTTGTGACTTTTTAAACTTATTTTTCCCTTTAGTAACACTTAAAACAATCTATATATAATTGAGAAGCATCACTGCATAAGACTATAAGACTTTTAGGGGTTCAAGTGAAAGCCTGTTGCAATTGTTAGACTGTCCAAGGATAAGCATTCTCCACCTAAAACTGATTGTGCAGACCAAACCATAAGTCGTAGAGACTTGAAACTTGGAGGGATGGTAGTGCTCACACTGTCTACAACGTCACCAATGCTCGTCCCAATCAGCCAGACGGTGGCGCTACAGTGTTCAAAAGTACGGAATCGCATAACCGTTAGTTGCAGGCTCAAGTGTCTTATATCGCTGGCTCACAATGGACTTTTTGCAAACTAGTCCTAGTTTATTTCACCTGATCAGAACCAAACCAGTGCAGAAAGATTCTCAGGAGAGAGAATAGCGATAATTATGAAAAAACAGTTGAACTTTCGACTCACTGTCAAAACGGGATGCCAAAACATTTGTAAGGGGCGGAGACACTTTTACCAAAATTCCTATAACTCTTGAATGGAAAGAGATATTTTCGCCAAACTCAGTGGCGCTATAACAGGTAAAAATCATTTAAGTGGCTATAACTATGCATCCGTTAGTCCGACTGACTATGCCGTGTCTTTGTCCAAAGTGCCACAAGTGTCTATGAAGACATTCGTGTATCTTAAAAGACATGGCCGCCACTGGCCAATGAATTTTAAGCACTTACTAGACAAGGTTAACAGAGGCCAATCGAAACTTGGTGGGCATGTTCAACTCATAGCCCTAGAAGTCTGTAAGAATTTTGAAAGAAATTGGCCATTAGGTGACTATTGCACTTCTGTAATCACAGGGTGTTTCACACATCCACACAATATTCATATTATTTTCAACTTTGTCTCATGAAGCACTGCCATCAGTCAAATCATTCATTAAATATTTGCAAACTAGTTCTTAGTTTTTTCCTCAACCTCAATATAAGCACTGCAGCACAATTCTCTCTAGATTAATAATTGTCAAAAAAGAAAAAATGTTGATTTTTTACACTTTGGTTAGCAATAACAGGATCATTTTTAAAAGAGGCATGGCCAAGTATATCCAAAATGCATAACATGCATTGTCTGTAAATCTTAAACAAAAACTCAAAACTTCACAAAACTAGGTAAGTACATGCAACAGATGATTCTAAACAAGATGATTCATATTTCTGTGGTAACCTGGATTTCCCAAAAATGCTTTTTAAATCATTAATTTAGGTGGTTACATGCTTGCTAAATAAATATGTAATGTCTTTTTTCAAATGTGCCTAAAAGCCTTAAACCACCTAAACCCAGATATTTTTAAAAGTGTTTTTCACTGATTATACTTAAAAAAATGCCAGTGCATTAAGACAAAATACACTGCCCTGATAGCACAGGTACATCTCGGAGACGTCTACTTGACGTCTGCAAGACGTATTTTTTAGATTATTTACTCATCTGCAATACGTCTATAGGACGTTTTCTATCAGATGTCAAATAGATGCCTATCAGATGTCTTTAAGATGTTTTTGATTTAGAATGTATGTAAAACTGACATCTTACAGACGTCTGCCAGATGTTTGTACATAGCAGATGCTTTCCAGATCAAGTGATCTTTAATAGATATCTTGCAGACGTACGTGTGCTATCTGGGTACATTGTCAGGAAAGTCTTAATATCTTATGCAGTTTTGCTTCTCAAGTAATATGATCTTACTTCAAGGATTTTTACATTTTCACTGGAAAACTAGATAAAATACTTAAGAATATAATTTTTTGCAGTCTATTTTATTTAATAACCAAAAGGGAATATGAGGGATTCCAGAAAGAATTCTGTAAAATGTACAATCATTTTAAATGTTTTCTATATGGTAGCAGTACAAATGTGCTAATTGATGAATTTGTATATGCATGTTTAGAAAGAGCACAACACTGTTCATGAAGTGATATAGAGTGATATATTTTTCTTCATCTAAATTGTGCATACAAATTAAATATTTTCTTTCTGAAACAGATATTGTAAATTGTCGAGGCAGTTTTTTTTTTGTCTATGTAGTCTACCTGTCCTGCCTTGAAAAGTACATGAAAAAATATAAGATTGCAACAAGGGACATTCAGTCTATCTTCAAAAGTAAGTGACATTGAATCTCATACTTCATCAGTCCCTCAAGGCTTTTTTCATTTTAGATTCTTTTTAGACCATTAGTCCAAGTAGGACAGTGATCCAATTCACCATGGACTAAAGACTGGACAGAGGGCGTCTCCTACCAAAACCTCTGCGCAAATTCACATGATGTCCTAGAAAATGTGCTGTATAAGACATACGCATTAGAGATAGATAGATAGATAGATAGAGACAAAGTAGACAGACAGAAAAGTTTCTATTATTTCTATTAATCTGGAGGCGATTTGGTTTTAATGGACTTCAGTGTGCTTCATTCTGCCAGCATGGGCCACACACCTGGGTCTCCATCACAGCCAGGAAATATATCTTTCTTTTGCTGTTTAAAAATTAATTTGCGTGTATGGAGCATTGATTAGTGTGAGCTCACCCTCGTGTGATCAATACACCTGATGAGGATAATTATAAAGCGGAACTGAGATGTGTCAGTATTAGATATGGTGAATAGGAAAGAAGAAAGACTTGATGTTATCTTTAGCTGATCATTAGCACCCATTATGTGTGTGTGAGACTAAGATGTCTGACTGCTAATTGACCACACAGGTTAGACCTGATGAAGGTCGAGGCAGACATGGGTTTGTGCTTCAGTACTTGAAAAACACAGACAGCCTGACAGAAACCAATAGTATTTCTTGCAAAGTCCTGAGGTAACATGAACCTTACAAGGCGTTTTAAAATGACACTTTTTTTTTATGTGAACAATGATGCATTTTACACTTCTCCGCAACTTTCAGCTTCTTTTCAGCACAGCAGTAAATGTCACATTCAAAATGCACCAAAACCCTTCATACATATCTCATCAACTTATTCTCCCATAATACCATCAAAGGTTGTCACCGAACTATGGAAGCCTGAATAAGAAATTTAAAAAAGGTAATTATGAGTTTTTATATTGAATTCTGATTTGTTATCTTGACTTTTTTCCTCAGAATTGTGTGATACAAACTTGCAGTTCAGACTTAAAAACTTTTTCACATCTATTGCGAGTTAAGTCAGACTTATGAGATATAAACTCACAATTCTGAGAACATATCAGTCTTTGCGAGAAAAAAATCACAATTGTGAGGTACAAACACGCAATTGTGAGAAAAAAAGTCAGAGATGCAAGATACTGTACAAGCTTGCATGTGCAAGAAAAAAGTCAGAATTGCGAGTTTTTAAATCTCTCACAATTCTGACTTTTGCATATTTGTATCTCACAATTCTGACTTTATTTCTCGCATTTGTTAGTTTATATCATGCAATTCTGAGACAAAATGTCAGAACTGCGAGATACAAACTCACATTTGTGAGAAAAAGACAGAATTCTGGGATAGATTTAAAAACTCACAATTCTGACTTTTTCTTGCACATGCAAGCTTGTATCTTGCAACTTTGGCTTTTTTTTTGTAATTGCGTTTTTGTACCTCACAATTGTGACTTCTCGCAACGTTTTTAAATTTCGAGTTTTTAAATCTGTCTCGCAATTCTGACTTTATTTCTCATGATTGCAAGTTTATATCCCACTATTCTGAGTTTATAATTCGCAATTGTGAGTTTGTCACACAATTCTGAGACAAAAATGTCAGAATTGCAAGATATAAACTCACATTTGCAAGAAAAATGTCAGAATTGCAAGATACTTTACAAGCTCGCACGAGTTTTTAAATCTATCTCACAATTCTGACTTTTGCAAATTTGTATCTCACAATTCTGACTTTATTTCTCGCATTTGTTTATATCATGCAATTCTGAGACAAAATGTCAGAACTGCGAGATACAAACGCACATTTAAGAGAAAAAGACAGAATTGTGAGATAGATTTAAAAACTCGCAATTCTGATTTTTCTTCTGGCACATGCGAGCTTGTATCTTACAATTCTGACTTTTTTTTGTGACTTTTTTCTTGCAAAGTTTTTAAATCTATCTCAAGTTTCTAAATCTTTTTCGCAATTCTCACTTTATTTCTTGCGATTGCAAGTTTATATCCCACTATTTTGAGTTTATAATTCGCAATTGTGAGTTTGTCACGCAATTATGAGACAAAAATGTCTGAATTACAAGATATAAACTCGCATTTTTAAGAAAAAAGTCAGAAATGTGAGTTACTATTTCTTGCAATTGCCAGTTTATGTCCTCCCATTTTGATTTTATAACTCGAATTTGTGAGTTTATGTCATGCAATTTAGAAAAAAATGTCAGAATTGCAAAATATAAACTCACAGTTGCGAGAAAAAAGTCAGAATTGTGGGTTTTTATTCTAGCATTTCTGACTTTATAACTTGCAATTGCGAGTTTGTCATGCAATTCTGAGAGAAAAATCTGAATTGTGAGTTTTTAATCTAGCATTTCTGACTTTATAACTTGCTATTGCGAGTTTATATCATGCAATTCTGAGAAAAAAGTGAGAATTGTGAGTTTTTAATCTAGCATTTCTGACTTTATAACTTGCTATTGCGAGTTTATATCATGCAATTCTGAGAAAAAAGAATTGTGAGTTTGTATTTTGCAATTCTAAGGAAAAAAAAAAAAGTCAGAATTGTGAGATAAAAGGTCAATTTAGATTTTTTATTCAGTGGCAGAAACAGGCTTCCATACCCAACAAACAACTTACTTGTCACAAAACACTTGTCAACAAAGACCTAAAGTCACTAACAGCAGATAGCATTATACAATGTTTCCTTTTATAAAATTTCTTCACAAAACAATAATGACACTCTACTTATTAGAATTCACTACAGGATATGTTACATGGTCCATGTTTGCATTACAGTACCTATAAAATAATTCCTAAGTCGTCCTCTTTTTTATAGATAGTAATAAAGATTATAATGAACACTTGCTACGTCTAATTGTTTTGATATATTTCAAAATGGCATTATTGTAAAAATGTAGCAAATTTCTGTCTTTAGTGGCATTTTAAAGTAACTTTTTGTTGTCCATGGACTAGGGTGACCATATGAAGAGTTCATTTGCAAAAACAGATTTTCAAAATTTTCAAAAATCATGTTTTTTTTATTGTGCATTCCAATTAATCTGATTCAAACTGCAGTTGGGTCATTTTAATTAAGTAAAAGTAACAAAAAAACAGAATAAAACACAATAAACACATGATAACATAATAAAACATAATTTTTGAAAATTAAAAAAAAAAAAAGTTATGTTTTTGCAAATAAACTCTTCATATGTCCTCTTTGGCTGCATGGGATTGCTAAATTGCCTAAAATGTCTGGGTTTTGGCTTTGTTTTCCTGTTGTCTTCATACTTGCTGAAGGTAATGACTAAAAAAAGTCGTTTGACTAATAGCGTCCAGGCATTATACATAATCGACCAATAATGGTGTGCAACCAGTCGTGGTGAGACCTACAGATAGCAGTCAAAGCAATGCAAATATGGGCAAAAAGCCAAAACCTGGACATTTTAGGCAATTTAGAAATCTCAGCCAGGACATGTCAGAGAAAAAGATTTAGTGATTAGTGGGATTTTTCAGAAGAAAAACCTGGTAAGCAGGATATTGGAGCAAAAGTCTCTATTTTACCCCCTATTTAACCTCACTGCTGTCAAGAAGAATCATTTGTGATTTCTCTTTCCAGTTGTCAGTGAGTTTTGAGGTGTCAAGTGTTTTCCACACCTTACAGCTGGGTTTTTACAGTTTTATGTATGTGGTAATAGTCCCACTGCAGTGAGCATCTATTTTTACACCTCAAAGCACAGAAAGAAATCTGTAAACTAGAAAATGTGAGGACGATTTGCATTCGCGTCCTGACATTACAAGCTCCTGTGTACATATATATTATGTTATTGTCAGACTAACAGTGAGCTCATAGATACAGAGCAGTCACTGGATAGTTCAAATCCTCTGATAGAAAATAGGCAGCTGCCTTTGTTAAGTGGATAAGATGAAGAAAAAAGAAAGAAAGGAAAAAGAGGTGAAGAAAGTCCCCCGCAGCGTGCCCTTCAGGCGCTCCTGAGAGCTCTTAATGGGAGTAAATGTTGCCCTGTCTGACTTCCACCCAAAACTCACACGCCCGCCCCCATCAAAGACCCCTGCTGTCCTGTCAGAGAGCGAGCGAGCGAGCGTGTGTGTGTCTGAGTAAGTGAGCAAATTGCTGTAAGGCCAATGTGAGAGGCCAGAGGGGGTCAGGCACGACCACTGGACGCTGCGACTGAGTGCGCGACCGCCCGCGGGGACGAAAGCCTTCCACTCCACTGAATCAGAGCTTGTATATTTGTTTAAGTTGCATGATTCATGAAGGGTGACATGGTATTGGCACAGCATGAGGGACTGTGTGCTTTTGATGTGTGTGCGTGTGTTAAAGAGGCTGTTGAGGGCACAAGGTGAAGGTGACATTATTGCTGTCGTCTCTGTTATATAAAGGCAAGAGGTTGCGTGTGTCTCCCTCTTTCTGAGTAAACACTCATATGCTGTACACTGAAAAAAAACTCATAAAAAGAACAATTACAAAGTAGTAGGAAATAACATTGAATTGAAATGTTGCAAACTGTACTATGCATTCTTCAAAAGATTCATATAAGCAGAGTTCAGTCATGAAATGACAATTAATTGGTTCCATGGAACAGGTGTGAAACAAAGTGTAAGATAACAGGAAGTGCATTAACACATTCCATCACAGGTGTCAATTTGGGGTGAGCTATTTATAGATGTACAGTATTAGTAAGAGAATATTAATATTATACATATAAAAAATACTTCAATTAGGCAAATAAAGGAATCTAAATCACTTTATAACAGCACAAAAAGCAAAGGTGTGAAGGCCCTGTTTTAGGGTGTTCGTTTTCCACCACTGTCTATGACAACTGAGGGATCTATGACATAACTTTGCTCTTTAGATTTGAGTTGAATGATATCCAAATATGCCTCGGTCAGCCACAGTGTCTATGCTGTATTGTACCAATGCTTTGGTGTACTGAAACAAAACATTGCCATTTTTCATTATTCACATGCTGTGCAGTTACTTGAGCATTTTTGGATGCCTAGTGGCTCGCTTTTGTTCTTAGGTAGTAATAGTTGGCATTTTGTAATTTCTTGTTTATAATTGTAATTTTTTTTTTTTTTGCAATACAGCTTTCATTCAAACTGCTTAAGCTTTGGTCAGATAATCTTGTAATCTTTGTTTTAAATCAAGTTATTAAATGTTTGTTTGATCACACTTTAGGGACCAATTTTCATTGTTAACTAACTATTAACTACAACTATACTTTAACCTCAATATGCTCCTAATTTGCTGCTTATCAATAGTGAGTAAGGTAGTAAGGTAGATGGTAATTTTAGGTATGGGGTAGAATTAAGGGATCTAAAATATGACCATGCAGAATAAGGCATTAGTAAGTATTAATAAAAAGCCAATATGCTAGTAATATGCATGCTAATGAGCAGCTAGTTAATAGTGAGAACTGTATGGAAACGACACTGAATTTAAAAAAAAAAAGGTAATGGCGACTTTTTATCTTACAATCAGACTTTTTTCTCACATTTGCAAGTATCTCACAATTTTAAATAACACACAATTTAAAGTTATTAAGTCATACTTGTGAGATGTAAACTTGCAATTCTGAAAACATATCAAGTCCTTATTAAGTCCTCCTCAGAATAGGACTTTAGAGCTTGCAATTGCAAGTTTATATCTCACAATTCTGATAAAAAAAGTCAAAATTGCAAAATATAAACTCGGAATTGCAAAAAAAGAATTAGAATTGCAAGAAAAAAAGTCAGAATTATGAAATATAAACGTAGAATTGCAAGATAAAGTCAGAATTGCAAGAAAAAAAGTCAGAATTATGAAATATAAACGTAGAATTGCAAGATAAAGTCAGAATTGCAAGAAAAATGTCAGAATTGCAAAATATAAATTTGGAATTGCAAAAAAAAAAGTCAAAATTGCTAGAAAAAAGTCAGAATTGTGAAACACAAACTTGGAATTGCAAGTAAAAAAGTCAGAATTGTGAAATAGAAACTCAGAATTGCGAGAAAAAAGTCAGAATTGTGAGAAAAGAAAATATAACCTTGGAATTGCAAGTAAAAAACTCAGAATTGCAAGTATAAAATTGAGAATTGCGGGGAAAAAAGTCAGAATTGCAAAATATAAACTCGGAATTGCAAGAAAAAAGTCAAAATTGCTAAAAAAAAAATCAGAATTGCGAAATATAAGCTTGGAATTGCAAGTAAAAAAGTCAAAATTGTGAGGAAAAAAGTCAGAATTGTGAGAAAAGATGTCAGAACTGCCAAATATAAACTCGCAATTGCAAGTATAAAAGTCAGAATTGTGAGAAAAAAAGTCAGAATTGCAAAATATAAACTCAGAATTGCAAGAAAAAGTCAGAATTGCAAAATATAGACTTGGAATTTAAAGAAAAAAGGCAAAATCGCAAGGAAAAAAGTCAAAATTGTGGAATATAAACTCAGAATTGCAAGATAAAAGTCAGAATTGTGAGATACAATTTGTGAGAAGGAAAGTCAGAATTGAGAGTTTATATTACACAATTCTAAGAAAAAAAGTCTGAATTATGAGTTGTAAACTCGCAATTGCAAGAAAAAAAAATCAGAATCATGAGATAAAAAGTCGCAATTACCTTTTCTATTTTAATTTTTTTATTCAGTGGTGGAAACGGCTTTAAGCACAGCTCACACATAAGTCACTTTCAAACAAAGCAGCTTTTTGATTAACACACAGAAAATCTGTTGCGAAATCTGCGTAGAGAAATCTTCCACCCTCACACAAAGTTTTGTATCACATGGATTCCTACTGAAATTGCTGGATTTTGCCAAGGAAGATTCACTGACCGCACCTACAGTATTTCCAGAGAAGGTGGATTAGTCTCCACATTTTGTCAGCTGCTCATTTGCATAAAGTTTTCATGATGCCTCAAATTGCCAATGCTAATTAAAAATTAATGACTTCCAGTCATTATGAATCAACCCTGTTGCAATTTTATTTGTTTATATTCAAAGCCAATACAGATTCCAGGGTTAAAAATTATGCTGTTTTTAACAAATAAATCAAACCTTTCTAATGTTCACTGTTCACATCAAGAAAAAACTAATTCATTTAATCCTTTTCCTTTTAGTATCTGAGCTGATTACCTGAAATGTTGGAGGTTAACTAATTTGGAAATTAGATGCATCGTCTAAAGTCAGCGAATGTGAACAAATCAGGCAGGCTGGTGCCTCTCACAGTTCATCTGTTTGTCACAGATTAACTGCTGTTAATCACTGTCTCTACAAACACACACACACACACACACACACACACACCTAAACGCACACATCCACTTGCACAAGCTGCTCTACAACAAACATAGACTCAGACATGTCCACTTTCATTGTCTAGGTCTAGAGGAGATCCAGCAGAGCCATAATGATTCATTCACAGGCTGACATGCTGATTTTCCACTATCTGAAGGGCTGGAGTAACCAGCCCAAACATTAGTTACACAGCGAGCATCTTTTGACAGGCCGAGGAGGAGAAATAGAGAAGAAAATGGCAAGGTTATCAAATAAAATTTGGAAGGAGGGAAGCAGGAGAAGGAATGCCAGCCAAACACAGTCGCATTAACTATGGCACGAGTCCCAGTAACCTGCTCTGTGGAGGCCAATCAAATATTCTATTACATTACACCCCAATTTTTGCCCTGCGCTCCATCCTGTGCCAATTTGGAGGGGCTCAGTGGACCGAGAGGGTTGTGTATACGATGCCTCGTGGAGGAAATGTTTACCCTCTCGCCATCTGTGCGTGTAGTCGGACATATTGGAAATCAAAGTGGGGGGACAGAAGGGGACCAGGCCCCAGGTTGCTAAAGGCTTTGGCTCGGGCAGGCGCCGTTAAGCAGCTCATGGGTCTAGACGTACACATGGAGTCAGTGGATGCAGGCTAACACGTAAAAAGATGACAGTGGCCACCACCTGCATCTGATGTAGAGACATTTGGTGTGACGAGTTGGTGAGGAGAGATGCAGGTGTACACATATTAACATATAAAAACACAGAACCTGCGTCCAAAGACTGAAGTGCAACAGAAAAGTACAGCAGGTTTTTAGCAGCAAGACATTTGGGAGCAATCCCAGACACATACCTCTGATGAAGGAATCATATATACAAAAACCAGAAGGCCATCCTGGATTAATTTTTAAGGGATATTAGATCCGAAAAACATTGTCTTTCAGACAATTTTTACTCTCATTTATAATTATTGGGAAGTTTAGTTTGAAGTCACAGATCTATAGATGGATCTAAGGTTAAAACGATAGATAGAACTATAGAATGATAAAAATATAGACAGACAGACACTCAGAATTTGTGCTCTGCATTTTACCCATCCAAGTGCACACTAGTAGTGGTAGCAAGAAGTGATCAAACACACACACACACACACCGTGAACACACACCCGGAGCAGTGGGCAGCCATATTGCTAACGCTGCGGCGCCCGGGGAGCAGTTGGGGGATCGGTGCCTTGCTCAAGGGACTCACCTCAGTCGTGGTATTGAGGGTGGAGAGAGTGCTGGTTATTCACTCCCTCCCCCTTCAATCCCCCTTCAATCCCCCTTCAATCCCCCTTCAATCCCCCTTCAATCCCTGCCGGACCTGGGACTCGAACCCACAACCTTTCGATTACAAGCCCGACTCCCTAACCATTAGGCCACGGCTGCCCCATGACAGAACGATAGATGATTGATGGACGGATGGATGGATAGATGATAGAATGACAGAACGACAGAATGATCGACAGCATGATAGATAGATAGAAATGTTGGATGGATGGATGGATGGATGGATGGACAGAAAGATAGATAGATAGCACAACAGAATGATAGATGACAGAATGACACGAAAGAATGATAGATAGAATGACAGAACGATAGATGGATGGATGGATGGATAGATAGACAGATATAGATAGATGGATACATAGAACGACAGAATGATAGATAGAACAACAGAACGATAGAACAATAGATAGATAGATGAATAGGTAGAACAACAGAATGATAGATAGATAGAATGACAGAATGATAGATGGATGGATGGATGGACGGATGGATGGATAGATGATAGAACAACAGAATGATAGATAGATAGATAGATAGATAGATTGAATGACAGAACGCTAGATGGATGGATGGACGGATAGATAGATAGATAGATAGACAGAATGACAGAATGATCTACAGAATGATAGATAGATAGAATGACAGAATGATAGATAGATAGACAGATAGAATAACAGAATGATAGAATGATAGATAGAACAACAGAACGATAGAACAACAGATATATAGATAGATGAATAGGTAGAACAACAGAATGATATATAGATAGAATGACAGAATGATAGATAGATAGATAGAATAACAGAATGATAGAATGATAGATAGAACAACAGAACGATAGATAAATAATAGATAGACAGAATGACAGAACTCTAAATGGATGGATAGATGTTTAGATAGATAGATACATAAAATGAACTTCCAAAGAATCTGCTTCAGTGAAGGGCATTTATCTGGGCAGGTGACAGCATGTGACATCAGTCTCTCTCTCTCTCTCTCTCTCACACAGATGACCAGGTTCACATTCAGTGTGAAGCTCCCCATAAAAAAGATGAAAAATATTAAACTATATGAAATCAGCCATATGAAGCTATTTCCTTTCTTCTTTCCATCACCTGCTCCCTCCTCCTGGCACAGACAGGTGTCCAAGCAAACATCCATCAGGGCTGCATGACATCAGGGCTTCAGACTGATCCAGGTACAGGCGACATGCTAAGCCCAGATCCCGAGTGGATGGTACTAATTGCTCAGTGCTGGTCTGAATCCACCAGGTGGGCCGCTAGGGGAGGGCGGGAGCAGTATGGAGAGGGAGAAAGAGGAAAACAAGACACATTTTGATAGGAAAGACAAAGGAGAACCCTGGAAACTGGGACCGAGGAATGAAACTTGATGACTTCTCAACTTCTAATTTCTTAATTAAGGCCCATTTCCCTTTCCTTCTCTAACAGTTGGGGCGGCTAATTAGGCACGGCCGTGCCCGATGCTGAGGGCTCACACTGGTATATTGACTGGCATATGCTGCAGTGACTGTGGGCAGATTGTGCGTGGAGGGGTCCATTAGAGAAGCCAAGCTGCAGGAGCGACTGCAGAGCCCACTGAAGCTGGGACGGCGAGATGAAATGGAGAGGAGATAATTGGGGAGTAAAGTCACAGATCCAGCCGTCCCATGAAGACCCTTTAGGCAGCAGGCAGTGAGCAATGAGCTTCCTAACTGGCCACTCTGTGGTGCCATTCAGCCACAGGCCTATAAGAAAAAACTGCTGGAAAACTATTAAATTAAATTATAAATCAATCTCTAAACAGAGAGTTTTTAAACTCAAGAGCTTTTGCTTTGTAGAAGGCATTACTGTTTGGTTTGTTCATTGTTATATATGTTAATTTGATTATAAATATATTATTTTATTAATTTATTCCAATTAAAAATGGTTAGATTGTTCTTTGTTTATGCTAGTTTCATTATGATTTTAATATTTATTAATTTATTTTAGTTATTTTATTTTTGAATTTTATTGGTTGGTTTGTTGATTATAAATATAGTGTTTTTTTATTTATTTATTTTTTATTCCAATTAAAAATGGTTAGATTGTTCATTGTTTGTGCTAGTTTCATTATAATTTGTTTTTATTTAATTATAAATATAGTATTATTTTATTGATTTTATTATTTTATTCCAATTAAAAATGGTTAGTTTATTCATTTTTTTGTGCTAGTTATACATTTAATATTATTTAATTTATTTTAGTTATTTTTATTTTATAATTCTATTCCAATAAAAAAATGGTTAATTTGTTAATTGTTTATATGTTAGTTTGATTATAAATTTAGCATTTATTAATTTATTTTAGTTATTTTATTTATTCTTTTTTCTAATAAAAATATTGGTTTGTTCATTATATAAATGTTAGTTTGATTATGAATATAGGGTTCATTATGTTATCTCATTATTCTAATAAAATATTGGCTAGTTTGTTCAATATATGCTAGTTTGATCATAAATACAGTATGCATTATTTTATTATTTTATTCCAATAAAAATTGTTAGCTTGTTCATTGTTTATGTCATTGTTCCATTGTTTTATTATAAAAATGATTGGTTAATTTGTCCATTGTTTATATGTTAGTTTGATTATAAATATAGTATTTTATTTTATTTTATTCTAATAAAACAATAGTGGCTAGTTTATTCATTGTTTATATGTGCATTTAAATTTTTTATTTTATTTTATTTTATTTTATTTTCAGACTGTCTCAACAGACTTCAGTATTATGGAATCAAATCAAAATGAAAAATAGCTGTACTTAAGTGTTTCAGTATGTGTGTAAATTTATAGCACCTGAGCTCCAATGAGTCAGTGAGAAGGCCAATCCAACCCATCAGTCTCAGTCATCCGCTCAGGACCACCACACATGAGGTTCAGACCCAATCTTGTCACCACTGTGCCCAACATGCTTGTGCAAATGTGAGCGACAGAACAAGAGATGCTCTCGCATCTGACAGCATGAAAAATGAGCCTGTCTTGCTTACAGACAGGTACAGCTCCGCTCCACGACATGACCAGCAATCAGAAACATTTCATTTAAACAGCATAATACTAAGTATCACATAATGTTCCTCAATATTGCAACACTTTACATTAAAAACACTCACTTTCAACTCATAAGTAAACAGCTCCAAAACATTTTAGGGTTTCGCATGTGCATTTCTAACATGAAGGCTGGTCCAAATGGTAGGTATTATGTTCGTGCTGTCTACTAAAATAACTCTTCTGAGAATTGCATGTTTTTTAATGATCTCACTGTACTTGTTACTCTGCTGCCTTACAATTTTAAGTTCAGTCAACTTAAATAAATTTAGGCAACTTAAGTTAAGTTATAATGTTAAGTTATACTAAGTGACAACTTAGATATTTGAGTTGACTAAACAAAAAATTTGGTTTGTTAAACTTAAAAGTTGGGTTTGTTACCCAGCTGCTTTAAAATGTTAGTTGAATCAACTCAAATATCTAAGTTGTCACTTAGTACTAAACTTTTTTGAGTTGACTGAACTTACAATTTTAAGGTAGTGGGGTAACAAATTATTTTAAGTTGACTCAACAATTTTTATTTATTTATTATTATTTATTTTTTTTACAGCAAAAAATGTATAATAACGTTGAAGCGATAAATATACAGTACAATTCAAAAGTTTGGGGTCGGTAAGATTTTGTAACATTTTTAAAAGAAGTCTTGTCTCAACAAAGCTGCATTTAGTAGTAAAAATAGTAGTAAAAATAGAGTAAAAATGTATTGTGGAATATTAAATATTAAAACAAAAATAAACAGTCTGCACTGCATCTATGCTGAATAAAGTTAAGCTACTTTGATTATAAATATAGTATTTATTATTTTATTTTATTATTTTATTACAATAACAAATTACTGGTTAATTTGTTAATTTTATTCCGATAAAACAATATTGGCTAGTTTATTGATTGCTTATAAGTTTAATTTAATTTAATTTAATTTAATTTAATTTTATTTAATTTTATTTTATTTTATTATCAGACCGTGCCAAAAGATTTTATTTTATTTCATTTCCCAAGATCAGAATTTCCCAATAGACTTCAGTATTATGAAATCAAAGGGAAAAACAGTTTTGCAATTTTAAAATGAAAAATAGCTGTACAAAACTGTAAAAGAAATTGTGATTTTTTTACTCAGTATTTTTACTGAAAATAAATTTCAAAAGAACAGCATTTATTTAATAAAATGTATATATATTTGTAATAATTCAGTGCATGTATGCTCAATAAAAGTATTAATTTCATTAAAAAAACAAAATACATATAAATGTAATACATTTGATTTCCATCCATTTGAACTATTTTGCCAAATATTTGTGTGGTATATATTTTATGCTTATTAGAGTACCTATTATGTTTTTAGCTTAGCGAAATGCAAACACCAAACTTTATTGAAATGGGAGGTGAATCTTCTGTGTGCTGCCTGTATTGAGCAGTCCAGATTTTAATATTTAATTCAACATGCTGTTTTAAGTAGGCAGTAGACAAACCCATTTATTAGTTTACGTAAATATATAATACCTATTATTGTAAAACAATATAATATACAAAATAATAATAATAAAAGAATGCTAGGGAGTAATGCTCTCTGATTATGAGGTCATATTAGGTCAAGAGTGAAGGATCATTCAAGTGATATGAAACATTTCATGGGTGTCATTTTTCAGAAAATGCAATGTCTTTTTATTACTGTATGATATATTAACATATGTGGGCCGTGAGCGAGGCAGTCGAGAGAAGAGGAAGTCAGCAGACTGAAGATGATTTATGCTGTCATGCTTAAAATGTGAAATATAGTAGAAGTGTCCGCAGGGACAGAGGGAGTTCTGCTCATCGCTTCAGGGGTTCAGATACCTTACTTTACCCCATGAGAGTGTTCACTACGTCCTCTCTCTCTCTCTCATGAGAGTCACTCTTTTCAATCTCAGTCACAGCTTCTCAAGAAACACTGGCGGCCCACCAGAGAAGAGCCCTGACTAATATTTATTCAGTTATTCATTTTATCTCTCTCCATTTGTCTCTGTATCTCTTTCACTCTCCGAGAAAATGAGAGCTGATGCTTGTAATGAGCTTAAAATACAGACCCGACCGACAGGCTCCTCAATAACCTCAAAGCTGCTTCAACCTACCATGTCGACTCTAATTTAGCACAGCATCAACCACCAGATATTTTAAAACCATAGGACTTGATGAGCATGACAGTGTATGAAATACAACACCGCACAGAGCCACACAAACACACACACACACTCTTGTGATCAGTGAGATGGGAAATGAACTCTGTAATACATTCTTAGATCAAGTAAATACTGCAAGAAAACATTAAAAAAAAAAAAAAAAGTTTTTTTTTTTTTTTTTTTTTAAGTTCTAGTAACAAAATCCAGCACAACCTGTAAATTACATTATACTCTGATTTAAGATAAACTAGGATTATACTACGGCCCACTGAATGCTTGAATCTGATTGGCTGACGAACGTTCTGAAGGTATGCATTATTTTCAGGGGAATGCACGGCGAACGTATCCCAGGCAGAACGCATTAGATGTATATATCACTTCGCCACATGATTTCAGTTATTTCAAAGATCCGTACAGCCTAAAACAATCCAAACATAACCAAAACCCACAACCACACTGGCCAAACAAATGAAAACAGTGAACAGTATGATAAAAACGACGATTATTTCTATGTTTCTATAAAAAACGATTATTTCTATGTTTTTGGCACAAAATTACATTTTATTATGTATGGAAAGCACATACTCTATTTCTCCGACACTCTCTCCCTTACAGACGCACACACATACAGTTTGCACACACACGTTAACATATGCACGGTAACATTTTACAAATATGCATTAATTCATGCTTAATTAATGCACAGATAATCACGAGTTAATTCAACTAAACCATTTATTAATGATTACTACATCAGCAACTAATGAACATTCTATGTGATTCATAGATTAAGTAATTAAATTGTTATTAGTTAAATGTGTCATAATTTATTCATTGACTAATAACTTTAAAAAAAAAATCATTTGCGACCAGCCTCGAATGGGGCCACGCCCCCCGATCGTTTTGGGGTGCAAATCGGCCTTAAAATCGTCTAGTGTGCAGCCAGCTTAAGGGGCAGTTCACATGTTGCGCCTAAAACGCTTGGAAAACGCGCTTTCTGCTTCTTTTCAAAGCGCTCTGTAGCTTGCACTCCCGTGGCGTCACCCGTTGCTAAGTAACAATGACCTGCGCTCTCAATGAAGACGTGGAAGTTTCAGCAAAGGACAAACGGATTTCCAGCACTAAAAATCACTTGCTGTAGCTCTGCTACTAAATTAATTTAAATTTGGCTATCCCTGTACAGCTATGATCAGCTGTTTCTTCATCTTGGCTGAGCTTTCAATAGTGTTATGGGAAAGGATGAAGCTAATTGGTTGGTTCTTGTCACATGACCTGCGATGCGCTTGCGGCATTCTGAAAAGTTGAGATGTTTTTATCTGGATGTGACTAGAAAAACCGAGCGCGTTGCACGGTGACCACGTCGCTTCTGTTGTGAGTGCGGCTGTCGCGCGTCTATATTTGAAATAATGAACTTGAGCGTGCAAAAGATGTGATATAAGGCCCCTAAGAAATTAATCCTACTAACAGCGTTTTAAGCACAAAACCCGGATGAATGTCTTGAAATATATCATCAGATCGTGGTGTGGTAACCGTAGTATAAGCGGAATAATTGACTTCGGTCCGTTGAATTCTACGAAAATAATGCACATCCGAGGTGTAACGGGTGTGCATTATTTTCTAAGAATTCAATGGCCCGTCGTCAATTATTTCTTATTTAATTATAAATAGCAAACAAATTTTTTAAGATTGTAAATCTTGGCAACGTGTCATCAAGTTCGAACACAACATTAACTATATTATTGTAAATTAGTTTTTAAAAAAGCCATGCAAACTACTGTATTACCTCCATTTTTTGAGCTCCAGGAACACGTTTTTTTTTACAGTGAAGTGTAGGACAAAAGATCAATAGTTGTGTGTGTGAAGTATCCTGAGAGGTGCAGGTAGAGCCACTTCTGGAAGCCCAAGGACCCACATCATTTTTTCTGTCCCTGCTCTCTCTCTCTCTCTCGTTCTCTTCCAATATGATTACTCCTGAATGAAGGTTAAACCCACAGCAAAGTTACAGAAGAAAAAGCCTGTTCTCCAGGCTGTGGGGTTTGACACAGAGCAGATAAAAACTTTAGAGTAGATCGTGTCATGTTCAAGCTGCTAGTGTATGCCTTTAATGCTAAACGACAGAGCCTGGGCCAAAAAACATTACACGTTTCATATTGCACCTGACAGGTGAGTAAAATTACAGCTTCATGTCAATGTGATAACAAGCTCTTAAAGGGTACCCCTGGGTATTAAGACTTGCATGGCTTAATATAACGTAAATTTCTCTTACTAAAATATGTAGTAGAAAACCATTAAAGAGTTACCTTATTTAAAGGGGTCATCGGATTTAAACTTCATTTTTACACGTTGTTTGAACATGAATGTGTGTTGGCAGTGTATGTACAAATCTACCCTATAATGATAAAAATCCATGCAATGGTTTTGAATTAATCTGTAAAAATAATATCCCCTTTTTCAAATCGAGCCGTTCTCAGATGCCTGTTGGTGTGGCGTCACACTGACAGAGGCCGCTCCCACGATAGTTGATTGACATGAGCGTCTTACTTCAGACCCACCCTAATTCAGTAATAATGAACATAGTGGTCGTCATTTACTTCCGACATCTGAGCCGCTGAAGATGCAGCGGATTACATTTGTTTGTGAAGGGAATGCACCTTCCGATCTACATAAATGAAAATACAATTTTTTTTTAACACAACACAACTTAGAAAATAACATACTGTCACAAAACTTCACAAAGTGTGAGAAATCACAATGCTTTTTGTATGTCACTAAATAAGGTCTTTAGAGTAAAAATAAGAAAAGCGTGAGGAAGACACAAGGGCTCATAGTTTTGCTGGTTTCCATGGTCTAATTAGTCTCTAAATTAGCTAAATTACATAACTACAGCATCTTTTTCCAATGACAGACATTCAAAAATACCCATTGAGATCATAGATACATACGAAATAAGCTTTCACAGTGAGAATGTGTTTGTCTTGTTGTGTTTTGTTAGTTTAACAAAATTATCTACTTAAAGGGATAGTTCACCCAAAAATGAAAATTTGGTCATTAATTACTCACCTGTAAGACTTCTGTTCATCTTCAGAACACAAATTAAAGGAGAAGTTTATTAAATATCAGATACTTTACTCACCCCCTTGTCATCCAAGATGTTCATGTCTTTCTTTCTTCAGAAGTAAAGAAATAATGTTTTTTGAGGAAAACATTTCAAGATTTCTCTCCATATAGTGGACTTCTATGGTGGCCCCGAGTTTGAACTTCCAAAATGCAGTTTAAATGCAGCTTCAAAGGGTTCTAAACGATCCCAGCCGAGGAAGAAGGGTCTTATCTAGCAAAAAAAAATTGTCAATTTATATACTTTTTAACCTCAAATGCTCATCTTGTCTAGCTCTGCGTAAACTCTGTGTATTCCGGTTAAAGACAGTTAGGGTATGTCGAAAAACTCCCATCTTATTTTCTCCTCCAACCAGAGCTGCATGATTCTGGATAAATTGAGAATCACAATTTTTTTTGTCTCAAATAGAGATCACGATTCTCCCACAATTCTGAACTAAACAATATAATGTGTGACAAAATATTGCTGCAGTCTATTTAAAAGTGTTTAATTAATTTGAACGAATTACTACACATTTTAATATATATGTATTTAAAATATAATATATTTAATACACCAATTTTTAATATTAAAATTATAAAGAAGTGGTTCAATGACTCACTCGTAAATACTTGAGTTGTTTCATTACTGGATGAATCAGCGTTTTTGAACAATCTCTTTAATGAATGATTCAACGACAATTACGTTTTTTTAACAGTTACTAGGCTGCCACCTAGTGGCGAAACAATGCAATCGACACAAACGGTTTTGAAGCGCCAATTTCTTTCAAAAGATGACGTGCTCTATTTTGATCTTCACATCAATGTTTATATCCGAACTATGAACTTTCATCCCAGTATTGCTGTGATTAGATGAATGAGAGAGAAATAATACTGTGTATTATAGTGTGAGAAAAGACTGTTTGTGAAGCTGTTTCCTACTTAAACATGGTAACTGTCTGCTCTATGTCACAGATTTGAATGTTCTGGTAAGATTTTTTCAAAAATTTAATAGACACGGAGAATCGTTGTCATTTTAAAATTAGATCGCGTGGGTGTTTGAATCGAGATTGCGTTCTTTTAACCATTAATCGTTCAGTTCTACCTCCAACTTTAAAATCGTCCTACATCACGGCGGAAGTACAGACCCAGTGTTTACAAAGTGAACGTGCAAAGAAGATCAAACAGCGCTGTAGGATGATTTTAAAGTTGGAGAAGAAAATAAGATGGGAGTTTTTTGACATACCCTAACTGTTTTGAACCGGAATACACAAGCATTTGAGGTTAAAAAGTATATTTTGAAAATAACCAATTGTTTTGCTAGATAAGACTCTTCTTCCTCAGCTGGGATCATTTAGAGCCCTTTGAAGATGCATTTAAATTGCATTTTGGAAGTTCAAACTCGCGGGCACCATAGCAGTCCACTTTATGGAGAGAAATCATGAAATGTTTTCTTCAAAAACTATTTCTTTACGACTGAAGAAAGAAAGACATGGACATCTTGGATTACAAGGGGGTGAGTACATTATCTGTACATTTTTGTTCTGGAAGTGAAAAGTGATATTTTTGAGAGTGATTTGTCTCTTCCGTGTCAGTCTCCATCGCGCGTTCTATGCAGGGTCAGAAAACTCTTAGGTTTCATCAAAAATATCTTAGTTTGTGTTCCGAAGATGACCGAAAGTCTTAAGGTGCGTTCACACCAGACGCGAATGAAGCGTTAAGCGCAAGTGATTTACATGTTAAGTCAATGCAAAGACGCAAATAGACATCCTGCGGCGCGAATGACGCGATTCATGTGAATGGTGCGGCGCGAATGGAGCGTTTTGGGCATTTGACGCGTGATTCGCGCGAGTTGAAAAATCTGAACTTTGGCGAATATTCGCGCTGCATTAACCAATCAGGAGCTTGCTCAAGTAGTGACGTGCGTGAATTCGCGCATGAAATTCACTTCACAACAGACGCGAATTCGCGTCATGGGAGTGGCTTCTGCCAGGCGGCTCCAGTCTCGTTGCGAAATGTGCTGACATGGATTTTGTTAAGAGGGTAGCTGCGCTTTATGTGCTATGGAAGGCTGAAAAACGGCATAGACTCGTTCGGCGCCGTGTCTGGGTCCATCAGATCAGTCCTCAATATGTATATTGCTCAAACTGGGTAAAGAGCGTTTTTTACAACTTACCAGATTGTCCGACCTCCTCACTCACTTTCTTCCAAGCAAGATCCTTTTTATTCTTGTTTCTACAAAAGTACGAAGATGTATCGTACAGCTCCGGGTATCCACATACAGCGACGATGATTTTGTCCTCCATTGTTGTTTCGGATTTCTCCCTCCGCTCGCTACGTCGTAACACGTCACTACTAGAGCAAGCTCTTGATTGGTTAACGTGGCGCGAATGTTCGGCAAAGTTCAGATTTTTGAACTTGCGCGAATCGAGCGAATCACGCGTTCACGCATCAAACGCCCAAAATGCTCCATTCGCGCCGCGCCATTCACATGAATCGCGTCGTTCGCGCCACGCCATTCACATGAATCGCGTCAAACGCGTCGCAGAATGTCTATTTGCATCTTTGCATTGACTTAACATGTAAATCACTCGCGCTTAACGCTTCATTCGCGTCTGGTGTGAACGCACCTTTAGGGGTTTGGAACGACATGAGGATGAGTAATTAATGACAGAATTTTTCAGTTTTTATATGCGAGAAAGACCAAAACTCTAGAACTCTAGAAATACTATTTTATCACCTGTACTCCGTCTTGTCTGCAAGCTAGTTGCTAACCTGGCATCTTTTCTGCTCTCTTTGCCTTGGTAAACCCTTTGACGGCTTGTCATCTCAACCACTGTTTACAGAATGTTAATTAGCTTCGAATAATTTGAATAATTTAGGCTTCTCAATTATTGTAACATCCACCTTGATTTACCTGACAGAACATCTCCTGTCACACCAACCCCAATCATCCAATTACATTCATCGGGAACGCTTCACTAATCTTGCGTTTCGTTAAGCTGCAGGAAACATGACGAAAACCAACTTGGCGTAACGACAATTGAGCTTAAACAGAAACTAAAACAATCTTAAGACAAATTGTTGTTTGGCTCACCAGATGCACACTTCGGAGCTGAATGCTCACATTTTTCCTCCTTTAATTAAACTAACCAAGTTCAGTTAAAGCAGGCTATGTGAACATATGCAAAATGCTGCCCAACGCGACTCTATTCAGCGGGCTGCTAATATGCCGGGTGATTAGCGAGCACTACAGGTGTGCTAGCTAGCTGAGGGGAAGCGTGCAGCGCTTGGCTTCATTCTTCTCCGGGTCTGGCCACTTATTACACTGTGCAAGTCAGGGCCGTTCATTCACTTCAGCAACATCCATCTGCTCCGGCATTAGTGGCTAAATTAGCCGCTTAATGTTGCGTATTTGTTTAAGTAATTGGCTGGTAATTAATAACCTGAAATGCTGCAGGCTCACAGTTTGAGAAGTTTTAGGTTCCTCCTCTGAGACGATGGCATTTAGTCGTGATCTCATTAGTATTTGTAGGTATTTGAAAGTAAAGTGTGGTGCTAGCACACATATATTAATATATGTTTGGATAGCCGCTGAAATCTGTTTCAGAATGATTTCTAAAGTATCATGTGACACTGAAGACTGGAGTAATGATTGATGAAAATTCAGCTTTTCTGTCACAGGAATGAATTACATTTAAAAAAATATATTAAAATAGGGCTGTCAAACGATTAATCACGTTTAATCGCATATAAAATAAAAGAGTTTGCCTAATATACGTGAGTGTACGTGTAATTATTATGTATATATAAATACAAACACATTCATGTACATATTTAAGAGAAATATGTTATTTATGTACAAAATATTTTTATTTATATATAATATAAATCATGTAAAAATTATAATAAATACACATACTTGTAAATATTTCTTAAATATATACATTAATGTGTTTGTATTTATATATACATAATAATTACACACACACATATTAGGCAACAACTTTTATTTTGTATGCGATTAATCACGATTAATCGCCTGACTGCCCTAATATTAAAACAGAAAACAGGCATTTTAAATTGTAATAATATTCACAATATTATTGTATTTCTGATCAAATAAATAGAGGCTTAGTGAACAAAACATTTCAAAAACATAAAAAATCTTAAATATTCCAAACTTTATGTAAAATTAATTTTAGAACATTTTAATGTTTACAGTAATTAGATGCTGTCAATGCACACACACACACACACACACACTGTAAGTATGAATACAAATGAGATCAACCAAGTTGCTACAGAGAGGTTCTTTAAGGTAACTAACTTGTACACTTGTCAGTGCAAACTGTGAAGGGTTTAACATTTTACAGACTTAAAAAATAGGATCATCACATCAAACAGACTTGGCAGAAGGAAAGAGAAGGAGTGAAATCCAACCGTTTTTTGCGAGGTAGGGTGTGTAGCGTGTAATTTGTTTGCTGTGCCCTTGGCAGTTAGGGTTTGGAAAGCAGATCTCGCTGGCATACTTCCGTCTGCTACTTTGGAAAGATCTGCCAGTGAAGTGGGAATTGCTGAATTAGCGCCATATTAAACCTTGACACTAATGACTGTGTTCAGAGGTTGTTTTTTTATAAATATTTGATGTATCGTCATCTATGGAATAGCAGGGTATGAGGAAGTGAGGGAATATGCCAGAGGGATGTTAGGGAGAGGGAGACTGAGAGAGAGAGAACGAGACATAGAGAGTGTTAAAACAGCAACGCAGTGGCGTTAACACTGCAGCTGCTGTTGGATGAGTATTTCTGAAATCATTAATTAGACAATTTTGGGTATTCATATTCATATATGTGACCCTGGACCACAAAACCAGTCATAAGGATCAATTTTTTGAGATTTATACATCATCCAAAAGGAATCAATGGAAAATAAATAAGCTTCCATTGATGTATGGTCTGTTAGGTAGGACAGTGTTTGGCTGAGATACAACTATTTGAAAATCTGAAATCTGAGGGTGCAAAAAAAAAAAAAAATTAAATTAAAAATTAAAAATTAAGAAAATCGCCTTTAAAGCTGTCCAAATGAGGTTCTTAGCAATGCATATTACTAATCAAAAATTAAGTTTTGATATATTTACGGTAGGAAATTTACAAAATATCTTCATGGCACATGATCTTTACTTAATATCCTAATGTTTTTTGGCATAAAAGAAAAATCAATACATACAATGTATTGTTGGCTATTGCTACAAATATACCCATGCTACTTAAGACTGGTTTTGTGGTCCAGAATCACATAACATGTTTGACAAATAACCAGGGCGTTTCAACAAAACCATTTATTTCTCCTTTACATCTCCTCTCTCCACACAGCATGCTCCTTAGTAAAGGTGAGCTTAGCCATTTGATTCTTTCTGCTAATGAAAGGTTTGGTTACTTCAGAGTGTGCTTTCAGTCAGATTTCTCTTAAACATGCTGAGATCTTTACCCTGTTCAGTGCTGAACGAACAAGTAATTCCAGCTGCAGTGTTGAATCGATTCCCCATTGAGAGTCTCTGCATTATCCTGTCTTCTCATGCATTTGTCTTACGTGGACTACCAGTCTTTTTGGGGGACTTGAATGAATTAGTGTCATTGTGAACTTGCAATAATTGAGAAATTACAGATTTGGAATGACCAGCTTGCATTGGCTGAAAGTGTCATCCATTTAGCCTTCATCTAGACAACCTGCGGTTGCAGGGTTTCAGTCAACTTAGAGCGGCCCACCATCTTGCAAACTCAGTGAAAATTATAGAAATGCGACCAGTTAAATAGGATTTGTCATTTAAGAAAATTAACACCAGGTGCCAGATTAACTTGGAGGTATCTACAGTTGTGGAGTTCTTTTTCAAATATCTCATGTAAGTTTTTTATACTGTGCTTTAGAATACTATTAATTGGTGAAATATGCTACCCTTCTACTCCTGTTAAGATAGCTTCAAATGTGACCCTGGACCACAAAACCAGTCTTAAGTAGCACGGGTATATTTGTAACAATAACCAAACATATGTATGGGTCAAAATTACAGATTTTCCTTTTATGCCAAAAATCACTAGGATATTAAGTAAAGATCATGTTCCATGAAGATATTTTGTACATTCCCCATGTAAATATATCAAAACTTAATTTTTGATTAGTATTATGCATGGCTAAGAACTTCATTTGGACAACTTAAAGGCAATTTTCACAATATTTTGATTTTCAAATAGTTGTATCTCAGACAAATATTGTACTCTCCTAATAAACCATACATCAATGGAAAGCTGTTTTTCAGCTTTCAGATGATGTATAAATCTCAATTTTAAAAAATTGACCCTTATGACTGGTTTTGTGGTCCAGGGTTACAAATAGGACTAAGCAGTGACCTTGAAACGTAGGAATTTGTAGGTTGTTATTTAATTTTGATCTCCACTGTATATGTATACACCCAGAAATGGCAGCATGACTTAAACACCACCACATATCCAGCAAGTTGTCAAAAGCTCTTCTAGAACAGCATCTATAGTCACCTAAAAAATATTTACAGATGTGGAAAAAAAAAAGTGCTAGAGCCAGGGGCGCAGCACATATGCAGTGCTACTTACTTTAAGACATGCAGAGGAAAGATAAAGATACCTGGGTTTCACACAGTACAGTACATCCCTGAGAATTTCCTTTGACACCACTATCTAGGCTAAACTCAACATCTATCTTTTCATTTGAAAGATAGAACAAGCTTAGGTGACACAAGACTGTCCTCAAGTTTTTTCTTGAAGTGGCACTTTTTCAATTTGTCACTGAAAGACAAACAGGCAAGAGGATTTACATTAACAGAAAACAATAACCAGGTCACCTTTTCCAGCTCTTTGAACACATCTGTTTGAATGGTAATAACCCGAGTCGCAATGCTACTGTATCTAATTTTGAAACTGACAAAAATACAATAAGCGCACATGCAGAGCGTAATGAATACCGCTCGTGAAAAAAATAATCCTGACAGGTTTTACCCTTGTAAATTACTGAAGGAGACATCCGATTCTGTGTGAAATTCGAATCCATATTGATCCAGTCAAGCCACCGATAAGAACGGAGATAAATACTCTTAGTTATTAAAGGAAAAGCCCCAGGCAATTAATACAGTGATGGCTTAAGCTATTAATTGGAGTAGAGTTATCAGTGGTCGGAAGCGAGAGAGGGAATAATCAGTTCGTATAACCTTGCGAGCGTGACAGTGACCTGTGAATATTGTTATAATATAGAACAAACTGAGAGCTGCACCTCTGTGGCACGAATCCAGCGCAGCAGACTCATTAAAAGTGAGAAACTCACAGAATGCGGCTTTAAATAGCAAAACAGACATGACCCTCGGAGATCAAGTCCAACTTGAAAGGACTTTTCCTCGCCCATTTTAAAAGAGAAGAAAGTGCCTTTTCATGATGGGTAGTTTGAACTGCATTAGCTTGCATAATTTAAGGTTAATGAGACAACAACCCAGCATGAATATAGAATCTCATCTCATCTCTCATCTCTGCTACTCCACGACTGTGGGCGTTCATTAAAAAGGGATCGGGCAGAATGTTTTAATGATTTGTGAAACCATTAGAATTTCAGAGCGCTATTACATCACATTCGCATCCATTCCCCAGTGTTTGCCTCTCAAAGAGAAGCTGTAGACTCATTTAACATCCTCTCAAATGTTGGGGGAGATAATTTGCTCTAACTGGGCAAGTAGCCCCACTGAAAACTAAATTGTCACTGACTCAGGATCAGTTGCATGTATTTGTAAGATGAACCTCACAGAATAAGGAGAGTCCATAAAAAGTGTCCATGTACAGTAAGTCAGGACTTAAGCAACTATACTCTTCCACAATGTCAGTTTGTCTGGTTACAAACGTCCATGTATAAGTGGATGTGAGGAAATGCCCCTTAATGATTAAACAGGGGATTCAAAAATCATTATTGTAATTGCATGTTTACGGCACATCTTCAGGGTTATGTTGTGGTGGCAGATTAATTTCATTATGTTTTATATTCATAGTTGAACATATGAGCATCCAGTTTATTATTATTCATATTTGTTTACAGCTGTGTGGATAATATCACAATCACCTCAATGGGAATTCACTCAAGTTTTTTTTTTTTTTTTTCATTTTCCACAGCAGAGAAATTTCATCTTGGGTTAAAAAAAAAGTTTGGTGACCTTTGACATACAAATTTACAACATTGACCAACAAACCCCAAAAGGTAGTAAGGACAGTTAAAACAGTCCATGTGATATTAGTGGTTAACAAAAATAATGACTTCATTCAACAATTTCGATACGAGTTCACAAGAATACCACGACACGTGTCATAGCTTCGTAACATTACGGTTGAACCACTGATGTTGAACGATGTCCTTATTACCTTTCTGGGTTTTGAACATGTCAGTTGCGTTGCTTTCTATGCAGGACCAGAAAGCTGTTGGATTTCATCAAAAATATCTTCATTTGTGTTCTGAAGATAAAAGGTCTTACAGGTTTGGAATGACATGAGGGTGAGAAATTATTGCCACACTCTAAAAAATGCTGGGTTAAAAACAACCCAACTTGGGTTATTTGGCAACCCAAGCACTGCGTAAATATTGGACAAGAACACATGCTGGGTTATTTTGACCCAGCTGCTTGGGTTAAATGTTTTTACCAATCATGAGGTTTATTTTATTTAAGTCAACTATTGTTTAAAAATTATTATATTGCTGGTTTAAAATGGACTGGAACTTATAAAAACACACACACAGAATTAGTAGAAGCAACAGCAATAATCAAAAGATGAACATTAGAAACACATGGACAAAATACAAGACAAATTGAATTTATTTGGGTGAAAACAGCCTAGTTTACAATATTACATATATTTAAACTCATTTAATAATCATTTTAGACATAAAAATGTAACATTTAAAAGTAGTAATTCTAGTGTATTCAACCGTTTTCTGTAATTGCTTTTTTACCGAAATAGTGCTAATTCGTGTCACCGAAATCTGCGCCGGTGAAGGGCTGCTGTTCGCCGGTGCAACTGCGAACTTCAGACCACGGCCTCGTATTTCACTCTTAGCTGAAAGATGCCGTGACTGACTCCAAAACCTTTGCATAAACAAACAGTACTGAGATTAGAGAACATATTTTAACATAAAATGAAATTAAATTCAGTATTATAACAAATAAAATCAATATGTTATGAAAGGCAAAAGGCGTTTCCTTCATGTGCAACGAATGACCGCTGCTGATGCATTTAGGTGACTGACATCTTGTCCTTGTATGCTGCATTGCGTAAATAATATAATTTCCAGCATAGTGAAGACTTTATAAATGAAATGAAATGTATACAAACCTTTATTTCACTGAAGAAGTGCACCAAAGCGGTGGTGCTGAGAACCACTCTCTCCTGTAGAGGAAGAAAAATGGCTGCGCTCTGACTGTAACTCAGCAGCTGGGTTGTTTTGTTGGAGACAGGTTCAACCCAGCGGTTGGGTAAAAAAATAACCCAATATTCAGTAACTCATTAAAAATGACCAGCAGCTTAGTCACAGAAAAACTACCCAGCACCTGGGTAAAAATATTAAAAACAGCCCAATAAAATGACCCAACAGGCTGAACCCAGCATTTGGGTTAAAAAAAAAAAAAAAACAGGATTTTTTAAAGTGCATGTATAAGTGAACTCCTGCATGTACGTATACGGTGATTATGTTTATTCAGCAAAACAAAGTGAAGTTGGCAGGGCAGAAATCTGTGGTATGTGCAGACAGATTCCTGAATTTTTCATATGTAAGAGCATATCATCAGCATAATGTGATATGGATCTGCTTGCTGAGGACTGTCAGACAGGAAACCAACTGTGTTTGTCAACCAGACTGACCTTGTGTAAACAGCAACCAACACTCTGTTAATTGATTATTCATTATTAAAGAGACAGTTCACCCAAAAATTAAAATTACCCCATGATTTACTCATCCTCAAGCTATCCTAGGTGTGTATGACTTTCTTCCTTCAGACGAATACAATCGGAGTTATATTTAAAAATGTTCTGGCTCTTCCAAGTTTTGTAATGGCAGTGAATGGGTGTTGAGATTCTGAATTCCAAAAAAGTGCATCCATCATCATAAGAAGTACTCCACATAGCTCCATGGGGTTAATATAAAGGCCTTTTGAAGTGAATCAAATCATTTGTGTAAGAAAAATATCCATATTTAAAACTATAAACCATAATCTCTAGCTACCAATGACTTTTCTAGTGGCGTTCCAGTGGATGACACATAACATAGGTGTCGCGTAAGTTTCATGTTTAATCTAAAATCAAATGAGTATGATGTTTTGTAAATACTCATTTTTTCTTTTTCATTCAGTACATTATAAATAAGTACATATTCTATATTACACATTTTATGAAGCCATAAAAAAAGTTCTTAACCCTTTAACTGTCACTTCCATTTTTGAACATAGACATAAAAATGCACTATCCAGACTTAAATTTTTATAATTCATGAATGAAAACATTTTGTAATATGATTTTGATGTACATTTTCCGTGGTAATGCAATGTCTGATTTTAAAATGCCTTTCAAAGGATGAATTTTGAGGTTTTAGGTTTTGAACTGATATAATTTCTTATGATATCTAAAGCGTGAAAGGGAAAAAGGAAATGAAGAAAGTCTTTTGTGACAAAGGTCAGAACTCATGTTATGATGTAGAGTTTAATTTGCACTCTTGACATATATTAATCTATTACTTTTCTTACATAATTTGTAACACAAAGATATGGTAAAATATCTATTTAGGAGTAGCTTGTCATGATTAGATTATGATTTATTTGTAATATGGTGAAGAAAACTTAGGCGTCCCACAGAGTGGACGGTCACAGTTAAAGGGTTAAGTTATTATTCACATAAAATCTTGCTTGATAGCTGTGGTCACCATTTACTTTCACTGTATGGAAAAGAGCAGCTTGGACACTTTGCTAAACATCTCATTTGTGTTTTATACAATAAATTAAGATATACAGGTTTTAGAAGACATGGTTAGTTATCGATGACAAAATGTACAATTTTGTGTTAAACTAACCCTTCAAAATGTGCTAAATCACTGTCATTAAACCAAATAGTTTTGGTTATTTAGTTTTTTTTTTATGTGTAAGAGCTTATGTGTAAGTATATATTTTAAGCCTTTGTCATTGAACTATAATGAGTGTGTATCCAGTTGCAATTGTGTGGATGTGTTTCCTGCTTTACTCTTCATTAAATCTTGAGCGAAAGAGGATGGCATGGGCACAGACAGGACGGAAGACACAGAGGCGACAGTCGTGTAATTTCTCCACTCGCATTAGACTCCACAGGGCCTGTATGTGAGAAAGGGCTTTCCACTTTCCTCTTAATGACATGGGCGTGCAGATGAGGCGTCATCCCGTGATACAGGCATCCGTAATTGGACGGGGGGGACGAAGTGTCCTAACCCCTCCGCTGTTCCACCAGCCCAACACGACAACTAATCACCTCGCAATTTGCATGGAGAGCTTCGCAAATCAGCCTAAATAACAGCGCACCGGTTTGAGAGATGAGTTTTTAATCTCAGCCAGATGAGATACTGACCCGAGTGTTTTCTTCCCCCTTCGTTTTTCTTCTTTCAGGTTTTCATTTGCGCTCTCTTCTCATTTTTGCAATGGACTGCTGAATAAATGCGCAGAGGCAGGAGTCTCATCCCGCTCAGACAGCAAGAAAAAAAACAGGCCTCTTAAAAAAAAATGAAAAAGAAGAAGCCGCACTTGTCCCTGTGAATAAGTCTCCTCTAAAATGCAATCAAAGTGATGACAGATATTTTAGCAGGAGGGAAATATTCCAGTGGAGCCTTTTCAGATGATCAGACAGTTATTCATCTCTCATTGCCCCTGCTTGACCCATGTAATGGAGAATTTTACAACTGGAAGTGTCTGAAATATCTAGTGGATGTAAGTAATGAGAGCGTTTAGCGGGAATGGCTGCTGTGAGATCTATCTGAGGGCCACGGATCAGGCCTAGACGGCAGGGTTATGAGAAGCACCTGTTTGACGTGGGTGTTGGATTACACTGGGAAAGTTTTCAGTCGAAACTTTCTAAAAGAGTTCTTGAGACACTTTATATACTTTATTCTAGCACTTAATATGCAAGTCTAGATCCAGATCTTTATTAATTATAAATTAGCATAACTGAGTGAAAAGTAGAAAACTGTAAAATAAATGTAAAGTCTGATTTATTAATGTTCTTTACAATATATAATATTCTTTACATAAATGCAAAAAAATATTTTATTGAGAGAAGTATTGCCACCATCTTGGCAACAGTTATTGTAAATTATTATCGTTATCATTATTATTATTATTATTAACATGTGTGTTACCTATAACTTGGGTTTTAGAAAGTTGGTATATTAAAGGGATCGTTCACCCAAAAATGAAAATTACTCCATCAACCTCACCTCAAGACATCTTAGGTGTTTATGACTTTCTTCCTTCAGATGATTGCAAATGGAGTTAAAAAAAAAATCCTGGCTCTTCCAAGCTTTATAATCGCAGTGAATGGCTGTTGAGATTTTGAAGCCCAAAAAGCGCATCCATCCATCATAAAAAGTACTCCACACGGCTCTGGGGGTTAATAAAGGCCTTCTGAAGTGAATCAATGCATTTGTGTAAGAAAAATATCCATATTTAAAACTTTATAAACCATAATTTCTATCAACCACTAGTTGTACATGCATATATGAGAGAGGTGTGTTACTTTAAAAGAAGTAATTATAGTTACTAGCTACTTTTCACAAATAATAACTGAGTTAGTAACTGAGTTACATCATCATAAAAGTAACTAATTACCAGGAAAAGTAACTATTGTTACTTTTTTTAAACAAAAGTTCAAATATGTCAAATAACTTGGATGCCCCAATATTAAATATGTTAAATGAATAAAACATTGTACGCTGATACACACTATTTTAATGTTGCTAATGTAAGAGACATTTTCCAGGGGCTAAACAGCATGTTATAGCGGTCACTTCAACCCACGGACATGAAAAGCATCCCACAGATAAGAATAAGGTATCGTTTGATAATAACAACAAAACAATGTACTTTTGTAAAATAAAGAAAATAAACAGGGTGCACTCTCTGCTGTCTTAGTTTCCATCACCTCTTTTCACAGACACGTAAATGAAGTAAGTCACGTCGAAAGCAAATATTCTCTGATAAAGTGATACCAACACGACCCCCAGTTTGTGGAGCACTTTTTATGATGCACGGATGCATTTTTTGGGCTTCAAATTCTCAACACCCATTCACTGCCATTATAAAGCTTGGAAGAGGCAGGAGATTTTTTAATATAACTCTGATTGTCTGACATAAAGTCATATACACCTAGGATGGATGGAGAGTAAGTAAATCATGGGGTAATTTTAATTTTTGGGTGTGCTATCCCTTTAATAAATTAATTTTATTTGTTAACATTAGATACCACTTCTTCATCTTAGTTAATGTTAATCTCAACATTTATTAACACGTATTGAAAAAAATATTGCAACAATTAATTTTTGCAAAGCTCTTTTTATATTCAACTGTAGTTGTTTTCCTTTGTTCAAACAGCATCCCTCATCACTGGATAAAGCTGCAGTGATGTGACTAGGCAGATTTGGCCAGTGCCCCGTTTCAGTGTGCACCAGGTGCTAGCAAGAGTGTGAGTAGCTTAAAACAACATTCATTCTATTAGTATAAACCCTCTAGACTAAACAAAACAAACAAATTCACAAATGCGTTCCTTCTCTGCACAGCGCACGTACACACACACATCAAAGTGCAAAGCAGCAGGGAGCTCTCATCACGGGCGAGGATGCCAGCCCTCATCACCTTCAGAATTTGTGGAGTGCTGCCGCGCTGTATATGTAGCCTTCATCGGCTCATTACAGACCTGCTTCATCAGACGGCCCAAACCGCTGCTGACAGCCCACTCTTCCTCTGTTCGCACACAACACACTCGCTTCGCCGTGTCGCACGCTCAGAGTTATTTTATCCCAATGACATTTGACATACGCAAGCTTTATATATTCACCTTGAGCAGAAGGGCAGGAAGGAGGAGATTGAAGAAACACTGGGGAAATAGAGAAAGTCACCTTTGTCCTTTGATTCCATCTGAGTGCGTTTGTGACATCTGGGTTTATGCGCCATATCTATGATTACAGAATTCAATCTGTAATTGTGCAAGTTACAAGAAAAAAAAATAGGCTACATAATCTTTAGTTGCACATTCACCAATATAATTCCATATACATTGTTAGACAATAAGAAAATACTATAATAATATAAATTATTAATAATATTTTGTACTTAAAGGGGTCATCGGATGCCCATTTTCCATAAGTTGATATGATTCTTTAGGGTCTTAATGAAAAGTCTATAATATACTTTGGTTAAAAATTCTCAGTGGTAGTGTAAAACAACACCCTTTTTACCTTTTCAAAATGAGCTCTGCAAAAATCAACCCATTCTGATGGATTGCTCCTTTAAATGCAAATGAGCTCTGCTTGCCCCATCCCTCTCTGGGTGAGCTGTGCTCTGAGAGATTGTTTACTTTAGCCGCATTTAGCTGCGAAACGGGAGTAAATGACGACCACTATGTTCATTATTACATCCAGCAACACAACACCTCGGTCGCTCAATCTAAGATATTCTGGTCTAACTTACATCCTTGCTCCGGCTTTGAAACAATGGAGGTCGGACTGTTACAGCTGATTTAAGGCGGGTCTGAGGTAAGAGCTCATGTCAATCAACTATTGTGGGAGTGGCCTCTGTCGGTGTGACGCCACACCAACAGGCATCTGAGAATGGCTTGATTTGAAAAAAGGGATATTATTTTTACAGATTAATTAAAAACCACCGCATGGATTTTTATCATTATAGGGTAGATGTGTACATACACTGCCAACACACATTAATGTTCAAACAACATGTAAAAGTGAACTTTGCATCCGATGACCCCTTTAAATATTATATCAAATTTTAAATGCATAATTACAGTTGAGGTGAAAAAAAAGCTTTTGGCTTCTTTCCTGAGGCCACAAGAGGGTGCATCGAGCAAACTATTACTAATGCATGTTAAAAAAGTGCATAATGTATGGTGGCCGAGAAGTGCAAAACAAATCACAATTCTGAAAACAAAATAACAAATTTCAAACGCGAATGCAAATCTAAAAAAACAAAATAACAAATCAGAAAACTCAACAACAATTCCAAAAACATTATAACAAATCAGAAAACACAATGATAAATTTGAAAACAAAATGACAAGTCTGAAAATACAATGACAAATTAGATAAACCAGAAAAGGTCGGTATAGTTTTATGAGACAGATTACGGATGACTGGATGAGATATCTGTCAATCAAGGTATACAAGAAGAACAGCAGAGTCGTGAAAGTTCAGAGATGATTTTAAAGTAGCTCAGTTTAAATGTATTTTATGAATTGCCCTTACTATGGAATAAAAAATATACATGTACATTTACAACACTGTACTCTGTATTATATTAGCCTTTTATCAGAATACAAAAAACTAGCTAATGCTAATGTGAGGGTGTTTCTAATACAGTGGCTTTGGGAGTGACGATAAATTTGGCATAGTTCTCTTCTGACTGTCTTTATCTGTAGCCTATCTCTCTATTTTTTTTGTTCTTTTTTTTCTTTTCATGAAAACACTCGTTGCGCATTTTGCTATTTGAGCAACTGGGAATGAAAAAAGGGGAATATAAATACAACATATTAAGAGTTAAACAGTCTTTTTTATATACTATACCTACCTTTTCCGGTTTGTCTGATTTGTCATTGTATTTTCTGACTTGTTATAATTGCTGGAATTGCTGTTGTTTTTTTTTTCTTAATTGTTATTTTGTTTTTTAGATTTGCGTTCGCGTTTGCGTTTGTAATTTGTTATTTTGTTTTCAGAACTGTGATTTGTTTTGCACTTCTCGGCTACTATTATAATGTTTAAAAATAATGTTTATAAACCAATTATAATTAATTAAGTTGCTTAAACAACTATAAACAAAACAGCATCATCTATGTATGTATGAGTTTAATACAAAGGACCAAAAGTCAATCACACAGAGCACTTTTTTTTTTTTTCATTTAAAAACATGCAATGCAGTGGGATGGGGGAAAAATGCCATAAAGTCTCGAAATATGTTTTTTTCAAAGTTGAACTTGCATTAATTTTACATGGCTTTCTACACATGTGTCTCTCTTGTGTGAGACACTAGTGCTACAGTAAAAGATGTCCCTCTAGAAAATGTGCAAAATAATGAAAATTAGTTTCAGTTTTGATGTAAACAAGATGCCACATCTAGTGGCTTCAACTGGATAGGCTAAGAAAAACATTATAATGCAACGACAATTACATATCATTGCATCTTATCCACTGATAAGGTCTCTTTAAAGCACACATTTTGGAAGCATAACAAATGCAGTCATTGCATTGCTTCCTGCATATGTCTTCCGCCATGTTTTATTTTCAAGTCTCTAGAGATTTTGCGAGATTTTCTGGAGTGTAAATGCGGCCAAAATGGATACGAACAGTATAAATCTCATTTTAACAAAACTGAAGTTTTAACCCAATATATTTTAATTTAACAAACAGTGAGCAGATTATCACAACAGACTTTAACAGTACGATTAGTTAAACCACTGAATTTTATTTGCATTTGTCTAGCCATCTGATCTGAATGCATCGGCTGTTTTTCCAGTGTGTTTTTCTGCTGCGTGTGTGTTTATGTCATCCTCGCACCTGCTCCAAACTCCACCAGGACGCTACAACATCTCATTATCGGGCCGTTTTAAACCAAACGCTCCTGCTTTCACTTCTGTTTTAATTAGAGAGGCTTTTTCAGAGGTCACATGAAATGAGCTTTTAATTAGTGTCAGCCATCAGTTGATTTCCTCTTTATTGAAGCCGTCTCTC
Source organism: Cirrhinus mrigala (assembly GCA_036247105.1). Taxonomy (NCBI): domain Eukaryota; kingdom Metazoa; phylum Chordata; class Actinopteri; order Cypriniformes; family Cyprinidae; genus Cirrhinus; species Cirrhinus mrigala. The sequence continues at coordinate 21,862,981 of CM070017.1, forward strand.
TGGATACCTCTTTGTAGTTAATTGGATCAGAGAAGCACTCACAAATACACATACAAATCACTGTCAAAAGTTTGCAGCAGAAGAAAGTTTGTCAAACAAAAAGAAACTAACAAATATTTGAAAAGACGGCACGGTTGACTGCCAGCAGTGTATTCAGTCAGCACCTTTGTTGCATCCTCGTTTAATTAATAAAGGGCCATTAAGCGCTCGTTAACAAAGGGGGATAATATAAGCCCCAGCTGGTGAAGGGGGAGCGCATAAAATGAGAGAATGAGAACGGAGAGACGACCAATTGTAAGTTTTACAATATAAATGAGGATATTGAAAAAGCACAATCATATAAGAGCAGGAGTAGCTGAAAAGACTGATGCTAACTCAGTAAGACGGGGACAGATAAAAGGCAGGACACATGACAAGTGTGAGAGGAGATGTTAGTCAAGCCTTAAAGAAGTTGTTCACTTCCAGAACAAAAATTTACAGATAATTTACTCACCCTCGTCATCCAAGATGCTCATGTGTTTCTTGCTTTAGTTGTAAATTAAAAAAAAATCATTAATGTTCTCCATATAGTGGACTTCTATGGTACTTGTGAGTTTGAACTTCCAAAATGCAGTTTAATTGCAGCTTCAAATGGTTCTAAATGATTCCAACTGAGGAAGAAGAGCCTTCTCAAGTGAAACGGTTGGTTATTTTCTAACAATTTATTGCCTAGCTCTGCGTGAACTGCGGTTATGACAGTTAGGGTATGTCGAAAAACTCCCATCTCATTTTCTCCTCCAAATTCAAAACTGTCCTACATCGCAGTTTTACCTTTTTTTTTTTTTTTGTAAAGGGTGTCTGACCCTCCTTGTGTGTTTCCTTTGTAAACACTGGGACGGTACTTCTGCAGTGATGTAGGATGATTTTAAAGTTGGAGGAGAAAATAAGATGGGAGTTTTTCGACATACCCTAACTGTCTTGAACCGGAATACACAGAGCTAGACAAGATGAGCATTTGAGGTAAAAAAAATATATATAAATTGTAATTTGTTTTTAGAAAATAATTAAAGCTTTGAAGCTGCATTTTGGAAGTTCAAACTCACGGGCGCCATTGAAGTCCACTATATGGAGAAAAATTCTGAAATGCTTGCCCCAAAAAACAATTTCTTCACGACTGAAAAAAGAAAGACGTAAACATCTTGGATGACAAGGGGGTAAGTAAATGATCTGTGAATTTTTGTTCTGGAAGTGAACTTCTCCTTTAAGGTGCTTATCTAAAAGTTATTCATCTGTAAGTTAAAAATGGCATCATAACCACTGATTTATTTTTTTTAATCAAATCACATCACATTTTCTTGGTAGCACTATCAGAAATATTATATATATAATAAATTACAAATTAGAAATTATAATAAATAGGTAATGTGTGTGTGTGTGTGTGTATATATATATATATATATATATATATATATATTAGGGGTGTAATGGTACACAGATGTCACGGTTCGGTACGTGCCTCGGTTCGATACCATTTCAGTACAACAGGGAAAAAAACCAAAAACAAATTTACTATGCTAGGTTTCTTTTCATTTATTTTAAACAGACAATAGTAAAAATTAGAATTTTTTTCCACCTATATGTAAAAATACTAAATATTACATAAAATTTATGTCATATATAGCCTATAAAATCTGCACTACATATATACATACAAGGAATAAATACTTGAAACATATTTAATTTAGTTAACTGATAGACAAGGGGAAAAAACTGTGCGACACGTAACGTAGCCTATATTTGCTGAAATTCAGTTCAGTTTTGTGTCAGAAAGGAAACTCTAATGGAAGAAAGCAACATTCTATTTGTTTTTTGTTAAAGTTGATTTTGCTGGTATTAGGAAAGTTGCAGTAATCGCGTCGGCGCACACAGACACAAAACATATAAGTTCCAGGCTTCTAGCATTGCTAACCTGACAACCCAGTTGGTACTTTATCAAAATAAAATACAGTGAACCAAACATTAGCGCGCCCGCCTCACCGTGTCACCGTTAGAACGCGACTGAAGTACAAAGCCTATAATTTACATAATAAATAATAGTTTAGCATTTGGGTACATCGTAAATATGAAAATATTATGGAATATTTGGATTTTGCAAACTGTTGACAATATACTCCTTTGTCAGTGAGAGACACGTTCAGAATCAGCACATGGTCACTGTCTACTGGGCTTTGTTTTCAAGTGCGCAGCTCCTGGCATTCGCTGTTCTTCTGCTGGCAGTTACAGCGTTTCATTACTGCGGGCGCCCCCTTCTGGACTGAGGGTGAATTGCCTGTATTCGTTGTAAGGCCTCATGCACCGAATCGAGATGCCGGTTCGGTTCCGTGACGGTTCGGTACGGTTACATGTATCGTTACACCCCTTATATATATAACCAATGTGATTAATATTCTGTTCATTGAAAACAACAATGAATCTCATTTAGTTAGTCTTTTTAAGCATTGTATATTTATTCCAAAATAATAACTTAAGACAGGAACATTTTTATTTGACTTGTGAACTTACGTTCAGCAATTCTTCTTAATGGTTAACTATTTTTTAATTCTTTGGATCAGTCATCAAAGCTCAGTAAATATTGGTCACAGACACAGAAATTTACTTTAAATTTCACCAAGCTGATTACTCACTAAAAACTCCCACAGATCACGTTTCATGCCATTTTAAGTCTTATTTTGACGTAACAATGTGGTTATTTTTAAGTGTGCAAGTTGTTTATTTATTAAAATTAGTCTTCCCATTTATGCCATTATAATGTTCATTCAGACTGATTCGGCGCACAAACACAAGATTTATCGCATGAACCAATCACAGCCAGTCACATCCAATCATATCGCAATGGAAGCATTGCCTCCTCTCACATGACTTTCCCCCATTCAATCTCTATTACCCCCCACCAAACTCACTGCACACTTTAGGGTGTCTCTTAAAACTCAGTGGGCTCAGGGGAGGTGAGAGAGACGTGGACTCCCAGTGTAACTTTACCTGCTGGTGTTGCTGTTGGACAGTATTTCTTTGGAAAAACAAATGACTTATATGCTTTTTAATGTTATATTTTGTAATATTGGCATTGTTTTATTTTTGCACTATGATTTTTTTTTTTTTCTCATCAAATATTTTGAAGAGAGGCTGCCTCCCTATATGGATTAATATATAGGTATAGATTACAGCTATTTGAAATAATTGCAGTAATGGCATCTGGAATAGAATTCATGGCTGTCAGGTCTATTATTCCAGGTAGAAAGAGTGAATAAAACTATACCGATTGAAAACGAAAACTGTCTAGGTTCTGTAACTTTTTCCTTCTTTTTCATCCCCCGCCTTAAAGCTCAACTCCTTGTTAAGGAGACAAAGAGAGTAATTTAAATCGATCTTAAAGTGCTGCAATTACAGAATCCCAGGCTGCAATTCTATAAGAGGGAAATGGATTTCTCTGCCCATCTGTGCTATATGGCCAAACCATGAGACCTGAATATAAAGCACTGACTAGATAACAAAATCAACCACCTGAGAGCGCTTTCGGCCAACATTTTCCCTTCAGCTTTGTTGTAAAACATATCCATCGTTGTCTTTTATGGCTTGCCGCAATAATGCCGCGCAGACTCCACGAGATGAGCCTCTTTGTGAAGTTTTACAGTGACAGAAGGCAATCCTTTAGACGACAATACCTCCTAAAGCTCAAGGACAGCGAGAGGTCAGGAAACTGGCAGACTTATTCCTCAAGCAAGTTTTCAGGAAACTTCTACCTGACCTTGGGAAGTACCGAACGTTATTAAACTACGGAAGAACTCCCACCACAACGTACTGAACTGGCAGCACATAATGAGTGAATAGCCCATGTGTCTGACAACCCAAATACAACATATACAAGCACATTGCTGGTTTATGAACTAATAAATTTGTGGCTGTTACCTCTAAACGACACAATAAATAACCAATATTCCTCAACGGATGACTTGACCTTACTGTCCAGGGAGAAAATTGCGCTTTTCAAGAAGAGGCTGGCGATCAGTTTCACGCTAAACTCAAAAGACAGATTCCTAAAGTGGCAATTACCATTTTGACATCCGTTCTGAGGAAAAAAAAGGGCTGGAATTCTTTCAAAACTCCAGCTGAACAATTACAAGGGGGTATAAAGAAAGACGGCTCTTTAAAATGCAGTTTACGTAATGAGACCAGCAGACAGAATTGCTTTTAAACTACTATATGACAGCTAGATATTCACAGTTAGCATCATCTTAAAGGAGAACTCCACTTCCAGAACAACAATTTACAAATAATTTACTCACCCCCTTGTCATCCAAGATGTTCATGTCTTTCTGTCTTCAGTCGTGAAGAAATTATGGTTTTTGAGGAAAGCATTTCAGGATTTTTCTCCATATAATGGACTTCATTGGTGTCCCGATTTTGAACTTCTGAAATGTAGCTTAAATGCAGCTTCAAAGGGCTCTAAATGATCCCAGCCGAGGAAGATGGGTCTTATCTAGCGAAACGATCTGTCATTTTTGTTGAAATTTTTTTTTATACTTTTTAAGCACAAAAGCTCATGTAACACAGGCTCTGGGATGTGCGTTCATGACACTACGTACTATTGAATCACGCTGAAAGGTCACGTGGAACGTAGGAGGAACTACAGACCCAGTGTTTACAAAGCGAACGCGCAAAGACTAAGAAAGTGCAAGTAAGTCAAACGCCGTTTACAAACAAAAAGCTACAACGATGTCGGACGATTCTGAAGTTGTAGGAGCAAATAAGATTGATTTTTTTCGCCATTCTATACCTTTTTGAGCCAGGGTACACAGACGATGAACTTAGATGTGATTCGTAGTAGCGATGGGAAGTTCGGATCATTTTACCGACTAGGACCTTTGAGTCTCATTCAGCAAAATTAACGAATCTTTTTTCGAGTCATTTCGTTCATTTTAGCAAAATATAATTAAAATGCTACAAACAAGACAAAACTATAATGCTATAAGAAACAGAAAAGATTAATTCATTGTTTAACTGGGTCTTCAGTGTATGATTAGCTCACCTCACCTCTTATCTGACAAGTTTTCAGGTTTGAGTCATTCGTACATCACATGACAGCCCCATAAGATAAACGAACGATTTGGAAAAACCCAAAGACTCGAAACAGGTGAATTAATTCCAGCACAAAAACAGGATGTTGCGCAATCACTCTCCGAGTCACATTAAAGATTCGTTCAAGCGACCCATCACTAATTCGTAGCATTGTGGATGCGCATCCCAGAGCCTGTGCTACACAAGCTTTTGTGCTTAAAAAGTATACAATTTTTTATTTTTCGAAAAAAAATAGCAATCATTTTGCTAGATAAGATCCTTCTTCCTCGGCTGGGATCGTTTAGAGCCCTTTAAAGCTGCATTTAAACTACATTTAAAATCAGCGCACCAATGAGGTCCATTATATGGAGAAAAATCCTGAAATGCTTTCCTCAAAAACCATAATTTCTTTACAACTTAAGACAGAAAGACATGAACATCTTGGATGACAAGGGGTGAGTAAATTATTTGTGAATTGTTGTTCTGGAAGTGGACTTCTCCTTTAAGGTTTTTCAGCTCATCTATATTTACACAAGAAAGTGGCGCTAATTTTGGTTATTACATTTACTCTCCTCAACACACTCACACACAATGACCTCTAAATTATACAATGACGCCGCAAGAGCATATTCTAAAAAGACTCCCAACTCCACAGGCTAATCCATCAACACACTTGTATTTGACACGGTGAGGGAAGAGCTTGAAATAGGCAATTATTGAACCATCTCCTCGATTTACACCCATCCGCACCTCACCTTCACATATAACTTTGTGGATACGTGTAGCATGACATGGCAACGCTTGGTCAAAAATCAGCACTTCGCAGGCCGCGCAAGTTGGTTTCGGGATTTTCGCGGATGCTCAAAGATCAATTTGACTGCGAGGCTGAAGAGTGAGCGGACGTCAGGCAGAATGAAAAAGTGCAAGAAGACAAGGAGAAAGTGAGACAGAGGTATGTCGCTCGAGGCACTTGATCTGGTCCGGGTGTCCTCTCGGATCGCCTGACAGATAATCCATTAAATGTTCCAAGCCGCTGACAGGGATGGATTTCAGAAAACGCCTGTGAACTCACACTCACACATAGTGTAATGCTGTAATTATTACTTGTGGTTAAAAAAACGCATTTTCTTACAGTACTCTCATTTACAGACAATTATTGTTAAATTAAAACAAAAGCAAAAAATGTTTTTTAATTGAAATATCTTTTATTTATTGACTCATTTTTAAATATACATTAACTTTGAAAATACATTCAAGATTACAAACTTACATTTATCGTGGACGTTCAGTTTTTAAAACATCTCCATGACAGGCACAGAATAAAAACTACCACTTTATGCTTATTTAAAAAGAAAAAACTAAATGCAAGTGAATATACATTGACGCATATGCGTATCACTAATCAATATTGCATTTACTGTTCAATAACAAATTAATGACAAAATCATAGTCAAACAATACTTATCTAAAGTTTTAAATGTTATACCCATAGAAAAAGACTTATGACACTCTTATAAACAAAATAAACCTGGGACGGCAATAACATTAAGAAATCAATATCAGATTTGAGATTTACTTCACAGTTCAATCATATAAAAACGAGGCTATTCCACCATATGACACTGTAATATTTCATGGTTTACGTAAGGCGATAAACATTTACTTTTGGGATTAATATGGAATGCGATTAAAGATTAATTTCAAAAAATAAATCACTTCTGATCAATAAAGGAAACTTTTTTCATATAAAGGCTTAAAGTAAGGCAATGAATAGTTATTGAGGTTTAGAAATGACTGCTTACAACAAAAAGTTTAACTCTGCCTTGTATTTAGGACGCTCTTAGAAGTTGGGGCCCGGGAGAGGGTCTCAAACACAGTATTGTCCCTGGAAAAACTGGACAAGATGCCCAAAGACTCTGTAAGTCGCTGTGGTTCAGCAGGCAGGGGTGTGAATGAAGTATGTAAGGCTCTTTGTTTATGGCCACAGCTCTAGTGGTGTTTGTGTATAATAATGTTGTGTATGCATATATGGATTTATTTCTTGGCAATGGCGGCAACAGCTTTCTTGGCGGCATCATCGAGGTCAGTGGCAGAGGTGATGGGCAGCCCGCTCTCAGACAGGATACGCTTCGCCTCCTGAACATTGGTTCCTGAACATCAAAATATAAAACAATAGCAAACACACTTGGGTTAATGGGGCTTGTTAAGCCTTCACTTACATTCTGACAGACACGCACGCTCTCAGGGATGCATATTCTATTAGCTATTTTGTTTTTAATTTTTGGCATCTTTTATTTATAATATCCACTGTTGGATATTTTGGATATTTAACTATGGATGCTCACTTCTCAAAATAGTTAAAGATTTGTTTTCGCCAGCTTATGCATGTGATGTGTTATAATTATTTTATTTAACTATTTATTTACACGTAATGATTATTATCCAATCCAAAGACAAACTTGAATAATTTATACAATACCAAATTTATCATTACAATCAACTGCTTATATCTATGGCCACACAATATGATATAAATAAAATTAATATAAATTAAATAAAATAAAAAAAAGAATATAACAAACAATGCAAAATAACAGACCACCAAAACATAATTCAGAACATATTATTAAAATAATTAGGTTATATCTAGACCCGCATATTACAAAATATGCTGAAATGCTAGCCAATAAAAATATAATTTTTTTGTTTAGGTCGAAAATATCACCCATAACATAATACAAATATAATTAATGTCATATAAATAAAAATTTAAATGATGTAAAATATCAATATCAAACAAATATCAAACACACCATTAAAATCAATTGATCATATGTTAAGCCCACATAATATAAAAATAATGTTTGTAAATAAATAAAATGAATATAATATAAACAATACAGCATAACAGAATAGCAAAATATAATTCCAAACCTATTATTAAAATAATTTTATGTCGTCTTGACCTGCATATTATAAAACCATACAAGCAAATGAAAAAAATACATTTTTGTGTGTATTTTTTTTTAAGTCTAAAATATCACCCATAACACAATACAAATATAATTAATGTCATACAAATAAAAATAAAAATGAAGTGAAATATCAAAAAAATATCAAACATACCATTAAAATCAATTGATCATATGTAAGCCCACATAATATAAAAATGTTTGTAAATAAATAAATAAATAAAAATAATATAAACAACACAACAGAACAGAATAACAAAATATAATTCCAAACCTATCATTAAAATTATTTGGTTATGTCTAGACTCGCATGCTATAAAACAATACTAACATATAAAAATATGTCATTTTTGTGTGTATTTTTTTTATTTAGGTCTAAAATATCACTCATAACATAATACAAATATAATTAGTGTTATATAAATAAAATATATAAATATATATGACATAAAATATCAATATCAAAGCATTAAAATAAATATAAATAAAATAAAAAATAAAAAATAAAAATAAAATAAAATAAAATAAAATAAAGAAAGAAAAATAATTATAATATAGACAATATAACAGAACTGAATACCAAAATATAAATTCACACCCTATCATTGAAATAATTTGGTTACGTCTAAATCTGCATATTACAAAACAATACAAGCAAAAAAAAAAAAAAAAAAAAAAGAAAAAAGAAAATGTGTGCATTTTTGTTTAGGTCTAAAATATCACCCACAACATAATACAAGTATAATTAATGTTATATAAATAAAAATATAAATATATGACATGAAATATCAATATCAAAACAACTGGTCATAAGCCCACATATTATAAAACTGATATTTATATAAATAAAAATAAAAATGAAAAATAAATAAATAAAAATAAATATAATATAAATAACACAACAGAACAAAATACCAAGATAAAGCTTAATTCCAATCCTATCATTAAAATAATTTGGTCTAGACCCACATATTCTAAAACAATATTCGCAAATAAAAATTGACACAATATTGTGTGTGCGTATTAATATTGATCGTAGCATAATACAAATATAATTAACGTCATATAAATAAAAATATATATGACACAAAATGGCAATATCAAACAAATATGAAACAATTGGTCATACCTAAGCCCACATATTGCAAAAATAATATTTGCAGATAAAAATAGGTCTACTTAGATTATATATATAATATTATATAAAACAAAAAAATATTATAAAAATATAATGTAATATAATGGTTATCAGCATCAGCCTAACAAGGCATAACAAGAAATCTGGCCATAGTTAAAGGAAAAAAAAAAAAAAAAAAAAAAAAAGCTCATTGTTTTCTCAAAATGCTGTGACTGACAGGGGCTGAGTTTGGGGAGTGTGTCTCTGCTGGTTTGAAGGAGCAGTGGTGTTGAAAATGCTTTGGGATCGTTCCATTGGCTGAAAAGGACAATAAATGTTCCATTGGCTGAACGGCAGTGGGGTTGTTCGTTCCACTGGCTGCAAGCGCGAGTGCTGCGTTCACCGGCCGGAGGGACGTGTCGGTGCCAGCTGCAGACGTCCCGACTGAGCACGCACTGTATCATTTTGCTTGGGCTGCCCTTGCGGTCTCTACAGTGACTCTGAATGTCAATGAACTATGGCCCCCCTGACACAGGGCCAGGGCCCGGGGCCAACACAATAAAACAAATCAGAAAACTACTCCAAAGGGGTCAAAAGGACAGAAACGGATTGAGAAGAAAAGGCGGAAGGACAAGAAGTAAAGGGAATGGAAGTTGTGAGATGTAAGTGAAGGAATAACAGATTTGTGTGTTGAGCAGCTGTAGGTGTTGATTTCACAGGTGAATGTGGAGATTCAGGGAGAACATCTCTCACTCACAGAAAATATGTGTTAAAAACAAGCCTGTAAAAAGCTGGATTTCCAATTTTTTAACTTTAACTTTTAAATGTTATTTTTAAAATTCTGAAGAAGGTATTTGAGCAAAATGGTTTTCAATAATGATTGAAACAGGAATATAATCGTATATAATTGTATACTACTTTTTTTTGTTGTTTTTTTAAAGATTTTTTAAGATTTATTTCGATAGGACAGTATAGTGACAGTAAGTGAAATGGGAGAGGGGCAGAGGGGGGATCAGGAAAGGTCAACAAGCTGGAAATCAAACTTGGGATGCCCGAAGCGCAACGGAGCTACATGTCGGTGTGCCGACCACGAGGCTCTCGGCACTGTTTTATACTACATTTTTAAAATGTACTTTAAAAATAAAAGAAAACAATATTTCGACATTTTCCATAAAATGTTTTACATTTATTTTAAAATAAAAATAAAAATATTATTATATATTTAATTGTCATTATTTTTCAACTTTTTTAAATTTTATTTTATATTTTAATTATTCATATATATATTTGAACTTTTATATGTTCCAAACTATTATATTTTGTAATAAACTGTTTTGTTTTATTTAAGGATTAGTAACTATTTTATTTTATTTAAAAACTTTTAAAACGTATTTTTCTAAATTATTATATATTTTGTTTTAATTACTCATATACTTATTTAAAAATTTATTTTTATTTGACTATTATATTTTTTGTTTTATATAGTAATGTATGTTTACATTTAATTTTATTATATTTTTTATAATAAAATATATTTTGTTCATTTTTAATAATTTGTAATGTTTTATTTAAAAAGTTATTTAAACATGCATTTTTCTAAACTATTATACATTTTTTATTTTGTTTTATTTACTTATTCATATACTTAAACATTTATTTTTATTTAATTATTATATATTTTGTTTTAACTAGTAGGGTTTGTTTACTTTTCATTTTATTTTTTATAAAATTCATAATATTTTATATTATTTTATTTAGTTAATTTATTAACCATTATACATTTTTAAAATAATTTTTAATTTGTTTTTGTATTTTTGTATTAAAGTTTTTTTTTTATTTATTCATATACTTATTTAAACATTTATATTTTCTAAACCATTATATATTTTTTATAATATATTTTATAAAATAAAATATTTTTAGAAAATATATTTTGTTTTATTTAACAATCTATAAAAATGTTATTTTTATTTTAAACCTTTTTTAAACGTATTGTTCTAAACTATTATACATTTAATTTTATTTTAAAGAATTACTCAATATTTAATTTTATTTACCTATTATACATTTTGTTTTGTCTAGTAATGTATGTTTACTTTTCATTTTAATTTTTATAAACTTATATATTTTATATTGTTTTATTTGGCTTATTTAGACCTCAACTTTATTATACATTTTTAATCATTTTGAACTATTTTTAAATGTATTTTTGTATTGTACTTAATTTTATATTTTAATTATTCATATACTCATTTGAACATTTACATTTTCTAAACTATTATGTTTAATAATAAAATACATTTGTTTTATTTCAATCATTATATAATCATTTATAACTATTTTTATTTAAAAACCTATTTTTCTAAACCATTATACATGATTTTGTTTTATTTAATTATTCATATAATCATTTTTATTTTACTATTTTTTTTATCTAGCAATGCATGCCTATATTTAATTTTATTTTTTCTAAACTTCATTATATTTTATATAGTTTTATTTAGCTCACTTACATTTAAACTTTAACTATTATACATTTTTTAAATCATTTTGAATTTTTTTAAATGTATTTTTGTATTTAGCGTTATTTTATATTTTAAATATTCATATACTTATTTTATTTTGTTTTATTTAATTACTTATTTAAACATTTCTTTTTATTTAACTATTATATATTTTGTTTTATCTAATGAGGTATGTTTACTTTTCATTTTTTTTTTAATTTTTAACTTCATTTTATTTTATATCATTTTATTCAGTTCATTTACACTTAAATATTTTAAAATCATTTTGAACTATTTTGAAATGCATTTTTTAATTTTATACATTATATATTTATTATGTATTTGCTATATATTATAAAATGAGTTTATTATACTAAATGTATCTTTAAATTTACATTATACAGTTAACATTTTAGTGCTAGTGTAGAGAATGACTCCAAATCCTCATTTTTTTTTTGACCCATGTGGCAGAAAAAATATTTACACAAATGGATATGCCAAAATATGCCTTTTAATGTGTCTTTAACAGTTTAGGCTACATACTTGAATATAAATCTAAAGTATCTCGTACATGAGCGCGTGAGCGTGTGTGTGTTGTTGTTGTCCTGCAGTGTAATTATGATAATACTCGCTCTCTCAGGAGAGAGGATGTTCTAATCAATAGCAGTTTCATGAGGAATTCAATTACCAGCACCACTTAACTACTGATATTTCAGCGCTTTTGTCCGCTCGCACAATAACTCATTTCTAACACGTCTCCCACATTTGGCAGCACCAAACAATCAATTGTATAATTTCATTAGCAGAGGACGAGGGCGAGCAGGGCCGTGCGCTGGGAGTATAGAATATCTGCCGACCGCCGCTGCTTGACAATGCTGACTCGTCTGAGGGCAACGAGAGCAAACTTAAACAAAAGCCATGAAAAATACTTACATATAGACACACCACGAAATGTATTTTTTTTCATGGACTGCTCTGATCGGCATCTCTTAGATGGCCTTGTGCGAGTCAGACCTCTGCATGTGTTATATATGTGTCTGAATACGTTCTGTTTGTGGTTATAACTCACACACATACTGTATATTGATCTCAGGATGTAAGAGCTGACAGGTCTGTACTCACTCACTGCCACTAGGTGCTGCTAGAGACCAACTTAACACCAAAACCAAGCAGAATCAATCAGTATGAATTGGCTTATGCCTCTAAACAAAGCTTACATTAGAGTACATAATGTAAAAACATACATACTCATTATGGAACTGACAGAATGTGATTATGAATGAGTTCGCACATATAATAACAATGAGTTTTGAAAGGAGCTTTATCAGAAAACTACTGAAAATTGGGGCAGAAGTTTTTGGACAGTAAGATTTTGATGTTTTTTTTTTTTTTTTTTTCTTTTTTCTTCTGCTCACCAAGCCTGCATTTATTTGATCCAAAGTACAGCAAAAGCAGTCATACTGTGAAATATATTTTACTATTTAAAATAACAGTTTTCTATTTGAATATATTTTAACAAGTAATCTATTCTTGTGATTTCAAAATTGAATTTTTAACATCACTACTCCAGTCACATGATCCTTCAGAATATTCTAATATTCTGATTTGCTGCTTAAAAAAGATTTATTATTATGTTGAGTAGAAATATTTTGTATTGTATTGTATTAATAATAATAATAATAATAATAATAATAATAATAATACTGACTCCAAGCCTTTGAATGTTACATTGTACAAAGTTACAAAAGCTTTTTTTTTATTTCAGATAAATGCTGATCTTTGGATCTTTCTATTCAACAAACAATCCTGAAAAAAAAATTACTCAACTGTTTTAAATATTAAATATTAATAATAATAATAATAATAATAAAATAATAATATAATAATAATAATAATAATAATAATAATAATAATAGCAAATCAGCTTATTAGAATGATTTCTGAAGAATCATGTGGAGTAATGATGCTGAAAATTTAGCTTTGATCACAGGAATAAATTACATTTTAAAATATATTAAAATCGAAAGCAGTTATGTTAAATAAAAATATTTAAAACTGGTAAAGTATAACCAAACTGTTTAATATATTTTTTTAAATAAATAAATGTTTTTTGAGCATCAAATCATATTACAATGATTTCGGAAGGATCATGTTACACTGAAGACTGGAGTAATGATTTTAACATTAAAAAATAAAAGATGCTTTAAATTGTAAGAATATTTCACAATATTACCGTCATTTTTAAATCAAATAAGTGCAAATAAACATCATACAATCTTACCAATCTCTAACTTTTTAAACCATAATATACACAACTATTAAATAACAAATATAATAATAATAATAATAATAATAATAATAATAATAATATTGATCATTTTGGTAATAATAGTTGTAAATAAATTATAAATAATAACAATTTAAAATATTCTATTATACCATATTATAACATTATAAACAACTATGGTAGCATTTATTAATCTTAGTTAATGTTCATTTTAGCATTTACTAACGCATTATTAAAATCACAAGTTGTGTTGTTAACATTAGTTAATTGCACTGTGAACTGACATGAACTAACAATAAACGACTGTATTTTTATGAACATTAACATAGATTAATAAATAGTGTAATAAATGCATTGTCCATTGTTTTAAGCAGCTCCATTTAACATTTTTCTCCATATTTCTTCACTAAATTTACAGAGAAGTGTGCAAAATGTCAGCAGATTCTGACCAGTTCTGATAACAGGATGCTAAAAAAGATTTAAAAAACAAACAAACAAAAAAAAAAAAAACAGTATGATTTGCCTTGAATTACTGTATGCCTTTTAAGGAAATATGACACATATATCATCATATTTCAGAAGTCTGTCATGCAAAAATCATACTTTTTGATACTTTTTATTGTTCCCATTTTATGTTATTTTTGATACAATCAAGCAAATTTATGCTACTGAAAAATAGTATATTTTAGATCATATCTGATTCCATTTTCATATATCTTTATGCGTCTATGACATGCATAGCCCAAAAAGAATACAGAAATAAGTCAAAATGTTTTGATTTTACCGATTTAAAATTGGCCAATGTTTCTGAGATGCCTGAACTGAGTATCACTGATCCAGCATGTTGAAGAACATAATCGAGATCTTTACACCTAAATAGGATGCTCATTATGCGTTTTTGACAGTTTAAGGTGTATATGAAGAGTTCAGATGCAAAACCAGCTAAATCCATCTGACGTCTTTCTTTAAAAAAATGCATTTTGATCAGGCTCAGATGTATAGGTTTCTATGTAAGTACCGGTATTTCTGATTGAGCTGATGCTGGTATTTTAGCGAGTTTGAAGAAAAAGTATTTGATGGACGTATAATATGTGTCAAGAGCATTCACTCAGTATCATTATCTCATTTTTGACTGAGATGGCTTTTAGCTGGTTTTGCATCTGAACTCTTCATATATTGAGAAGGTGAGTGCGGAAAAGCTGGAAGAAGAGAGTATCTAGAGTTACATGCGCACACTCTCATATGTACGTGAAGTCTTTCTTGGAAAGGTGGGGCTTATAGAGAGACGGGGTAAGACATGGGCCCGAATCAATAGGCAGCTAATACAACTAAACTCTAAGCTGGGAACCATCTTATAGCGATCTGTCAGACATGATCAGCCAAAGACAGAGAGACAGAATAGACGATCGATCTGTAAGCAGCATGCAGCCTCTTACACCCATTACTGAGGGCTTTCAGGCCACTGTGGCTAATTCACTTTTCCAGAGAGGGCAGGCGAATCCGAGCCACTATTGCTTCAAGGCATTTTCACTTGGATGGAAAATGCTTGGTGAAAATTGCGTGTCAGTAATTACTTTTGCAGTATGTATGATATAGAGGCTTTTAGCCATTTAATTTAAAGGTCTAGTTCACCTCAAAAAATGTACTTTTAATAATTTAATTTAAATTAGGGCTGTCAAATGATTAATTGCGATTAATCACATGCAAAATAAAAGTTTGTGTTTACATTAAATATGTGTGTGTACTGTGTTTAATAATTATGTATATATCAATACTAGGGCTGTACGTTTAACGTTTTAATTAGTTATGAAAAAATAATGCGATTAAAATATTTTTATAATTATGCGCTGACCCCGCCGCCAGACCAGTACATCATCTTTTATTTCATACAGACGACCGTTGACAAATCTGATGGAGGGCAACAACTCCATAAATGCAGTAATGCCCTAAAATTCAAGATGTTGGTGCAAAAAATGCCCCTGTACAGTATGTGTTTTGTCTCATATTTTATATATATATCACAAGAGCATTATGACCAGATTTTGTCCCGAGCTTTTTATAACGAGCTTAAATGTGATTTTACACAACAGTTCAGTAAATAAGAACTTGATACTGATATTTATACACTATATTATGTTTTTTGCTTAATTTTTTTCCAGAGAACATATTACCTTTGACCAACACAGCGGTGTTTAGTTTCTGAATGAATCCGCGTTTTGAATGAATCATGTGAATCAATGATTCAAAGGCCCATATATAGAGAGCCGTTTACTTCATTCCTAAATAAATCAGCCAATTGACCGAATCGAATTGAATGAGGGAATGACTCAAAGACATTTACCGCCACCTGATGGCAGATTTAGTTTTTTATTTAGAGTATCATTTGATTAAAAAAAATAAAAAAATAAATAATAATAATATAAATAAAAACATTAAAGGGATAGTTCACCCAAAAATAAATAAATAAATAAATAAATAAATTCTGTTATCATTTACTAACCCTCACATAGTTTCAAACCTTTCTTTTGTAGAACATAAAAGAAAGTATTTTGAAGACTGTTGGTAACAAAGCTGTTTTGGTTACCAATGACTTTTATTATATGAGCACAATAATACAAAAAGTGAAACCATATTAAGGTACAATAATCAAAAAAAATCAATAAAGACAATTCTAAAAATAAGTAAAAAGCAAGAAAAAAATACAATGAAAATAAAATATATAAAATTCTCAGCCTATCATGAACCTCTTGACCTAGCTATTCGGCCCTCAGCCAATTCTTTCTCATGCAGTATAAGTAAACCTACTTGATACTTTCTAATTTAACACAAAAATAGCTTTAAATAATCTTTTGTGGGTATTTTCACAGTCAATTTTGAGATGAATTAGATTAGGACTGACAGCCCTAATAAATACACACACATACATGTATGTAATTTATTTATTAATATATCTATATTTACATATAATTTACATTATATGTGCATATAAATATTTTGTATATAAATATAACATTTTTCTTAAATATACACATGCATCTGCACTGTAAAAAACAAAAAGCACAATATGTTCAGTCAACTCAAATAAGTTTAGTAAACTTGAAAGGTTAAGTTGTACTAAGTAAAAACTTAGATATTTCTGTTTGTTCAACTTAACAGCTGGATACATAACCCAGCTGCCTTAACATTTTAAGTTGAATCAACTCAAATATCTAAGTTGTCACTTAGTATAATTTAACATTTCAAGTTGAATAAACTTTTTTTGAGTTGACTGAACCTAAAATTTTAAGGCAGCCAGGTGGAATTTTAAGGCACAGTGTGTGTATTTATACATACATACTGTAATAAATACACACAGCACACACATATATTAGGTAAACACAAACGTTTATTCTGCATGTGATTAATCGCGATTAATCATTTGACAGCCCTAATTTAAATATATTATTATAATTATTTTAACTATAAAATTTAGTAATACAATTTAATTCAATAATACAAATACATTTATTTAAATATTGCAAATGTATGGGTCTTCCGTGAATTTCTGAAGACTGCGGCAGTTGCTCTTTTACATGCAATTACAATAAATGTAAAACTACACCATTCAAGTTTGCAGAAGTATCATAAAAATGGCCCATATGTTTTCTGCAAGTCTTCTGAAGCCATTTGATAGCTTTATTTGAGAAAAAGACAAGTGACATTACCCTCTCGACACCTGTTCAATCTCTCTTTCGAGAATCTTTGGGAGAAGCAGTGATGTCTGTAAACGAATCATTCGTTTGAGTTGGATCTTTTTGAAATGGATCAACTGCACAATGATTCATTCAAGTTCTCAAGCTCAGCTCATTGACTTTAAGGAATAGTTTGCTCAGAAATGAAAAATCTGTCATTGATTACTCACCCTCATTTTGTTTCAAACCTGTAAGACCCGTTCATCTTCAGAACACAAATTAAGATATTTTTGATGACATCCGAGAGTTTTCTGATCCTGACAGCAATGCAACTACCACATTCAAGGTCCAGAAAGATAGTAAGGACATCATTAAAATAGTCCATTTGACATCAGTGGTTCAACCATAATTTTAAGAAGCTACGAGAAAACAAAATTAGTGACTTTATTCCACAATTTCTTTTCTTCTGAGTCAGTCTTCGGCACAGCTGTCTATGCAGGGTCGACCGAAATTGATTTTTTTTAACCGTTACCGATACTTTGCATAATTATGTGCCCGATAACCGATATGCAGAACCGATATTTATTTACTGTTATAAAGTAAATCAGTCACTGAGTGAAGTCCATACTTCACTTTGGTTTTTCCTCCTTTCAGTCATCTTAAAAAGTGTTGAAAATTAGCAGTCTTTCATGTTAAATTTAATCTTCATATTACAACAATAAAAACATTTTATTTATAAAACGCATCAGCTGCAACACTAATAAGCAAAATAAATGTAGAATGTAGAATGTTTTCAAATGGAGAAAATAAATAAAGGACAGGAGTCATATCAACTTGTTTTAAACTACAGTTTATAAGCTGTTATGGCTACAGAGTGAAGAATTCACTGGATAATGTTAATTCACTGAATAATATTCTCTGGAATATTGGAATACAACAAACAAAACATTGTATTTTACTGTATTTCTCATCTGGAATGTTATATCAGTAATCAGAATTACTAATATTGTTTTCGTCGTTCTATTCTGAAATGCCTGCTGACAGCGCAGTTTATCTATGCATTTACATGTAAGTATACTCAAACTGTGATCCCTGGTGAAGATAATAAATAATTTCCATAGAGTTGTATATATTTATAAGTATATTAGAAAAATAATGGTTATATAGTAAATGTTAAAGTGCTCCTATTATGCCATTTTAAAGGTTACTAATATTGTTTTATGAGACTCCTAAAACAGGTTTACATGTATGCAAGGTTTTCTCCAAAAATAGATTTAATTTTACCTCATTTCTAAATGATTCGTAAACGACTTGTACGAAGCAATTCAAAGAATCAGTCTCTCTAAACCCCTCCTTTCCGTGAGCCCTCACTGCTGTGATTGGTCAGATGGCGCAGTCCTTTATGATTGGTCTACCATGTATAGCGTGTCGGAAAACTAAACGGCCATTGCCATAACTGAATGACAGCTCTGGAGCTTTCACACCGAAAACATAAAGCGCTGCGCTGGCTGAACTTTGAGCGCGCCAGCAGTGCGCTCCACTGCATGTGCGCTTTGGTTGTCAACAAGCCGTCCTCGTGTGGCGCAAGCAATTGAAATGAATGGGTTTCATAGCACATCGCTTGCCGCATTCGGTGTGAAAGCTGCTTTGTGCGCCATCCTCTATCATTACTCCAACTAATGAGACAGACAGACAGTCAAGCTGCATCAATCACAAATTTTATACTACAGTGGGCCCACAGCTGAACAACAGAACTACAGAAGAATGAGTTAGCCGGTTAGCAAGACATGTGCAGGGCTGTTACACAACATAACATACACAACTACGTATTTTGAATGATCGCTAGAAAATACAATCTTTGTGGATTCATCTTTTGGAAGTGAATATAAAACAAATTTACTCACAGCTTAGGTTACAGCATCTTCTCGACATGACGTAAACCACATGTAAATTTTACTGTTTGTGGGCGGGCAGGTGGTTCGTGACGTAGAACGTGGGCGGACATTATGCAAATGTAACAGAAAAAGATTCGAATTCCTGACGACTCGTTCAGGCGATGGCGAGCCGACTCTTTTTTTTTGATAGACAATAACTTTATTTATCGTGCACTGTCGGCTTCACAACTTTGTAGATAGTTTATGTTCACATACAGCTACATGACACACTGCATGAAAGGTCATATTTGAAAAGGCATAACAGGAGCACTTTAATATAATTGAGGGTGTTTTAAACAAGTGAATCTTGTTAAAAAGTTACATGCGGTGGCCAACAGAGCATCAACCCGGTGAGTGAACGGCAAAATGAAAGCGACTTCACGAGACGAATGATGAGCATAGACAACAGAGAGAGAATTAAATTCAGTGCTTTCATTTCCAACATGTGCTCATTCATGGCTGTATATTATTTAATTCAGGCAAAGTTATGTTTATTGGGACAGGACTTGACGGATTATTTTACGTGACTGTAAGTTCTTCTAGCTGCATAAACTAGCTACATATCAGGCATTTATGTATCATATCTAATATGAGCATTAATGGCTGTTATATTAAATAGTTTACTAATTACAGCAAAGCAAGAAAGTAGGCTATGCTTTACCTTTGCACGCCGTCATTGTCAGGTCTCCCCCCTTCAGGCGCGCTGCATGCATGCAATTCTCAAAACACCCACAAGACGGCGGCGTTTATTGGTGAACCCGATATTACAAAGCCGATAACCGTTTATGGTGAAATGCTCACATTTTGGGGAAAAATATCAGTTGATCTCTAGTCAGAAAGCCCTCGGATTTCATCAAAATATCTTCATTTGTGTTCTGAAGAGGAATGAAGATCTTACAGGTTTAGAATGACATGAGGTGAGTAATTATTCATTTAACCATTTAAACTGTACTTGACGCATTTGGCATATTGCCACCATACTGGCCCACATATGCATTCCCTCTGAAAGCGCAAATATTATCAGAATATCTAATATAAAGCTTGTCCTATATTTAAGCGGTCCTCAGAAGGACAGGGTACGACATGGACAAACGAGGGGCAGAAAACTAATGGAGTGGAGTATATGTCTCTCTCCGGGCAAAACGACTCAGCTGTTTTCTGCCAATTATCCTAATGGCCAGATGGGAGCAGGCCGAGGCCCAGTGTCACACGAGCACGTAGCATTAGCATACACAGGTGAGAGGTCCCGCAATCAACGACTGGCCCCTCTGCTCCCCTCACCGCCACCAACAAATGCTGCGGCGTGACACGCTTGCTAACCAACACCGACAAACTCTACACTTGACAGGTACAGGTAAAGCTTTTGCAGAGTGTTAAGCGGCATGCTTTGATTCGAATATTGCAAACTGGGATAGAAATGTTATTGTTTGGCCACACCCACCTTCGAGCCTGACCACCAGGGGAACCTTGAGCTCCAGTTCTCTGCAGGCCTTAGTGATGCCGTTAGCAATGATGGCACAGTTAACAATCCCTCCGAAGATGTTTACCAAGATGGCCTCTACCTGAAAGTGGAAAAACGCTTGATTTAGACCAAAACGTGCTAGCAAATGCAATGTTTAAGAAGACAGAAAAGCAAAAAAGCAAAATCTTCGTGGTTCTCAGATACTTTAACCAGCAAATGTTCTTAAACATCACTGAAATCAATCAATTTTAAGGCAATTAAACATTTTAGAGTTGAGGAGAACTAGAAAAGTTCATATTCCTAATGGGCAGTCATGAAAAATTCATTTAAAAAAATGTCTATTATTTATAAAATTTTATAACAGTTTCAGGCATTCCATGGCTGGAGAAAACCCTGAACCGCATATGAATAAAGACCAGCTGCCAAATAGGCTATTAGCACTAGCATGCTAAAAACCTTCATGGGGCTGAAAAAGACATTTGAGGTGCTTAAGTCCTGAAATGAGCGGCCCACCTGAGGAGAAACTGCATATTTGAGTCTAGCGGCGTATTAGCTGTGCTAACAATGCTATATAATGACCATAATTCCTCAAAAGAAAATAAGCAGATAATGCTTTACACAGTCCACCAATTAACATAAATGTATAGCAGCGACCAAAGGGATATTAGCACGTGCAAACACAAATGTATGTCCGTACGCGTCTAGAATTGTTAACAGCTCGTGAATGCGTTTCTCTACAAGGTAAGAATTTCAATTAATCAACATCAATTCATTCCTGTCAAATTAGCAAGTCAACAGATCACATTAATTTGGCATGTTTACTCGTAATCTATGCTAATCTGTGGCAGTGGCTGCTGGCTGCATTGGGTGGTAATGATGTTTACATGGTTAGAGAGGAAATCTGAGGATCAGAGAGATATTGGCAGATTCACCCACAATTGCCTTTACTCGCCTTACCGGCTAGAAACTAGAGCTCCCCCCGCCCCTTTTTTGTGAATTTGTATATTGTGAACATGAATTCAGGCACTAGGAAGGTTTTCTAAACCCTGGGATGTTAAGAAAAATAAATGTGTGTTATATGATTCATAGGTCCCACATTGTGTGTAGTTCGTACTTCGCAATTCCATCTTTGATGTAGCTATTTAAAAGCACAGTGACATTTTTTTTTTCATTTAATCTATTTTATACATTATTATTATTAATAATAATTATTACTATCATCATTATATTATCATAATAATTATTTAATATTTATTTTATACATTTAATTACTCATGTGCTTTTAATTACTCTTTTTTTTTTTTACTCAATTTTTTTAATTACTCAATAATTAATGTGTAAAAATTTCATTGTGGTATTAATTGCTTTTTTATAATTTACATTTTTTATATTACTGTTATTATTATTATAAGTAGTAATAATGATAACAACAATAATAATAATCATATAATCTTTTGTGTATTATTATTATTAGTAGCAGCACTAGTAGTAATAATAATAATTATACTGACAATTTTTGTTTAATGCAGGATAAACGTTCATAATTTTATAGTATTATTGTTATTATTATTATTATTATTATTATTATTATTATTATTATTATTATTATTATTATTATTTCTACTACTACTGTTATTTATTCTACACGTTTATTTTTTGTGTAAAAATGTTCATAATGCCATAACACATTTTTTGTATATTATTATTATTGGTAGTAGTTATAGTAAATGTACAGATTTTTGTTTAATGCAGGAAAACAGAGTAAATAATATAATTGCTTTTCACTATTTATTTTATAAATTATTATTGTCATTATTATTATTATTATTATTATTCTTATTCTTATTCTTATTATTATTATTTAATATTTATAGTATTATTTATATTATTATTTAATATTTATACTAAATTTTGTGCAAAAAATGTTCATCATGGCATAATTGCTTTTTTCATAATTTCCATGTTTTGTATAGTAATACAAATTTTTGATACTAATACATTTTCTGACAATTTTTGTTTAATGCAGGATAAACAGTTCATAATGTTATAATTGTTCACAATTAATTTTATAAATAATAATAATAATAATAATAATAATAATAATAATAATAATAATAATAGTTACTATTATTCACATTTCATTTTTGTGTAAAAAGATTCACAATGGTATAATAGCTTTTTCATAATTCACATTTTTGTTGTATACAATAATAATAATAATAATAATAATAATAATAATAATAATAATAATCATAATAATAATTTACTGACCATTTTTGTTTAATGCAGGATAAACACACAGTTCATAATGGAATAATTTATTTTGCACTATTTATTTTATAAATTATTATTATTATTATTATTATTATTATTATTATTATTATTATTATTGATGATGATGATGATAATGATGAAAATGTACAAAATACATAAAATAAAAAAATGCCATTATGAACTGTTTATCCTGCAAATTAAAATAAAATTAACAGCAACAAAATAATAATAATAATAATAATAATAATAATAATAATAATAATAATAATAATTTTTAAATTACTATTTTCATCAATTATAATTATATTTATACTTATTATTATTAATATTATTGATGATAATAAAAACGTACAAAATACATAACATGAAAAAATGGCATTATGAATGGTTTATTCTGCAAATTAAATTAATGTAAACAGCAGCAACAAAAAAAATAATAATAATGATAACAAAACAAAACAAAAAACAAAACAAACAATTAGGGTTTGATGCCTTCATAGACAACATTTTTAATAAATAAATATAGCGAGAAGTTTTTATAGTGCATTCTGGGAATTTTTAGGCAGGTTCAGTGCAATGCAACCATTCTGACAGCCCTCAGACTCCCTAGTCAGTGCACTTACTACTGACTGAGACACACCCAGACACACAGAAGGCAAATCCAAATAAGATTTTTACATAAAAAGGGGAAAAAGCATCAAAGATAAATCCACAGGCTGACAGACAGTAGAGGTGAACAGCCTGAGACAGAAATAGACACAGGCCGAGACCCACAGACAGGCAAGACAATGCCTCCACCAACAGGTACATCCCCACCTGGCTGAGCTGCCAGATGGCATATCCACATCTTTACATCCCGAGATATCGCAGGCAGCTAGTGTTTCATTGTCAACTTGTGATATAAATAAATCCACACCAAAACGAATGAAGCCAAACACGTCTGGCTGTGGTGTTGCTGACAGAGTAAAGGGCGCCCAGTGCCAGAGTTTCCAGCATGTGACCCTGAAGCAGCACATTCCCTCTCACACAGCAGATGAGTGTGGGGTCTGTTAGTGCATCTGACAGACTGGATGGAGACAGAAAGAGAAAGTGTCTGTAATGTCCAGCTGCTGACGCTGGAACTGGCAGGCATTTACCATGACTGCAGAATGCCTACATCTGCTGCGCCTTCCACGTCAATGGTTTACACGTTAATGCACAACTCTAGCGGGATAAGAACGGAAAAAAGCATGATATGTACAGACACAGTCACTGCGCAGCTAAAGGGAGTAATACGTGACCTAAACCTTTCAATTCAGAGTTCTGCTCAAACAGAGACGTCTTTTGTCACAAACACAACCACACTGAAGCATGTCACCCTGACTGTGTGGCGCATCACAACCAGGACATTATTCAAATCACCAGGTTTAAAATAACCAAATATGTATACAAAGCTGTTTTTCCATTATCAAATTAGGTGAAAAGCTGATTCAGTTGTATTACATTACTATTAAATATTTTAAATGAACTATTTATTAGATTATATTTTCAATCTGGAGACTTTTGTGCCCCAATGTACATAAAACATCTGACTAAAATATAGGCAAATAATTATTAATAATTAAAAATCAAAAGTTAAACAATAAAATGTTAAAATATAAATAAAAACAAATAAAATGTGACTGAAATTATTAAAGTTTATGGAGAGAAAAATGGGATGAGCAAAATAAAAAAATAAAAAAGGTGAAGAAAATAAGGAAAATAACATTTTATAAAAAATGTGTTACTGAAATGGTTACAATTAAAGAGGAATGTAAGGTGAATATAAATGCTGATAAAATACTAAATAAATAATAATAAAATGTCCGTGTCACATTGAAAATGGGGTAAATAATACAGTTAAATAATAATTAAAATTAAGGTGACCATAAAATGTAAAAATTGAACTTAAAAATAACACAGGAAATTAAAGAGGAATGTACAGTGAATATGATATATGATACATATTTTAAAAAATGATAAAATGTCATTCAAATACAGATAAAATGAAGATGATGAAAATTAGTTGTGATGCAATTTCCTGTCACATTTATTACATTTTCAATTCCAGTTTTTTAATGTAACAATAAAATGTTCCACTATAACATAAACATAAATAAAAAGTGATGAAATGTGTAATTAAATTGATTAAAATTGATGTGAAGAAAAATGGGATGATCAAAATTAAGGTGTAGAAAATTAGGAAATAAAATCATATAAAAACAGGAAATGTAAGAATGTAAGGAGAATGTAAATTATGTTAGAATAAAAAATAATAAAAAATAATCATAATAAATATGTCATTCAAGTAAAGTTATGTCAAAAATAAGTGTAATGTAATTCCTCTGTTAATTTGAAAATGGGGAAAATAATACAGTTAAATAATAATCATTTAAAATTAAGCTGACAATAAAATGTAACAATTTTACTTAAAAAATTAAAAACATTTAGAATGTATAAATGACACAAATGTTTTATTAAAATCAGGAAATTAAAGAGGAATGTGAACGATTTCCTGTCACATTTGTTAGATAATATTTTCAATCCCAGATGTTCAACCTGGAGACTTTTCAACAATAAAATGTTAAAATATATATAAAAAAATAAAAACAAAAAGTTTAAATGAAATGAAATTTGTGACTGAAATGATTAAAATGAATTACAATACAAATTTAAAAAAAAATAATAATAATAAAACATGTGATTCAATTAAAGTTATGAAAAAAGATGTAATGTAATTTCCCTGTCATGCTGAAAATGGGGTAAATAATACAGTTAAATAATAATAATTAAAAATTAAGGTGAACCTAAAATGTCAAAATTTTACTTTAAAAATGTGAAAATTTGAAAATGTATGAATTACACAAATATTTTATTCAAATACAGGAAACTAAAGAGGAATGTAAGGTATATTATTGCATTTTCAATCTCAGACTTTCAAAATGAAGTTAACAAATTTTTCTAATAAATAAATGAATGAATGATGAAATTGTGATTAAAATGATTAAAATGAATGTGTAGAAAAATGGGATCAAAATTAAGGTGTAGAAAATTAGGAAATAAAATTGTATAAAAATATAATGTTGCTGAAATACAGGAAATTTAGGAATAATGTAAGGCGAAGGTAATAATGTAAGAAAAAAAATAAAATATGTGAAGTAAAGTTGTGAAAAAGATATGTAATGTAATCACACTATAGTGAGAGAGAGTGAGAGAATGTGATTCAAACACAAGCAAATTAAATTAATATATAAAAAGAACTGATTTCTGATGTCATTTCCTGTCACATTTGAGTCTTACAAAAACTAGGATATATTTTATTGAAATACAGGAAATTAAACAATGAAAGGAGAATATAATGTTATATAAAAAGTTGATCTAAGCAAATACAATTAAACCTAATTTGCGATGCCACTTCCTGTCACATTTGAGTCACATATAAGCTCTTTCTATTCCCAGCATCTTTCACAGTTTTGATGGAGAGCAGGCTGCTCTGCTCTTCAGATTTTCCCTACACTCCTCACACTGACACTAGAGGGCAGCACAGATCCAGGAGCAACAGCACAAATCCTCATTCTCCAAACAACAGTGTCTCCACCAGCAGCACATTTTTCAATTCGGCCTTTATTGTGCACAGTCATATTTCTTCCAGTCATGCGTTTCCTATTGACATCTATGTATATTAATGATACAGTAGGCATGATTTATGCTTTCTTGTACATGAGTAAATGCTGCTTCGTAAAAATATAGTGCACTTCGCTCAAACTGCCAGTGGGATTTAGAATGAAAAAGAACAAAAGCGATAGAAACTGTCAGAGTTGCGGGATTCTGTTTTCTTATTTTCCCCCAAACAAACTCATTTTGCTGTTGGAATGTCGGACTGCACCTCCAGGCTTGCACATTGTAAAGCAAATTTTCAGCATATTGCATTAATGGTGAAGTGGAGAACATGCAACTCAGTTGAAAGCACAACAGACTTTGCTTATGACAGTGAAGGGCTGAAAAGCACTACAGGTAATGACAATAAGTAGCAGAGCACAGAAAACAGAGTGAACTGATCTAGAAAATAACTGTTTGTGTATATGCTAAACATGAAGCTGACTTATCGTCAGCTGTCCACTTAGATAGCAAATCATTTCTTGCCTTTCACAGCTGCAGCAAACCAATTCATCTACTCTTTGTTAAGTGCAAGCTCAATTTAGATTGATTTATCACTGATTAAGCTAGTTAATGTCCCTCTAAATAATTCAAATATCAAAAACATCAAAAAACTGGTCAATAAAAATAGGCAGTACAGCAGCACAAAGGATGATTCAGAGTAAAAAGCTTTGAAGACACTGTCATCTGTACTCCTAAGAGGAGATGTCAAAATAAATAAACTTAAATTAAGCTTAATTAAAATAAACAATTAAATATTTATTAATAATACAAATATTTATTTTTAATAATTAAATCTTATTTTATTTTATTTATATAAACCTGGAAGCCTGCTTCTGCCACGGAATAAAATAAAATAAAATAAAATAAAATAAAATAGCAACTTTTTTCACAATTCTGATTTTATATCTCACAGTTCCTACTTTCCTGACTTTTCATATCAGAATTTATATCATGCAATTCTGAATTTATGTTGTGCAATTCTGAGTTTAAATCTAGCAATTCTTAGTTTATAACTCAATTCTGCATTCATTTTGAGTTTAAATCTCACAATTGTAGGTGTATATCTCAAGTCTGAGTTTACATCTCAAAATTCTGAGTTTTTATTGCACAGTTCTGTTTATATAGTGCAATTCTGAGTTTATATCACACTATTCTGGGTTTATATTGAACAATTTTAATGTTTGTCTCAATTCTGAGTTTATATCACACAATTCTGAATTTATATCTCATTTTTAAATTCATATCTCTAAGTTCAAATCTAAGTTTAGATCATGCAATTTATAGTTTGTCTCAAAATTTTGAGTTTAAAACTCACAATTCTAGGTGTACATCTCAATTCTGAGTTTAGGTTGCAATTTTTTAGTTTGTCTCAATTCTAAGTTTAAATCTCACAATTCTAGGTTTACAGGTGCTGGTCATATAATTAGAATATCTTCAAAAAGTTGATTTATTTCACTAATTCCATTCAAGAAGTGAAACTTGTATAATGTATACATTCATTCCACACAGACTGATACATTTCAAGTGTTTATTTCTTTTAATTTTGATGATTATAACTGACAACTAATGAAAACCCCAAATTCAGTATCTCAGAAAATTAGAATATTACTTAAGGCAATACAAAGAAAGGATTTTTAGAAATCTTGGCCAACTGAAAAGTATGAACACGTACAGCACTCAATACTTAGCTGGGGCTCCTTTTGCCTGAATTACTGCAGCAATGCGGTGTGGCATGGAGTTGATCAGTCTGTGGCACTGCTCAGGTGTTATGAGAGCCCAGGTTGCTCTGATAGTGGCCTTCAGCTCTTCTGCATTGTTGGGTCTGGCATATCGCATCTTCCTCTTCACAATACCCCATAGATTTTCTATGGGGTTAAATTCAGGCGAGTCCTTAAACCAGGTACTGGTAGCTTTGGCACTGTGTGCAGGTGCCAAGTCCTGCTGGAAAATGAAATCTGCATCTCCATAAAGTTGGTCAGCAGCAGGAAGCATGAAGTGCTCTAAAACGTCCTGGTATACAGCTGCGTTGACCTTGGACCTCAGAAAACACAGTGGACCAACACCAGCAGATGACATAGCACCCCAAACCATCACTGACTGTGGAAACTTTACACTGGACCTCAAGCAACATGGATTCTGTGCCTCTCCTCTCTTCCTCCAGACTCTGGGACCCTGATTTCCAAAGGAAATGCAAAATTTACTTTCATCAGAGAACATAACTTTACACCACTCAGCAGCAGTCCAGTCCTTTTTGTCTTCAGCCCAGGCGAGACGCTTCTGACGCTGTCTGTTGTTCAAGAGTGGCTTGACTCAAGGAATGCGACAGCTGAAACCCATGTCTTGCATACGTCTGTGTGTAGTGGTTCTTGAAGCACTGACTCCAGCTGCAGTCCACTTTTTGTGAATCTCTCACACATTTTTGAATTGGTTTTGTTTCACAATTCTCTCCAGGGTGCGGTTATCCCTATTGCTTGTACACTTTTTTCTACCACATCTTTTCCTTCCCTTCGCCTCTCTATTAATGTGCTTGGACACAGAGCTCTGTGAACAGCCAGCCTCTTTTGCAATGACCTTTTGTGTCTTGCCCTCCTTGTGCAAGGTGTCAATGGTCGTCTTTTGGACAACTGTCAAATCAGCAGTCTTCCCCATGATTGTGTAGCCTACAGAACTACACTGAGACACCATTTAAAGGCCTTTGCAGGTGTTTTGAGCTAATTAGCTGATTAGAGTGTGGCACCAGGTGTCTTCAATACTGAACCTTTTCACAATATTCAAATTTTCTGAGATACTGAATTTGGGGTCAGTTATAATCATCAAAATTAAAAGAAATAAACACTTGAAATATATCAGTCTGTGTGAAATGAATGTATGCATTATACAAGTTTCACTTGTTGAATGGAATTAGTGAAATAAATCAACTTTTTGAAGATATTCTAATTATATGACCAGCACCTGTACATTTTAAATTTAAAGTTTAAATCTGAGTTTAAATCTTACAATTCTGAGTTTATATCTCACAAATCTGAGTTTATATCATGCAATTTTTAATTTGTCTCAATTCTGAGTTTAAATCTTACAATTCTAGGTTTATATCTTATTTTTGAGTTCATATCTCGCAATTCTGAGTTTAGATTGTGCCATTTTTAGTTTGTCTCAAAAGTTTGAGTTTAAATCTCACAATTCTAGGTGTATATCTCAATTCTAAGTTTACATCTCATAATTCTGAGTTTTTATGTCACACTATTCTGGGTTTATATTGCACAATTTTAATGTTTGTCTCAATTTTTAGTTTAAATCTCACAATTCTAGGTGTATATCTCAATTCTGAGTTTATATAGCACAATTCTGAGATTATATCTCATTTTTAAATTCATATCTCTAAGTTCAAATCTAAGTTTAGATTGTTAAATGTTTAGTTTGTCTCAAAATTTTGAGTTTAAATCTCACAATTCTAGGTTTATATCTAAATTTTGAGTTCATATCTCGCAATTCTAAAGTTAGATGCAATTTTTAGTTTGTCTCAAAATTTTGAGTTTAAATCTCACAATTTAGGTTTTATCTCAATTCTGAGTTTATATCGCACAGTTCTGAGTTTAAATCTTTTAATTCTGAGTTTATATCTCACAAATTGAGTTTATATCTCAATTTTGAGTTTGTATCTTGCAATTCTGAGTTTAGATTAAGCTATTTTTAATTTGTCTCAGTTCTGAATTTAAATCTTACAATTCTAGGTGTATATCTCAATTCTAAGTTTATATCACACGATTCTGGATTTACATTGCACAATTTTAATGTTTGTCTCAATTCTGAGTTTATATCTCACAATTCTGGGTTTATATCGCACAATTTTGAGTTGGTCTCACAATTCTTAGTTTATATCTCACAATTCTGGGTTTATATCACACAGTTTCAAGTTTGTCTCAATTCTTAGTTTATATCTTACAACTTTTGGTTTATATATCTAACAATTCTGGGTTCACAGTATATCTCACAAAGTCAAAACTGTGAGACAAAGTCGAAAAGAAAAAATAAAGTTCCAGCCAAACTTCCTGTACAGGAAGTATATCAATACAGAGCAGAAAACAACACATGGGATCTTGAATCCAATTTTGACACTTTTTCTGCACCAAAATAAGCAGAGAGGTGACTCAAACAGTATCAAAGCCCTCTTAAGCAAAGTACACCATCTCTGCTGCTCTCAAAGTTGCTGTTTGTCTGCATTAGGAGCCAGTGGGTCTAATATCACATGCTTGTTTCAGTATACATGAATCATGACTTCTAAGAAAGCTGCACCAGTACGTTGTCCCTGCTGGTTTTCACTTTTAAGAAAGCAGCCTACTTTTGACTAGCCCTTTTCATCTTTATTTGCTTCGGAGTAGCTTTTGTTTCAGCACGCGTTCTCTGTGACACGAGACGGCTGTGGCGTTGGCAGCGGGTTTGTGCCAATAGCTTGTACACTGCACCCACTGGTCAGTCATTAGCTCCGTCCAACGTCCTCTGTGATGTGTTTTAAAGCCTTGAAACAATAATCCCAAAAAAACAAGATGAAACAAAAGCCGTCTGATTTAAAAAAGGAGGCAAATCTGCATTAATACGCAGCTCATTAGAAATACCGTTGCGCCGCTATCAGCGGCAGGATGCCTGTGGTGTGATCGGGGAGCGCTGGCATTATCATCCAACTGCACATTGGCAGCAGTGCTCCCAGAAAAAAGGGTGTCTACCCCGTTGACCAGTGCTAATCAATCTGTGGAAGTGCATCTGTCTTTTGTTAACGCCTAAAAGAGTGAAAACGTTCGTCTAGCCGTACCCTATTAGCACCATTGTTCTGGTTTATCGGCGCAACGCAGGCTTCGTACGCTCGCTTTCGCACCTTAGTCTCTTAGTTGATGTGGAATACTTCAATACGGAAGATGTCAAAGGTTAAAACCCAACATTTTCAAATGAAGAGGGGCGGGTGACAGCAGTCATCAATCTGAAAGGAGGAACGAAAGGGGAATTGTTTGTTTTTGGACATTAGACAATATAATGTCTTTTCTGTAGGCACGGTAATAGATGGATATTGTGCGAATTGCTTCCTTAGTATTAAATATTAACAGTCAGAGCATGAATACACAAGACTTTTGAGGAAAAAAGGCACGTTACCAGAGCTGGGAAACACTTCTGATGGACAAAATGCTCCAACATGTGCCATTTGAACAGATTGGGCTTCATATCTTCTCATATCAGTCAACCAAACTTGGCATAGTCATAGAGATATGAAAATAATATTCAAATATTTTGGCAAAGTGTAAGCTTAGTGACAGCAAAGCCAGCGCCGTCGATAAGAAAGTTAATATGCTTTTTCCTTTTTGATATCTCCGTCTTTTGGCTCTCTTCATTTGGCACAATCTTATCAAATCTAGAGGCTATTTTTCCCCTTCTGCTAATCCATCGCCAGTGGTTCTGCCATTCCTCTGGAGCAAAGAGGAAGCAAAAAGAGACGGGGGGGAGAGAAAGACATGGTTTGGTCCCAGGCTGTTATTGAGGGCTCAGATTGGGCCTGGCACAGGGGATAAGAGAGAAATAATTATCCAGCCTGCTGAAGCATGACAGCTTCTCTCTTCACCCAGAGTGAAGGAGATGAAGCATTATGTCAAAAAATCAGCTCGCAAAACACAGACACATCTTGACACCGCCATTCCAGAGTATCACTTCGTGTTAGGAGACACTTGAGAACTGCTGGTCGACTTTTCGTGACTGACAGCTTTGATGGGATCTGTCTTCCGGCTTGCGGCTGGAGCTCGACGTATCGAATGCATCTTGGTCAACACAAGTTTTAGGATGTACGGATGCATAAAAAGGGAGACATGTTCGCATTTAGGATGTCCAGCTCTTTCCCAAATGCATTTGTGATCCCGAGGGAGCTATGATTTGAAAGGAGGACTTTTGGGTAAAAAAATATTACAGAATTTGGGAAGAAATACAGAATTCTGGCATGAAACTCTAGATGGCGCAGTCAGGTCTAGCTCAATCTGACCTGGGGACATCATTGTCACATGGCAGCTGATTGGTTCTCTCCTGTATCGGTAGCCAATGAGCTTACTGCTCAATATTCAAATACCCGCTTTTGTTTGCTGTAGCACTTTAGAAACCCTCCACCTTCCCCAGCTCCACCTGTATAGATCTGCTACGGGGTGATTCATGTATGCTATATGGGGCTTATTCACGTGTGTTATATGTGACATGTACATTACCATGCCAATGTCTCTGAAAGTTGTCATGACAGAAATAAAACCAACATCCCTTCCAAAAATCTCTCTTCTCCATACTTGCTCTTGAAATGAAATTCATTATTTTTCCCTCTCAAAACGCATGCCATTTTCTCCGTAAGATCTGACTACGGGTTCACATTGTGCTAACGTCTTTCATCCCTCCCTACCACGTGAAATCGCAGTCAGACGCGTGTGCCTGCTCTCTCCATCTCTCCAGGAAAGAAAAGAAACCAATCAAAGCAGAAATGGATTTGCAGCCAGAGACTACAGGCATTGACGGAAGGGGGGGAGCGGTGTGTCCTAGCGAATTGAAACCTGGCGTCGGCCGTATCCGCTTCAAGGTCTGTGTCTCTTGTGCCTTAGTGGCGGGGTTGTGAACTGTGACAGCCACCGTTTCAGGTTGAAGCATATCAGAGATGAGCTAGACCATCCTTTCAGACGGCACGTCATTCAATTCTCTCTCAACACACAGGACTCAATACTTGTCAATAGAGAAAAGGACAGACTAAGCTTCATGAGGACAAGAACACTCATAAAAAGTTACAAACGCACACGTGTAAACACTTGAGACAATGTCAACTGCAGGTTTCAAATTATGGAGATTTGAATCATTTTACTGGCTCAATAAATTGTCCTTCGGTTTTCCTTAAAGTTCTGTCATTAATTACTCACCCTCATGTCCTTCCAAACCTGAAAGGCCTTTGTTCATCTTTGAAACACAAATTGAGATATTTTTAATGAAATCTGAGAGCTTTCTGACCCTGTATAGACAGCAATGCAACTACCGCGTTCAAGGCCCAGAAAGGTAGTAAGGACATTGTTAAAATAGTCCATGTGACATCAACAGAAAATACTGTTTGGTATAACAGCAATGTAGGGTGATTTTGAAGCTGGAGGAGAAAATGAGATGGAAGTTTTTCAATATACCCTAACCGTCTTGAACAGGAGAGCAGAGTACGTACAGTATGTGCATCACAGAGCAAAACAAGATGAGCATTTGTGGTTAAAAAGTGTATAAATATTATGCTTCTTAAGAAAATGACCAATCGTTTTGCTAGATAAGACCCTTATTCCTCAGCTGGGATTGTTTAGATCCCTTTGAAGCTGCATTGAAACTGCATTTTTAACCTTCAATCCGTTGAGCATCACTAAAGTCCACTATATGCGGAAAATCTTGAAAGGTTTTCCTCAGAAACCTTAAAATCTTAATGACTGAAGAAAGAGAGACATGAATATCTTGGATGACGTGGGGATGAGCATGCAAAATATGTATTTAGTTGTGTCGTTGAATAGTGAATGTTTGTCATTGTTATTACTTGGAACTCTGATAAAGAATACAGTAATACATTGGTGTACAAACTGCAGTGCCTTATATACGTTTCTGCGTTGGGCTAACGCATATACCATGGCTGTTTGGGTGTTTATCACCGAGCTGTGGGCTAGAGTAATGGTTAGGGGCTTTCTGTTTCTGAAATGCGCTGCATGCAGTAGACCAATCACAACAGACTGTGTCATCGGGCCAATCACTGCAGGTTAGCGTCATGCAAAGGAGGGCTTTGGATAAATGATTCGTTGAGCGAATCTTCTGGGAGTCGTTGACCAAATAAGGTAAAAATAAATGCATATTATAAGACAATAAAAGTGTTTTTTGACCTTGCATGCAAGTCAGCCTGTTGTTGGGGACTCCCAAAACCAAAATATAAACTCTCATAATCTATAATAGGGGCACTTTAAATAAAATCGTTATTTTTGTTTTTTGCGCACAAAAAGCCTTCTTGTGGTTTAATTACGGCAGAACCACTGATGTCATGTGGACTATTTTATGTCCTTTCTGGGCCTTGAATGTGCCAGTTGTGTTGCTGTCTATGCAGGGTCAGAAAGCTCTTGGATTTCATAAAAAATATCATAATTTGTGTTCCAAAGATGAACAAAGGTCTTAACAGTTTGGGACGACATAAGGGTGAGTAATTAATGACAGAATTTTCATTTTTTGGGTGAGCTGACCTAATATAACTTGGCAAATAAACCAGAATTATTATTATTTTTTTTAACACATCTTAAAATGTGAATTTTAAGCATTTCAGACTTTTTTGTTAATTGCATAGTTACTTGCACTGAGTAGCTCTGTCCCTTTTGAAATCTCATCGGTTCAAGATTCCGCTCCATGTAACTGTATATTAAACATCAAACATGTTCTGATGCTTTTTACTTTCAGTGTGGACAGAAAAAGACGGGAGAACCTGTCACACCTGGTTAGGACATCGTGACTTGTGCTGTCTGGCATAAAGGGGCTATAAAAGCGTACCGCCGTCTGTATTCGTGTGTGTGAGAGAGTTCCTCTGTGCTTTTAAGTCTCTTTATGTTTCTTCCTGCATTTTCTAATCAGACCACGTAAAAAATATACTTGATGCACGGAAGCAGAGAGAATGTCCATCACAGCTCAATTTAAAGTCTGAACCTGGATGCAGCCTCATTTATGAGAGAAATCTGGAGGTCTCAAAGGTCTCGGAAGACAATGTGCTGCAGATATGAAAGAGGAAATGGAGAAATGGAAAACTGATTCAAAAATCATACACTACTGCTCTTTTCTAAAATCTAGTGAGCTGCCTAGTTCAAGGCATTTTGTGATATCAAAGGCAAGGCAAAGAAAAGGCTCTTAAGACACCTAACTTTACTTCAGATTTAAGTGAAAACGAGTATCCCTTCTGTGTGACATCCCAAGCACTGCAACAGCTTGCAAATATCAAGCTGGATAGTGAAAAATTTGTTAAAATGAAACATTTTAAATCTAACAATAAAAAGAGTATAGTGCAATTAATTAATTTTATTATTTTATATAATATTTAAGGAAAAACACTCAATTTGGGTGAGCCAAATTTGAGTAACTATTGGGAGTGACCAAAATAAAATAAAATAAAATAAAATAAAATAAAATAAAATATTAAACAAACATTTAACACAATACTTAATATTTTAACATAATTCTAACATAATATTTTTTTTAAAGATAATTTAACTCAACCCTAAAACATATCCATAAAATAATTCATTGTAATTAAAATCACATTTACATAATATTTGTGTATTCTGTAACAAGCTCTGCAAAAAAAATAAAGTTAAATTAAATTAAAAAATAAATAAGTAAATACAATTTAAAATACATCCGTCTAAACAAAAATTTAACTCAATACTGAAACATATCCATAAAACAATTCAGTGTTACTCAAATTGCATGACTTTACATAATATTTGTGTATTCTCTTTTTTATGCATATTAGAGTATTATGCAAAATTTTTGTCAAAATGAGTAACGCTTTGGTTGGAGACAGTCCCACAATACACTGCAGCAAGCTCTGCAAATAAAATAAAATAAAATAAAATAAAATTCTGATTAAAAAAAAATTTTATTCAATACTGAAACATATCCATAAAACAATTCAGTGTAATTAAAATTGTATTACTTTAATATAATATTTGCAGATTCTCTTTATTGTTATGCATATTAGAGTATCATGCTGTTAGCTTAGCAACATGCTGACAACAAAAACCACTGAATATTAATATTAATTTATACATTTGAAAACATTTTAGTTATTATACGGTCCCCTGTTTAAGAATCACTGATGTAGCTCTCCAGATCAGCCACTTGTAAGGGTTCCTTGATAGTTATAACACTTCCTAAAAAAGCAGCTGTCTACTGTATGTAGCCACTAGGCAGCTCACTATGATTTGGGACAGGACATCTTCCATACAAAAGCTGTCCTGATATTCAATCAATGCAAAAATGAGAGCGGAAAAAATGTGACACTCAAAAACATGCGGTGACACTTCCAAATATTCAGAAATGATAAAATGATGGGATAAAAAAATGAGAGCGAGCAAGCAAGCATGGTGAGAAAGCTGACACATGTCAGTCAAGGCGGCAGATTTCATTTCCTCTCATGAAGCCTTTCGCTCATGCGCGCACACACACACTGAGCTGCTGTGTTGAGCGGCTGACATCAGCAGACAGCAGCAGGAACATTATTCATTCCGGAAAGAGACGTGTCGTCTGTGACAGACAGACATAAATATCCCATAACACCCTCAGAGGGGTTAATGTGTGTCGATCAGAGAGCATTGAGAGAGGGGAACAGAGATGTTCAACAGACAGCAAATGTATCACACATGAACAAGAGCACAGGAACACATGCAACACTACACACTACACAACCGTCACTACACACTGAGTATAGGAGAGCGGAGAAGCACCGTCAAGCGGAAATCCGGCTAAATATAGGGAGATACCCGACAGAATCATCTGACACATTCACAAATGTATGAAGTCCTACTGCCTCGAGATCTCGCTAAATTCGAATTGACTTGAATTTTACTTCAGAACAGCTATAGTATCTGACTCACTGTCATTTCTTTAATATAAGAACTTGTTGATGGCATTATACAAATATTGCTTGAGTATTTTGGTGGATGCACACAAGAGTTTCTCAAAACAACCACGCAATACACGTACTTCACCACATGGAGAGACTTGTGAATGCTGAAATAAAGAACGACCTTCTTGATGCATACATTACCAGTCAAATGTTTTTGAACAGCAAGATTTTTAATGTTTTTAAAGAAGTCTCTTCTGCTCACCAAGCCTGTATTTAAAAAAAAAAAAAAAAAAAAAGAAAAAAAAGAAAAAGAAATTTAAATATTTTTACTATTTAAAATAACTGATTTCTATTTTAATTTTTTTTTAAATGTAATTTATTCCTGTGATTTCAAAGCTGAGTTTTTAGCATCATTACTGATGATCCTTCAGAAATCATTCTAATATTCAGATTTGCTGCTCAAAAAATTTTGAATTATTATGTTTTCAGGCTTCTGAATCTGTTCTCAACTGTTTTAAATTTTGGTAATAATAATAAAAAAAATGTTTCTTGAATAGCAAATCAGCATATTGGAATGATTTCTGAAGGATCATGTGACACTGAAGACTGGAGTAATGATGCTGAAAATTTAGCTTTGACCACAAGAATAAATTACATGTTAAAATATATTCAAATAGAAAGCAGTTATTTTAAATAATAAAAATATTTCACAATATTACTGGTTTTGCTGTATTATGGATTTAAATAAGGCTTGGTGAGCAAAAAAGAATAAAAAAAAAAAAAAAAAAAAAAAAACATTAAAAATCTTACTGTTCAAAAACTTTTGACTAGTAGTGTATGGCATGACTTTTTTTTTTATCTGTAAAGGAGGCATAAATCCAATCCAATAACCGGCCTTAAGTAATATTTTAAACAACAATATTAAACAAAAAAATGTGGTAACATACTTACTGTTTTTAAAATAAGCTTCTAATGCTCACAAAGGCTGCATTTATTTAATCAAAAACACGATAATTAGCCGCATTTAGCCGCTAAACTTCCTAACTACCACGTTATAAGGAAAGGCGATCGCAAAGATTCACAAAAAACGCTTATACTCACTTCTGCTGTAAGTGAAGCTGGATCATGAATGATTCGCGCGAACATAGACAGATATATGTAGATCGGCAGGCGCATTCCCTTCACAAACAAACGTAATCCACTGCATCTTCAGCGGCTCAGACGTCGGGAGTAAATGATGACCACTATGTTCATTATTACATCCAGCAACACACCTCAATCGCTCAATCGGAGATATCCTTGTCTAATTTACATCCCTGCTCTGGCATCAAAACATGGAAAGTTACTGGACTGTGACAGCTGGTCTGAGGTGAGAGCTCATGTCAATCAACTATTGTGGGAGCGGCCTCTGTCGGTGTGACGGCACACCGACAGGCATCTGAAATTGGCTCGATTTGAAAAAGGGGATATTATTTTTACAGATTAATTAAAAACCACTGCATGGATTTTTATCATTATAGGGTAGATTTGTACATGCACTGCTAACACACATTAATGTTCAAACAGCATGAACTTAGCATCGGATGACCCCTTTAAAAAAAAAATTCTTGGAACTCCAACCATTTCACCTTTTGTATCACTCCACTTGTGGTATTTCTCACATCAAGTGTCACGGTGGACACACAAATCTACTATAATTGTATAAAGAATACTGTTTTTGTGTCACAGAACGTAGTTTTAAGAGTTTTTTAGGTGAGAACGTACTTGTTTAGACATCAAATATGCGGTTTGTTAATAAAGATAACGTCTATTTGAAAATTTGGAGAAAATGTTTTTAGAGATGTGAGCTCCAAGGGGTCAGCGGCAGTTCAGCCAGATCTTCTGGAATTCACTGCTGGCTCTTATGTCTCTGTAGTGGTTAAACATGAGATATAATTTGTTTTAGGTCAATATCTTGGAACATAAAAGTATCTACAGTCACTTTCGGTCAAAAAGTATTATATATATATATATATATATATATATATCCTCTGGTAAGGAATGCTTCTTACGTTCCTGGTCGATAAGATGAAGTCACATTATGAAAATTAAGTAATTTGCAACTGCTGTTTGCTGGAGGTGCACCTTTGCATCCAACTCACCTAAACCTTCCTGAATTGAAATTTATCATCCGCTAGCCCTCACGAAATCTTCACCTCTTCGTGATAAGCCAGAGATATCAGACAACCAAATTCAATGCAGACAGACTTAACCGAGGCCATACAGCCCTCGCACGCAGCACACACTGCTGGCCTTGAGATCCGCTTGCTGTACTAGAGCTTACCTCCGGTCATACTGTGTGCGTATACAGTTTTTCCCTTGACAGGCCTGGGTAGAAAAATTTATAGCAGTGCATTTCTGCACAAGACGTTCCCAACATCTACTTCAATCATGGAGTTCTGCCACAAGTAGACTGTGGTGCTGCGCTTTGCTGCGAGCCAGAATTACTTTATTAAATTGAGGAAATGCATAATACACAGAGAACGGCATACATAATCACCTCTGAGACTCGTCGCAACAAACCAACGCTGCATATAAAAGACCGACCCTCCTACTTTGTTCGCGACGCTCCGTGGCCAATCAAAATTAATTTATTCTAATGTATTCGCGCAGAAGGTCAATTATCCAAATGATTCAGATTCCGATTGCTCCGGACCTTAGAAGCCAATGAGGCATCTAAAGGGCAGCTGTGCGCTTTTTTTGCAAGGAAAATCGTCCTCTTTTAGTTACAGTTTAGAGACATGTCTCAGCCTTTGTAAAAACGACACTTGCTAATGGTCGCAGAACTGGCCTTTAACAACAATCATAAAAGTAAGCCTGTTAAACATTAGCTGGCATTGGTAACGACTGCCGGACAAGGAGAGACACCGACGATAAGAGCTACATTTTATCAAAAATGTATGAAGAAAAGTTGTAAATAGTTTCAGATAGTTTGTATTTATTAATTCTATACAGTTCTTCTAATCTATAGTCATACATGGGCCAGATACTGACTGTATTTTACACCGTGCACTCAATAACCTTTCCCTTATAAATTTCTAAGAATTGCACTTTTACATTTTTCATTTGTATTATTTATTTAGTTTTACGTTTTTTTGAAGGTGACTAAAGTGGGTTGACATATAGACGACCACATAACCAACCGAATGCTAGTCGATATATCATAACAAACTTCCTGTTACTGAATGTTTGCTAGTAATAATATAATTAGTAATTTAATAATTAACAATAAATGAATAATTAAATAAAATGCAAACTGAAAACTTACGCATTTAAAAAGTAATGAAAAAAATGCAGTATTTGGAAAAAATTTTGAATAAATGAATAATTATTAACATTTGTCATCATAATTAAAAACGTGTGCATAAAAAAGATAAAAATCACTGTTTAGGTAAAAACTATTCCATTGCAATAGCCTGATTAAATGAATGAACTGTTATCAACATATCTGGCACTGTAACTAAAACATTTGCATTTAAAAAGACATTTTCCAGCTTTAATTTATTTATTTTTTTTTTTTTACAGTAACAAGGTTACTGTGTATAAATGTAAACTATTCATTCTTATTAGGGGTGTTGTGATATACCAGATATACCATTATCATAATCGTGATAATGAAATATCGCTATCGTGTTAATTTGGGGTGTCAGAATATACTGGTATTGGCGATAATAAAAAATGAATACTATACATACGATACTATGAGACATAATAATTCAGCGCCAGCGCCGTTAAACTCTCACGTGTGATTTGTTTCATTCACATTCGACACTGGAGGGCGCACTCACACAGAAAGTTCACAAGTGACACTCATAGAAGTAATAAAACAAATCACTTCCTAGGAAATACCTTATATGGCCAAAAGAATCCAGCTGTTGCTGTAGCTGTAAAAAATGCAGAAAGAAATGTTTCCTATATGAAACATGACAATCAGCACACGAATATAACAGTATATGGTTTATTTGTGTACTTCAAGCCATCTCAGGTATTTTCATATGGATAATGTAGATTTATATTGCAATGCTAATTGACACAGCCTTTATACTGAAGCCTGTTTCCGCCACTGAATAAAAAATAAAATACGACTTTGTATCTCACAATTCAGATTTTTTTTTGCAACTGCAAGTTTACATCTCGCAATTCTGACTTTCTTTCTCAGAATTGTGAGATATAAATTCTCAATTTTGAGAAATGAAGACAGAATCACATTATATAAACTTACAATTCTGGGAAATAAACTCAGAATGCAAAGATATAAACTCACAATTCTGACTCCAAATTGCAAGTTTATACCTCACAATTGTGACTTTTTTTCTCAGAATTACAAGTTTATATCTCACAGTTCTGACTTTATACGCAATTGTGAGTAAAGTCAGAATTGGGAGATACAAACTCACAATTCTGAGAACAAATCAGTCTTTTTTCCTCCCTCAAAACTAGACTCGCAACTGTGAGTTTACATCGAGCAATTCTGACTTTATTTCTCAGAATTGCAAGTTTGCAAGTTTGTATCTCACAATTCTGACTTTATAACTCGCAATTGCTAGTTTATATCACAAGTCTGAGAAAGTAAGTCAGAATTGCCAGATAAACTCAGAATTGCAAGGAAAAATTCAGAACTGTGAGATACAAACTCACATTTGCGAGAAAAAAGTCAGAAGTGGGGGTTTATATCTCGCAGCTGACTTTACAACTCGTAGCTGCGATATTATCTCTCGCAATTCTGACTTTATAACTCATAATTGCTAATTTACCTCACAATTCTGATAAAAAAAAAAGTCAGAATTGCAAGAAAAACGTCAGAATTGTGAGATATAAACTCGGAATTGTGAGAAAAAAAGTCAGAATTGTGAGTTTATATCACACAATTTTGACTTCATTTCTCAGAATTGCATGTTTATACCTCGCAATTCTGAACTTCTAAATATTAAAAATATAAATATAAACTCGGAATTGCGAGGAAAAAGTCAGAATTGTGAGTTTATATCTCACAATTCTGACTTCATTTCTCAGAATTGCATG
Organism: Cirrhinus mrigala; assembly: GCA_036247105.1. Lineage (NCBI taxonomy): Eukaryota > Metazoa > Chordata > Actinopteri > Cypriniformes > Cyprinidae > Cirrhinus > Cirrhinus mrigala. The sequence goes on from CM070017.1 coordinate 21,905,659, forward strand.
TTTATATCTCGCAATTCTGACTTTATAACTCACAATTGCTAGTTTATATCATAAGTCTGAGAAAAAAAAGTCAGAATTAAGTGATATCAACTTGGAACTGCACGGAAAAAGTCAGAATTGCGAGATACAAACGCACATTTTAGAGAAAAAATTCAGAATTGTGAGTTTATATCTCGCAACTGACGTTATAATTTGCAACTGCGAGTTTATATCTCACAATTCTGACTGAATTTCTCAGAATTGCAAGTTCATATCTCGCAATTCTGACTTTATAACTCACAATTGCTAGTTTACCTCACAATTCAGATAAAAAAAAAAAAAGTCAGATTTGCCAGAAAAACGTCAGAATTGCGAGATATAAACTCGAAATAGTGAGAGAAAAGACTTAATTTCTCAGAATTGCATGTTTATGTCTCGCAATTCTGACCTTATAAATTGCAATTGCTAGCTTATATCACAATTCTGAGAAAAAAAAAAGTCGGAATTGCAAGTTTATATCATGCAATTCTGACCTAATTTCTCAGAATTGCAAGTTTATATCTCGCAATTCTAACTTTATAACCTGCAATTTCTAGCTCATATCACAATTCCGAGAAAAAAAAAAAAAAAAAAAATTGTGAGATGCAACACATTTGCAAGAAAAAAAGTCAGAATTGTGAGTTTTCATCTTGCAATTCCGATTTGATTTCTCGCAATTGTGAATTTATATCATGCAATTGCAAGAAAAAAAAACTGAATTATGAGAGGGGAAAAAAAAAAAGTCACAATAACCTTTTATTTTTCATTCAGAGGCAGAAACAGGCTTCCATACCTTTATCACTGTATAAAATACTATACTGCTAAACTAAAAACTGTTAGCATTTTAGTCTCTTCTGTATAGTGCAATGCTTTTGTATGCAATGGTGTAATTCATTGGTCAAAACAATAAACAAATAAAGATTAATTTGATTGATAGCATGATTGATTTATTATAATTATTTTTCATTTTTCAAGATTTCTATTTCTAAGATTTCAAGATGTGGTGAATGCCTATATAGAGGTCTAAGGGCATTAATACACTTTTTAATGTGCGTTTTTATATGTGCTGTATACCCCCACACAAATGTGTGTGTGCATACTGTATTTGTCATATGCATTTATAGCCACGATGATAAAGCAAAGAAATAAAGTGTGCACAGGGACTGGATAATTCACTTTTCTGCCACTGTTTAGCGTGCAAGGCAATTTAGCCAGGATGAAATAACCCCAGAGCGTTTTAATCCAGATAGATGGAATACTATTTTGATATGGCGCTTTGGCCCTCAGCAGAGCCCACTCTAAAAATAGGGCCTTTTAAGACCACTAATTTGTTATTCATCTGTGTGAATCACTGTATCACTGCACTTATTGAAATGCAATGACTGGTTTCTGCTGCCTCTCCACCCAAACTAAATGAGTAATTTAAAAACTGATAGAATTTTCTCTCTTTCGTTCACCATTCCCCCTATCTTTTTCCTTCCTACCCTATTCTTTATCCCTCCCTTATTCTCAGGCAGCTCAAAGCCGCCTACAGAAATATCACAATACATGTGGACTCATCAACATCAAATCTGTGAAATAATGGACAAACTGATTGCCTGTGAATCTGTCAGTCCATCAAACAATGTCGTGTTAACACTCTGGCACAAGGAAACTTTGTATAACACTTTAACTTTATGTGTATTGGAATCAAAAATGAATGTGTACGGTCCAATCGATGACCAGCTTATGAAACTTATGTGCTTTGACGTACCAATAAACATCACTAAGCAACATTAACCTTGTAAGACTAGGTTGGTCTCGTAGACATGCGTTTCCATTTGTTCATTTAAAAGAATGTGTAAAGAGCACGAAGAGTATTAATATGGGTGAGAGTCTCTCCATGCCTTAGTGGTCTGTGGCAGGACCAAATGCCCCTTGACAGACACTTAAGACCTGCAGACTGAAGCCTCAATCTGCATAGCTCAGAAGCCCATCAATTAGCCATTGCAGCTTTGCTGAGGTATTAAAGGGATCAAATCGGCTCAGATGAGCTGTGGCCCTCAATCCATGAGTCACTGAAGTTTTCACACTGAGCCCAATCCCCTGTCCAACAGCCATTAAAGTCCAGCATGGAGGACACACTCTCCACAGGTGGGGTCCACTGCTCATGTAACTGAGGCTGGTTAATGAGACTGCTAGAATTAAAAAAAAAAAAAAAAAAGAGAGGGGGAGGGAGAGGGACACAAAGATATAGTCTTCATCAGAGACAGTATAAGGAGACAAGAATCTTGTTAAAAAAAAAAAAAGACCAACACTGCAGTGAGAAATGAATGAATTATGATATGCTGATTAATGAATTGCAATGAACTGAACATCAATATTTGCGTGAATTCAAATACATTATAAGTAAAAACACACACACTATTATTATTTTAAATAATAATAACAACAACAATAATAATAATAATAATAATTGATGACAAGCATATTTAATTTAGGCTTCTTTTTCTATTTAGATAATTATTATTTACTACATTGCAATGAATCATAAGTCAATTCTAATGAAATAATTATATTATTTTTAATAATAATAATAATAATAATAATAATAATAATAGATGACAAACATATTTAATTTAGGCTGGTTATTATTAGCATTATTATTATTATTATTATTATTAGATAATAACAATCTTTATTTACTAAACCTATATTACACTTCATCATAAGTAAATTATAATGGAATATTTACACTATTATTGTTTCATAAAATAATAATAATAATAATAATAATAATAATAATAATAATAATATATGACAAGCATGATTAATTTAGGCTGGTTATTGTTGTTGTTGTTGTTGTTGTTATTATTATTATTATTATTATTTATTTATTTATTTTTTTTTAGATAATAATCTTTATTTACTATACCTATATTGCAATTCATCATAAGTAAATTATAATGAAATATTTATACTATTATTGTTTCATAAAATAATAATAATAATAATAATAATAATAATAATAATAATAATAATAATAATAATAATAATTGATGACAAGCACATTTATTTTAGGCCTGTTACTATTATTACTATTTATCTATTTATCTATTTATCTATTTATCTATCTATCTATCTATCTATCTATCTATCTATCTATCTATTTATTTATTTATTTATTTTATATCTCTTTGATAAAAAGGGGTTGAACAAAATATTTGAACAGTTAGTTCAAATTAGGGGAATAGTCAATATTTGTTTACTAAAGTGTTGGAATGGAAGGAGATATGATTAAAATCATGTTTTCTCTGGGCTAAATTAAATTGTGCAAAATTAAAGTGTTGGATTGACAGTGCCAATAATTTGTAATTTATGAAAACGTAATACATTAGAAAAATGCTAAACAGAAGCATTTTCATTTGTGGTCTCAGACTTTTGGATCGCACTGAATGTGACTGAAACACAAGCTGAGCAAACAGTTTTGAAGCATTCTGTCTTTCTTTATTCAAGTAAACAGGAGCTGAACTTGCATGACCGGGAATTGCAGCCCAGAGGCATGACTTGCTTTAAAAAAAGGACCAGAATTCACATTCACTCCCATCAACTATTAAAAAATCCTTTTCCCTCTCAGTATTACCCACACACCTACACACAAACAACAGGTAACCTTCCCATCAGCCTCTGATGCAGGCCTTTGAAAGCCTTCCTAAAAGATGAGCTTCAGTGATTACGGGAGTGGACAGTTTTCTAATTATTCTGTCAAACATCAATCCAGCCGGCTGATGCGGACATTCTAGCTGCTGATGGACAATGTAATCACTTCTGTACTTTCAAACACAGGAGCTGGAGCGCAGACAGGTCCTGACAGAAGTGGTGAAAAATGGGAAATGTGAAAGCCTCTATCAGTCCCAAAAAAAGAGAAAACCACATAAAATGTAGCTGAATTCAGGGGGAAGATAAAAAAGGACGTTCCATTCACAAAATATTTAGGATATGAAACCACTCAACAAATGAGTTTGATTATTTATTAACCAAAATATTGAATACTGAATATACAGTACATGGGTGTTACGACCCTCTTAAGAACGATGTTGAGGGGTCTGCACTAGTGTTAACATCAGTGGTTACGTGGGGTGGTGCTTTTTTTAAGAAATATCGAGCCTCCTTAAACAGTGTCAGTAACAGGTGCCATGGGGCACATTCAGCTTCTATTTTTCTTCATCAGACTGTAAAACTCCAACACCTCCGCACAATACAACTGCAGAACATTGCCACTTGCCTCCCTGAGGATTGGAAATCCCTGCTGTCAACAAAGTATTTGCAATTCTAGAGATATTTTCAGAATGAACTTTTGCTTGGTGGTTTACTGTGCAATGGCGCCAAACGAAGCCTTGAACATTCTGCTACTTAACTGCAGATGAGCCTTGAGCATTGTGAGAAGATCAAGAAGCAGGTAGATTATTGGGTACTATTTCCTAATTCCGCTTTTGGCGCATAAACCTTATTTCGAACATTTGCCGTTCAAATAAGTTGTGCCGTTTCATTCTGCTTTTGGTGGATAAACATTACATCGAACATTTGCAGTTCAAATGAGTTGCGCAGTTTCGCTCTGTTTTTGGTGCATAAACATTTTATAGAACATCTGTGGTTCAAAAGAGTAGTGCCATTTCGTTACAATTTCTGGGCATAAATATTATAGCAAACATTTGTGGTTCAAATGAGTAGTGCCATTTCGTTACAATTTTGGCGCATAAATATTATTGCAAACATTTGCGGTTTAAAAGAGTAGTGCTGTTTCACTCTGCTTTTGGTGCATAAATATTTTATTGAACATCTGTGGTTCAACTGAGTTGTGCCATTTCGTTACAATTTTGGCGCATAAATATTATAGCAAACATTTGCGGTTCAAATGAGTCGCACTGTTCTGTTACACTTTTGGGGCATAAACATTACATCAAACATTTGTGGTTCAAATGAGCTGCGTTGTTTCATTCCGCTTTTGGCGCATAAACATTATAGCGAATGTTTGTGGTTCAAAAGAGTAGTGCCATTTCGTTACAATTTTGCCGCATAAATATTATAGCAAACATTTGTGGTTAAAATTAGTAGCGCATAAATATCATTCTGCTTTTGCGTCATAAACATTATAGCGAATGTTTGTGGTTCAAAAGAGTAGTGCCATTTCGTTACAATTTAGGTGCATAAATAGTATAGCAAACGTTTGTGGTTAAAATTAGTAGTGCCATTTCGTTACAATTTTGGCGCATAAATATTATAGCAAACATTTGTGGTTAAAATGAGTAGTGCTGTTTCGCTCTGCTTTTGCCACATAAACATTTTATTGTATTGAACATCTGTGGTTCAAATAAGTTGTGCTATTTCGTTACAATTTTGGGGCATAAATATTAAAGCAAACATTTGCAGTTTAACTGAGTTGCACTGTTTTGTTCCACTTTTGGGGCATAAACATTACATCAAACATTTGTGGTTCAAATGAGCTGCGTTGTTTCATTCCGCTTTTGGCGCATAAACATTATAACGAACATTTGTGGTTCAAAAGAGTAGTGCTACTTTGTTACAATTTTAGCGCATAAATATTATAGCAAACATTTGTGGTTCAAAAGAGCAGTGCTGTTTCGTTACGCTTTTGACGCATAAACATTATATTGAACACCTGTGGTTTAAATGAATTGTGCTATTTTCGTTATGACGCAGAACTATAATAGCAAACATTTGCAGTTCAAATGAGTCGCAATGTTTCGTTCCACTTTTTGGCACATAAACATTATATCGAACATTTGTGATTCAAAAGAGTAGTGCGGTTTTGTTACGCTTTTGACGCATAAACATTATATTGACAATTTGCGGTTCAAATGAGTTGCGCTTTCATTGCGCTATTGGCATGTAAACACTACATCGAACATTTGTGGTTCAAATGAGTCATGCTGTTTTGTTTGAACATTTGCGGTTCAAATGTGTCGTATTGTTTCATTCCGCTTTTGCCGCATAAACATTATATCAGTCATTTGCGGTTCAAATGAGCAGTGCCGTTTTGTTCCGCTTTTGGGGTATAAACGTTTTATTGAACATTTACAGTTCAAATGAGCTGCGCTGTTTGTTATGCTTTTGGTGCATAAACATTATATCGAACATTTATCAAACTCTTGTTATCGTTTTAACAAGGAAAATAATATTGCGATAATTATCGTATTCATTTTATTGGCCTAAGTCCCAGCCTAATTTAGTCTAAATATTCCGTTTCAGTCAGAAAATGGAAGTAATATTGCTTTTAAATGCATTCTAATGTTGATTTTTTTAACAGAGGAGCTGCTGAACTACAACAATTGGGGTTAATGTCCAGCACATGATTTTGTTTTATTGGAAATCATCTCTGTTGAGTGTGAAACTGGCCACTGTGGCGAGCCAGATAGACAGAAAGTGAGGGCTTGACCTGAGCTACGAGAGACCGCGTGCTTCAGCAGCCATGTAATGAAAGAAACATTTCATGCCATTCTCATCATCTTTCCATTACAAGGCAAAAGAGGTGTGCTGATCAGACACAAGCCTGATATCAAACCAAGTCCCTGCAAGCCAAATTACACTGACAGTAATCTCAGTGAACACCTCTCAGCATGCTTCATCATATCAGAGAGAGAGAGCAAGGTACAAGCTAAAAGTACTCAAACGCACATAAAACTACACCAAATCCAATTAATATGGCTGCAAAAAAGTACAGACCCAATCAGAGTTTAACAATGACGCGAAATGTGATGTGACGTAAAGATTGAGGAGCCTTGGGTGAGGGTGACGCGTCTGTCCGCTTGCATCAGTTTTATCATACATCATTAGCTTAATTATGGCACAGGCCCAGGCCCTCAGAGGGGTCATTTCAGGACCAGGGTCTCCACATGGTCCCTTACTAATAATAAGTAGTACAAAAACTGTTGCAAAAGTATCAGCCTACAGGCAAATCAAGCTCTAGACTGAGATGAAGATGTAAAGAGAAAAAGGCTTGGTTGGAAGATTATGATTTATTGATGTAAACAACTAAAAAAAAAATCCATTGGCACGTCTAAGCAGATACTGGCAGGGAAATAAAGCTCCTAAACTGAGCAGAAAGATGATTATGTGAAAGCTAGAGGCAGAAAGACACACAAAGTACAACTATTACAACAAACACCCTGTTTTTGTATATCTAAATACAGGAATGGACAAAACACCAAGACTTTTCCCAATGAGCCAGTCAACTTTGGGCCAACTGTTGAATTCAAATGGATATTTAATATGTTAAAGGGATAGTTCACCCAAAAATAAAAATTCTATCATTAATTTCTCACCCTCCAAACCTGTAAGACCTTCATTCATCTTTAGAACACAAATTAAGATATTTTTGATGAAATCCAAGAGCTGCATAGAGAGCAACGCAACTACCACGTTCAAGGCCCAGAAAGGTAGTAAGGTTGTGGGTTGTGATTGGACAGTTTTAATCTTAATTGATTACAACTGTTCTGCTTTCCATCATCAAACCATTTTGCTTCTTTAGGCTCACAAATAAACGACCAGCTGACTATTAAATTACTAAGGCAAAATTTATATTCCACTGCAGTGCAATGACTCACATCTAACTTAAAGGCATATTGAACACTTTAGTGAGCCATAACTGCCAATGAAAATCTTTACTGGCAGACATTCAGATATCTGGCTTACTGGGTTAATTTTAAATGCATAATGGTTGCTTGTGAATGCACACGCATCCTGTGACGCGACCTAACCCTTGTGGCTAGCAGGCAGTGATGGGTCATTAGCTTAAATCTGACATTGTTTCAGTAGATAATGAAGGATTGGGGAACATCAGTCAACTTTCTGCTTCATAAAGCACAACTGAAAGCGCCATAATGCTTTTGAATGTAGAGCTGTCAGCAAAGAGACAGACCTCCTGAACTTATTTATCAATGTAACCCTCATGCTGAAGGCTTCGACTGGCAACAAGGAACGCAAACATCTGCTTCATTGCTTATGAACAAGCAATAAACCGCAAGGGTTCATGCCCTAAGATGGTAGGAGTGGATGAACGGTTGGAGGCAGATTCAAGGATGGATTGGACATGCTAATGATGCAACTGGAGGGTGTTGGACGATATTGGCTTTATTAATTGATGTAAGACCATAATCAGTGAAAACGACCAAACAGAACAGATTCTGCTGAAAACCGCAAACTGTACTGCAAACTGAATTCAGCATAAATAAACCTGTTCAGCTCTATAAATCTGTACATCTACATAAGACTTTGCAAAATAAGCTTTTATGACGCTTTTTATGAAATTCTAGAGCAAACTACACTAAAATAATAACAGTATTAAGGTGTGAAATTACTCATGTTATAACCTATATATATAGGTTGGAGGTTCTAAATTTACAAAAACATATAGCACTCAAGTTACTACTTAAAACCGACTTAAATGTTATTAATTCTTTTCATTTCTACAAGACTTAAAAGGAACCCTGGGTATTAAAACTTGACTGGCTTAATATAACATAAATGATGTCTCCTACTAAAATATGTAGTAGGAACCCCGTGAAAGATTTACGTTATTTAAAAAAAAAAAACATCATTTTATTTATATTTTGGACTATTGGGGGCAACGTTATTTTAAAGGAGGACTCCACTTCCAGAACAACAATTGACAAATAATTTACTCACCTCCTTGCCATCCAAGATGTTCATGTCTTTCTGTCTTCAGTCGTGAATAAATTATGGTTTTTGAGGAAAGCATTTCTGGATTTTTCTCCATATAATGGACTTCATTGGTGCCCCGATTTTGAACTTCCAAAATGTAGTTTAAATGCAGCTTCAAAGGGCTCTAAACGATCCCAGCCGAGGAAGAAGGGTCTTATCATTTTTTCTTAATCATTTTTTTCGGAACTACAGACCCAGTGTTTACAAAGCGAACACGTAAAGACTAAGAAAGTGCAAGTAAGTCAAACAATGTTTACAAACAAAAAGGTACAACGATGTCGGACGATTCTGAAGTGGTAGGAGAAAAAAAGATGGAGTTTTTCGCCATACTCTACTTTTTTAAACCGGAGTACACAGACGATGAACTTAGATGTGATTCGTAATAGTGATGGGAAGTTCGGATCATTTTACCGACTCGGATCTTTGAGTCTCGTTCAGCAAAATGAATGTTTGTAAACATTGTTTGACTTACTTGCACTTTCTTAGTCTTTGCGCGTTCGCTTTGTAAACACTGGTTCTGTAGTTCCGCGTGACCTTTCAACGTGATTCAATAGTACGTAGCGTAGTGAACGTGCATCCCAGAGCCTGTGCTACATGAGCTTTTGTGCTTAAAAAGTATACAAATTTTTATTTTCCGAAAAAAATGATTAAGAAAAAATGATAAGACCCTTCTTCCTCGGCTGGGATCGTTTAGAGCCCTTTGAAGCTGCATTTAAACTACATTTTGGAAGTTCAAAATCGGGGCACCAATGAAGTCCATTATATGAAAAAAAAATCCTGAAATGCTTTCCTCAAAAAACATAATTTCTTTACTTCTGAAGACAGAAAGACATGAACATCTTGGATGACAAGGGGGTGAGTAAATTATTTGTAAATTGTTGTTCTGGAAGTGGACTTCTCCTTTAATGATATCAAATGGTTGCACTCGCTGATCTACTGGCACTACCTGTTGATATTTATACTGTAACACAACTCAGAAAATAAAATACTGATACAATGCTACATTGTGCGGCTTTTGGTTGTTATTTTCAGTCGAAGAGCAACAAGAGAAGCAATGTAAGTCTTCACTGCTTTCCTAGCGATAAGAAGAAGAGAAAATAACGGGAAGATGCCTGTGGACCAATAAAACTTCCTAAAGACCAGCGGCTTTGTTCTCTCCACTTTAGCCCTGATGCCTTTGAGGCTTTTAGTAGACCACAGCTATGGAAAGAGGTTAGAAACGGCACAGACAAAAAACGCTAGATGCCATCCTGGCAGGATGTAAACATACCAACGCTTGTCATGACGCCAAAGCCACTGAAGGAGTTTCTCAGCGCAGATTTCACTCGATAATTGGGGCGTTTAGACTCCTTGTGAGGAAAAATCGATGGTGCCTCATTTTATTTAAGCCTACGCTTATACTGTGTTGCGGTAAAAACAGCAACAGGTAGCACCAGTAGCTCACCGAGTGCAACCATTTAACGACATTGTAATAATGGCGCCTCCCATAGTCCAAAATAGGTATAAAACGATGTGTTTTTTTTTTTTTTTTTCAGTAAGAAACATCATTTGTGTAATACTATGCTATACAAGTCTTAATACCCGGGGTTCATTTTAAAAAGATTTGTGAACTATTGTTTCCAGGAAAAAAGAAAAACAGTCTTAATGAAGTCTTTATAGAGCAAACTCATTATGATTAGAGTAATGATATATAAATAAAGAGACCAGAGAACTCTCAGGTGTTTCCTACTGTCTACCTTCATATGTTGCGCTGTAATGTTAGCATTGCATTGAACTCAATCAACAGGGAGTTAAACAGACAGCAGTGAATTTACCAGGATTATAACTGGAAACTCTTTGCTATGATGAGCTACTTGAGGAGGACTGCACATCATAACCTTGCTAATGTTCCATTTAGCAACCGAGGTAATATTCGCCAGCTAAATAGTCTGGGGTATCAAGCTCGAAATTGTCAACCGTAGGTGTTCATATAATGATGGAGATGCAATGCGAGCGTGTGGAATGAAAATTGGACAAATTGGATCTCATCTTTACGCACACCAGGATCCAAACTCTGTCCATTGTTATTGTTATGTTGGTAGGGAAGGATTGGACACGATCCACGCTAATGAGCAGAATGAAAAACCAATCAATGCACTTCACAGTCTGTGAGTGTATAATTCACTTATTAGTAGGAATCAGTAACTACGTTTACAGGCAGCCTAATAACCCGACTGACAGCTCACTCAGAATGAAATACCTCAATCAGAAAATCATCAGACTAAAAGAGGTGGTGCAGATGTTAAATAATCCATTAAATAAAACAATAACTGTCAAGTAAACTACCTTCATAACTAGATTCAAAAATATTGTGTGTACATGTGAAAATGACTCTCTCTCACCAATCTCTGCTCCAGACTCTCATCCAAAAATGACTTGGAGGATCGCAGGTTTATTAAGTAAAGTTGGCAACATAATAAGAAAGCTTGCTTAGCATATTTTTAGACATGTTAGCAAGGCAAACACGCCAATTACGCACTGCGGTGCCATGCTGAGTTGTCTTAACGTCTTTAGTCAGCGGACTGGGTGTTTTTTTTTTTGTTTTTTTTGATAGAATTCACAATATTCTTGCTGTTATGGTAACACTGACAATACATGCTGTTTTGCGTGCAAGCAAACAATCAATATAGAATATGTGATGCAAAAGAGATGTCAGAGTTCATGGAACATAAACAGACTCAGATTTTCAAAAATGCATGAGGTGACCATAAATTTAGATGTTTAGACAATGCATGATTAGCTTTTTAAAGAGAGCACATGCTTTAGTCTAAATGTCCATGCCACTTCTGAGAACACAAGGACACTGAATCTGCTGCTTAATATATATAAATGCATTGTTACCTCATCACTAAAAGGTGCAAATATTCATGGTAATAATGTAATGCAGGAATTGCTGAAGGTCAGGTAAGCCTCGGTAAGAGACACACTCATAAAACTGAAGCTTGGAATTTTTTATGAGGCATGAGACAGAACGGAGTTACTAATCGAGAGACATTTGAAGGGGGAGAAAATGTCACATAATTGAATTATGACACAGTGAGTTGGGTTTTATCACAGCAAAATTCAATAAAAAGCCGCAGAGGATTAGAGAAGTGACCAGATAAATCTTTAAAAGGAAGATAATTAAAAAACAAAGCAATCCGTTTATCGCGTCCTGTCCACAAATGATTCATAAAACGATTTGATACTTGTTTAGACTGTCCTTTGTCCTTTACATTGTAATATTATGTTGACTGGAAAGCCTAAATCAGAAGTTTAATAACCAAATAAAATTAAGATGTTAATGCATAATCATAATTAGTATAGCAAATTACAGTATATACACACACATACACAGAGCTGTTAACATTACTATAAATTCCTTTGTAAGCTAATAAAATGTTGGAAATATGTATGTAACAGTGCGGTGGTGTTCTGAAATAAAGAGGCATAGTCTTTTCAATGTTTTTTTTTTTTTTTTTAATCTAATGTAAATTCATGACGCAGTCACATTTTCTTGGTTAAATAAACATTTCTTACACTACCAGAAAAAAAAAAAAAAGTTATTAATATTTTATTCTTTAAAGCCAAGTATGAATCTCATCAAGTTAGTGTTTTTAATGGAGTAGCTCACTTCCAGAACAAAAAATTACTGATCATTTACCCCCTTGTCATCCAAGATCTTTATTTCTTCAGTCGATAAGAAATTATGTTTCTTGAAGAAAACATTTTAGGAATTATCTCCATATAGTGGACTTTAATGGTGCCCCCCAAGTTTGAACTACCAAAATGCAGCTTAAATGCAGCTTCAAAGGGCTCTAAATGACCCCAGCTGAGGAAGAAGGGTCTTATCTAGCAAAACAATCTACCATTTTCTAAACAAATTAACCATTTATATACTTTAACCTTAAACGCTTGTCTTGTGTAGGTCTGTGTGAACTGTTTTTGTTTTTTTCCGGTTCAAGACAGTTATGGTACGTCGAAAAACGTCCATCCCGTTTTCTTCCCCAACTTCGAAATCGACCTACATCACTGCAGAAGTACAGACTCAGTGTTTACAAAGTGAACATGCAAAGATCAAACGGCCTTTACAAAAAACAAACAAACAAAAAAAGTTAAACAGCAATGTAGGACGATTTTGAAGTTGAAGAAGAAAATGAGATGGATTTTTTTTCAACATACCCTAACTGTATTGACCCAAATTACACAGACTACGCATGTGCATCGCAGAGATGAGACAAGATGAGCATTTGAGGTTAAAAACTATATAAACTGTCAATTTGTTTAGAAAATGGCCAATCGTTTCGCTAGGTAAGACCCTTCTTCCTTAGCTGGGATAGTTTAGAGCCATTTGAAGCTGCATTTAAACTGCATTTTGGAAGTTCAAACCATTGAAGTCCACTATATGGAGATATTTCCTCAAATGTTTTCCTCAAGAAACATAACTTCTTTATGAAGAAAGAAAGGCATGAACATCTTGAATGACACAGGGGTAAATTATCTGTAAATTTTTGTTCTGGAAGTGAACTGATCCTTCAAGCATTTTACATTTATTCCAAAATAATAACAATTTAACAGCCAGTAACAATTGAAACAATATATTTTATTATTTGTGAATAAAATTTATATTTTTAATAGTTAACTTTTAACTTTTTTTTTTTTTACCAAGCTGATTAATCACTAAAAGGTCCCACAGATCATGTCATTTTAAGTCTTATTTTGACATATCTAAGTGTGTGAGATGTTTACCTAGTTTTTTTTAAATTAGTCTTCCCATTAAGGCTATAATATTGTTCATTCAAACTTAATCGTGAATGAGGAATGTGCACAAATGCAAGATGTGGGATTTATCTCATGAACAAAATCACAGCTGAACATAACCAGTCATTTCCAATCATATCGCGACTTCATATCTCACATGACTTTCCCCCATTCATTCTCAATTACCCCCCATTAAATTAAATATAAATTAATGTTAAAACACAGACAGGGCTTAGATCAAGCCAGGATTAGACCATAGTTCAATTAGGACATTAAACATGCCTTATAAAAGACATTACTGGTGTGCATCTTGAGATGAAACAAGGCCACTGACCTATAGTATTTCAAGATCAATAAGTTTCTTTCAGTTTTTGTTTTTTTTTACATTTAAGTGCAGTACAGTTTTTATTTAAGTTTTAGGTACAGCACATTTTCATTTAATAATTATGCAAGTTTTTTTATTTACCTGTTAGAGTGGCTGACAACAAAAATATTCTTTCATTTTTGAACTGTGCAGAGCTGTGGCTGAATAGTTAGGCCTACTGTGCTACTGTATTTTAATGTTGGTTATTATGGTGGTACTTGGTATAAAAAGTTTGAGAACCGCTGTTCTAGAGGAAAATACAAACCTTTCAGCTCACCACATGGTTTTAAATTTTCAATGGTATAATGTTTCTGAAAAAAAAATAAAATTAAATTAAAAAAATAAATAAAAAAATCAGATTGACTCAGAAGAAATGGTCCGCAGTTTTGCTGGTGGGAGCGAGAAGTGCTGGGCCTCGACAGACTCACTTCATTATGGACTTAACTCCCCTTGGTCCCTGTGAGGGAGAGCGGAAGATGAGAAAGGCTCCGAGAGAGATGAGAGGATAGAAAGAGAGAGAGGACGAAAAAAAGAGAGAGTACTGCTGTATCTGGGACAACCGTTGACATGACAAAACGGTTCTCTACGCAATAACAGTAAAAGAACGACTCAATTAGTGTGGCTCCTATCTCGGCTCCTTTATCGATCTTCTCCAGATGAAGAACAGCAGACGAGAGAGTTTTCAATCAACCGCTACTTTCTGAAGAAGGACAGCGGAGAGGTTCACGGCGGGTGAAAATCCATGGCTGGAAATATAAATAAATATGCAAAGCGAATATACCGATGATTGGTAGGCAGGGTGTGTAGGTTCTTCTGACCCGATTTGGCGCTATTGAAATGCCACTTCTTTCATGATTGTGTCGAATACAATTGCCGGGCCCGAGTCGGACACGAACCGAGAGTGTCCCTGCGGATAGATCAATCGGACAACTCATCAGACGCAGGGGGCACTCAGGACAATTCAATCCCTTTCAAAATTAACCTTCAAGATAAGAAGGGAAAAAGCTGGCTACGTTGGCGCGACGCCCCCAACGGGAATGTTTTTCAGATGGCACGCTGAGCCTAAATGCGACGGCAATCTTTTTCAACAAGGTGAAAAACAGCATGTAATGAACGTAACTGAATTTGTGACCGTTCTCATGATTTCAACGCCATTTAAGAAACCAGAGGACAGATGGTTTCTTGGTCTCAGCGGTAATACGGACACTTTCATGCATTTTTCAATTTGCGGACTACATGCGCTTCCCGCCCTCTTGGTTAAGTAAGTAATGGAGGTGCAAAATTTCAAGAGATGTGCGGATGAGAATTTATGTTTCTATTGTTACAGTGTGCGAATGTGAGCGCGTTGCTCCGCTATCGCCATCTGGCCCCGGCATTACGTGAATGATTGGGTGTGTGTGTTTCTGGAAGAGCTCCAGGCGAGGACTCATCTGCTTCATCAGGCCTTCCATCAGTCCTTTGACACCGGAAAAGAACAGCGACAAGCGCCCGAAAGCCCAACAAGGCTCCCTACAGCTGAGCACCTCATTGACATTGCCTTGTGTGTGAGGGTGTGTGGAGGAGTAAGCTAAAGGAGCATGTCTAACATCATTAGATGAACATCTTGTACCTCTCTTAGGTATCTGTAGTTACAGAACATTCTTGAGATGTCATGCATTCATCTTAGGAATGCAATGAATAACATGCATTCCTGGTGCATACATGATAAAGTGCTCTGGAGAGATTCTTTATTATGAACTACCACTATATGAAACCCGCAATCCCACAGACAACTGATAATCACATTAATGCAATATAACGCATACAACTGACACACTTCAGTGCTTCAGATTCACAAAAGCTTGCAGTTCAATCATGTAAAAGAAAAAGAGGTACAGAAATGTAAATGTTTATATACTTTCAAAATACTGGAACTGAATGAATTACACATTTTCGAAGATTTTATACTTTTTTTTTTTTTACTATATCAAATACAGCGAGTAAAATAGGTATTGAACACATCACCGTTTTTCTCAGTAAATACATTTCTAAAGGTGCTGTTGACTTGAAATTTTCACCAGATGTCGGTAACAACCCTAGTAATCCACACGTGCAAAGAAAACAAAACAAATAAGTTCAGAAATTAAGTTATGCGTAATAAAATGGAATGACACAGGGAAAAAGCATTGAACGCATGAAGAAAGGGAGGTGCAAAAAGGCATGGAAAGCCAAGAAATCAACTGAAATCTATCAGTAATTAGAAAGCAATCCTGCCCCTTGTCTGTTAAAATTAATATTAGCTGATTCAGTCCCAACACCTACAGTATCAGGATGATGAAGATGAAACAAGCGTGGACATTTCAGCAAGACGATGATCACAACACAGCTAAGGAAACTCTCAATTGGTTTCAGAAAAAGCAAATAAATACCTGACTTAAATCCAATAGAAAACAATAACTAAAGATCAGAGTTCAAAATCACACCTGAGCAATGTATGCGACTAGTTTCTCCATACAGGAGGCATCTTAAAGCTGTCATTACCAACAAAGGCTTTTGTACAAAGTATTAAATACATTTCAGTGGTTCAATGCTTTTTCTCCCCCAAGTCATTGCATTTTATTATACATAACTTAATTTCTGAAATCATTTGTTTTGTTTTATTCGTATGTATGGATTGCTTGGGCTGTTATCAACACCTGGTGAAAATTTTATGTCAACAGCACCTTTAGAAATATACTTCAGTACTTATTTTACCTGCTGTAAATGCTGTTCTTTTGAACATTGTATTCATCAAAGAGTTCTGAATCTGGAAACTGTACTCCTATTTTTACCTCATTTTTAAATAAAATGTAAAATGATTTTTAATCAAAACGCAGCTTTAAGAGATTTCTTTCAAAACCACTTAAAAAAAATTCTTACAGAAAAATTATGATTATCAATTATTTAAGCGGAAAAAAAACCCCTAAGCGACAACATTTTATGAAATATTTTGTTTACAATTAATAATACCTAAAAAACTAAGGTTGATTTGTTTGTTTGCTTTATTTGCTTGAAATGTGAACTTTCGTGATATTTTCTCATAAACAAATGTAACTTACTTTTGTTGTATGATGTCATGAAATTCATATTTTTTAGGAATGGTCTAAACTTGTAGATAAAAGTAGGTAGACACTCACATTTAATTTCTAAAAATATGTTAAAATATGTATTATTTTTCCAGTGTATAATTATAACCAATTTTTGGAGGTGGGGAGTTAAAAAATATCTAAAAAACAGACTAATTTAATTCCACTAGCATCCCATCCACAACATTACACAATTCGTCACAGATTCCATAAAAATTACAAAATACCCTAACAGTGACATAAATCATATACCTGATGTTAAAAATGATCAATTTAGGCATTTTTTTTTTATTTGTTTGTTTGCTTTTTTTATTTGAAATGTGAACTTTTGTGATATTTTCTGATAAACAAATGCAACTTACTTTTGTTGTATGATGTAATGAAATTCATATTTTTTAGGAACAGTCTAAATTTGTAGATAAAAGTAGGTAAACACTCACATTAAATTTCTAAAAATATGTTAAAATATGTATTATTTTTCTAGTGTATAATTATAGCCAAAAATTGGAGGTGAAGAGTTTAAAGAATATTTTAAAAAACAGACTAATTAAATTCCACTAGCATCCCATCCACAACATTACACAATTCGTCACAGATTCTATAAAAATTACAAAATACCCTAACAGTGACATAAATCATATACCTGATGTTAAAAATGATCAATTTAGCCATTTTTTTTTTATTTGTTTGTTTGCTTTTTTTATTTGAAATGTGAACTTTTGTGATATTTTCTGATAAACAAATGCAACTTACTTTTGTTGTATGATGTAATGAAATTCATATTTTTTAGGAACAGTCTAAATTTGTAGATAAAAGTAGGTAAACACTCACATTAAATTTCTAAAAATATGTTAAAATATGTTTTTTGTCTAGTGTATAATTATAGCCAAAAATGGAGGTGGGGAGTTTAAAGAATATTTAAAAAACAGACTAATTAAATTCCACTAAATTCCATTTTAAGACTGTACAAACTGTATTTTCAGTCCCATGACCTTAACCCTACACCTCTCACAAAACTGTTATTTTAGATTTTCAAAAAAAAAAAAAAAACTTAATTCTATGTGATTTATAAGATTGTTCCTCATGGGGACCAAAAATTGTCCCCACAAGAACAACGATTTGGATCTTGCCAACTTTGTGGGGACATTTTATCTCCATAACATAGCATATACCTGAACCACAGATACACACACACACCTAAAGTAAGCAGAGAAGTACAGGAAGTGACTTAACAAGACTAGGAAGTTTCATCATTCATAAAAACTCATCTCTGCCATACAGTAACTAAAGCCTATCTTACCCATTCCCCCCCCCCCCATGACTTCTTTATCCTTTCACTGTGCTCTCTTGGGTCCTGGCACATCATTATCTGGCAGCCATTGATAAATGAAGTAAAGATAAAGGAAAGAGGAGCTAATTAATATCGAGAGGAGCTCCAGGTTGCTCATCGATACAGTGCCCTAAAACACGATCAAACTTAGGAGAGAGAGAGAAAGAGAGAGAGAGAGAGACAGAGACAGATAACAAAGAGCTCAGGCAATACGGGATTTCTTGGAGTCACGTGTGTAATGATCGCAGGAATAATTCGGAGGAGACAGCAGTGAAATATCGGATCAACATTTCACTTTGTGCCCTCCTGTGCGACGTATGCACTTGCGCACGACCAGATCAGATTTAGCATTCGTATTGGACAGTGGTACACTTACGAATACAACAGCAGACCTTATCTGGACGAGATTTGTGTCGGAAAAGAAAAATAAAGAGGCCCAAAGGAAAAACTTCATACATCGCGATCAATACCGAAACCAAATTAGACAAGGATATAAAACGCCTGAATTGCACTTAATGAATAAGGTGTAACCTACGGTAAAGGATGAAGTGATAGTAAGGTTACCTAATGAAAATTTCATAGGGATGGTCAAGCAAGATAAACCTAGCATCATTCATTATTTCAAATGTTTAGTTTACAGATAACAACTTAAAGGGATAGCTCACGCAAAAATGAAAATTACCTCATGATTTACTCACCCTTGAGCCATCCTAGGTGTATCTGACTTCCTTCTTCCAAAATGTCCTGGCTCTTCCGAGCTTTATAATGGAAGTAATTGGCTGTTGAGATTTTGAAGTCCAATAAAGTGTATCCATCCATCATAAAAAGTACTCCAAGGGGGTTAACAAAGGCTTATAAAGGTTTATAAAGTTTTAAATATGCATTTTTCTTACACAAACACATTGGTTTGCTTCAGAAAGCCTTTATTAATCATCTAGAGCTGTGAGGAGTACTTTTTATGATGGATGGGTTCACTTCAAAATCTCAACAGCCATTCACTGCCATTATAAAACATTATAAAACTAAATTTTTAATATAGCTCCTATTGGATTCATCTGAAAGAGAAAAGTCATATGCATCTAGGGTGGCTCGAGGGGGAGTAAACCATGGGGTAATTTTCATTTTTGGGTGAACTATTTTGATTAAATAAATGCAGCCTTGATGAACAGAAGACATTAAAAAAAAAAAAAAAAAAACATAAAAAAATCTTACTACACTGTGTGTGTTGCATTTACATTGGTATCATATTTAACTGTATTTTTTGACATTTGAACATCTGTAAATCTACACAGAATCTCAACTTTGTCTCTGAAAGCTGCTCAGTGTTTGTTTGAATGGTCTTTTCTCATTGCATAAATGGACAGGATGTTTATCTGCTTTTTACAGCCCTGCCTGCCCGTCAAACACTTGGGGTGTATTTGTGCTCAATGTTATGACAAGCTCTCATTGCATGGAGCGAGAGTGTGTGGACACCAGTAAAGTGGTCTGCGTGTGGGCTTCTGATGAGTATTATATAACATCCAAGAAAGGAATATGACAGGGAAATAATTTATTATCCCACAATTTTGTTAAACTACACATCAAATTTGAGATCAGCTCCTGATCCTGTTCTAACCTCTTCACCCTTTCTTGTTGTATATATTCTGTTAAAATCAGTAAAGTGCCCAAAAGACCTAAACAACGTCTAAATTTCAGTGAGGATCTTCCTGCACATGGACCTGTGCTTACGTTATTTAAACTCAACCAAAATATCAAAGAGTCTGCAAGAGTAGCTTTTACTGTTGAACAGATCAAAGTGAAAGACTAGATTGAGGCAGACAGCACTTAACCTTTCTGACTACCAGAAAAACTAGATGACACATTGTAAGCAAATTATCAAAAGCATCTGTTGAGTATCTCTTGCAACGAGGTCTTGCATTAGTCAATGAAAGGCTAACAAACGGAGGCTCTCATGTTAATTGGATATATAGTCCTCTATGAGGTTTCTCGGAAAAAGATCACAGCCCCAGTTTAAAAAAAGTTATATCAAAAGCTAACATTTATGCAGAACATTTATTAGACACGGACTACACAACACAGATATTATTCTGCATGGGGGTTATTTATTTATTCATTCTTTGCTAAAATTCAAGCATTCTAACTAAAAGGGATATTTGCCACTGCTTGATCTAATAGAGATCAAAGCCCACTGGATTATGTGTTTGTACACGAACATGAACATGGACATTTCGGTGAGGGTTTCATGCCAATTTTTATGTTCATTAATGAGATTAAAGAAGATTGATAGCTTTGCATGCTCGCTTCCTTCTTTTTCTTTTCATCCTGTTTCCACTTTCCCTCTATAGTATAATTAATATAATATAATATAATATAACATAACATAATATTAAATAATTTAATATAATATACCATTTAAATGTTTGAAGTCAGCATACTTTTCTTTCTTTCTTTTCTTTTTAAATTCTTTTTTTTAAATTAATACTTGTATTCAGTGAGAATGGACAGATAAAAGTGGCTGTAAATTCATTTATAATGTTACAAAAGATTTATATTTCAATATTTATATTTTTCAGATGCTCTTTTGAACTTTCTACTCATCAAAGAATCCTGATAAGAAAAAAAAAAACTGCCAAGATTTCTACAAAAATATGAAGCAGCAGAATTGTTTACAACAATGGTAATAAGAAAGGTTAATATGCAGCGAATCAGCACATTCGAATGATTTCTGAAGGATCATGTGACACGTCATGATTTTACATATAAATGGTTGAAAAATTAAATTTTTAATAAACAACAATTGCTATTCTAGCAAAGCAAGATTACTCTGTGGGGTTCCTCAGTGCAGGCTTGCCAGGTTTTCACAACAAAACCCGGCCAGTTGCTACTCAAAACTAGCTCAAAACCAGCACAAAACTAGCCCAATCACATTTCAGGGTGGGGTCCCCCAGTAAAAATCCCGTTCCGGGGTAAAATACATGGTTTTTTGGCAGGGATCCCCTGGTAAAATTCGCATTCCAGGGGCTACATGTCACATTACTGGGGTCGCTTCAACCCGTGGACATGAAAAACAACCCATGGCAAGTGTGTTAAAGTAGCCCAATTCTGCAGGAAAACTGCAGACTTGGCAGCACTGCATCAAGGGTCAATACTTGGACCCTTACTATTTCTTATTTCTATGAATGATTTGTCAAATTTTTCAAATATTCTTACTTTAGTAGTGTTTGCAGATGATACAACCTTAGTCTCTCACTCAAATTTTAATTAACTGATTAAGAACGCATATAATGGTATAACAACTGGTTTAATTTGAATAAATTATCTTTAAATATTAAAATAATAATAATAATTATTATTATTATTTCAGTGGAAGAAAATACCATAAGGCAGGGGTAGGCAAGACAGAGCCACTGGCTTGCAAAGTTCCCTATAAGGTTTGTTTCTGGAGTAGGACCTACATTATGTTTGGGTTTTTAATATATCTTGTAATTAATTTAATGTAGTCATTTAAATTTACATATTTGTTATTGTAATTTAGCTCTTTCCTTAATTCCATAAGTCAGTTCTGTTTTCTTCATTGTTTAAGGGGAGGCTTTAAATAAGCCATTTTGGGGTTTCTGCCCTTCCCTGCACAGTATACGGACAGTACTTTTTGTTTGTTTATTTATTTTTATTGCATATATTTTACATTTGTGCAAATAAGCTAAATAAATAAATAAACTAAACAAAAATAAACACTGAAGACTGGAAGAATGACAGAAATCACAAAAAGAAAAAATTAAATTGATAATTAAACTAATAAATTCTGCCATCACAGAAATAAAATTCATTTAAAAAAAAAAAAACAAAAAAAAAAAAAAAAAAAAAACAGAATGGAGACTTCTTACAAAAGCAGTAAAGAAATCTTAACAACCCAAACTTTTAGAAAGTTATGTGACCGTGGACCACAAAACCAGTCATAAGGATACATTTTTTTAAATTGAGATTTATACATCATCTGGAAGCTGAATAGATAACCCTCCATTGATGTATGGTTTGTTGTTTTATGCTGGATGTATTCACTATTTTGGACTTCAAAATCTCAGCAGCCATTCACTGCCATTATAAAACCTGGAAGAGCCAGGACATTAACTCTGATTGTATTCGTCTGAAAGAAAAAAGTCATATACACCTAGTATGGCTTGAGGGTGAGTAAATCATGTGACTGTGGATGACATAAAGGTCTTTTTTTTTTTTTTTTTTTAATTGAGATTTATACATCATCTGAAAGCTGAATAGATAAGCTTTGTCAGGATAAGACAATGTTTGGCTGAGATACAACTATTTGAAAATCTGGAATCTGAGGGTGCAAAAAAATCTAAATATCAAGAAAATCGCCTTTAAAGTTGTCTAAAGTTCTTAACAATGCATATTACCAATCAAAAATTAAGTTGTGATATATTTACGGTAGGAAATTTACAAAATATATTCATGGAACATGATCTTTACTTAATATTCTAATGATTTTTGAAAAAGAAAAATTTTGACTCATACAATGTATATTTGGCTATTGCTACAAATATACCCATGTTACTTAAGATTGGTTTTGTGGTCCAGGGTCACATATAAAACACAAATGATGTGAATTAAGCAAAACTAAAATATCAGAAGCCCTAATAACAGAGAAAGACGTACACATGGTTCCCTATCCTGTTTGCAGAGCCCTTCAGTCTGGCCACATACACTTAATATGGTCAAATACGCTGTGATGTCCAATTCACAGGGCACTACCGGGTGATCATACCATTTATAGTTCCCATTAAAAACCATCTGCAGACTAACAGTCTTTTTAAAACAGCTCTAACAAACTTTAAAGTGAACAGTATAGGTTCTGTGCCACTAAAAACACCAAATGGAGCTGCGAAATGACTTGGCTCAACCAATGACACGAGTTCGAAGTGGGACTACCAGTGGGAGTGTTTGAAACTATGTTTGAAACCAGTCATTAGTTTTGCAGTTCTGTTTGTGGCACCGAAATTATACACCTTAGCTTTAAATTTAACATTACTAAGTGCTATTTATTGTGTCAGCAAGGTCATGTTCACATTTCGACATTTCTGGTTGTAACTGGCCAATGACTGCAAATTATAGTTTATTCTCATCTCATCACTAGCTCAATATAGCACAACAGGGAGGATGTGATCTCACCGCATTTCTTTTTCTTCACAATAAATCACTTTAATCTTCAGCCCTAAGACTCGGACCACTGCAGCGCAAAACACCCCATCAGACCCCAGAGCTAAAACGACTAATTAAGTCATGAGTCATTTTACAGTTTGCATCCCCTCTAAATCTGCAAAAACTTCTGCTGTGAGGATTAAATAATTACCTGGACTAAAAAAGAACAACTCTCTTTCTACCTCCAAGAGATCTTACCGAAAATCCAACAGATATTGCCTCATTCGGAAAAAAACAAAATGCAGGATTTGCATTTCTGAGCACATTTTTCTATCCCGAATTTGCATAACAAGCTCTCAAAGCCTTTTTTGAGAAACGCCTTACGTGAAAAACATTTTCAAAACAAAACAAGCATACTCCAGAGACCTCATGCACGCAAGGTAATACCGAAAGCAGCTTCTTTGCTGCGCGCTTGCTAGCGCATCAGAAAGAACAGCGCTTAGTTTTATTGGTTTTTGTAAAGCATCATCCATCATACTCATGGGTGGGAAAGAAAGTTTTGAAACAAGTGTTGACAATATTGAAAAAGCGAGAAAACCCCCCAAACTCCCGACCACTTAGGCGCTAACTCGTTTTGCGGGACTACCTAACCAGGTAGAATGATTACTAGCGAGTAATCGCATAACGGAAAACACGTTCTACGTGTTTTTTTTCCAAGGATCGGAATGACGCAGGACTGCGGACACCATATGAATTCAGCCCGTGTGGAAAGATGGGTTATTGTTTGCTTATGTATTCTTCACTGTTCCTTGAGCTTCAGCAGCCCGAACACAAAATAAATGTGTCTCCTGCCAGCGAGACATTGTTCTATCAGTCAGCATTAATGGTCTGAGAGCAGGGGCCGAGGATCTGGCGATGCGGGGCTCCGTCGAGCGCGGACCGGGGCCAGACAGCCAGACGCAGGGGAAATGAGCTCCATTACTGAGGTGGCCATGTTGGGGCTGGGAGATTGGGCTGGCTCTTATTGCCTGTGTTTGGAACAAATGGGAAATGTGATTCCCTCAGGCCTGAGACAGCCGAGAAGGGACGACCGATCATTATACACTAACATCACCGGCACAATGGAGATGACAAGGGCATGGAGGCCCCAAAGGATACAAATGATGGAGTATGTGCAAGGTGGGAGCGAGAGTATATTTGTGTGTTTGTACTGATATATAAAGGCCAGAGTCGTGCTTAATGTTGAGCAGACAGTGGCACGGACAGTAATGAGGAGAGCAGAAAGAGGGCTTCTCATCCTCCAGCGTTAACCTTTCTTTCACTTTTTCATTACCCTGCCGCATCTTTCCATCCCGCTTTACTCACTAGCATGCTCGCCGCACGCTCCTGCGAGGGTCCCTGGCCGTGAAGGAGGACACAGCGAGCCAATAGGATTTTTTGCGGCTCATCCACCGAGGATGCTGGGTAAGATATGGGTGATTGTGGAAACAGAACACGTACTGAAATGGCAGATTTTCAGATAAGTCTCCATCCATTTACAATGAAATATAAATACAATACCTAAATTATAAAATATAACATACAGTATAAAGATTAAATATAAAATAATTTGAAATAAAAATATATTTTATAGATATTACAAAAATGATTAAATAAATATAAAAATAAACACTACTATTCAAAGCTTGGAGATCATTAACTAATTAAAACTAAAAGACACTTATATTTCTAATAAATGCTGTTTTTATTTATTCATTTAACTATTTATAAACAAATTTTGAAAAAAAAATCATCATATCAAAATTTAGAATATATACATAAAATATAAAATGTGTGTTAATTATTGGCTATTTATTTTATTTAGATTTTTATTTGTTTTAGGGCTGTCAAACGATTAATCGCAATTAATCACCCCCAAAAGTTTGTGTTTATGTAATATATGTGTGTCTGCTGTGTATATTTATTATGTATATATACACAATATGCAGACACAAATATATTATGCAAACACAACTTTTATTTGAGCTGTGTTTGCATAATATATTTGTAAAACTATTTACAAATAAATTAGGGCTGTCAAAAAATTAAGCGCAATTAATTTCATATAAAATTAAAGTTTGATTGCATAATATATATGTGTGTGTGTACTGTGTATATTCTGTATATATACACATTATAAATATACACAGTACATACACACATTATGTAAACACAAACTTTTTGTGTTTACATAATGCATCCAAAATAAAAGTCTGTGTTTACATAATATGTGTATCTACTGTGTATATTTATTATGTGTATATATATATATATATATATATATATATATATATATATACACACACACACACACACACACACAATATACACAGTACACACAAATATATTATGTAAACACAACTTTTATTTTGGAGTCGAATTGTGATTAATTGACAGCCCTAATTTATTTGTAAGTAGTTTTATATATATTTATAAAATTGTACCTTTATTTTGGATGCAGTTGATTGTTTGACTAATTAATTAGGGCTGTCAAACGATTAATCACAATTAATAAATAAATTAAATAAATAAAAGTTTGTGTTTACATAATGTGTGTATGTACTGTGTACATGTATAATGTATATATACACAATATACACAGTACACACACACACATATATATTATGCAAACAAACTTTAATTTTGTATGAAATTAATCACGCTTAATTTTTTTGACAGCCCTAATTTATTTGTAAGTAGTTGTATATGTATATTTATATAATCGCATCATTATTTTGGATGCAATTAATTGTGATTAATCGTTTGAATAATTAATTAGGGTTGTCAAACGATTAATTATGATTAATCACATCCAAAATAAAAGTTTGTGTTTACATAATTGTGTATATATATATATATATATATATATATATATATACACACAATACACACATATATTATGCAAACAAACGCTTATTTTGGATTCGATTAATCACGATTAATTGTTTGACAGCCCTAAATTATTTAGTAGTTTTATATATATTTATATAATTGCACCTTTATTCTGAATGTGATTAATTGTGATTAATCATTTGACTGAATAATTAGGGCTGTCAAACGATTAATCACATCCAAAATAAAAGTTTGTTCACATAATATATGTGTGTGTATTCTGTATATTTATATATATACACACAATGTACACAGTATACACACATATTACGCAAACAAACTTTTATTTTGTATTCGATTAATCACAATAAATGTTTTGACAGCCCTAATTTATTTGTAAGTATTTTATATATATTTATATAATCGCATCTTTATTTTGGATGCGATTAATTGCGATTCTTTGTTTAACTAATTAATGAGGGCTGTCAAATGATCAACCACAATTAATCGAATCCAAAATAAAAGTTTGTGTTTACATAATATGCGCGTGTGTATTGTGTAAATTTATAAGTATATATACACAATATACGCAGTACACACACACATTTTTATTTTATATGTGATTAACCGCGATTAATTTTTTGACAGCCCTAATTTATTTGTAAGTAGTTTTATATAGGTTTATATATAAACCATGCATTCTCAAGTCTTGTAAACTCTGGCCACTTTATTAATATCTAAAATAAAACTATTTACAAATATTATTTGTTAATTAATTGCTAAAAAATTATTTGTATACAAAGTATGCATTCTCGAATCTCATAACTCATAAACATCACTTTATTTTCCCTGTCGGTCTAAAACAAAATGTTACGATTTGCAAACATTTACAAATAATATCAAAATATAAAATATCACATTCAAACATCATAAATTTTATTTGTTAAAACTTTTGATGAAGTGGCATACAAATGCTAAATTAAACTATTTTGGATGTTTCCAATACTTTCAAACTTAAAACTAAACAAAAAAAATGAAATTTACAAGTTTGAAAGTTTGCAACATACAGCATCTTGCATCACAGGATGATGCATGTTACAAGTTCAATGCTTTCAAACTTGTAAAAAATTAAATAAAATATATGTGTGTCATATTTGTGGACACTTCAAGCATTCAGTTACATCATTGTCTGGCTTTCAACATGGGCCAATTCTTACAAAGGCTGGCGGATTCCCTGGTCAAGCACCAGCACCATTTCAGAGAGTCAGAGTGTCAGAAAGGCATTTTCAATCCCATGATGCCCTGAGCAAACATGTGTCATCTCCAGGACAGAATGAGTGAGTTGTCTCTCCATGATAACACATTAATGTGCTGTACGGGACCTCTACCATTCATGTTCACAGCGGTTTGACCGACAGAACTGGCACACAACAACATTTGTTTCAGATTTACCTTGCAGCGGCCAGCGAATAGTATCAAGTTCCAGCGTTGGCTCCTAGTTAACCTCAAATACACATCACACAAGCCGGCGCTGCAGCCTTCTCTACCCAGGGCAGGTGAAATCCCCACCGGTCACAATTACCCAGCCAAGCACCTTCATCAAACACCCGGTGCCTGGGAGCACGTCTGACGCACCACAGCCCTAATTCACTCCCACTCCAAACTACACTGCATAGGGACCAAATAGCCATGAGCAAAAACATCTATCCATCCACGTCTCCCACATCTAACTTTGGAAGGAGGGGGTGGGATAATGGCGTTGTTTAGCCGTTGCCATTTGGATTCGACTAGCAGGTGCTTTCGGCTTTTTCTAAAACCGTGGCCAACGTGTAATGTTTTATTCATGTTCCGTGATAAAACTTTGCAATGCGCCGTGTGTGGTGTGTGTCGACTAAGTTCAAAAGTAAAGAGTTCTCCATCGCTCTTTTTCCACAGTCTCGTAAATAAAGAGCCTGAACAATGCTTATTGATGGAGACTGACTTACGCAATCCAGGTGTTACAAAATGTGTCTACTCTCTAAAACTGCCTTCATCTATCAACCTAGGCATTATAAATACAAAAAGAAAGGCTGTTTTAATAGGTTTGGGATGGGTGAAAAAAAAAAAAGACTCGGGAGCAAATGCCCCATATGTCCAGTAAATAGAGGAGGGAAACTAGGAAAGTGAGAGTGGGAGACAGTTCAAGAGAGCCTCTCCTTTGAGCTGTCAGCGAAGGTAGCTTTGGTGAGTAAGAATAAAATAAATCTTGTATATCAAAGGAGTGTATATATACACAATGCATTTGCCTCCCTGCAGACTCCAAAGGAAGGGTTACAAAGCCTGACGGTACATCAGCTTAAACTCTCCATGCTTCAGTTTCAAAGTCCTCAATTGTACAACACTGCAATTGTAGCTGTACTTTAAAAAAAAGTTCTGGGTTCAAAAAGAAAAGCTAAGCTTGACAGCATTATTTCACATAATGTCGATTATCTCAGACGTAACTTCACTCAGCCCTCAGTTGAAAACTGGAGAGTTTTAAAGAAAACCAAGCTCTCATTTGTGTTAAAGGTCTAACATTATTCTTATGAAATGGGAATTTTTACAGTAGGACTACAGTGAAGGTGGATGAACATGTATAATATTTAATTCCAGTGGCTATAAACAGTGTATTTTAATGTGTATTGCCTTGTGTGACAACTGCTGTCAGCTAAGATTAATTTGTATTGAACCCCAGATTAACCCTTAAACAAATACATTCCTATAATAGGGCCCTATGAAATCTGTTTTATTTTTTCCTAAAATTCCTAAACTAAATTTTTTCCATATTCATTTTTTTCCGTTTAAATTTTTCTGGATTCTGTTTTTTCCATTTTAATTTTTCTGGACTCTTTTTTTAATGGTTAAATGACATTGTATTAATCAAAAAGCTAGTCCAATTAATAACAATTATGAAACGTACACAATTAAACATAAATTTATTCAAAATTTAACAAACTGTACATGTTTAGGGCCCTATGAAATGTTTTATTTTTTTATTGTTACCAAATTCTGTTTAAGCCTGTCTAATTATTTGAATGCAAAAAAAACTTCAAGTGTATTTTTACAATGTTTACATTTTTCTGGTTATCAAATGAAGGCATAAAATATTAATTTAATTTATCTTTTAATCAAATGAAATCTTTCAAGAGTACTATTAAAATTAAAACATGAAAGAAATATTGTGTGATTATTCCATAATAAAATAAAGTTTTAACAATTTTAGTAATAATAGTTGTATTACATACATTCTACTGAACAATAGTAATATACGTCTCCAAGTTAAACCAAACTTTTATTTTGACGGGTTTCCGAGAACACCTTTACATTTCTGTGTGTATATGTTTTGATGATAGTTTCTCTCAAAAGAAATGATAAAATGCTCATGAAGAAACTTCAGAGCAGTTCTGGAAATGTTGTTCATGTATTTGTCCTAATTTTGCGAGATGGCAGACACCGAAATCTACTAAAATTCAGTTCTTTTTTTTTCCATTTACATTTTTCTGGATTCTGTTTTTCTAGACTCTTTTTTTTTAATAGTTAAATTACATTTTGTTAATCAAAAAGCAAGTCCAATTAATAACAATTATAAAACACACACAATTTAGCATCAATTTATTAAAAATTTAACAAACTTTACATGTTTATGGCCCTATGAAATGTTTTATTTTTTCTCACTTTGTTTTATTGTCACCAAATTCTGTTTAAGCCTGTCTAATTATTTGAATGCATAAAACAACTTCAAGTTTATTTTTACAGTATTAATATTAATTAATTTATCTTTTAATCAAATGAAAACTTTGTTTTTTGGCAAACAAAGTTACTATTAAAATTAAAACATGAAAGAAATATTGTGTGATTATTCCATAATAAAATAAAGTTTTAACAATTTTAGTAATAATAGTAGTATTACATACATTCTACTAAACAATAGTAATATATGTCTTCAAGTTAAACCGAACTTTTATTTTGATGGGTAGTAATTCACACACAAACAGACACACAGAAAATGAACGATTCATATTTAAATAGTCTTTTTGCTCATTACTTCTAGTCCATATCGCAATTTTATTTAAGTGTATTGAC
Organism: Cirrhinus mrigala; assembly: GCA_036247105.1. Taxonomy (NCBI): domain Eukaryota; kingdom Metazoa; phylum Chordata; class Actinopteri; order Cypriniformes; family Cyprinidae; genus Cirrhinus; species Cirrhinus mrigala. The sequence goes on from CM070017.1 coordinate 21,936,101, forward strand.
CTACTTTTGATTAATTCATCCAAACTTTTGACAAATTCTTTGACGTTCCACGTTATACAGTAAATTCCGTTTTTATGACTGGATTCCGCAATTCCATCTGCCCTACTCATAGGGCTCTACTATACTAGAAGAGCGGTCTATCGCAGGACCATTTGGATTATTAGTTTTCCAGTTCATTTTTGCAGCATTTTTTGACAGGCGTGGGTGGGTTGATTCCTACCACCAATCAATTGTTAAATTAATGGGAATAATTTGAAGGAGGCAAGGGAAAAGATTCCCAAAACAAACAAATCAAACATTTCCGATGGAAGATAGAAGGCAACTGCGTATTTCATCCCGCCAGAGGATCCAATAATTAACATTCCCATTAATATTCCTTCCACAGAGCCTGGGTGGCTCTGAACGCTTCTGTGAAATGCAAATCGCTGTACACAGAGGCTCCAGAATGGGAGCTGTGTGACTACAGGGGAGGGCCGCCATTCTACCCCAATAGAGCTTAGAAAATTTCAGGTACCCCACTGATGACAGGAGGGCTGGAGAGACAGGAGACTGGAACTATACACTTCACTTTGGAGGGAAATATTCAACAGAGTATGTTTGCCTTCTTTATCTAATCAAGCATGATTCAGTGGGATAAACATTCTAGCATAGATCCTTATTTTTGTGTTGTTTGTAGGGCTGCCCCCTACTCGACTAACCGTTAGGCTTGGTCAACCAAAATTGTATTATTCGCTTAGTCATAAGACAAAAAAAAAAATTCTTACTTTATATTAAGTGGCCTTAACTACTATGTACTTTCATCAAAAATAAGTACAATGTACTTAATGTGGTCATATTGTATTGCAAAACACTTTTGCTGCTATTGAGGTGGGATATGGGTAAGGTTAGGGAGAGGTTTGGTGGTATGGGTAGGTTTAAGGGTAGGTTAAGGTGTAAGGGATGGGTCAACAGTGTAATTATAAATGTATTTACAGATGTAATTACATGCAGGCATTTTTTAAATCTAAGTACAATGTAAATACATGTATGTACACAATAAATGCATTGTATCAAATGATTAATTTCAATGTAAGTACATAGTAGTTAAGGCCACTTAATATAAAGTGGGACCCAAAAAAATATTAAATAAAAATCCACAGGAAGTGGCGAAGTCACGCAGTCTGTGATGGACAGTTAACGGCTGGTCTATGTGGTAATACAATACTTAAAACAGGACACCCAAACACTCACCCATCTTTCATCGACCTCAAATATGGCTTATCATCTGAAATACTATACGTAAGTAGTAGCAAATTTACATGGCCGCTCAATCTAATGTTAACCTAGAAAAATGCGCGCTATTCAAGTGTCTGTGCGGAGTGTGGAAGCTGAACAGTAGCGCGTTCACTGCATGACAGATGGAGGTGATGGTGCAGTGACTTGCTCTTAAAATACTTCATAATTTTTGGTCATACAAATAAGAGATAATACATCTTTCGGATCAGTAAAGACTTTACGTTTATTTGTGTCCACTAAGAAATAACAACAAAACATTGCGCTTTTGTAAAATAATGAAAGCAAACAGGACGCACTTTCTGCCGCCTCGGTCTCTGTGAATTTGAGTGCATCAAGAAAAAGAAATTACCAAAACTCGCTTGCCTTACAGACATGAAAAAAATATCTATAGAGAGCGAAATATCTACTTTTAAATGAACCAATTCAAATGGAAAACAAATATGTATGTAATCTGTATGAAATATGCATACAGGTGAATCCACAACTGCGGGGATGAAGAATCAGGACTTCATCTCTTAAAGGAGAACTCCATTTCTAGAACAACAATTTACGAATAATTTACTCACCCCATTGTCATCCAAGATGTTCATGTCTTCCTGTCTTCAGTCGTGAAGAAATTATGGTTTTTGAAGATATCATTTCTGGATTTTTCTCCATATAATGGACTTCATTGGTGCCCCGATTTTGAACTTCCAAAATGTAGTTTAAATGCAGCTTCAAAGATCCCAGTCGACAAAGAAGGGTCTTATCTAGCAAAATGTTTGGTCATTTTTTTGGAAAATACAAATTTGTATACTTTTTAAGCACAAAAGCTTGTGTAGCACAGGCTCTGGGATGCGCGTCCACGACACTACGTACTATTGAATCACGTCAAAAGGCAGAACTACAGACCCAGCATTTACAAAGCGAACGTGCAAAGACTAAGAAAGTGCAAGTAAGTCAAACACTGTTTACAAACAAAAAGGTACAACAATGCCGGACGATTCTGAAGTTGTAGGAGTTTTTCGCCATACTCTACCTTTTTGAGCCGGAGTACACAGACGATGAACTTAGACGTGATTCGTAGCATCGTGAACGCGCATCCCAGAGCCTGTGCTATGCGAGCTTTTGTGTTTAAAAAGTATACAAAATTTTATTTTTTGAAAAAAAATGACAGATCGTTTCACTAGATAAGACCCTTCCTCTTCGGCTGGGATCGTTTAGAGCCCTTTGAAGCTGCATTTAAAACTACATTATGGAAGTTCAAAATCGGGGAACCAATGAAGTCCGTTAAATGGTTTCCTCAAAAACCATAATTTATTTACGACTGAAGACAGAAAGACATGAACATCTTGGATGACAAGGGGGTGAGTAAATTATTTGTAAACTGTTGTTCTGGAAGTGGAGTCCTCCTTTAAGTAGAAAACAAAGATGCACTAGTTTAACAATAAATTATTAAAATGTTAATGCAGCCTTCTTACTGTTTTTCCAAGACACATTCATAATCATTACTTCTGCCAGTGTGCTTTGTGTGCTTGAGCGCTTATTAGGCTATGTAGGCAATTAAATGCTCATTATTATCATTTAAAAAGTTTATTAATAAATGTGCGATTAGTTGACTAATGCTTAAAATGACCGACCACTAGTCGACCAGAAAAAACTTTTGTCGAGGACAGCCCTAGCTGTTTGGCAACAATGTTTGACTCTCTGGAAAAGGACATTGTGTTTTATGGTTTTCTTTTGCTGATAAATTCATAGAAATACAAAAGTGCATGTTCTATCTGAGAAGAACAATATGAATATGAAGTGATGCCATCTTTAGATGAAATCACTTTCTGCATGTGCGTAGTCTTGCTGCTTCCAGCTAGAATGCTCAAAAACAAGGTGCGCTATTAAATTCCAGCACTCCTGATGCACAATGAACATGATACCAGATGAATTCCATGTTTCCCATTATTGTAAACAGAGTTGTGTTATGAAGACATCAGTGTGCATCCTGAATATAAACATGCTGAGCCGAAACCAAATCAGCTGCATATTGACATGTGCTTACAACAAATAGAAGCAAATTATCAGCAGTGTGCCAAGAATTCTTGTCTACTTCGGAAAAGGATCATTATCTGAGAAACAACTCCTCAGCTTGTGAAAGCCAAAAGAAAAAGGATCTTGCGCTCCAGAGCGAGTAATCAACAGCAAGTGTGTGTCTGGGGGAGAAAAGAATTGGAGAAAAGATGAGTTATGAGGTGTGTGTGTGTGTGTGTGTGTGTGTGTGTCTTGGTGTGTTTACAATTCCAGAGCTGAAAAGTGTGACTGTGGCGAAGATATTGATCAGAGCGCAAGCTCGTAATGATGGTAAAAAGAACTGGGTTCGGCCGCAAGCCCAGTCTTTTGTGGTGCCTAAGGAGTCAACAAAATCTCAGATGGAAGAAACTTCAAAGAGCGGAAAAGTAGTACTAAATTGAGAACTGTAATAACGTTAAAGAAGATCAACCTGTAACTTCCTAATTCTTATCACACTCTCAAAACACCTTTATATTAATCTTTTATGGTGGAAGTAAAGTAACATTGGGCATTTACATTTTTGGTTCGTATTGACAGAATCATTCCTACCTTGGGGTCAGCAGTGAGAAGCTTGAAGGCAGCATACACCTGGTTCTCCTTTACACCTCCACCCAGGTCCAGGAAGTTGGCAGGCTTTCCACCATGCAAGTCGATGATATCACATGTTGCCATAGCAAGGCCAGCACCATTAACTGTGAATATAGATCATGTTTTGGACATAAAAAAATTAGCTCAGCTAAAAATCATTTATTCAATCTCATGTCATTCCAAATCTGTATGACTTTTTATCTTTCAAGGAGCACACAAGGAGAAATGTGTTTATAATGTGCCAGTCGCTTATTTGTATGTAATTAAACTTAGTTTAAAAAAGGCTTTTAGGCTTCAAAAATGGCACAAATGCATGATGATAATATAATAAAGATATAGAAATATATTTTCCTCCAAGGAGGCAAGAGAGGCAGTGCCTCTTCAAAATACTGGATGAGAAAAAAAAAATTCATAGTACAAAAATAAAACAATGCCAATATTACAAAATATAACATTAAAAATCATATAAATCATTTGTTTTTCCAAAGAAACATTGTCCAACAGCAACATCAGCAGGTAAAGTAACAGCGAGAGTCCGCGTCTCTCTCGCCTCCCCTGAGCCCACTGAGTTTTAAGAGACCCCCTAAAGCGTGCCATGAGTTTGGTGAGTGGTAATTGAGAATCACACGAGAGGTGTGATTCAATATGATTGAATGTGACCGGTTATATTCGGCTGTGATTGGCTCATGAGATAAATCCCACCTCTTGTGTTTGATATTATTGGATATGACTGGTTATGATTGGCTGTGATTGGTTCATGCAATAAATCCCGCCCCTTGTGTTGGTGTGTGTTACGCATCCGCGGATCAGTCTGAATGAACAATATAATGGTTTTACTAGGAAGACTAATTTAAAAACATTAGTAAAGAACACACACACTTAGTTATAAGCACTTTGTTACACCAAAATAAAATTTAAAATGGCATGAAAACATGAAGTGTGAGAGTTTAGAGCAGGGGTGTCAAACTCAGTTCCTGGAGGGCCGCAGCACTGCGCAGTTTAGATTCAACCCTAATTAAACACACCTGATCCAGCTAATCAAGTCATTCAGGCTTGTTTGACAACTACATAGTTTGCGTGTTAGAGCAGGGTTGGAACTAAACTAAACTGGACCGGAGTTTGACACCCCTGGTTTAGAGTGAGTAATCGGCTTAGTGAAATTTAAAATAAATTTAAAATGTGTGACCAACATTTACCAAGCTTTGATGACAGATGATTCCATAACAATTCAAAAATAGTTCAAAGTTAACTATTAAAAAGAACAGCTAAACACTAATTCACAAATAACATATATTCATGTAATTGTTACTGCCTGGAGTTATTATGGAATAAATGTAAAATGCTTAAAAACACTAACTTGATGAGATTTATACTTGGCTTTAATAAACAGAATATTGATGACACTGTTAATGTAAAAATCTAAAATAGATATGTTTTTTTTCTTCTTCTGATAATGTATGTAATGTTTATTTAACCAAAAAAAATGTGCCAGGGACATGAATATTATATATATATATATATATATATATATATATATATATATATATATATATATATATATATATAAACTTTTTATAAATTAAAAATGTATAGCCAAAGCTAAGTTACATTATCTCACAAAAGTGAGTACACCCCTCAAATTTCAGCAATCATTTTAGTATGTCTTCTCAAGGGACAATACTGCAGAAATGAAACTTGGATATATTTTAGAGCAGTCAATGTGCAGCTTGTATTGCAGTGTATATTTACTGTCCCCTAAAAATAACTCACTTATTGTCAAAACAGCTAGCAAAAAAAGTGAGTACACCTTAAGTGAACTTGTCAAAACTGTGTTCAAAGTGTCTGACTTAGTCATTCTGCACATGGAATTCACCAGAGCTGCACAGGTTGTTGCTGGGATCCTCTTCCGCTGCTGGATGTTAGACACATGGTGCTTCTCCACCTCCCGCTTGAGGATGCCCCATAAGTGCTCAATAGCGTTCAGGTCAGATCACCTTCACCTGCACCTTCCTCAGCAAGGCAATTGTCATCTTTGTGGTGTGTTTGGGGTCATCATGTTGGAAAACTGCCATTCGGCCCAGTTTCTGAAGGGAAGGCATCATGTTCTGCTTCAGAAATGTACAGTACATAATGGAATCCATGTTTCCCTCAATGAACCGCAGCTCCCCAGTACCAGCAGCACTCATGCAGCCCCAGACCATGATGCTACCACCACCATGCTTGACTGTAGGAAAGACACAATTTTCTCGGTACTCCTCGCCAGGGCATTACCACACATGCTGGACACCATCTGAGCCAAACAAGTTTATCTTAGTCTCATCAGACCATAGGACATGGTTTCAGTAATTCATGCTCTTGGACAGGTTGTCTTCAGCAAACTGTTTGCGGGCTTTTTTGTAAGCCAGCTTCAGAAGTGGCTTCCTTCTCGGATGACGCCAATGCAAACCGACTCGTTGCAGTGTGCAGCGTATGGTCTGAGCACTAACAAGCTGACCTTCCACTTCTGCGACCTCTAAAGCAATGCTGGCAGCACTCATGCATCTGTTTTTTGAAGCCAAGTTCTGCACCTGATGCACAGAACAAGCACTCAACTTCGTTGATTGACCCTTGCGAGGTCTATTTCGAATGGAACCCGTCCTGGAAAACCTCTGTATGACCCTGGCCACAGTACTGTAACTCAGTTTCAGGTTGTTACTGAACCTCTTACAGCCTAGGCCATCTTTGTGGAGAGCAACAATTCTAATTCTCAAATCTTTAGGGAGTTCTTTGCCATGAGGTGCCTTGTTGAACATCCAGTGGTCAGTATGAGAGAATTGTACTCGAAGCACCAAATTTTAACTGCTCTAATACAAGATACACAACTTTGTATGGTCCTGTCAAGCAGACAAAAACATGAACGTGATGAATAGGACATGTGGCTTTGCATGGTTAAATGACATAGTGCTGTTATCACTTAGGGTGTACTCACTTTTGTTGCCAGTTATTTTGACAATAATGGCTGTATGTTGAGTTATTTTCAGGGGACAGAAAATATACACTGCTATACAAGCTGCGCATTGACTACTCTAAAATATATCGATTACAATTTATTTTGATAGTCCACTTTAGACATTCTACTTACTATAAGTAACTTTGCCACTACATGTCAACTAATTCTCATTAATTTGCAACTACATGTCTACTAACTCTCAGAGCAGACTGTTAGGTTAGGCTTAGGGTTAGTAGAATAAGTTGGCATATACTTGCAAAGTTTAGAAGAGTGTTAAGCAGCAGACAGTCTACTAATACTCTAATGACTAGCTGACATGCAGTTGCACAGTTACTTACTGTTAGTAGAATGTCTAAAGTGGACTATCAAAATAAAGTGTTACCAATATATCCAAGTTTCATTTCTATAGTATTGTCCCTTGAGAAGATGTACTAAAATGATTGCTGAAATGTGAGGGGTGTACTCACTTTTGTGAGATACTGTAGTTGAAATTATAATCATTGGAATGGAATGGATCAATTAATTTATTGAAAGGGTCTTACTCAAAAGATTTGTTTATAATAAATCGGACATTGCTTACTCCCTCTGTCAAGATTTTTAGTGAGCAACAGCTTAAATTTCAATCTGTTCTTCATTCAAATCTACTGTATGTTATGACACTTCAAACATTTCTCAACCCCAGTCCTAAATCACCCTTATGATATTCACAAGAATATTCACTATAATGATATGCGATATAATTTGATAACATTTAATAAAACAGACAGATTAACTTCTTATGTGCCATGGAAGAAAACTGTCATACAAGTTTGTAATGTGAGTAAATAACTGCACAGTTTTCCAAACTGTTTCTTAAAGCTAGTGGCTTTCCAAATTATAAACTATACACATAGTTATATATCTATATATATTAGGGGTGTAACAGATACACACAGGTACACAGATGTCACGGTTAGGTATGTACCTCGGTTCGAGGGTCACGGTTCAATACGATTTCGGTACAGCAGAAAAAAACAAAACAAAACAAAACAAAACAAAACAAAAAAAAAACAGATCTACTATGCTAGGTTTCTTTTCATTTATTTTAAACAGACAGTAGTACAAATTACAATTTTTTCCACCTACATGTGAAAATACTAAATATTATATCAAATGAATGTCAAATATACATACATATATACATACAAGGAATAAATACTTAAAATATATTTAATTTAGTTAACTGATAGACAAGGGGAAAAACTGTGCGACACGTAACGTAGCCTATATTTGCTGTATTTCAGTTCAGTTTTTGACGGAAAGGAAACTCAAATGGCAGAAAGCGACATTCTATTTGTTTTTTGTTTAAGTTAATTTTGCTGGTATGAGGAAAGTTGAAGTAATCGCGCTGGCGCACACAAACACAAAACATATCAGTTCCATTCTTCTAGCATTGCTAACTTAACAGCGAAGTTGCTACTTTATCGAAATAAAACAGTGAACAAAACATCAGCGCACCCGCCTCACTGTGTTACTGTGTGTTAAAACGCGACTGAAGTAACTTACAAAGTCTATCCACAAGTTTCCTACGCCCCATGAGGCATTGCGTCAATAGTGGGAGCATCTTCCGGTTCAAAGTAAACAACCTGACACTCATTCATTAAACAGTTGACAGGAGTGACGGGCAAATGAAGCCTCGTGAAGCACCAAGACTTTCGTCTGACTGTTTCGGGAAAAGATTCAAAGCTTCGAGAGTGTCAAAAACAGCGCAATCTGGTGGTTAATCAAAAATAAAGCAGCCAAAAGACTAAAGCTCCGTTGGAAGACACATTCACCACAATTTCCATAGATCGGTCCATGTTATATGCACAAATAAAAGCCTAACCATGTGTGTGTTTGTTTGTTGAATTTCTGACTCTGATAAATTAATTTACCCATTGAATAGTGCCATTAAATGTCAGTACGAATATCAATATGATGTAATATAAGAATAATGTACACATATATTAATTGCATATGGCATATATTTAATTTTCCTGAAATAATTTGTATTCTTCATATTACCTGTATGACTGGGTATTTAAAAATGTAATTATTAAATAGGTCCCAAGGAAAATGTACTGGCAAAGTAAGATCTGGGTGTCAAACATTAGGACACGCAAAGTGAATCGCGTGCATGACTGGAGAAAGTGAGGTTTGTACGAAGGTGATTTCTACGTTAACAGGCCTCGAATCGAGGCTTCATCTGGCATACCCTTTAACACAAGCTCTGATATCTCGGTTCAAATGTCATTTCACTAGTTGACAGTCATTCAAGATTTAGCGATCCAAACTTGCTAATAACACAAATTCGAAAAGCATATGTTGTCCATAAGAACGTAATGACATCTCATAAAGGTGTGCATCTTTACAAAGTAAACAATGGTCTAAAAAACACTTAGTCTCTTCGCTAATTAGCACACAAAATACCACTGTTATACTACGTCCGCCACCTCGCCGGAAGTTGTACACACATTCTTTTTTACAGTAGCGCCCCCCGGAAACTTGTGGATAATTTACATAATAAAGAATAGTTTTGCATTTGGATGCATCGCAAATATGGAAATATTATGGAATATTTGGATTTGTGCCGAATGAGAGAGGTAGGATACAAGAACACAAAGCTCCATTTCGCAAACAGTTGAATACGCAAGCCTTTAAAGTAACGTTATACTCCTTTGTCAGTGAGAGACGCGTTCAGAATCAACACATAGTCACTGTCTAGTGGGCTTTCTTTTCAAATACGCAACTCCTGGAATTCGCTGTTCTTCTGTCGGCAGTTATCAAACAGAGTTGCATTCGTGCAGGCGCCCCCTTCTGGATTGAGGGTGAATTGCCTGTATTCGTTGTAAGGCCTCATGAACAGAACCGAACATGAACGTACCGTGACGGTTCGGTACGAATACATGTATTGTTACACCCCTAATATATATATATATATATATATATATATATATATATATATATATATATATATATATATACATATACAAGAAAAGCACAGGCAAAAGTAATTTCACATCCCAACCGCAATGAAAACACAAGTGAGCTCTAAAACTGCTGCGCACTGCTTTCCAAGGAAAGCAAATTGTGTCTGACTAAAAGTATACAGGGTGTCAAGAGCAGTTGTTGTATCTGTGTTAGCCGGCCTGGTGAGTCCCATCTCGTCGTGCTTTGAGCTGTAAGGCAGCCAACTGATTCAGCCATTTCCTGCTCATCCCACCTCTCCCGGCTTCACACATCTCCCCTTATACTGTTCTTCAGTGCTGAGCTAACGTGTTGGCACAGGCTCTGACACTCGACTCAATAAAGCGAAATTCAGCTGAACAGCTGTCGCTTTGCTGCTTTACAAAGCTTTTAAGGTGCAAACTAACTGCAAGTAAATTGTGCGTGAGTGCGTTTGTGTCTACACGACAAGGTCAGTTAGAGTCACTTCCACGCTCGTCTCATCTATACGGCTCTTTCTTGGCGCTTTACTGTGAGAGCCGTCATTTATAATGAGGGACCACTTAAATGTGTAGACTAACAATCATCTTGGTTGAGTCGTTTTTCCGGAAGATTCCTGCTAATTAGAGCCCATCGGTTCAGGCAGGTCCCTTATGGAGCTGTTAGAGAGCTGCTGGAGATGATGACTGGATCGGCGCCCATTTGGTAACGCTTTCACAAAATCCTCTTCTCAAGACTAAAATAAACGCGTTGGAAACTACTAAGAAGAGCGTTTCTGAAGCTGGTTTTGAAATATCCCTTGAGACATGAGCTTGATGTGAAACAGGTTTCTAAAACCTTTGAAATTTGGATGTTTTGAAGAAGTTCATTTGCTATGTTGTTCATTATTTCATGTAGAAGTTCATCTAGTATACTGTTTATCTTTTTATAACAAGCTAATGTGTATGAAAGATTAAAACAAACCAAAACAGGCTATGTTTCCATCCAGTCCGATGTACTTGAGATCATATTTGGCTGCTTCGGTCTCCAAGGGGTCGCTCTCTGCGGTATCGTCCATGGCGAACACAGCTTTCTGTCTGAACTCTGCATTGTCGTCGAAGTTGATTTTAGCATCAAAGCATACCACTGTGGACAAACAGCAAAAACAGTGTTGGAAATCAGTCTTACACTGGGTTAGTGTCAGATACTGTACTTCCCTGAGCTTTTTTGTCATACTCATACAAAGTATTTTTACTTTTATTTACATATTTTATTTTATTTTATTTTTTTAAAGAAGAAATAAATACTATTATTCAGCAAGGATGCATTTAATTGATTAAAAGTGACAGTGAAAACATTTATAATGTTACAAAATATTTATAAATAAAATAAAAATAATACAACTAATTAAATGTATATTAAAAAAAATGTTGTTCTTTTTAACTTCTAATTGATCAAAAATATACATCACGGACAACAATAAAAAATGCTGCTTGAGCACTAAATCATATTAGAATGATTTCTGAGGGATCATGTGCCAAGATAAAATGTATTTTCCAAAAAATGCTGTTTTCTTTAACTATTTTATTTATCAATAAAATTATTAAAGGATAATAATAATAATAATAATAATAATAATAATAATAAATGCTGCTTGAGCACTAAAACATCATATTAGAATGATTTCCAAGGGATAACATAACAAAAATATATATATTTTCGGAAAAATGCTGTCCTCTTGAACTATTTTATCAAAAAATTATTTATGGATAATAATAATAATAATAATAATAATAATAATAATAATAATAATAATAATAATTATAATAATTAATAATATATTATTATTATTATTATTATTTATATTTTATATATCATATAAAAATGAATTCTGGGTGATCATGTGACAACATGAAATACATATTTTCGAAAAAAAAAAAAAATGTTGTTCTTTTTAACTTATTTACAGTATCAAAAAATATATTACAGATAACAAAAAGTGCTTGAGTAATAAATCATCATATTAGAATGATTTCAGAGGGATAATGAGACAATATTAAATTTTTGAAAAAAATGTTCTTTTAACTTTTTATTTATTAAAAAACATATCACAGATAATAATAAAAAAAAATGCAGCTTGAGCACTAAATCATATTAGAATGATTTCTGACAGATTATGTGACAAAATAAAATATGTATTTTAGAAAAAATGCTGCTCTTTTTAACTATTTTATTTACCAAAAATTATTTACGGATATTAAAAATAATAATAGCTGCTTGAGCACTAAATCATCATATTAAAATGATTTTCTGACAAATTAAAATTTACATTTCTGAAAAATGCTGTTCTTTTTAACCATTTTATTTATCAAAAATATATCATGGATAATAATAAAAAAAACGCTGCTTTAGCACTAAACCATCACAACAGAATGATTTTTCAATGTGACACTGAAGACTGAAGTAATGATGCTGAAAATTCAGCTTTGCGTCACAGGAATGAATTACATTTTAAAATATAGCATAGTAAAAAACATTTATTTTAAATTGTAATAATATTTCACAATACTACTGTTTTACAGTATTTTGAACAAATAAATGCAGCTGTATTTTAATGCTTAAAATATCTTAAATTTTATAATATCCTGGCTAATTTGTTGTTTGGTTCAGAAAGTTAATGATCATTATATGACTTTATAAAACAGAAATCCATATGACAAACGGTTGGAGTTCCAGAAGGTTTATGACATTCTCTGGTTTAGGAGGGTGTTCCAGTGGTCAAAGTTTCTATTTTAGTTGGTCACTACGATTTTTGATCGGGGACGATAAAAATGTTTCCACGATCTGCTTTTTGAGAAACATCGTGCTATTCTCTCAGCTGCAGTTCTGGCGCCTCCATCTCAATATACTGTACAACGCGACATACATTCACTTCATTGTTAACTCACCGGTAGAGTTACACTCACGGGACACTGCGCTTATTCACAATCACAAAAGTACATTATTTGCTTTGAAGTCTTGACAGTTAAACATTTCACTCGCATGCTGTTCATAGGCGGAGTTGGGGGGGCACCCACTGGCAGACGAGCCAGCAGCAGATATTTTTTATTTATTTATTTATTTTTTTATAGGCCTATGTTCTATATTCATATATTTATGTAACATATTCTACATTAAAATACATTTAGAGTTAACAATGACTGCGGTACAAAAAAATTTAGTATAAATATTATTTAGTTCAGTGGAGAACAGACACTACAAATAAAACTGAACGCGGCTGCTCAATGCAGAGTGCCGAACGACAGTCGCATCGCATCGCAGATCAGATTTTATTTATCAGCCAGCAGAGTGACGAGCTGACTGACAAGAAGAGTGAGGTCAGGCGAGACAGACAAGACGATGGTGGAAGTTTGGCAATGTTTTTATTTTGAAAAGCCTGTTGACTTTTGCCGTTTATCTATGGTGGTTTTCCAAGTTTTTTGAACATTCGTTTCTTATTTATTTGGTTGTACAGTGTTTGCTGATTTTTACTTTGTGTAATTTCTTTCTTATTCGTTTTGCTAATAAACGTTCTACGTTTCTTATAGCTATTTATTTGGTTCCACGGTGTTTACCGATTTTCAGTTATATATACTAGGCTATTTAAAATGTATGTAGGCCTAGCCTAAATTATTTGTTATTTTATATTAAGCATATAGCATGGTGTAAGCTATTTTTATTCATTTTGTTAATAAAAGTTCTATACCTAATTTGAATTTATAGGCTAAGTGAGTTTAACGTTGTATTTTGTTGTTGCTTGAATGGGATTTTAAGCAATTGATGCCGAATTGCCGCTAATTTAAAAGTGAAAGTAAAATGTGCACTGTACATTTACAAGCTATTTAAACATGAAGGAAAGTGAGTGAGAAGAGGGAAATTGAAGATCTGTGCCATTTAGGTTCGGAGCCAGTTTCCTACTTTCCTCATAACTGAGAAACTTGTTTTTGATGTAGCCAAACAGTTAACTTGCAAAAGCGGGAAAATAGCGAAAAGAGAGCCCTCTCTATCAAGACAAGTTGAGAATCATGAGTCGCGACTCGCGAGGATATGGGGCTTAAATTGAAATTAATTTAACCAAAACGTACTTATTCTATCCACTAAAATAATAAGATAATATAAATAAAATGAAAAATATGAATTCTTTGATTTTTCATAGCTCAGACAAAATCATGATTGGCTCTCGTCTGGGGGGGCAGTATAAAAATATAAAATATAAAATCAGTTTATAGAAGCTTATGTCTAAAGTGAAAGTAAACAGTTGATTTGAGAGAAAAAAAAACCCCAGATGCCTGCCTGTATGTTAGATGTGCAGCTCTTAAAGGGACAGTATTAAACATGCTGCCGCTTGTCATCAAAGGGATATTTCACCCAAAAATTATAATTCTGTCATTATTTACTCACTTACATGTTGTCCCAAACCTGTATGACTTTCTTTCTTGTGCTAAACACAAAATAAGATATTCTGAAGAAGGTGGATAACCAAACAGTAGCTGGTCCCCATTGATTTTAATAATAGAAATGATCAAATAAACAAACCTTCAACAGAAAAAAGAAACTCATTCAGGGTTAAAACAACCTGAGAGTGAGTAAATAATGGTGTTAAAATAAAACACTAGGACAGAATTGACAGACAGATGAAATTTTTATTTTGGGGGTGAACTATTCTTTTAATTGTTAAAACAAAACACAAAGAGAAAAATCACTCACTGCTCTTGACTGAAAAACTTTAATGCAGTTGCTTTAATAAGAATCAGAGTACAACTGATGTGTATATATAGTGTATAAGTATTTCACTTTTTATATATGTTAATTCAATTTCTTGAATGCTACTTCTAAATACACCTACTGTACCTGAAAAAATAAAGCACTGTTTGTATTCTTTGTTTTTGTCTTTTAATAACAAAGATAAAATAATGACAAAGATTTTTATCTTCGCTCACTTTGGCCTAAATATCTGCTATTCTTTTTTATTTTATACTTTGTTACCTTGAAAATCTTCATTTTTAAAATAGGGAAATTAGTTTGGCTGTACTGCTCAGACAATTTGCAAAATAGTAAAACCAACATGACAAAGAATCGTGATATTTCTGAAAAAAATCGTGATATGATATTTTTGCCATATCGCCCACCCCTAGTCACGATTCAGACATGTACAATTTGTTCAATATGGTACTTTGATATAAACAGCAAAATGCATGCAAAAGCATGTTCAAGTTTGTGTATGTATCTTTTCCATGACATCAGTTATCATACAAACACATATGGAGCGCATGTGGCAAATTGGTGACGGCAATTCTAAATCAAATAATTTACACTGAGTGAATGGGAGATGCATACAAGTAAACACAGTCATACAACTCTGATGACAAAAGCCCCTAGCTACGACATGATCTTTACTCATACCAAGTACATCTATATATCTCATTTTGTACAGCGGGAGCATCTTATACAGCAAGCAGCCACACAAACACACAAGCTGTATCAGAAAATTAGCCTGGGAATAGAGTTTTCTGTGACTGTCTTGGCTGTATGTGACCAGACCCAGCAACTCTCTCATTTGTAGTGTTTTGCAGCCTCTCGAGCCTGCAAGGACTCAGGGCTCGCTAACAAAACTAATCTGTGTAGGGAAGTACACTGGGTTCACTGAGCTGTTATCAAACTCAACTTTACACTGTTACCAGGAGAGTTTTACTTACTTCTGCAGGGAACTATGGGTACAGAACCGATAAAGAAAGAAGGTGAAAGTAAAGTAGATTCATGCCAGCAAGCCAGTAACAAAGAACTAGATCATTTTCACCACCACACAAGCAGCATCACAGCTGTTTTTGATATCTAATGAAAGCATGCGGTTTGATAATGTTTCAAAGTGATTTAAGTAGGCGAGACAGACAGTTCTTGTCACTTTTGACAAACAAAAAAGTAAAAAAAAAGCAAGCAATGCATCTAATGACAGCCAAAGCCATTTGTCGACTTTTGTTTTGATGTTGCTGTCAAGAAAAAAAAAAAAAAAATCACAATCACAATCACAATCACAATCACACCAGTGTTCCCTGAAAATCTCTATTATGATTTTCATAGAGAAAAAAAACTAACCAAACCTAATGAATAAATGAAAGCCTGAAATAAAGACATATAGACAAAAATATAAAGAGTTAAGAACAATTGAGAAAGGTGAATGAATGAATAAGTAAATAAATGAATAACTACAGAAGTAAATGAATCAAATGAATCAAATTAATGATTAAATGCATAAGTAAATACATAAATACATTTAAGAATCTAAATAAAATGTAAAAAATAATAATAAAATAAATAAATAAAATGAGAAAAGACAAAACGATAATAAGGAAATGAGAAAGGAACCGAAAAAATACAACAAAAAGTAAAATAAAATAAAAACATAAATCTATAAATATACACTTTAAATGAAAGTAATATTTTAAATAAATTTTAAATTAAAATAAAAAAAGTAAAATTTCATTTTCTTTAAAATTTTATTATTTTAAAAAATATGAATTTTATTATTTTTTATTACTATAGTACACACACATACATATATATATATATAATTACAATTAAAATAAATAGTATTAAATATTTCAATTAGATTATATATTTTACTTTATAATATATCCATTATTTTATTATAATTTGTAATTTTATGTTTTTCATAAAAAATGTTTTTTCTATATATATATAAAATATTTTAGATTTTAAGTCTTAATACTTCTTTATTTTTATTTTAATTGTTACATGCATACACACACATATACATATACATATATATATATACACACACACACACACAAACATACATATATACATACACACACACACACACACAAACATACATATATATATATATATATACATATATATATATATATACATATATATATATATATACATATATATATACATATATATATATATATATATATATATATATATATATATATATATATATATATATATATATATAGAAAATAAGTACTACAAATTATTTTTTATTGTAATACATCATTTTTATTTATTAATATATATTTATTTATATATATTTTTATATATATTAATTTCTTTAATTGTGTGTGTGTGTGTGTGTGTGTGTGTGTGTGTGTGTGTGTGTGTGTACACAAGAAAAGAAAAAAGAAAAAAAAAGGAAAGAAAAGAAAGGAAAAGAAAGGAAAAAGAAAAGAAAAGAAAAGAAAAGAAAAGAAAAGAAAAGAAAAGAAAAGAAAAGAAAAGAAGTACAGAAAAAAGTGGCGGCGCTTTTGTGACGGCCCCTTTGGGGACTAAATCATTTTGCCATTATGGAGCAGGGCTGAGATGATTTCTCTCCCCTTCTTTAATTTGACAGGCTAATACTGCAGACATTACCCTCTCCGGACCTACTGTATGTAATTTCATACCAATAAACGTTACAACATCCTACATCATTTCCTAACAGGTGCCTATAAAAAAAACAAGTGGAAATGGCATTGGGAGAAGTATTTGGTCATATTAAGAACATATTTGTGCCAGTGTTACGTAGGTGAAGCCCTGTAAAGTTTTGCTGAGGCAGCACTCTCCATATCCACGGGTTTGATATAACCATTAATATGAAACGACATTTATCCTTGGAATCTGCAAGGTCCTATTTGGATCTTTACAGGAGCTCTTATGCAATCTGTGAGCAAGCGTTTTTGTCTGTCATTCACGCACCAACACACACACACGCACGTCTTACCTTGTCCCTCAGGTGTTTCGCCGAGCGGATTGACTTCGACTTGAGTGGCGTCGACTTTGAGGAACAGATCATAGAGTCGCTTAATCTGATCTGCAGCCTGTGACAGAAGCACAGAGAGCACTAATTACCCAGCTGTACACTTGCGGCAGAGCTCTGAGAGCTTATATAAGCCATTCAAACTAGCTTGACATCTCTCAAGCACGACTAAACGCATATATACATATATGCGTTCTGGGTCATATACTGTACTCAGTCTACTAATGAGGAAGCATCTTTGACCGGACATTTGCACCGCCGGTCAGAGCGGTCACTGCCAAGACAATGAGAAGTTGCCTTGGAAAACTTCAAACGTGACAGAAATTGATTCGGAGTCGGCAGGGCCATTAACTCAGCGGGGAGTCGCGGTGGCAGTTAATGCGTCCCTGCTGAGAGACACGGCAGCGTCCAGCAGCTCTCTCCAATTCCCAGCGGCCATGCAAATGAGGCTTACGATTGGAAAACGGCTGGAAATTGGATAGTGAGATGCTTTTGCTAGTTAGAGGAGATTTTGTAATACACTGGATTCTGTACTTCTGTTGATGATTTCATATTTTGTGCTTTTTATGACAATTTCATAATAATGTTTTACATATTTTTGTAACACTTTCATTTTCACATTTCATCATTTTGTGACATTTTATTTAATATTTTATATAAAATAAAATAAATATACATTTTGATATTTTGCACATTTTGTACATTTTACAACACTTTCATATTTCATGCATTTGTGATACTTCTACATATTTTATAATATTCTATACTTTTGTAAAACTTCTGTGAAAGATCTTATATGTTCATATGTTTCAGTCTGCTTTATTTTTCATTCTGTTCTTCAGATTTCTTCATAATTTCGTAAAAGTCACAGATGATTTCTTATTTCATCTTTTAGTTGCATTTTATTATATTTCACAATACTGTCATATTTCATAAATGTGTAATATTTCTGTATGTACTACATATTTCATACTTTGTAATATACAATATTCATGTTTTGCCTGTCTGTAACAATAGAAAAGAAAAAAAAGTATATATATATATATAGTTTTTAAGTATTCTATACTTCTGTTAAAAATATACATATTAGAAAATATAAATTTTTAACATAAATATAAAAAATGTGTCATACTTTTAAAAAAATCCATTAAAGATTACATAATGCTTTTGTTTTTCCTCTTTATATAGTAAGTATAGTTTTTAGCTGTTTTTTTAGTATTCTGTACTCTTGTTACAAATATAAAAATTACTAATATTAACATTTAATATTACAAATATTAAAAATTATTTTATACTTTTGAAAACCTTTCATGAAGGATAACAATACTTTTGTTTTTCATTTTATATAAGTATTCTTTTTAGCACTTTTTTTAGTTTTCTGTACTCTTGTTAAAACTTTAATATTTATTATTATAAATATTAAAACATATTTCATACTTTTGAAAAACTTCCATGACAGATTACATAATACTTTTGTTTTTCTCTTTATATAATAAGTATAGCTTTTTAAGCAAGTTTTTAGTATTCTGTACTCATTGCAAAATATACATTTCAAAAAACATTAATATTCAATATTATACATTTTTAAAAATCTTTTATACTTTAGAAAAACTAATACTTTTGTTTTCTCTTTATGTAATAAGTATAGTTAAGCACTTTTTTAGTATTCTGAACTCTTGTTAAAAAATAAAAATATAAACATTATTAATATTTAATATTATAAACTTTAAAAAAGGTCATACTTTTGAAAAACTTTCATGAAAGCTTACATTGTACTTTTGTTTTTCTCCCTATATAAGATGTAGTTTTTAGCACCTTTTAGTACTCTGTACTCATGTTAAAAATATAAATATCAAAAAATATATTTATAGTTAAAATTACAAATATTAAATAGCATTTCATACTTTTGAAAAACTTTCACGAAAGATTACATAATACTTTTGTTTTTCTTTTTATATAAGTATAGTTTTTAGCACTTTTTAGTATTCTGTAATTTTGTTAAAAATATAAATATATATTAAAAAAATATTATAAATACTAACAAATATTTTATTTTTTTTAAAAACTTCCATGAAATATTATACAATACTTTTTTTTCTCTTTATAAGTATAGTTTTAGTACTTTTAGTATTCTGTTCTCTTGTTAAAAAATAAATATTAAAAAATATAATATTTAATATTATAAACTTTTGAAAATATTATAAATATGAATAAATATTCCATACTTTTGAAAAACTTTCAAGAAAAATTACATAATACTTTTGTTTTTCTCTTTATATAATAAGTATCGTTTTTAGCACTTTTTAATATTCTGTACTCTTGTTTAGAAATATAAATATTACAAAATATTTCATACTTTTTTAAAAACTTTCATAAAAGATTACATAACACATTTAGTAACATTTTCATTGCTTTCCCTAATATTTTCATATTTCCTTTCGTAATACTTCTGTGGATTATGTAATATGATTATCACACAGTTTGAAGATTTCATGTTGTTACACTTGGCAAAATAAATTTAAGCATTTTGACTTTCTTGACTTTTGTAGATTTTGCAATGCTATCAATAATTGATATGTTTGTAAAACTTTGATAGATTCTGAATATTTCAAAATTGTGTAAAACTTTTATGAAAGATTAGACAATGATTTATACAGCATAAAATTTCCATGTTTTAACTTTCAGGTTGTTCAATCAATCTCGATTTTTTCATACTTTCATGAAATAAAAGTAAACAAATAATAATACATTTAAAAAATAAATTTTTTAGACTATTTCACTGTCAAAGTAGACCTTCACGCTCTTAATCACATGTCCTAAATTCACAAAAATGTAAAAAAAGTGAATGTTATTATTTGTAAAGTATCCATAAATCTATCTACAGTTGTTTATTCATTTCATTAATAAAGGCATCATCTGAATTTGTTTACCACAGCTGAGATTTGACGAGAGGTTAAGACAGGAAAGATAACCGTCTGCTTAATGCTCTACATTTTGCTATTTCATGTGCTTTCTGAAAGCATGTCATCCTAACAAATTCTACTTTCAAAGCGTTTAAGAGCTAAAATGACATCTCCCTCTCCCATAGCCAACGGAAGCGCTTTTGATAATGAGCGCACGCTGACAGAAAACATTGTAGCGCTGCTCTCATCAGCACGCGCAGGCGAGCGCTGGCTCTTTGTCATATCGCTGCACTTCAAAGTGGTGAAGCTAAGTTAACGTTACACTGCATCCCCAAACATTCTAATTAGCAATGACTCAAATAGATGCTCGCAGTAGATGCGCAAGTAAAAGGACGACTTTAGAAGAGCCAAACTGACAAGCCAGACATTTAGCAGTAATTTCCATAATGCCAAACTCCTCGAATGTCTATACTGAGAAAATCACACCCCTGTATACACAGATAAACAATGTTGAGAGATTCAACATTTAATTATGACATGAACAAAAACAGACTCCTTACAGATTCTTTACAAACTTTACCTGCTGTCAGTTTTAACAAGAACATTTATACTATATTCTGCAGGGAGATGATTGTTGGGTAATTGTTGAGATGTTAAAATTACAGAATTCTACAAAAATCTACAGGAAGTAGAATTTTGATTTTGTAGAATTCTCTCTCCCTCTCTCTCATCATTTTGTAATCTCAATTCATTCATTCATTAAAGATAAATATTTGACATATTAACATATCATTTTCCCTATTTAGACTTTCTTTGACAGTTTTGTAGACTTTGCAGTATTTTTGTATTTGTAATACTTCCTTAGATCCTGCGATATTTTTGCATTACATACTTTTTTAAAACGTCTGTGAATGATTTTTGTGATTCTTTGATATATTGCACTCTTAGAATATAATATTTTGTCTTTTAGTAACAATTTTGTAGGTTTCAAATATTTTTCCATATATTTGTAATACTTCCATAAATTCTGTAACATTTTATGATTTTCATACTTTACTTGAAGATTTCATCATGCTTTCACACTTTGTAACATAAAATTGAAATTTTTCGACTTTCTGTACCAATTGTTTACAATACTTTTGCGATACTTTTGTATTTCATATGTTTGTAACACGTTTGTTTTGTAATTTATATTCTTGTAACATTTTTATTGAAGACTATATAATGATTTATACAGTATTTTGTAACATAAAAATTTTTATATTTTGACTTTGTGTAACAATTCTGTAGATTTGTAATATTTTTGTATTTGTAATATTTCCTTAGATTCTGTGATACCTTTGTATTTCATACTTTTGTAACACTTCCATGAAAGATTTTTGTAATACTTTCATATATTGTACACTTACAAAACTTTTTTTCATATTTTTATGAAAAATGTCATAACAGCTTAATTTATCATAGAATTCATAATATTTTGAACTTTCGTTACACTTTTATGGAATATTGTGTCTTTTAGTAACAATTTTCTAGATTTCCAAATATTTTCATATTTCATATCTTTGTAATACTTCTTAGATTATGTAACATTTTATATGATTTTCTCACACTTTAACTGAAGATTTCATAATGCTTTTACACTTTGTAACATAAAACTTAAATATTTTAACTTTCTGTAACAATTTTGTATATTTTGCAATACTTTTGTATTTCATATTTTTGTAAAGCTTATATTGTTAATTTATACTCTTGTTACACTTTATTTAAGAATTGGTAATGATTTACACAGTACTTTGTAACATACAATTTTAATATTTTGACTTTCCATAACAGTTTTGTAGATTTTGCAATATTTTTGTATTTGTAATACTTGCTTAGATTCTGCGATACTTTCACATTTCATACTTTTGTAACACTTCCGTGAAAGATTTTTGTAATACTTTCATATATTGTACTCTTCCAAAACTTTTGTAGATTTCACATTTGCATGAAAAATGTCATAACAGCTTAATTTATCATAGAATTCTTAATATTTCATACTTTCGTAACACTTTTATGGAATATTTGTCTTTAAGTAACAACTTTGTTGATTTCCAAATATTCTTGTATTTCAAATATCTGTAATACTTTTGTAAATTCTGTAACATTTTATATGATTTTCAAACTTTACTTGAATATTTCATAATGCTTTCACACTCTGTAACATAAAATTTAAACATTTTGACTTTCTGTAACAATTTTGTATATTTTGCAATACTTTTGCATTTCATACTTTGTAACACTTTACTGAAGTTTAGATAATGATTTATACAGTACTTTGTAACATTTAATTTTCATACACTGACTTTCAATAACAATTTTGTAGATTTTGCAATATTTTTGTAATTGTAAAACTTCCTTAGATTCAGCGATAATTACATATTCCATACTTTTGTAACACTTCCGTGATCTCACATTTCATATTCGCATGAAAAAATGCCATAAGAGCTTAATTTATCATATTTCATACTTTTAGTGACAATTTTGTAGATTTCCAAACATTTTTCATATACTTCCATATACTATGTAACATTTTATATGATTTTCACACACTTGAATTGAAGATTTCATAATGCTTTCACACTTTGTAACATAAAATTAAAATATTTTTAAAGACTTTCTGTAAAAATGTTGCATATTTTGCAATACTTCTGCATTTCATACTTATGTAACACTTATATTTTGTAATTTATACTCTTGTAAGACTTATTGAAGATTAGATAATCATTTATACAGTACTTTGTAACATATAATTTTCACATTTTGACTTCCTGTAACAATTCTGTAGATTTTACTAAATAGACCTTCATGCTTTTAATCTCAGCAATCTCCTAAATTTTAAAAATATTATGTGCAATAGGTAATAATAGGTACAGTCATCTGAATTCGAGATTCGTCAATATTTATAATACATTATCTGAGATATTTTGAGCAACATGAAGTGAAAAACTAACATTTACACTGAATCTCCTGCGCTAAACTCACTCAGAGACCCTGTACAAGGCCTTGGTATAAATGTCTCTAAATCTCTGAGATTTAAACTTGTGCTTATCGTTTATGGCGACGGTAGCCACAGCAAATCTGCGACCTGTTTATAGGCGGCAGTTTATGTGAACAATGTGCCAGCACGGACCGTTGATGACCGGTGATGTTAGCTCAGGCCTAAACACGACAAGAAATGTTTAATGACTGTATTGGCAGAGTCATCCTGTCCATTACTCTCGCTTTTTCCATGAGCGTAAATGGAGACATAGCGGACGTTGGGGGGAGGTGAGGTAAGGTGAGGGCCGCTGTGCTTCTGTTAACGACATACACTCTAATGGCACAATCTCTTTGGCTGCGATTCAGTCCAAACCCATTACCTGTCTCTCCAACGGTCCTTTGAATCCCAAATTAGCTGCCATACGTAGCGCCTGGTCGTCTCGAACCCCCTCGAAAATATCTATGACTTCCTGAGGCAAGAGAAAAGGCAAGAGAAAACCAACCATCAGCTAAAATTTGACACAAAGAGGATGTTCGTATTAAAATCAAGAGAGCCGCAATTAAGCGCTGGCACGCAGCCAACCTCAAACGAGAAAAAGACGAGAGCTGGAGAACAATGGCTTACAATGGCTTTGCAATTATAAGGCCATCTCTAAAAAATCATTCATATACAGAGATAGACAGGCACAAGAGAGATAATGCATAAAATCAGACATCACAAAGAGCTACAAGAATAACAAGCAGCTGTTACATGTTACATCTGTGGTTCATTTATAATGGTGGGCAAAGATTTTATGCCTTTAAGTGTTCTGTGCAAAACAAGGGTATGCATTCGACTTTTGACTTTCTTTTGACAAAATCGTGCTACTGGCATGAGCACGTGTCAAAGACTGAAACGGAAGAGAAGAAATAGTTGAATAAAGTCATTATTTTTGTTTACTTTGCGCACAAAAAGTATTCTCGTAGCTTTAGAAAATTATGGCTGAACCACTGATGTCAGATGGACTATTTTGTATTTGTAATACTTCCTTAGATTCTGCGATACTTTCGTATTTCAAATTTCCGTGAAAGATTTTTGTAATACTTTCATATATTGTACACTTACATAACTTTTGTAGATTTCACATTTCATATTTGCATGAAAAATGTCATAACAGCTTAATTTATCATAGAATTCCTAATACTTTCATGACACTTTAATGCAATATTTTTGTCTGTAAATAACAATTTGGTAGAGTTTTACATATGTTCATATTTCAAATATCTGTAATACTTCTGTAAATTCTGCAACATTCTATATGATTTTTACACTTTAGTTAAAGATTTCATGATGCTTTCACACTTTGCAACATAAAATGTAAAAAGTTAACTTTCTGTAACAATTTTTCTATTTCATACTTTTGTAACACTTATATCTAGCAATTCATACTCTTGTAACACTTTACTGAAGAATAGATAATGATTTATGCAGTACTTTGTAACATATAATTTTCATACATTGACTTTCAATAACAAGTTTGTACATTTTGCAATATTTTTGTAATTGTAAAACTTCCTTAGATTCAGCGATACTTTCATATTTCATACTTTTGTAACACTTCCGTGATCTCACATTTCATATTTGCATGAAAAAATGTCATAAGAGCTTAATTTATCATAGAATTCATAATATTTCATACTTTCGTAACACTTTTGTTCATATTTCAAATATCTGTAATACTTCTGTAAATTCTGCAACATTTTATATGATTTTCACACTTTACTTGAAGATTTCATAATGCTTTCATACTTTGTAACATAAAATGTAAAAATTCTGACTTTCTGTAACAATTTTTCAATTTTTAACTTTAACAATTTTTCTATTTCATACTTTTGTAACACTTATATCTAGCAATTTATACTGTTGTAACACTTTACTGAATAATAGTTAATGATTTAGGCAATACTTTGTAACATATAATTGTCACTGACTTTCAATAAGTTTGTACATTTTGAAAATTTTTTGTAATTGTAAAACTTTCTTAGATTCAGCGATACTTTCATATTTCATACTTTTGTAACACTTTTGTGATTTCACATTTTATATTTGCATGAAAAATGTCATGACAGCTTAATTTATCATAGAATTCATAATATTTCACACTTTCATAACACTTTATGAAATATTTTTGTCTGTAAGTAACAATTTGGTAGAGTTTTACATATGTTCATATTTCAAATATCTGTAATACTTCTGTAAATTCTGCAACATTTTATATGATTTTCACACTTTAGTTAAAGATTTCATAATGCTTTCATACTTTGTAACATAAAACATAAGAAGTTTGACTTTCTGTAACAATTTTTCTGTTTCATACTTTTGTAACACTTATATCTAGCAATTTATACTCTTGAAAGCTCTCGGATTTCATTAAAAATATCTTAATTTGTGTTTTGAAGTCAAAAGAAGGTCTTACAGGTTTGAAACGACATGAGTAATTAATGACAGAATTTAGATTTTTGGATGCACTATCCCTTTAAAAGCCTTTTCAGTCAGACACAAGTGAGATACCTTGAAGATGAGTTCTGGCGTGGTGGCAGCCACTTCCTCTATGTCCACACCACCCTGAGGGCTGCCCACCATCACGGGTCCATTACAGGAACGGTCCATCAGGATGGCGAAATATGTTTCCCTGGAGATATCCAGAGCTTCGGCTACCATCACCTGCTCAGCACAAACACACAAACACCAGGTGAGCCGAGGATTCATCATTTTGTGTTATCTATTCATTAAGGTGTATTAAAAGACACTGATTTTTGAAGCAGGGCACAAATTTACTGGCTGCGGGTCTTGCTGCTATTTCTAATACAGGATAATAAGCCATTATGAAACTCGATGACAGATGGTAAGTGGATAAAGACAGAACTACCAATAACAGGGTCGAAAGAACAACTAATACAAAAGGTGATGGAAGAAAAGTGACACAAAAGAGGATTAGGAAAGGAATGAGGAAGAAAAGCAGGAGGAGACAGAGGTGTTGTGCAGGTGTTCGTGTACTCTAAAATAAAATAAAATAAATAGAATAAAATAAAATTAAATAAAATTAAATTAAAAAAGGGGAGATTAGGCATATTTGTAACATTTTAACAGACTGCTATCCCACTTCACTGTACAAAAAATAACTATCAAACAAAAAAAAAAAATAAAATAAAATAAAAAGAGATTAGGGGGAGATTGGGCATATTTGTAACATTTTAATAGACTGCTGTCCCCTCTTCACTGTACAAAAAATAACCCTCAAACAAAACAAACAAACAAAAAATAAAATAAAATAAAATAAAATAAAATAAAATAAAATAAAATAAAATAAAATAAAATAATAAAATAAAATAAAATAAAATAAAATAAAATAAAATAAATAATACTGTCCCATCTTCACTGTCAATAAAATAACCCTCAAAAAAATTAAATTAAATTAAATTAAATTAAATTAAATTAAATAATAATAATAATAATAATAATAATAATAATAATAATAATAATAATAATAATAATAACAATAATAATAAATAAATAAATAAATAAATAAAATAAAATAAAATAAAATAAAATAAAATAAAATAAAATAAAATAAAATGTAGGGAAGAGTAGGTGTATTTGTAAGATTTCTACATTCAGTGATAAACTACTGTCCCCTCTTCACTGTCAAAAAAATAAATAAATAAATAAAAAAGGAATAAAAATACTCAAAACAAAACACACAGACACGCACACAAAAATAAAATTACATTAAATTAAATTATTTAAAATTAAGGGAAGACTAGGTGTATTTGTAAGATTTTTACATTCAGTAACAGACTACTGTACCCTCTTTACTGTCAAAAAAAACAAAACAAAATAAAAACAACAAGAAAAAAAACACACACACACACACACACACACACACAAACATACTACAATAAAATAAAATAAAATAAAAGGGGAGACTAGGCATATTTGCAACATTTTAACAGACTACTGTCCCCTCTTCACTGTCAAAAAAACACAAACAGAACAATTAAAAAAAATTGAAAATAAGATTATTATAATAATAATAATAAAAAAAAAATACTCAAAACAAAACACACACAAAAATAAATAAAATAAAATAAAATAATAAAAATAAAACGTAGTGAAGACTAGGTGTATTTGTAAGATATTTACATTCAGTAGAGTACTGCCCCCTCTTCACTGTCAAAAAAAAATAAAAAAACACACAAAAGCATAAAGAATAAAATAAAATATGAAATAAAATATAGGGAAAATTAGGTGTATTTGTAACATTTTTACATATAGTAATATCCCCCTACATATATTCAATCAATAATGTCAATCTTGTCTGTCACTCATGTTAACATTTAATTAAACTAGAAAATAAAATTTATCAAAGCTTAAATTTTGCCCATTTTATCTACAGAAAAACATATTTATTTTTAGTTGAACAATTCACACTCAGGCAGTGATACACTGTTACTGAGCATATGTTGAATAAGTGTCATCTCTCTTACTTGTACATGGTCCAACAAATGTAGAGTGTTACAATTGCCCCAGTCTCCCCTACACTCTACAATCTCCAGCACCCATGTCCATTTTTATCCCTTTCATCATGTGAAGGAGGCAACAAGAGAGGCAAACGTTTGGACTCTCTGTTCATTCTATTTCCGGCATCGTCCTTCCATCTATTTTATCCTTTACTCTATTTCCTCGCTTCACAGTCTATTACAGCAGAAAAGAAAGAGAGAAGGCCAACAAGACAGACTGCGCTAACATAGTTGAGCGCAACACGGCACATTAACGCAGAGTCCTGACGGCACACTGACAGCTCACAAGCAGCATTCCTCTCCGAGACTGACAACACAATTACATCCTTTAACACAAGTCATATTCAAACCCTCATCCATATTCAATCCCCTCTAGGGCTGAAAGCTATAAAGAGTAAAAAATAAAATCTGTTCAATACATATTTTATTATTTATGTATTTACTTCAACCAAACAGCCATCAGCCATTGACCTACATAGATTTTTTTCATTATAACAAGTAAAAAATAACAATAACAAAACTATAAACCTGAAGTATTTATATTTACACTACTGATTTTATTATCTTTTGAAAGAAGTCTGTCCATGTTATAATTGTTCGTTCATACATCAGTTCAACGGCATGAGTGTTTAAATACATAAAAAACAACAACAGAGTGTCTTTAAAAACCCTTTTGTGCAAACTACTTCCATCAGCCACAGATTCAAATCTCAGTTTGACAGTTTAACAGCTGAGCTCAAACCTGTTACCAATTCGAAAACGTCACTTTAGAACTAATAACAAAGGAATGTTGAGTTGCTTCATTGAAAGTTTTTTTTTTATTGCTGTAATAAAAGATCACTGTATTATGATAAAGAGATTGACAGGGTGACTGTGATTACCTGCATCTGATACAGCATTCATTCTTCAGATTAATCTCATATTCACTATAAAACATTACTTTGAATGTCCGCTTAGGAAAGCGATATCTTTGTCGTTCTATCCTTTCAGCTGTTAAAGTGGTCATTGGATGCCCATTTTCCACAAGTTGATTTGATTGTTTAGGGTCTTAATGAAAAGTCTATAATATACTTTGGTTAAAAATTCTCAATGGTAGTGTAAAACAACACCTTTTTTACCTTGCCAAAATCAGCTCTGCAAAAATCATTAATTAAAATTAAAGGAAGACTAGGTGTATTTGTAAGATTTTGACATTCAGTAACAGACTACTGTACCCTCTTTACTGTCAAAATACCCCAAAACAAAACAAAAACAACAAGAAAAAAACCACACACAAACATACTAAAATAAAATAATAAAATAAAATAAAATAAAATAAAATAAAATAAAAAAGGGGAGATTAGGCATATTTGTAACATTTTAACAGACTGCTGTCCCCTCTTCACTGCACAAAAATAAAATAAAAAAAAATAAAAGGGGATACTAGGCATATTTGCAACATTTTAACAGCCTACTGTCCCCTCTTCACTGTCAAAAAAAAAAAAAAAAAAAAAAAGAACAGAACAAATAAATAATAATAATAATAATAATAATAATAATAATAATAATAATAATAATAATAATATAATAATAATAATTATAATAATAATAATAAGATTATTAGATTAAAAAAAATACTCAAAACAAAACACACACACACAAAAAAAAAAATAAAAATAAAATAAAATAAAATAAAATAAAATGTAGGGAAGACTAGGTGTATTTGTAACATATTTACATTCAGTAGAGTACTGCCCCCTCTTCACTGTCAAAAAAACCCAAAACAAAACAAAACAAAACTAGAAAAACATACATTCTTCAGATCAATCTCATATTCACAATAAAACATTAGTTTGAATGTCCGCTTAGGAAAGTGATATCTTGTCATACTATCCTTTCAGCTGTTAAAGGGGTCATCGGATGCCCATTTTCCATTTTCCAAGTTGATATGATTCTTTAGGGTCTTAATGAAAAGTCTATAATATACTTTGGTTAAAATTCTCAATGGTAGTGTAAAACAACACCTTTTTTACCTTGCCAAAATCAGCTCTGCAAAAAATCATCCTGTTCTGGTCAGGTTGCTTTAAATGTTAATGAGCTCTGCTCACCCCTCCCCTCGCGTTGATAGATCTTTTCTGAAAATGCGGTACTCACGTGTAGTTTCTGTTCACGCCGGCGACACCACACACACACACAAAAGCCTCAGCTCGGCTCGGATAGCAGGCGAGTAAAGTTACAAGGCTGTTCGATTCTGAAATTTTTGGAATCGAGTTTGATTCTGATTCCCGGTTCTGGAATCAATAGGATTGGATTCCAATAATCGATTCCTCACTGTTGTTTTCGTTTCTTTTTCAATTCTTGTTTTTTTAGATTGGAGGAACAAAATTTTGCCATGACTGCAGGATATAAGGTCGTATTAAGTAGCCTTCTCATAACATAAAGCCTGACTTGTAAAAATTACGATGCATTTCTGTAGCTTTGATTGATTTTAAAATTTGTAATGTTGTCTGCATTGAGCAGTGGACAAGCGTTTATAGCATGAACAAGACATGATCGTGTCCAAAATGTGCGCAGTTCAGCTTAATGATGTTTACTTTAACCGCATGCTTTGCACAAAATTAACGAACTCCACATCCTCTACATCCACCACTGATGTGTGCGCTAGGAATTTTCTCTCAGAATTATCACTGGCTGATAGAAAGGTTAAAAAATAGCATTTTATTTAAGATCAAGACCAATCGTTCAAGTTATGATCTCTTCTGTCGCGCAGCACGCAAAATTGTGGACGACATAAGCCAGTTCCACTTTAAAATAACCTCTGAAATGTTTTTTATCTGGTTCATTAAAACAATCTATCCGAAAGAACTTTTTGGAGGTGAATCAGACTTCCTATCAGTATTAGCGAGCAAGAGGCTAAATAATTGGTGCTTCTTAAATGAAGGGCTGCATCCTCAAACTCGAGCTCAGTACGAACTTTTCATTCAGTTAATTTTCAGAAATTTTCATGAGCCGAGATATGCAGCCTTTGCAGTTTGAGAGGCACCCATAGGTAAGCTTTATAGAACCGAAAACTCTTGATTCCCAAAGCCTCGGAATCGATTCTTTTTGGAATCGATTCCCAGCCCTTGGTGACAGTCTTGAGCAGTATCCACATAAACGCATATTGTTTCTGACCCGCACTTTACCCAAGCGTGTCACGACTTTTTCAAGCCCTAACAGTATTGCTGCTCCATCCCATCACCGTATCAGCTTAAATGCATAGGCAATTGCACTTATTATGGACTCAAATGTCCTTTCAAGTTCATCTTCCTCCATTTCAAAGCAAGCGTGTGTTAAAAATGTAAAGAAATGCTTATATTACTATACTGGCCATTAGAGCGAACCAACCCCGTGACGTCACACGCTGTGGTACTGCAATACCAACGACTCTCCTCAGTGCATTTGTTGGCTGCTCTTACAAGTTGTTGTTGAAAGTAAAAATAACTTCCTTGTTTACAACCCTGTTTTAGTCTCTTTCAATATAAAAGTCTTTACTGCTGACTCATAAAAACAGCCTCTTGTTGTCATCTAATGGCGGAATAATGTAAATAAAGTCATCATAAACACACATGCACACCGTTCCTAAATACTAAACACTGTTAAATACTACTAATATTTACATAAAATATTACTAATTGAATAATAATATTTTATAAACAACAACAACAGTCATCATAAAAGCTGCTAAGCAATTCAGTCAAAAGTACAAAGGCAGTGCTCTGATATACAGCATAAATTTAAATAAAATATAACGTGATGAGATTTTGCCCTCAGCCTAGACTATTTGCTCTAAAACAAATAATAGATTCATGAGAACAAAGACTGCCTGTTAGATTTACCAAAAACAAATTATATTTAATGTTTAACCACTATAGAGACATCAGAGCCAGCAGCAAATTCCAAAAGAACTGGCCGAGGTGAGGCTGCTCTCGGCGGGTTCATGAGCGCTGAACGATCACTGATACCCTGGAGCTCACATCTCTGAAAACATTAAAGCGAATTTTAAATAGACGTTGTCTCTATTAATAAATCACATATTTGAAGTCTAAACAAAATACATTCTCGCCTAAAAACTCTTAAAATTACATTCCATGACACAAAAACAAATTTCTGCTCATATATCTCATGAATCATATGTATGATTAAGTATCATAACATCTGAAGGCTTAAAAAAAGCACACCAATTTTACAAAGCATGCTTTTCCTTTTTCCTCTCAATAAACCGATACTGTATTCTGAATTTATGAGGAAAACCTCATTATACAATAACGCATCCATGTGAGAAGGCAACCAGAGGGCTCTTGAATAGCAAATGTGACATTCTCTCAAATGCAGCGAGAGAAGTTTGTGGGGGGATGCCACACGCTCGAGCTGGCATTTCTAAAGCATTTATTTATTTTTGCTTATATCCCACCTCTCTTCCTCCTCACTACAATCCATTCTACTCTTACAGCCATGCACTTCCACCCCTAAGGCAGGAAAAAGACAAAAATATGATGCCGTCATTGTACAAAAAGTTTTGGGACGGTCGCGTGAGGGGAAGCTTGCGGGAATAAAAGTGGGTGATAATGGGAAGCTCTAGGCCGCGTTTAAAGATGAGAAGACAAACACGTGCTAAGTGCAGGAAGCCATCATTACCTCCTGAGGGAGGGAGAGAGAGATAAACAGTGATAAACATACGGGGTGGTTGTAGGAGTACGCCGGTCAGTGTGGGTGTCAGACACAGAGAGAAGCAGAGAAAGAGAAAGGAAAATGATATTTCTCCTTGTTAGTGACACATGGAGATGGCTGTTTACCAACATTTCCTGCACACCGAGGTCTGACTCACACGGTTTATTCATCTCAATGACCTGCGACACCTAACTCAGCTAATAGCAAAAGAAGATTTCTTTAAACAAATGACAGGTACTGTATTATACAGCTTCCTCCTGCAGCCAGGAAGACAAGGAGAATGGAGAGAAAGAGAGAATTGAATTTCCAAGTGGAAAAGCGATTATTTATTCAGTGGAACAACATTAAAAACGAGAGAAATTATGCCAGAGATGAACAAGGTGATTTCCTTCATACCGTTTTTACTTTCACTCCTTCCTTAGGGGTCTGTTTAGTGGTCAGATTGAAGCCGAGCATCTTACCGGCCAAATCTCCAACAACAGCAGGACTGAAATAGAGAAACATTTTTACACTTTTAATTCATTGTGACTTGCAAATAACCAATAAACAAAAAATGCTAGTATTGCTCTCAAACTAAGATTCAACCCTACAGTTGGTCTCATATATAAAATAAATAATCATAATATTTGCATTTTGAGTGTATTAGTTTAGAATAGCATTATTAATTATAGAACACTATTAATTTATACATCAAAACTCTTGTGAATGTGTATCTTTAATTACAGTTTCTTTAGTTGTCATACGAACAACTAGTCAGTAACAGACTGATGTAAGTCTTACAAACCTAAAATATACATCACAGTGATGAACTTTGATTCATTTTAAATTGAAATTACTCAGCGCAGTGATGGAGTGATGGAATTTGAAACGATTAAAGGGATAGTTCACCCAAGAATAAAAATTCTGTCATTAATTACTCACCCTCATGTATTTCCAAACCCGTAAGACCTTTGTTTATCTTCGGAACACAAATTAAGATATTTTTGATGACGTCCGAGCGCTTTCTGACCCTGCATAAACAGCAATGCAACTGACACATTCAAGGCTCATAAAGGTAGTAAGGACATTGTTAAAATAGTCCATGTTACATCAGTGGTTTAACCTTAATTTTATGAAGCTATGAGAATACTTTATGCAGGGTCAGAAAGCTCTCGGATTTCATCAAAAATATCTTAATTTGTTTTGTCTTACAGAGTTTTCCTTTTTGGGTGAATTACTCTACCAGTCAAAAGTTTTTGAACAGTAAGATTTTAATGTTTTTTAAAGACGTCTCTTCTGCTCACCAAGCCTGCATTTATTTGATGCAAAATACAGTAAAAGCAGTAATATTGTGAAATATTTTACTATTTAAAATAACTGTTTTCAATGTGAATATATTTTAAAATGTAATTTATTCCTGTGATCAGAGCTAAATTTTCAGCATCATTACTCCAGTCTTCAGTGTCACATGATCCTTCAGAAATCATTCTAATATGCTGATTTGCTTTTTAATAAATATTTATTATTATCAATATTTAAAACGGTAGAGTACATTTTTTCCAGGATTCTTTGATGAATAGAAAGATCCAAAGATTAGCATTTATCTGAAATAAAAAGCTTTTGTAACATTACACACTGGGTACCATTTAAAAGCTTGGAGTCAGTGTAATTGTTTTTTTTGTTTGTTTTGTTTTTGAAAGTTAAACGATACTCATGGTCTGCACTCTAAAAATCTCTTTATTTTAGCAGGAGAATTTTTTTTTTTTTTTTAAGTTAGAAGTTAACACTTTTATTTCGCATGGATGATCAAAAGTGATTCTAAACACATTTATAATCAAACGATACAAAAGTTTTCTATTTCAGGTAAATGCTGTTCTTCTAAACTTTCTATTCATCACAGAAACATATTATACTAAAAAAAAATATACTCAGATGTTTTCAACATAATAATACTAATAATAAATGTTTTTTGAGCAGCAAATTAGAATATTAGAATGATTTCTAAAGGATCATGTCACTGGAGTAATGATGCTAAAAATTCAGCTTTGAAATCACAGGAATAAATTACATTTTAAAATATATTCAAAGAGAAAACAGTTCTTTTAAATAGTAAAAATATTTCAAAATTGTACTGTTTTTGCACTACTTTGAATCAAATAAATGCAGGCCTGGTGAGCAGAAGAGACTTCTTAAAAAAACAAAAAAACATTAAAAATCTTACTGTTCAAAAACTTTTGACTAGGAGTGTATCCCTACACGATTTTAGACATGATTTTTACTCGCCGACAGTTTTCTGAAGATCACGACACGTGAGTGACAATTGCATAGTGTGAATTATCAAAGCAATCGCTAACTCATGAACAAACCTGACTGTTCTGTGAATCAGCTCGTAAGAGTCATTTTTCCCAGATCGCACATTTCTGCTCACGCTGTGTTCACTGTTGTGTGCGGTAAACTCTGACATGCACTCTAACAAGCTGATATCTGATCAAACTGTATGTGTACGCAAGTTTATGCATGTGCGCTGATACATTGTGCCGTGGTGCTCATGCGAGCAATGCAGGTTTAAATTAGGCTCATTCGCTAATCACGTTGTTCTGCCGTCACACTGCAAATAACAATGGTACAGACCAACTAAAAAAGTTAAAGAAACACATACTAGCAAACTCTCAACGATCTCCTAGGGACACAAAAAGCGCTGTGCTCATTTGCTAGATAAAACAGATCAGGCTGTGTTTCAGAGTGTTTTCTCTGGACGATTCTCTTCAACCCGAATGCCAAAGTACACTACGTGACAGTGATACACGACGCAGGCATTCAGTCATAAATCAGCCCCTACTTGAGAAAAACTCATGGCTTTCTGGTAAAGTTTTCAGAGATTGCTATATTTCAAACGTCTCCTTCATTCTCAAGGGTTTTTTCACAACATTTTTATAGTTTCTATAACACTTATAATTTGTTCAGCTGAGGAATCCATCATTCCGCATTACAACTGAGTTTTAGGGACATCACAAACGCTGAGGCTAGAGCGATACTCTGCTCTATTTTCTCGGTGAGAAATACAGGGTGTCAAAGAATGACAGGAGTTTTAAGAGGAATGAAAGACAGGAAAGCAGGATCTATTCTTTCTCAGAAAATGGGTCTAGGCAGGTACTCACTCTTTTGTTAAATGCACCCCTCCTTTCAAGCCGCTGTCGAACACTCCTTTGCCTCTTCCTCCCGCTAAAATCTGAGCTTTCAGGACAATCTCCTTCGCTTCTAAAGTGACAAAGGGATAAAAAAAGGTTAGAGCCTCAAGATGCCAGGTAAAAAAGATGCTCCGGACACAAAGTAGTGCTTAGTGGGTGACACAGGTTCAAATGTGGCCTGCGACAATTTCATTTAAGAGACTCTCACAGTACCTCAACAAACATACAGACAAACAAGCAAGCAGAAAAAAAATGAGATCAGAAGAGGAGCTGATGTTTTCATTTGTAATTTGATTTTAAATATTACGCTGATCTCCACAGGCATGTTTTGATGATGCGTCTTCCAGAGCGGTTAGCAATTTTGTCATTATTTCTTTCATCACGGAAACATCGCTGAGATGGAAGCACACGGCTGAGAAAATAATAGCTTGTCATGAGACACTACGTTGAAACATTTGATCAGTATTGTGGTATATAAATCATTTTATCCAGTTTTGTAAAAAGGACCATATACTTTTGAGTCACTGTAAAGTGACTGAGATTAAAAGAACCTCAGAGATTTTCACATTACTCTACCAGGGTGTGCAATTTATATATTGTATTCTCTATAACTGACATTTTTTACCCACTTTTTTCAAAGGTAAGCTGGAGTAACAAATTGAAAAAGTGTTGTGCCATATACCTGGACCAAAAAATAAATAAATAAAAAAAGTGTAAAAAATAAACAAACAAACAAACAAAATTATTAAATGTTTAATAATTTAATACTAACAATAAATATATAAATAATAGTATAAATAAATAAAAAATATAAATTAGGGCTGTCAGTCGATTAAAATGTTTAATGTAATTAATTACATGATGTGTCGATCAATTAAATTAATTAATCGCAAAATAAATTTGACTTTGAAAATATCCACAAAAGGTTATTTAAAGCTATTTTTGTGTTAAATGAGAAAGTATCAAGCAGGCATTACAAATTGTAGCTTTAGAAAGAAATATTTTTTTGATTTAACATAAAATTTATTACACAAACATTTAGGCTGCAACAGCCTAACATTAACTATGGAACATAAAAGTAGATAATTTGAGAAACATCTCATTATTATTTTGTTCATACAATGAAAGTCATGGTAAACAAATCAGCTTTGTTACCAACAGTCTTCAAAATACTTTCTTTGATGTTCCACAAAAGAGAGTTGAGTAAATGATGACAGAATTTACATTTTTTGGGTGAACTATCCCTTTAATGTTTTTATTTTTATTATTACTACGCAGATTCATTCAGTAACCAAATACCGTTGTCTTGCTCAGAGACATGCAACAATTCTGCTATGGCTTCAAAGGTAATATGTCCTCTGCAAAATTGAGCAAAAACACATAATATTGTGGTTGAAATATAACACAATATCAAACTGTCGTATAAAATCACATTTAAGCTTGTGATAGATCGGGACAAAATCAGCGCTCTTGCAGCCCGTGTGATACTGCATGATATGTGATATATATAAATATTAGACAAAAAAAAAACCTACAGGGGCATTTTTTTTCACACCAATATCTTGAATATAAGATGATGTACAGGTCTGGGGGCGGGGCCAACTGCGCGTTAACTGGGTTAAAATATTTCACGTTATTTTTTAAATAATTAAATAAGTTAACGTGTTAAACTGACAGCCCTAAAATACATACATACATAAATGTGTACCGCATGTCCTGTAATGAATTTGTCAAAATAGTTTTTGACACTTTCTATCTAGTGCCATCATTATAAACTTACAAACACTCAGTTTTGCGAGGTTATGATTTGGAGTCAGGAGGAGGTTTAAATCATGTCACATTTTCATAGCATCCAGCTAGACTCTCATCACCTCAGAGGTTTGAACCGGAACAATGAATTGGCACATGGAATAATGACTTCACAAAGTCATTAACATCTTCGCATGATCATAAAAGGCTGTCGCGACTGAGAACTAAAAATGAATTCAAAGATGAACCAAAACGTCCTGCAGGCATCTGGGAAATAAACAGAAAAAAGAGAAAGGAAGAAAAATGAGAAAACCAGAAGAAGAGCAAGTGATTGACAGGTGCTGTAAACCAAAAGGAGCACCTGTAAGATAAAAGAGGGGCTCAGTGAAGATATAAATGCTACTTATAAATACACTTTTAATTAATTTTGTCCCAAAGAGCATTGATAATAACAGTCCAGTGTAAGCAGAAGTTGATTATTTTACCCATATTTGTGTGGCTAGACATTTTTGTGTGTTTTTCAAGTTTTAAGCCATTAACTTAGCAACATTAAAATCAATTTAAAGTTAAGTGTCCTGTGCAGAATCTGTTACCACATCTGCACTCAGCTCTAGCCATGTCTTATGAAAAAATAATCTTCCATTGCTTGAGCAGAAGACCTGGTGTTTGTCCAGTATTTTACAGGACGTTTTTAGAAGAACAACAAATGTTTGGCATGGAAATGTCAATGTGTCACTGTGTGTGTGTGTGTGTGTGTGTGTGTGTGTTTCTTTTATTTGATTTTATTTTGTATAATATTGTGAAATATCATTACAATTTAAAATAACTGTTTTCTATATAAATATATCTAGGGTGCTGTGAAATTAATTTTATTTTTTTTTAATTCTAAACTGTTTTAATGGTTAAAAAAAAAATCAAAATGCACGTCTAATTAACTGAATCTTGAAACTTACACAATTTAACAGCAATTTATTAAACAAAAATGACATTTCTAAGGCCCTATGAAATATGCCTTACTTTATTGTCAAAAAATTAGAAAATTTATTTGATCAAATTCTGTGTTTACCATTAATTTTATGGATTCCATTTTAATGGTTTCACTAAACTGTAATAATAACAAGCATTTCTAATTGATTTTCTTTTTTAATTTATTAAATGTATTACATTTAAAACTATTCTTTTCTGTAATACAATTTTCAGAAATACAATTTTTCTGGTAAATATTTTTGTTTTTGGTAAATATTCCTTAAAAATAATGTTTTAATAATAATTCCATTTGTATAATAATAATTACATTAAGTAATATATTTTTGTCACAGTTTCTTCAAGTTAAACCAAACTTTTATTTTGATGGGTAGCTGTGAAGGCTTGTTTCTGTTTATGATATGAAGATAATCTTTCTCACAAGAAACGTTAAAATTCATTAAAACAGTTCTAGAGATTGTTTATGTATTCATGTACTCATACATTGAGGCGACCGAGGCTGAACCACCAAGCATGAAAAATGTTCTTGTACACCCCCCAAAATAAATAGAAAACTTTGTAAAAGAGCATAATAGGACCCCTTTAATTTACAGAACATTTGAAATATGGCAGGAAATGATGAACAGAACAGTGAGGAATGGGATTCGTATTCGAGCCCACAATGCTTGACATGATGGAGCATGAAGGCCTTGGCTCCCACATAAGTCATTCTTAAAGAGCCACGCTGCTCTTCACAGCCCTCGGGGTGGACGTTAAGAGTTCTCCCACTTTAGGTGCTGATTAAGACTCACTATCACTGCTGCGTCTCACCCAAACCACAACTCAGCCATTGACTGGAGCGCATGCATAATTTATCACTGCCACACAGAGCTGATAGCATTGATCATGTGTGCGACCGTGAGGGATAAGAATGCAGAAGCGGCAAAAACAGAGATACGGAAGCCGCTGGATCACTTAATCTAAACTAAAAGAGATATAACAAAACAACTGAGGAGAGGCTGGCGAGGGTTGAAGACTTAGCACAACACCTCTTGTCCCGATAAGAGATCTGATAGTGTTAGACAGGAAACTCCTGGTCATGGGAATGTGATGATGAGCGCTACAGAGAGCCAGAGATGAGAGCGATATCGAGTGAGTGAAAGAGAGACACTGCGATGGAAAAAAAAAATGGACTTGGTGTTTGGATAGAAAAATTACAATTCTGTCATTTATTTCTCACCCTCATGTCGTTCCAAACCCGTAAGACTTTCTTTCATCTTCAGAACACAAATTAAGATATTTTTTATTAAATCCGAGAGCTTTCTGATCCTGCATAGACAGCAATGCAACTACAATGTTCAAGGCCCAGAAAGGCAGTAAGGACATTGTTAAAATAGTCCATGTGACATCAGTGGTTCTACTGTAATGTTATGACACTACGAAAATACTTTTTGTGCGCAAAGAAAACAAAAATAATGACTTTAAAGGAACACTCCACTTTTTTTGAAAATAGGCTCATTGTCCAACTCCCCTAGAGTTAAACGGTTGAGTTTTACTGTTTTCGAATCCATTCAGCCAATCTCCGGGTCTGGCGGTAGCACTTTTAGCATAGCTTAGCATGGATCATCGAATCTGATTGGACCGTTAGCATCTCGCTCAAAAATGACCATATACAATGACAATATTTTTCCTATTTAAAACTTGACTCTCTTTCGTCCGTCTATATACATGATGTAACTACAGAAGAGTCAAGTTTTAAATAGGAAAAATATCGAAACTCTTTGGTCATTTTTAAGGGAGATGCTAACGGTCTAATGATCTATGCTAAGCTATGTTAAAAGTGCTACCGCCAGACCCGGAGATCGGCTGAATGGATTCAAAAACGGTAAAACTCAACTGTTTAAGGGAAGTTGGAAAATGAGCCTATTTTCAAAAAAAGTGGAGTGTCCCTTTAATGAACAATTTCTTCTCTTCGGTGTCAGTCTTCAACGTGCGTTTATGATTATTCGGATTTCACCAAAAATTCATGTTCTAACGATGAAGGAAGGTCTTACAGGTTTGGAACGACATGAGTGCGAGTAATTAATGACAGAACTTTCTTTTTTTTGTGTGAACTATCCCTTTAACCATTCAGACATGTACAAGGCCTGGAAAATGCGATGCAAAATGTCTGTTGACAGAGAGTTTGAGCAATTCTGAAAGAGATGACATAATTAGTTCACTGTATTTTAACACAAGTTACATCATGAATAGGCATATAAAAACATTTTTAGCAGGAAAATGCATAAATCGTAAACACCCCTGCGGATTTTGTGAACTCAGCTGCTAAGCTACTAGGCTAAGCTGTTAACTAGATAAGCTCTTTTGGAGGTGGATTGTGAACTGGAGCAATATTCATAAACACACACACACACACACACACAAAAACTGTTGTTTGTGTAAACAACAGATGTGCTTTAACAGAAGGGTTTATCCAGCCATTTTATATCATTTAATGGGTTTTTGTGAGACGACTTGTGTTTAATAGAGTAGCTCGTTATAATTGCCCCATTACAACACAGTTAAAGATGTTAACACATTTTGTGAGAATAGCAGTCAAGGCACTGTAAAATATCACACACATAATTGTTTTTACTTAATTAAAAAAAAATTATATATATATATATATATATATATATATATATATATATATATATATATATATATATATAAGTAACACTACTGTTCAAAGGTTTGAGGTTGGTACCTTTTTTTAAATGGTTATATGAAAGAAGACTCTTATGCTTAAAACTGCATTTATTTGATCAAAAATACAGTAACATCAATAATATTGTGAAATATTACTACAATTTCAATGAACTGTTTTGTATTTTAATATATTTTAATATATTATTTATTTCTGTGATGGTAAAGCTGAATTTTCAGCATCATTACTCCACTCTTAGGTGTCAGAAATCATGCCGATTTTGTACTCAAAACACAAAAGTGCACATTCTTATTATTATCAATGTCAAAAAAAGTTGTGCTGTTTAATATTTTTGTGGAAACTGTGATACATTTTTTCAGGATTATTTTCTATTCAACAATGGCGTTTTGATGCCACATTAAAAGATAAAAAAAAATCTAAAATTATTAGAAGTTGTAATACTTGAAAAATAAAGATTGAAGTCGTAATACTTTGAGAATAAACTCAATGTTTCAATATTTTGAGAATAAAGTCAAAATTATGAGAATAAAGTCTAAATGTTTTGAGAATAAAGTCGAAATTACGAGAATAAAGTTGAAATGTTTCAAGAATAAAATCGAAAAATGACGAGAATAAAGTTGAAATTATGAGATAAACTCGAAATGTTTCGAGAATAAAGTCGAAATTACAAGAATAAAGTCAAAATGTTGAGAATAAAGTCGAAATTACGAGATAAACTTAAAAAGTTTAGAGAATAAAGTCAAAATTTTTCAAGAATAAAGTCGTAATTACAAGAATAAAGTCAAAATATTTCGAGAATAAAGTCAAAATTATTAGATAAACTCGAAATGTTTCAAGAATAAAGTTAAAAATATGATGAGAATAAGGTCGAAATTACAAGATAAACTCGAAATTTTTTCGAGAATAAGTCGAAATTTTTAGAGAATAAAGTCGAAATTACGAGAATAAAGTCAACATATTTCAAGAATAAAGTTGAAATTATGAGATAAACTAAATGTTTTGAGAATAAAGTCGAAATGACAGGAATTAAGTCGAAATTTTTAGAGTATAAAGTTAAAATATTTTGAGAGTGAAGTCAAAATTACAAGATAAACTCAATGTTTCAAGAATAAAGTCAAAATTACAAGA
Organism: Cirrhinus mrigala; assembly: GCA_036247105.1. Classification (NCBI taxonomy): domain Eukaryota; kingdom Metazoa; phylum Chordata; class Actinopteri; order Cypriniformes; family Cyprinidae; genus Cirrhinus; species Cirrhinus mrigala. Next base: position 21,978,624 of record CM070017.1, read on the forward strand.
ATAAAGTCAAAATGTTTCGAGAATAAAATCGAAATGCTTCTAGAATAAAGTCAAAAGATGACGAGAATAAAGTCGAAATTACGAGAATAAAGTCGAAATATGATGAGAATACAATCGAAATGCTTCTAGAATAAAGTCGAAATATGATGAGAATAAAGTCGAAATTACGAGATAAACTCAAAATGTTTTGAGAATAAAGTTGAAATTACAAGAATAAAGTCGAAATGTTTCAAGAATAAAGTCAAAATTACAAGATAAACTCAATATTTCAAGAATAAAGTCAAAATTATGAGAATAAAGTCTAAATGTTTCGAGAATAAAATCAAAATATGACAAGAATAAAGTCGAAATTACGAGATAAACTTAAAAAGTTTAGAGAATAAAGTCAAAATGTTTCGAGAATAAAGTTGAAATTACAAGATAAACTCAATGTTTCAAGAATGAAGTCAAAATTACGAGAATAAAGTCAAAATAGTTTGAGAATAAAGTCGAAATTACAAAATATTTCGACTTCATTCTCGTCATATTTCAACTTCATTTTCAAAATATTATGACTTCAATCTCGTAATCTTAATTTTTTATATGTGTGGCTAAAACGCCGTCATACTATTCAAATAGAAAGTAAAAAAACCCAGCATTTATTTGAAATAGTAACATTAGTAATGCCTTTATTGTCAAATTTTAGTATTAAGTATTTATTTCTAGTAAAAGGATAAATTTCTTAAAAAAAATATAAAAAAAATATTAACATAAAATAAAAAGTACTGAGCTCAAACTGAAGTACCTGTATTACAATTGCGGATTGTAAGTACAGTGCTCAATGTCTGTATGCATATCACTTTGTAGAAATATATACATGTATATCATCATTATCAAATAAAGTACTGGATGGTATCCAGAACCTCAGTACATTACATGCAATCCATCACTTCACGTCAATTATCTCTATTTAGCGAGTGCAGGAGTAATGCCCATGCCAAATGGTGCACTTTAATTCACAGCATCCACTTATTTCTCATAGATTAATGATGTGAGCTGCAAATTAAAAAGTGGAAGAAGTACATGGCCCGTGGCTTTATGGTTTTAAAATGAGTTTATACATCATGCACGTTTTTTTTTTTTTTTTTTTTACACTAACTTTGTAACACCTTACACAATCATGCTGACAATTTCATTCACCCATCACTAAAGTGACACTTAAAACGCCTTCAGAGCTGCCTTTTTGATTGTTTAACCTGAAGCTACACATCAAGTTACATCTTAAGATGATATATGAAGTTAATTCTGACATTTTTCTCTTCAGGAACAGCCTGGAGCTCCAGGTGCAAGACCTACATTGCCTTCTCAAGAACAGACCACAAAAGCCTCAAAAGGCAGGTTATTTTATTTTTATTTTATTTTTCAGCACAGCAGTATTTACGTGCAGGTCATGTATGCCTACTTTTGCTAATACAAAATATATCAAATGGTCTGTGAATGTTCTGTGGGCTGCATGTCTGAGGCAGAGACGGGCCAAGTGATAACTAAGAGAAAATGCATTTTGTCACCTTTTACTAAAAATGTATTTTTAGGTAGTGTGGGTTGGTATATACTCACACTTTATTGCAAAAATAAGACATAGTTGGCAGTGTTTTTTGTAACGCAATGCATTCTCATGTTTGGAAAAAATATAGGAACTTTAAAATAGAGCTGTAAAATGTATTTATCACTTTATTTATTTATTTTTTATTTATTTATTTATTTATTGCTGACAATGAAGACACAGTGGAACCATTTTTATGATAGCCACACGTTTAAAAGAATTAAGACCTTATTTGATATTTGTTGTTTACTGTACAATATTCATAAAATAAAATAAAATAAAATAGTCATTAATTAGTGGGGTTCATCAGAGAAACACAATGTAATTGCGTTAAAGTTATTTTAGTGTCATTGAAATACTAATAGTGTCAATTAATATTTTGAATCAGTTTTATTTTCATATTTTATGATTTCATTTTAATTAATAATTTATTTATTTATTTTTCTATGTAGTATTTTTTATTATTATTAATTTTTATTGCAGTTTTAGTTTGTTATTTTAGTATATCAAGTTAAACTAAATTAAAAAGAGAAATGTTGTCCTGGCAACTAGCCTAAATGAAAAAAATATAACAATCATATTAACAATCTTATTTTATTTTATTTTATTTTATTTTATTTTATTTTATTTTATTTTATTTTATTTTATTTCAGGTAACGTTAATTTTATTTCAAGTAACAAAAACTTTTTTTTTTTTAATAATTTTAGTTTTAGTATTAGTATCTCATTCAGATATACAACACAAAGGTTAAGATCCCTATATGTCGTCTATGTAGTCTGTATCCATACTAGTTAATATCTTATTTAATGAAATATGTTTTAATATTTCATGTTATCTTTATATATCTATATAAATACATGCGATTGCATCAGACATCTAATAGGATGAAAATCCACTTTCTTGAAAGCTAGCATCAGCTTTAAGTGTGTCAAGTTAACAAAGGTCGACTTCACAAACAAAACGTCCGACATGGTGTTTGTTCAGAGCACAGTTTGATTATCTCATTAATCAACTGAACTGAATGCTAAATGAACATACACCGTTAATTCAGGGTGTAATTTGCATTACTGTCAATTCATAATTTTAAATGAGGGCAAAAATGAAGAATAATAATAAAAAGAAAAAAGAAAAAAAAAGAATCACCCATGAGCAAGAGTTTAAAATAAACAAGCTACTGCCTACTGAAGTGAAACGCTAATATTTTCTTGCCCTAACATACTATTTAGCCCAAAAAATTACATGCAGAAGCAAATACGTTTGTACAGTTTGCATGACATCGGAAGTAATTTCAGTAATACAGTCCCTCCAATTCCTCATTAATGAGTTGAAATGAACTTGAAGCTTATGTACCACTGACAGCAGTAAGTAGTTCAGCGCTGGGTTGCTGCTTCTGCTTCACTGTTTCTTATTTTCTGAGTCCCTAATGTCTCTCTGGCTGTGGACATGACTGCAGGGTAAGAGACACAGAGGTGTCCTGTTGTTTGATATTCAGCGAGAGCAATGGGGCTGCGGTAATGGGGTGTGGAGCGGGGTTCAGGGGAAACCGTGCGCTTTCAGACAGCTGAGAGAACAACACAGGGAAGTCAAGATCCCTCATGTGTGTTTAAGGCCATAAAATGGGTCGAGACTGAGAGAAACATACTAAACAGGAGGACTGAGTTGGGGGAAGTAGTGTTTACTGAAGATAATGTTCTGCTATAGCACAAATATTAGCAAATGAAACACCCTATGATAATAGGGCTACAGGATGTACTTCTGCGTGCATTACAGTCACTGTGATTACAGCAAATTATTGCATTATTTTTACTCATGCAATGGAAAACATCATTTGCTCAGGAAAAGCATCATCAAAAACGGGATTAGTTTTCTACATGACGTTAATGTATAGTTTCTTCTTAAAAACCCTTAAAATAACCTTTAGGAAAATACACAAACTCTTTCTCTGTCACACACCCACACATCTCAAGAAAGCAGAATAATGTTAGGTTTTTTTTTTTATTTTTTTTGTAATTGTGTCTTTGAACGATTACATAATTGTGGCATCTGTAATTGAAATCACGATTAGAAATGCAATTATTTGTGCAGCCCTATGATAGACAGATAGACAAATAATTAAATAAATAGAAATAGTATTATATAAAATAAATAAATAGAAATAGTATCATATATAATAAATAAACAGAAATAGTAAACAAATAAATAATAAATAAACAAATAAATTAGAAATAGTATTATATATAGTAAATAAAAAGAAAAAGTAAAAAATAAATAAATAAATAAATAGATAGATAGATAGATAGATAGATAGATAGATAGATAGATAGAAATAGTATTACATATAGTAAATAAAAAGAAAAAGTAGACAGATAGATAGATAGATAGATAGATAGACCAATAAATAAATAAACAAATAGAAATAGCATTATATATAATAAATAAATAGAAACAGTAATAAATAAACAAATAAATAGACATTTTTTTTACATTTGGTAAATAGAAAAAGTAGATAGATAGATACATAGATAGATAGATGGATAGATAGATAGACAGATAGATACATAGATAGATAGATAGATAAAAATATTTTATGCCTAATAAAAATAAATAATATAATAAACAAATAAACAAACAAACAAATAAATAAATAAATAAATACATACATACATACATACATAGAAATAAATAGTATTATAAACAGAAAAAGTAGATAGATAGATAGATAGATAGATAGATAGATAGATAGATAGATAGATAGATAGATAGATAGACAGTTAGATAGATAAATGTTGGTAACATTTTAGCATAGGGAACCATTCTCACTATTAACTAGTTGCTTATTAGCATGCCTATTCATAACATATTGGCTATTTATTAGTACTTATAAAGCACATATTCTGCATGACCATATTCTACATCCCTAATCCTACCTAACGCCTAAATTTACCAACTACCTTACTAACTACTAAAAAGCAGCAAATTAGGAGTTTATTGAGGCAAAAGTCACAGTTAATGGTTTGTTAATAGCGAGAATTAAATCTGTGTGACCAAAATGTTTCATTGTTTCCACAAAAACAAAAAAGCAGCACAACGGTTCTCATACTTGATGATACTGAGAAATAGTTACTGAGCACCAAATCTGCATATTAAGTAATAATTCAGTAATAATTTCAGGACCATGTGACACTGTTAAAATGTATTAACACAGAAAAGTTATTTTAAATTGTAAACAACAACAACAATAACAACAACAATAACAATATTACATTTTTTACTGTATTGCTGCTCAAATATAACAACTGAATGAAATCCTTGAGAATCAGAATCAATACCCAAGCCTAACAGGCAAACAACTAAAAAAAAAAAAAAAAAAAAAAAAAAAAAACGTAAAGCAACATTTCTTTATACCCTAATGTATAAACACTGTCTTTCTCTGTCCTAAATCCAACTAATTTGTTGTTGGCTGATAAACAGCACTCAGCTCAGTCTCGAGTGCTTGACCTGTGCGAGTGGTCGTGCTGCTGTGTTTTCCACCTCTAGACATCACCGTCTGCTCCTGCCTGCACAGGAACAAGTCCGAACGGAACAATGATCCGGCTCGAACTCCTGTCTAATGATGCCCGTCTGCTTGGAAACGGAGCAGAGGTTGATAAGAGAAGGCCGCTACTTCTGTCTCAAGTTTCATGCGTGTTATTTCAACTTTAGCTGTCACCACATCACCGACAGCTGAGTTCTTGTTAAATTCATCCACCTGCTCCTCATCACAATCCTTCATAATGATCTCCCTCCTCTATTAGAGTGCTGCCGAATGTAGTAAAGAACCTGCTGGAGTTACGCCACAAAATCTTGCGGCTCCTTATGTAAACTGAATATACATAAAAACACATTATGAGAACTGTATGCAAACTTAAACCAAAATGTCCTTTTCCCCATATTTTTTGTGCTCTTGTGTTGCAGCTAAAACATTATGTTTGTATAAATTTAGATGATTTTTAAATACAGAATATTAAAGATTAATTTCCTAAAGGAAATACTAAGGAAGACAGCTAAGGAATACATATTAAGTTTTAGGTAATCTTAGGTTCTTAGGCTTTAAAGACTTAGTATGCGTCAGACGTCTGTGCAAGAATTAACAACACCAGCACCACCTTTGCAGGGTAAAGTCTTAAATGAGAAGAATAGAAAACATTAATTCAGCAAAAGACCAACAATCTATCAATACGTCAATGAGTGATTAATTTACTTAAGTTAGTAATTAATTTTAAATCTAGCAGTTCATCTAAAACCTAAAGTTTAGTTATGTCACTGCCATCAGCTATGATGTGCTTACTTGCCAGTCATTGCAGTTAGTATCAGGGGAGGGGCTCTCATTCTAGACTGCATTTGATTGGACGAAAATCTGTGCAGTGCAGGATGAGTCATCAATATTTCTGGTCTGCTTTTTTAAAAGGAAAAGGCTGTAAATCTTATGCATTTACCTGCTAAATTAAGCGTTTAGAATAGGGGTGGGCAATATGACCAAAATCTTGTATCACAATATGAGTAATTATATTTCACGGTAATGATATTTATCACAATATAGTTATTTTTGCTTTAAATAAGGTCTTTACTGATACCACAGAAATTTCATAATTCTTGAAACCAGTGTCAATATCACAAAAAACTAAAACTAGCCTAAAAAAAAACAAAAAAACAAAAAAAAAAAAACAAACTCACTGAAGACAAGTAAATAATAAAATAAAAAAAAACAATTACAAGCAATAGGACAAATAATTATAGTAGAACAAATATATAACGCTGCATACATATACAAGTAATCAAATGTATAAAAACACCACATATTCTTCTGAGCGTAAATTAAATATATATTTCTTCTTATTAAAGTTACAAAACTAATTTAGTCAACAGCAGTGAGAGATTTTCTCTCCTTTGTTGTTTGATTAACATGAACAACAGACAGCAGGAATATTAGACTGCTGTCACTTTAAGAGCTTCCCGGATCCAATATACTGTTACAAGTGTGTTTTCTTTCTCAGTTGTTTGTTTTCACTTAAGACCTAAATTACTGTGTTTATCAGGGTACTTGCAAAGATGGCCATTCTGACACATACCAGTGCATGTATCTAAACATTTAAAGGTGTATAAAGTGGCAAAAACAACTCTGTTTAATACTCCCGCACTCTATGTGCACCATCTTCACATGTGCATACAGTAAAATTAATTCTCTTTCGCAGCTGATTGCCTTTCAACAGGTTAAAATCACTGCTTTTAAACTGCAATGCTTAAAAATTATAAGTTTTCATGACCACGTAGCACAGCAATGTCACGTTAGCATGTAAAACATTTATAGTTAATAATAGCCTACTGTTATAATTCAGTCATTTTGAATTTAAATTACCTTGACTTCTGAGACTTTTTAAAGCATTTACCTCATATTGTTTCTTAACATATAGTATGTTTGAGACAAATTTGTACAAGATGTACACTGCCGCTCAAAAGTTTGGGATCAGTAAGATTTTGAATGTTTTTTAAAGAATTCTTATATGCTCATCAAGGCTGCATTTACGTGATCAAAAACACAGAAAAAAAATATTAATATTGTGAAATATTATTACAGTTTAAAATAATGGTGTTATATATTCATATATTTTAAAATATAATTTTTTACTGTGAAGCAAAGCTGAATTTTTATCAGCCATTACTTCAGTTTTCAGTGTCACATGATTCTTCAAAAATCATTCTAATATGCTGATAAATTACTGGTATTATCAATGTTGGAACAGTTTTTTTTAGAACCTGTGATTCTTTTTTCAAGTTTCTTGATGAATAAAATGTTAAAAAAAAGAACAGCATTTATTCAAAATATAAATATTTTCTAACAACATAAGTGTTTGCCATCACTTTTATATAAATTTAACACATCCTTGGTGAATAAAAATACTAATTGCTTTCAAAAAAATTTACTGACCACGAACTTTTAGATGGTAGTTATTTAGATTTTAAATAAACGCTATTCTTTTTAACTCTTTATTTGTTAAATAATCCTGAATAAGCACAACTGTTTTCAACACTGATAATAAATCAGCATATTAGAATGATTTCTGAAGGATCATGTGACACTGAAGACTGGACGCTGGATGGAGTAATGATGCTGAAAATTCAGTTTTGCATCACAGGAATAAATTACATTTTAAAAATATATTCACACAGAAAAAAGCTATTTTAAATTGAAATAAAATTTCACAATATTACAGTTTTTTTCTGTATTTTTGATCAAATAAATGCAGCCTTGATGACTGACATAAGAAACATTTTTAAAAATCATTAAAAATCGTACTGATCCCAAACTTTTGAGCGGCAGTGTAGTTGAAGTTCATGCATCTTTTCTGCAAAGAGAACAGAGGATAGAACTAGAGGGTTAATCAAGAAAAAGTTACTTTTTAAGTATACATTTATGTTACATTTTTCAAGTTGACTAGTTAAACATCGTTAAAAAAAATAAATAAATCGAGATTTGAATTTGCCATATCGCCCAGCCCTACTTTTACGAAACACAGCCACATCCATCAGTCGACACAAATCCAGCAAGCACAGAGCTGCAAATCTGCCTTCACAATTATCTCCGTCTCACACAGCCTCTAAAAAAAAAAAATCTATATTTAGCATTCCAGACTCCATCTGTAAGCATTTTCCATACTTTTTCATCATCTTCTCTCTTCTTATAGCCGTCTCGTCCTCCATTCTCCGCCCGTCCGCGGCAACATCTGGCAGCGAGAACATTCTGCTGCTGCAGAAAAGGCAAATCTGTTCACCGTGCCCTTGAGCGTGCCACATTAACCTTACCTCAAATCTCACCCACCCACATCAGACACGGTGAATGGAAACACGCCGGGTGCGTGGCATGCAAATAGTATTAAAGCACGCAGGCGTGCTTTTCTGTGAGGAAAAAGAGGTGAAATAAAACGAAAATTACATGTGACTTGGTTTTGCATGGCGAAGATAATGAGCTAGCACAAGAATGGTTGTTTTTCCTCAGGGTTCCAGGTAGGTAATGATGGTAGGAGCATTCGACGCACCATCCATCTTTCCTGTATGACAGCATTGTGTGCTGAAATCCTGTCAGTCCTGATGCATTCTGGGAACTTATGCAGCGGTACAGCTTCATAGAATGATACCGCTGACTAGTCAAAATGTCAGCGACTTTTCTGAAGCTCATATTCGCTCATATAACTTTAGCTGACTGACATGTTATTTCCAAAGTAGTTACCTCCAAAGCTTAGGTGATTTTTCATGTCTAGACGATCAAACAGAGGCCTAATTAGTTGTTACCACACTACATAAACACCAACGGAACTAATTTAAGCACCCAAACTTTGTTTACAAAATCCTTGACGTGCCTTGCCTCAAATTTAACGTTTTGAAACTGAAACTGTCCGTTTCACAAGCGCTAACAAGATACAGATTGGCTATACTCAGTTTGCTTGCATGGTAAACATCAATTTTGCGAGGGATTAATCCGAGAGAGATTGCGCTGGCTCCCAAAAAGCATTTTTCAAGCTCACCAGAGGAGGCTGAAGTAATTAAGTGAGGAAAGTTTCCTCAGGGAAGCTGAGAGGCTTTCATTACCCTTTCTGATTCATTGTCCCAGCACAATATCAAACCGAGGAGAAGAAGAGAGAGCAAGAGAACGCCGCCTCGCTTCTGAAGCAGGCCAGCTGCGATTGAGCCTGAGCGAGTGTGTAAATCCGGGTGCGGTATCTGACCTCTGGCTGGCTCGCCGCTTTATTCCACTCACTGGAACACTCCACAAGCTGTCAACATCCATGTCCATGTCAATCAACATCGCCGTCTTGTCCCCAATCTCTCTCTCTAGTTCCTCGTGAAAAACAGAGCTACGGCTCAGATTTAACGGGCTCACATAGCAGGAGATGTTGGCAAGACACTGGGCAGAAGATAAACACCCGGTTCTAAATAAAATCAGATAAATTCACTGGTTTTTGAAAGGCTAGGGAGTAGAGATGGGTCACGATGGCTGACTAGTCACCCAACAACTGACTAGATGTAGACTTTTTCTTTCAGTTTTGATATTTTAGGCAGCAGAGCTAATTAGCATGCTAATTAAAACATTATCGTGCAAACTAACAGCTAAAGCACAGCATGCTAATTAAAACAAAAATATAGAAAGAAAGAAAATCTATTCAACTGGTTGCTGTTTGACAAGAAAGGGGGTTTTAAACTTTTTAGAGAAAAGAAACACGTTATTATTAAAATGTTGGCTTTTATTACATATTAAAAATAAATAAATTATCTTCCCTGCCATGTTAAATGTATAAACCTGAAGAGAAACTTTTTTTTATTTACATTTGTATGGCACTTTTCTATGGAAGCCCGTTTCTGCCACTGAATAAAAAATAAAAAAGGTAACTGCAACTTTTTTTGCAATTTCAAGTATACATCTCACATGTCCGATTTTTTTTTCTCAGAATTGTGTCATATTAATTCACAATTCTGACTTTTTCCCTCAGAACTGTGAGATATAAATGCACAATTGCGAGTTATAAAGTCAGAATTGCTAGATATGAATTCATAGCGGGAAATAAACTCACAACTCTGACTTTTTTTCTTGCAATTGTGACTTTGTATCTAACAGTTCTGATATTTATGCCTTGCAATTGCAAGTTTGTATCTCGCAATTCTGACCTTTGTTCTCAGAATTGTGAGATACAAACCCGCAATTGCGAGTTTATGTCATGCAAATGCGACTTTATTACTCAGAATTGCGAGTTTATATCTCACACTTCTGAGAAAAAAAGTCAGAATTGCGAGTTTGTATCATGTAATTCTGAGGGAAAAAAGCCAGAATTGCGAGTTTGTATCATGCAATTCTGAGAAAAAAAAGAGTCAAAATTGCGAGTTTGTATCACGCAATTCTGAGACAAAAAGTCAGAATTGGGAGTTTGTATCATGCAATTCCGAGAAAAAAAAAGTCAAAATTGTG